>CM042148.1:57692296-57910029 GCA_023376005.1 Doryteuthis pealeii | reverse complement strand
ATGGCCTAGAATTCACTACGAATAACCATTGCATATCTAGGTCCCACCCCATGACAACATTTTACTTTACCTTACTGTGTTGCCCTGATATAACTGTTTAATTATTTTCTATCCTATTTCTGCGCCGTTTGAATGTTATCTTTTTGTAATGTTTTTATTTAGTTCTGTCTGGAGATTTTAAAGATTTTGCACTTTTGATGTGGTGTGGGCTGTGTTATTTAGTAAGATGATTTTTAGATCATTTTGTTTTCCTCTATCTACATTTGTCTTCGTTGGGAAGACTGTAAGTTTGAGTCTTTGTTTCAGATTGTTATGGCATTCTAATCGGTTACGTTTGCCTATCGGATTTACAAATTACACCCAGTTACAAAAAACTTAAATTAGCATATAAGACTCATATTTTCCTTTAAGAGGACACAATGTTTATTTAGATTTACTGTAATTCCTACCATAAAATATAACTCGAACCCCTCATTTTGATGTCCTGTGTTTTTGCAATAAATGTTTAATTTTTCTTGCCCCCGTTAATTTACATACTAAATATATTTCCTTATTTATTTTTAATATTCACTCCAATGTCTAATATTTTAAATTCTTTTATTTTTGCTGACGAATGGTTTAGTTTCTTTAAAGTGGGGGTTTGTTTTTCACTTCAACTTTTTACTCATAAATCCTACCTAAAATGCCCAAGGCCTAATTTTATGGTAGGAATTTAAGAGCTTTAAAAAGGTTGAAGATTACCTTTTGTTTGTATTTCTTTTCTTTTTGGGCTTGGTACTCAAACATTTAAAAGACGTCAGATTTAATCATCTCGAGAAAAAACAAAATTACGTTCATAAAAGGAGGATCCAATTCATGCCAAAATGCTTTTTTTTTAAAAACGAGCCCGCCCACTTTAAAACTAATCCCATTCTCACAAAATAAAAAAATACTTTAGAATATACACATTGAAGTGAAAATAAGATTGAATAAATAAAAATATATTTTTAGTATTGTAAAATGAACAGGTGCAAGAAAAATAAACATTTTATTGCAAAAAACACTGCGACATATAAAATGAGGGTTCAGTTTATTTTTATGGTGTGGAATATACGAGGAACTTGTTCTTTTTTACTCTACTGACAATATTCATAGAACAGCAGAAATGATATTGTGATCCGAGTTATTGATATAGTTGCTGATTAACTAATATTGGATTATCACTTATGAGTTTCTTTCTAAAAATGTTTACAATATTTGTAGGTTAAGAGTAAATTTTAAGTCCACCAGTTGCTCACCTTCAATCAAAAACTCCAGCTGTATGCATGCCGGCCTTTACTTTGAGTAGCCCTTGCTATCATTCATATTCAATTAAGAAAATTTATTATGCTTGATAATCTTATCTAATGGTGAATTTCAATTCCTGTGCAGATTACCAACCGTAGTGAGTAATTTAGTATTACAACATTTGATTAGTTTACTTAAGAGCTATTTGCCAAATACTTCAATGTGTTAAAAAGTATGATAATCTGGATTTACTACTTCTCTCTCCTCTTTCTCTCTCTCTCTCTCTCTCCGACTCTCTCACATTCTTTTTTCTTATTATACTTTTGTCTGTGTAGCATGTCCCTTTTTCTTCGTCATAGATAAAAAATGGAATTGTCATTATTTAGTGAGTGATGACATTCATAATAAAATAAGAATTTTGGCAAGATAAAGAGATACCAGAAATCAGGAGTTACATTACTGCCATTTTCAATCTGGGACGATTTGGACAGGTCTCATATTTTAACCAGAGGGGTTTACAAGATGATAACGTGTCGGAAGATTAAGGAACAAGAGTATTATCATTAGAAGAATTGGCCCACTTGTATAGGAGGAACTTGTATAATGCTGAGGCATGAATCATTTACTTGTAGTTCCAATAAGAAGCAAGAAAGTATTTCTATATGTTAAGTTTCTGCTTCAAGGCATTTGCAAGGCAGTTACTAACAAGATGTAGCACTTGTAAATTTGAGAGGAGAGCAGAGAGAGAGAAACAAAATCGAAAATGAAGAGGGTGTAAGAAAGGCTGGGGAAAAAAAGTAGAAAGTTGAAGAAAAGAGAAATTGAAGAAAACTAAGGGGGGAGAGAGAGAAAGTTAATAGTAGAAAGAGAGAGAGAGAGAGAGAAAAGAAGTAATAGTAAGAAAGAGAGAGAGAGAGAAAGAAGTAATTAGTTAGAAGAGAGAGAAAGAAGTAATAGTTAAGAAGAGAGAGAAAGAAGTAATAGTAAGAAAGAGATGAGAAAGAAGTAATAGTAAAAGAGAGAGAAAGAATAATAGTAAGAAAGAGAGAAGTAATAGTAAAAGAGAGAGAGAGAGAATGAATAGTAAGAAGAGAGAGAGAGAGAAGTAATAGTAAGAAAGAGAGAGAGAGAAGTAAATAGTAAGAAAGAGAGAGGGAGAAGTAATAGTAAGAGAGAGAGAATAGAGAGAGAGAGAAGTAATGGGAGAGAGAGAGAGAAGTAATGTTAAGAAGAGAGAGAGAGAAGATAAGTAATGGTAAGAAGAGAGAGAGAAAGAAGTAATGGTAAGAGAAGAGAATAAGTAATAGTAAGAAAGAGAGAGAGAGAGAAAGTCATGGAAGAAGGAGAGAGAGAGATTTTTCCCGGTTGCAGACAGGAAGTTCTGGTAATCTCCTGTGTATTTTCAGCATTTTGTTTTAAAGATGGTATCCTTGACGGACTATCAATTGAAAAATCCCTGACCCAATGTCTTCAAGAATTCCGATCCCATTGATGCTTGTTGCCGATCGAAGCCAACAAAGAGAACGGGCATTCGCAGTTTGAAAGGGAACCACTTTATTTAATTTCAAACAACGTTCTTTAATGACATGTGTCGTCTTCTGTGAAAGTATTTTTTGAATTTGGAAAAAGTGCTGAAGAATATCTGTTGAAGAGTTTAGTATCTTTCATCTATTATAATATTGAAAATATATGATATTTTAGTACATCTATATAACTATATATTAAGATATGGTGCATATAGAGGTGTTGTGGGTGTGATGGTTAAGAGTTTGTATGGGAAATGGACTTGCCAACCCGAGTTCAAATCCTAGACATTTTAATACCTTGGAATGGTAGGCATCCAGCTATTCTCCCTCAATATTTTTTTTTTTTTTTTGGTAAAATAGTGGGCTGACTGAGTGCTTTGAAACATTGTTTAGGCAATCAGCCTAGGAGAAGGAAAAACCCTTTCAAACCTTGTTTAAACTCTGCGCCTTAGAAAATTGAACCAGGTATCATATCCTACACACACACACACACACACATTATATATATTATATATATATATATAATTATATAATATGATGAGTAAAAGTCGTACGGGGTGGCCTAAAGTATGGTATCAGCCAACCAGCGAGGGGAGTATCCCCTTTCACTAGCGAGATTATTTTTGCATCTGAGTGGGAGCGCCACACCGTACCTCACGTTACTTGCACAGATCCCTGTGCTACTCATACGCTAGTTGGCGAGGGCTGGTATCGAACTAGGAAACCTTCATGGTTTTCTAGTTAAAAATGATCAAAATTCTCTTTTAAAAGATGTCTTGTACTAGCGTTTATATAATGGAAGCGTGTTCACCAGAATAGATTGTATATAAGCTGGAACTTATATTTTTTAAAAATAAACATGCTTAGGTCTTTAATACACGCGGTGTCCAGTTTTTTTTTTGTTTTTTATTGATAAATAGAGGCGAAAAAATAAGGATTAATTCGGGTCAGTTTGAAATTCTGCTATTTTAGCATTGAGCACCTTCATCATGTAATACTTTTCACATTATTTCTTCCATGATATTATATTATATTATATAGAGAGGGCCGGATAGCTCAAGTCAGTAGGAAGGCGTTTGGCTTAGAAACCACATAGATTCCTAGTTCGGATACCCCGCTATGAGTAGCACTGGGATCTGTGCTGGTAAAGTAAGGCAGCTGATGTAGGATGTAGTGCGTCACCTTCAGATGCAAAAACAATCTCCTTGGCTAGCGGCTAGTGAAAAGAGGGATAACTATACCTCGCTGATGGCGATACCAACTTTATGCCACTCCAACGACTTGTAGTTATATTATTATATATATATATGTGAAAGAAAACGGAAGTGAATCCGACGGATGTAGCTATATTAAAAAAGATTTGAAAAAACGAGCGTTAAATAATTGAGTGGTAAGTTTATTGGCGACCTCTGCAGTGTTTCTGATCTATTTAATTAGATCATCTCAGGGGCATTGTGCTATATTAAGGTGATAGAAAAATTTTATCACAGAATAACGAGAAAAAGCAATATAGTTTCCTTGTTGATTCAGTTCATAATTTGAAGTCTGAAGAAAAGACGCTGAAAAAAGTGAACAGTTTTGAATATGACGTCAAATATTACTCTTTTACACTGTGAGTACTGAAGGAGTGTTTGAGTATGTGTATCGAAAAAAGGCATGTGCATTTTTAGGTTGTTGTGTATTGGTTGCGTTGTGTGATATAAATCTTTTGCGGATAAACGGACATCGAAACAAACCTCGAAGGTTGTTGTGTGTGCTGCGTTTTTTCATTAGAAAAGTTGTTGCTTCAATGGCGAGAAAATATTCTTTAACTTTTGAGTTGCTGTGTGAAGTTTTATTATGTAAGGGTAGGAGGAAAATATATATATATCTACCGCGTGTCAAATGAAATTTTCTAGTAGTGAGAGAAAAAAGGGGGCGGGTAAAAAAAATTCATAGTAAGCAGTTGTGGTATTTAAAGTTTTTAATTATGGTTTTCATTATTGTAACTATATATGATGATTTTTATTTAATATTACAATTAACTGTACTGCGTGATTTTATTATTATTATTATATTATTTATTACAATTGTTACTAGCTGATTTATTTATACAAAAATTGTCAGTGTAATTATAATTATGTGAAATAATTATTGGTAATAAAAATTTGTAGTTTACTGATACTATTTATTTTGTAGTTATATTATAATTGTGCATATATTATTTTTTGGATTGCATTTACACCAAAACTATTCCACATACACGGGTAAACCAGTGTCACAGTGCATGTATGTACATAACGGGTGTGAGATTTGTCCTGGGGGTTTTCCCGTAGAAAAATATGAATGTTATGTTGGGTGATGAAAAAAAGTGAAGATGGTGTCATTTTGGAGTTATATGTGTGGCGAGGATTATTTGAGGGGAAAAACATTTATTATGTATTATTAATTATTAAATATATTATTATTGTTGAATAGGTTGGTTAATATGTAAAGTGCAATAATTCCTGTGTATTGAGAGATCAAAAGGAAAAATATCGTGTTACCAGAAAGTGTGCGTTTTTCGAGGAGAAACAAATTTTGGAATTGGCTTCAGTAAAATGAAAGGGGAGTTTAATATGCTTAGAGATAAAATGAGATATGTTAGATGTAGGAATTTTATTAATTCTGAGAGAAATAATATATATATTATATCTGGAGATACTAAAACAAATTGCTGAACAAAAGAAGCAAATTTGATATTAAAGTGTAGACAAGCGAAATAAATTTATCCCTGTGTCCATTCATCACTTGACTAATTCCATTATCTATTCTCTTTGTATTGGACATCCCTGAGTCTTTCTATATATAATATGCATGTATATATATAGATATATATATATATGTGTTGTGCGTGGTGTGTGTATGTTTGGGAGTGGGGCTTCTGAGTGTAAGTGTTCATGTGCACTTCGAATCTTAGACATGATTTACCACTGCTATATAATTACAATTTAATTAGTCACTTTTCACTGGATGATTTGTGCAACCTCTTGAAACTTAAAAGTAATCGAATTTTTAGTGTCATAATTTGGAGATTTTTCTGGGTTGCCATCCTTCAGTTGTAGTAGTGTCAATACACTTTTTCTAAGCACTGCCACCTGTTTTTAATTTGCTTCTATTTTTTATTGTTATATCTATATTATATTAATATTACGGCAGCATTTCTTCGTTTTTAGGCTGTATATAATAATATTGAACAATGTACAGCCATTTTTTCGTCTGCAAATCGTTTGTCCTTTTGTCGCGTTTCAAAATGGCCGGATTTTTCTAAGGATATCAGGCGAAAATTAGGCTGATATAGTTTGCCAAATACTTGCGACAATTCACCTATGGCAAATATATCAGCAATTTTCGCAGATATCATAGAACAATCTTGGCAATTTGAAAGGACAAAGGACAAAATTTGCCAGACAAAACAATGGCTGCATTGTCAATAAGTATTATATAAGTATTATATATATATATATATTATATATATTATGTGGTGTGTGTGTGATGAATGTTGGAATAAATTTTTTCCCCAGTTGTCTTAGAAGCATAGGAAAACATATATATTGAAGATTAAAGATCAAAACAAAAGCAAAAATAAATAAGATTAAGAGCACAATATCATCTTATTGTGTTCTTAATCTTATTTATTTTTTCCTTATTTTTGTTTATGGGGGTACCTTCCCCTGCTTTTTTCAAAAGTGCTCAATATCTGGGATAGAGCCACTACATAAAATTTCTTTTTTTTTTTAAATCACCATTTTAAAAAAAAATTTAGAACAAATTGGTTGTCACAAACTTTTTTCCATTACTGTTAGTTTTCAAATGTCTTAAGTTTTCGATTGATATATCTTTGTGAAACAATATTGCAAAAGAGTTTTTGACAATGTTTAGTTTTTAAATAATCAATTATTATTTCGCTAAGGCTTTTTTCCTGTTTAAGTTAATACACAAAAAATCAACTAAAATATTCCTTTAAATTTTAGCATTGAGTTATGTTGAAAAAAATCAATTTTTAATAGTTCTAATAGTTGAAATTTTGCACATTAAGTCAAAATGGACCCATCTCTAACTCCCCATTCTGCTGTCATTTTCCCCCCTCCCTATCATATCTTGATACCTCCTTGTTATATATGTTAGTTTGTTCAGTGAGCCGTAAAGAGAGAGGAGAATTGGAGGACTGCTGAAAACATATTTGTATTGTATAAGTTTTACAAGCAGCCTAACATTCTTGGTTCTTAATAACGATTCCCAAGAATTAGGTCCCCATTGAATTTTAAAATTGAACATGTGCTCAAATCATTGCTTCATGTGGGAGGAGTGTGTGATGTGTGTAGTAGACAAAACGCTGACTCTGGTAGATAATTTGATCATTAGAAAAGGAGTTTGCCAACTATTAAAATTTTAGAAAAATAAATACGTCCAGAGATTAAAAAACCCAACAAACATTAAAACAATTGTAAGATTTCCTAGAGAAAGGGAAAGGTTTGACCCTAATTTTAAAAATTCAAATGGCACCTTAATTCTTGGACCAATTTTATAAGAACCAATGCATGTAGGTGCTTGCGTAAAAACTTAACATACGAAATATGTGTTTCACAGTTCTTCCAATCTCATCCTCTTACGCGCTCACTGAACAAACTAACATATATAACAAGGAGTATCAAGAATATAGATAGGGAGGGTGGAAAATGACAGGCAGAATGGAGTTAGAGACTGGCGAGTCAATTTTTGACTTAACTTGCAAATTTCAACTAATTAGAACTAAATTAAAATTGATTTTTTCAACATTAACTCAATGCAAAATAAGGAATACTTTTAGTATGAATTTTGTGTCATTAAACTTAAAAACAGGAAAAAAGCCTTTTAGCAAATTAATAATTTGATTCATTTAAAACTTAAACAGTTTTCAAAAACTCTTTTTGCAATATGTTTCACAAAGATAATCACATACTGACAATTAAGAACATATTGAAACTAACAGTTGTAATGGAAAAAAGTTTGCTGACAACCCAATTTGTTCTAAATTTTTTTAAAAGGTGATTGTAAAAAAAAAGAAATTTTATTTGTAGTGGCTCTATCCCAGATATTGAGCCACTGTTGAAAAAACAGGGAAGGTACCCCAAAATATAAGGAAAATATAAAAATAAGATAAGAACACAATAAGATGAATATTGTGCTCTTAATCTATTTATTTTCCTTTTGATGTTGTTGATCTTTACTCTTCCAATATATGATTTTTCTATGCTTCTAAGACAAACCGAAATTTATTCCCAACATTCACATCACGACACACACAACACATATATATATATATATATATATATATAATATGTACTGATTTCTTACGTTATATGATACAGTACCCATTATACTGCTATTCAATGTAATATTATTATTGAACAATGCAGCCATTTTTTTGTCTGCAAATGTTTGGTCCTTTGTTCCTATTCAAATTGCCAGATTGTTTAATATATCTGGCGAAAATGGCTGATATATTTGCCATAGTGATTGTCCAAGTATTTTTGGCAAATTATATCAATTCCAATTTCGCCTATATCCTTAGAAAAATCCGGCCATTTGAAACGACAAGAGGACAACATTTGCAGACAAAAAAATGGCTGCTAATTGTTCAATAATATATATACATGCCTCAAAAGAAGAAATGCCTGCCTAATTATATATATATATTATATATAACATAAAAAATAGAGAGCAAAATAAAAAAACGGGGCAAGTTGCCTTAGAAAAGTTGTTTGACACGTACTACAACAGTGAAGTAATGCAACCCAGAAAAATATCAAATTATGAAACACTAAAAAACGATTACTTTAAGTTTCAAGAGTTTGCACAATCATCAGTGAGAAAAGTACTAATATAATTGTAATGTATATAGCAAGTGTAGTATGGGCTAAGATTGAGAGCTGCACTACACTTTACACTCAGAACCCCACTTCCAAACATACACACGAACACACCACCACACATTATTATATTATAATTATATATATATATACATGCATATTAGTATATAAAAACCAGGGGATGTCCCAAATAAAAGAGAAAATATGGAATTAGCAAGTGATGAATGACACAGGATAAATTTATTCTTGGTTCTACACTTTAGTAATCAATTTGCTTTCTTTTGTTTCAAGCAATTGTTTAGTATGCTCCGATATACTATATATATTTTTCTCTAAGAATTATAAAATTCCCTACATCTAACAATATTCTCATTTATCTTCTACCCATATTAAATCCCCTTCAATTATTACTGAACCATGACCACCAAAATTTTTTTCTCTCAAAACACACACTTATCTGGTAACACGATATTTTCCTTTGATCTCTCAATACAACAGTAAACTTATTGCCACTTTAACATATCTAAACCAACCTACTCAACAATTAATATATATTTAATAATAATTAATACATAATAATGTGTTCCCTAAAAACCTCCCCACACATATACTCCCAAATGACACCATTCACTTTTTTCATCACCCACATACATTCATAATTTCTACGGAAACCCCCATAATAAATCTCTCCCGTATGTATCAACATGCACATGTACATGGTTACCCGTGTATGTGGATTTTGTGTAAATGCCATTACCAAAAAATTAATATATGCACAATTATAATATAACTACAAATAAAAATATATCATAACATAACAATTTTATTAACCAATAATTATTTCACATAATTATAATTACACTGACATTATTTGTTATAATAAATCACTAGTACACAATTTGTTAATAATAATAAAATAATTAATAATAAATCACCAGTACATAATTGTTAATATTAATAAAAATCATTCATATAACTCAGTCTACAAAATAAAACCAATAATAAAAAAAACTTAATACACAACCTTTACCTATAAATTTTTTTACCCCCCCTTTTCTCTTTCACTTACCTAAAAATTTTCATTTGACACGCGTAGATATATATATATTTTTTCTACCTACCCCCTACATAAATAAACGCCACACAGCAACTCAAAAGTTAAAAGAATAGTTTTCTCGCCACTGAAACAACAACTTTTCTTAATGTAAAAACGCACCACCACACAACCTTGAAGGTTTTGTGCGATGCGTTTATCGCAAAAGATTTATACACACACACGCAACCACATACACAAGAACACCTAAAAATGCCACAGATGCGTTTTTTCGATACACATACTCACACACTCTCATACTCAAGTGTAAAGAGATTATTGACGTCATATTTCAAACTGTTCACTTTTCAGGCGTCTTTCTTCAGACTTCAAATTTTGAACTGATCAACAAGGACTATCACTTGCTTTTCTCGTTATTCTTTGATAAAAGTTTATCACCTTCCATATACAACAACATGCCCTGAAGATGATCTAATAATAGATCAAAACACTGCAGCGTCGGCCAATAAACTTACCGACTCTTCAACTTATTTAAACCTGCGTTTTTTCAATTTTTTTAATATACTACATTACCGTCGGCATTCACTTCTTTTCTTCACATATATATATATATATATAAAGTCGTTGAGTGGCCTAAAGTTGGTATCAGCCAATCAGCGAGGTAGTCTATCCCCTTTTCACTAGCGCTAGGACCAAGGAGATTGTTTTGCATCTGAGGTGGAGCACTACACCCTACCATCAGCTCCTTACTTTACCGCACAGATCCCAGTGCTACTCATAGGGCCGGTATCGAACTAGAATCTTGGTGGTTTCTAGCCAAACGCTCTACTGACTGAGCTATCCCGGCCCTCCTATATAATATAATATAATATCATGGAGAATGAATGTGAAAAGTATTAGCATATGAAGGTGCTCAATGCTAAAATAGCAGATTTAAACTGACCCTAATTAATCCCTTATTTTTCGCCCTTCTACTTCATCAATTAAAAAAAACAAAAAAAAAAAAACTGGAACCACCGCGTGTATTTAAGACCTAAGCAAGGTTTATTTTTAAAAATATAAGTTCCACATTCTATACAATCTATTCGTGAACACGCTTCACATTATATAAATACGCTGATCAAGCCACAGTTTTTAAAAAATTTTGATACATTTTTAACTAGAAACCATAAGGTTGCCGTAGTTCGATACCAGCCCTCGCCAACTCAGCGTATGAGAGCACAGGGATCTGCTTGCAGTAACGTGAGGTAGTGTGGCGCTCCACCTCAGATGCCAAAAATAATCTCGCTAGTGAAAAGGGGATAGACTCCCTCGCTGGTTGGCTGATACCAACTTTAGGCCACCCCGACGACTTACTCATATAATAATATATATTATATATATATATAATATATATATATGTGTGTGTAGTGTGTGTTGTGTAGGATATGATACCTGGTCAATTTTCTAAGCAGAGTTTAACAGGTTTGAAGGTTTTCCTTCTCCTAGGCTGATTGCCTAACAATGTATAAAGCACTCAGTCAAGCCCACTGATTTACCATATTGGAGGAGAATAGCTGGATGCCTACCATTCCAAGGGTATAATTTCTAGGATTTGAACCGGGTTGACAAGTCCATTTCCTACAACTCTAACCATCACACCACCCACACACCTCTATATGCGACCATATCTATATATATATATATAATATATATATATAGATATCATTATTTCAACTATTATTAAGAGATGAAATAAACTCTTCAACAGATATCCTTTAGCACTTTTCCAATTCAAAATACTTCACAGAAGACGACAATGTCATTGAAAGACGTGTTGTTGAATTAAATAAAGTGGTTCTTTCAAACTGCAAGCACGTTCTCTTTGTTGGCTTCGATCGGCACAAGTCAATGGGATCGAATTCTTGAAGACATTGGGTCAGGGATTTTTCAATTGATTCCCGTCAAGGATACATCTTAAAACAAAATGCTTGAAAATACACAAGGAGATTCAAGAACTTTCCTGTCTGCAACCGGAAAAATCTCTCTCTCTCTCCTTCTTTCCATGACTTTTCTCCTCTCTCTCTTTTCTTACTATTACTTTCTCTCTCTCTCTTACATTACTTCTTTCTCTCTCTTCTTACCATTACTTATTCTCTCTCTCTCTTCTTAACATTACTTCTCTCTCTCTCTCACCATTACTTCTCTCCTCTCTATCTCTCTCTCTCTTACTATTACTTTCTCTCTTCTTTCTAACTATTACTTCTCTCTCTCCCTTTCTTACTATTACTTCTCTCTCTCTCTTTCTTACTATTCATTCTCTCTCTCTCTCTCTTCTTACTATTACTTCTCTCTTTTACTATTACTTCTTTCTCTCTCTTTTTTACTCATTACTTCTTTCTCTCTCTTTCTTACTATTACTTCTTTTCTCTCTCTTTCTTACTTACTTCTTTTCTCTCTTTCTTACTATTACTTCTTTCTCTCTCTTCTCTTACTTACTATTACTTCTTTCTCTCTCTCTCTCTCTCTCTTACTATTACTTCTCTCTCTCCCCCCTTAGTTTTCTATCATTTCTCTTTTTCACTTCTACTTTTTCTCCCCAGCCTTTCTTACACCCTCTTCATTTCGATTTTGTATTCTCTCTCTCTCTCTCCTCTCAAATTTACAAGTGCACATCTTGTTAGTAACTGACCTTGCAAATGGCCTTGAGCCAGATAAAAACTTAACATATAGAAATCTTTCTTGGCTCTCTTATTGGAACTACAAGTAAATATTCAATGCTTCAGCATTACAAGTTCCTCTATAAACAAAGTGCAAATTCTTCTAATGATAATACCTCTGTTCCTTAATCTTCCGACCGTTATCATCTTGTAACACCCCCTCTGGTTTTAAAATGAGACTGTCCAAATCGTCCAAGATAAAGCCAGTAATGTAACTCCTGATTATCTGGATCTCTTATCTAAAATTCTTATTTATTATGAATTCATCACCCCAGCCTAAATAATGGACAATTCCATTTTTTATATGACGAAGAAAAGGACATGCTACACAGAAAAAGTATAATAAGAAAAAAAAGAATGTGAGAGGAGTAGGAGAGAGAGAGAGAGAGAGAGAGAGAAGAAGAGAAGTTAAATCAAAGATTATCATACTTTTTACACATTGAAGTATTTGGCAATAGCTCTTAAGTAAACATATCAAATGTTGTAATACTAAATTATCATACGTGGTATATGCACAGAATTGAAACTTCACCATTAGATACAGATTATCAAGCCATAATAAAATTTTCTTAAATTGGAAATATGATGATAGCAAGGCTACTCCAAGTAAAGGCCTGGCATGCATACAGCTGGATTTTTGATTGAAGGTGAGCAACTGGTGACTTAAAATTACTATTAACTACAAATATTGTAAAACATTTTTAGAAAGAAACTCATAAGTGATAACCCAATAAATTAGGTTAATCAGCAACTATATCTATAAACTCGGAATCAAATATCATTTCTGTGTTCTATGAAATTGTCAGTAGAGGTAAAAAAGAACAAGTTCCTCGTTATATTCCACCCCATAAAATAAACTGAACCCTCATTTTATGTCCGTGTTTTTGCAATAAAAATGTTTTATTTTTTCTTGCACCTGTTATTTACAATACTAAATATATTTTCTTTATTCATTTAATTTTCACTTCAATGTGTATATTCTAAAGTGTTTTTTATTTTGTGAGAATGGTTAGTTTTAAAGTGGGGGCTCGTTTTACAATTTTGGCATGAATTGGATCCTCCTTTTGAACGTAATTTTGTTTTTTTTCGTCGACGATGATTAAAATCTGACGTCTTTAATTTTGAGTACCAAAGCCAAAAGAAAAGAAAACAACAAAAAGGTAATCTTCAAACTTTTTACTCTTAAATTCCTACCATAAAATTAGGTTGGGCATTTTATGGTAGGAATTTATGAGTAAAAAGTTGAAGTGTTAAAAACAAACCCCCACTTTAAAACAAAACCATTCTCGCAAAATAAAAACTTTTAGAATATAGACATTGAAGTGAATATTAAATAAATAAAGGAAATATATTTTAGTATTGTAAAATAACGGGCAAGAAAAAAAAACATTTATTGCAAAAACAGACGGACATAAAATGAGGGTTCAGTTATTTATGGTAGGAATATACGATAACTAAATAAACATTGTGTCTCTTAAAGGAAAATATTGAAGTCTTATATCTAAATTAAAGTTTTGTATGGGTGTAATTTGTAAATCCGATACAAAAACGTAACCAATGCATAACAACGAAACAAAGACTCAACTATACAGTCTTCCAAGAGACAAATGTAGATAGAGAAAAACAAAATGATATAAAAAAAATCATCTTAACATAATAAAACAAGCCCAACAAACATCAAAGTGCAAAATCTTTAAAAATTCCAGACAGAACTAAATAAAACTTACAAAAAATAACATTCAAGGCCAAATAGATAAAAATAAAACAGTTATCAGGGCACACAGTAAGTAAAGTAAAGTTGTCGGGGTGGCCTAAAGTCAGTATCAGCCAATCAGCGAGGAGTCTATCCCCTTTTTCAATAGCGCTAGACCAAGGATATGTGTTTTTGCGTCTGAGGTGGAGCACCACACCTACCCTCAGCTCCTTACTTTACCGCACAGAACCCTGTGCTACTCATACGCTGAGTTGGCGAGGTCCGGTATCGAACTAGGAACCTTGTGGTTTGTAGCCGAACGCTCTACCCGATTGAGCTAAACAGGCCCTACAGTAAATTAAGTTATTAGTAAGAAAAGCACTTTGAGATCGAAAGCTAAAAAGAGCCAGCCAAGCAAATAGACTTCTGAAGAGGAAAGAACTCAAAAAATCATTAATAGCCGATGTCAAGGTTCTTATTGACCAAAAACCCAACTAAACAAAATGAGTGGTGGCAAAAAAGAAGAAAAGAGGCCACTAAGAGCAGCCGCCCCATACCACTCAATGAGGTCACAAGAGATGGGTACCATCAACATCAATAAAAGAGTATATATAAGAAGCCACAAAGAGCAGATCACCAGTCTATCCATTCGAAGAAGGGCTTAAACATCCCTGAAAATTTAACAAAATAGAACAAACAACCTTTATATTTCACACTTAATGCTTCTTATTAAATCCCAAACAATATATATTATACACACACACACACTATATATAATAATATGATATGGGTGCTATATTTATAAGTAAATAGTGCTCAATATTAAGTAAAAAGCAAAGTGAAAAGAATTGCTGTTACTTGGGGTTTTATGGTTTTTTTTTAATTTATCTATTTAGGGTAAATAGATAAATTAATAAAAAAACCATAAAACCCCAAAGTAACAGCAATTCTTACCTCCCAGCAGATGGGGAGGAGTGATATCACAAACCACAGTAGATAAGGAGGTACTATTTCTAAATAAATGGCATTTATGCTACACAACACCTGACTCCATATTACTTTCACTGCCAGCATAAAGCAATGATCAGCTGTTGTTTACAGACTGGATCTCTCTGGTGATTGTAAAATATTTAAACAAATGTATGCATTTAATAGTTTAAACACTAGCTTTTAACAGGAGCTGTCAAATGGCTGAGAGGTTAATGAATCAGGCTGACGAAAAGTCAGTCGGGTTTCATTCCTGGTCAGAGGTAGTTGCTGTGTCTAGCCACACTGAAGAGATGTGAAACGTCGAAATACTGTGTCTGTGGATGACTTATTATATATATATATATATATATATTATATATATATATATATATGTCTCTGCTGTGTCTATGCTATACATAAAAATACATATATGTCTCTGCTGTCTCTCTCTCTCTATATATATATATATATCTTATTATAATGGAGATTGTGGGTTTGTATGTCTGTAACCGAAACTATATTACTATTCAAGTCACAATTCCCATTGTTATTTACATCACATTCTCCATGATTGTATTTTTATTTAAACCTCAATTATTAATAAAATTGTTTTTACATCATTAAGACTGTTGACCATATCTACATACTAATAATATGCAATTGTATTTATATATACAACAAAATAGTGGTTTACAGTGTGAATGGAAAGGCTAATTTGCATATTAATCTTAAAAATTTGATTTTAATAAATATATGCTTAGTATTATTAATTTCTAATTGTTTGGTTTTATCTTATTGAATATGAGCAAAAATCTCGGGGATAAATCTTAAAAGAAATCCATTAACAAGAAGAAATAACTGTAATGTTGTTCTTTTCTTCCTATTTTAACTAAATAGTTAAATTAGGAAAATTGACTAATGAAAGATGGGAGTAAGGGAAAATGATGGAAGAGTTAATTTCAAAGTTGTTCTATTTTTCAATCATACCCCCTCTGTTCCAAATATTTTTATCTGAATTCTTATTCAGTTTCATTAGCCTTTCTAATTTAATATGATATTTTATTATATGAAAACTTAAATACTTGCACCTGGAGGGTGCATATATTTGCTAGTATATATAAAAAGATTCAGCCTCATGTTAAAAGAGTTTAGTAAGTTGACAAGATTGTAAAAGAAGGAATAAACAATAGAATTGCCATTCATTTTATTCTGATTTTGTATTGACAAAACAGCTTTTCTCTTTACTTAAATTTTGAAAAATCTAAAAAAAACAAAAAAACAAACTATGAAAACATCATTTTTGTGGTTAGAAGCCATATTACACTCATCCCTCACTCAATTCTATTCAAAATCTTCTGGAAAAAAGCTTTTACTGTCCCCACCCAACGAGATGTTCCATTTATTTCCAAAGTGAAAATTTTCTCACAGTCTAAGAGCAGACGCTGCAAGAAGAGAAGACATTGATTGCCGTCTCTCTTAATTTGGGAATTACATTTTGCTTCAGGACATTCCACACGTGGCCAGAATCATGAAGTCTCTTTGTGTCTATAGAGTTTTATGTGCAGCCATCTTTCTGCAAATGTAGGACATGGCACTTCATATATATATATATATATATATATATATATATATATATTATATATATATAAAATGCACATTTCCATATATATATATGTATATATAAAAATGCACATTTCCAAGAGAATTATGGAAATCTGATTCTTAAATAAAGGGAAAAGCATTTTTAGAATTTAAAAAAAAAAAAGAGCCTTTCTTTATACGAGGGTGAGTCAAAAAAGTAATGCCATTTTGTTTAGGACAGGTATAATTACCAACACAGAAACATGTATTATACATCAAAATTAAGCTGGTCCTCTGTGGATCACATCCCTACTTCTCTGCATAGTCACTGTTTCTCTCAAAAGCAATGTTCTACCTTCGAATGAGAGCATGTATCTCTATTCTGTTGACTGTTCTTTGAGCCACTTCTTCACTACAGATTTCACTTCCTCGTCACTGGAATAATGTTTGCCTCTCAAACTCTCTTTCATGGGGCCGAAGAGATGATAGTCTGAAGGCACTGATGAAGAAGTGAAATCTCTTGTGAAGAAGTGACTCAAAGAACAGTCAATAGAATTTTACGGAGCAAGGATACATGCACTTATTCAAAGGTAGAACATTGCTATTGAGAGAAACAGTGACTATGCGGAGAAGTAGGGATGTGATCCACTGAGAACCAGCTTTATTCTGATGTATGATACATGTTCCTATATTGGTTATTATACTTGTCCTAAACAGAATGGCATTACTTTTTGACTCACCCTCATAGAATATAGAACAGAACAGAAATACTTGTGACCAAAAGATGTAAAGAATATAAGTGTTTCAATGTATGAATGAAAAACAGAATACCAATCAAAGTTGGAGGCCGTGGTGAAATGGTTAGAGTTGTAGGAAATGGACTCGTTGACCCAAGTCTATATCCTGGACGAAGCTACAGTTCACATAGCGCTAATACCCTTGGGAAAGGTATGAATCCAACTACTCTCCTTCCAGCTATGAGCAAATAGTAGGGCAGACTGGGTTCTTTAACTTTGGTTAGGCAACCAGTCTTGGAGAAGGAAAACTCTGAATTCAAACCTGTTAAACTCCGCTTGGGGTGGTTCACTACTAGAATAGGCTCAGTCCTAATTAGTGATCTATTTCATTTAAACTAATAAGAGTAAAACGGTCAAAGAAAGACAGAAATTAAGGAAGAAGGCAAAGAAGGATCCGGTCAAAGGTCAGTTATTCAATTCTTGGATTGTTTTATTTTCTATTTATTAAACTACCTGTTAAGGATCCCATCTAAGGGTCAAATAGAGCTCTTTGAAAATTAGTTGCATTAGGAAACTACACATTTTTTCATTCTTAATGGGTATTCAAATTTTTTTTTAACTCAATTTTTTTAAAAACACATTTATTTAAAGTATTCAAGACATAGATGGGACCTTAACAGGTTCAGAGTGGACCTGGGAGTAATGGTGATGAAGGAGTTCTCCACACTCCCCAGAACTCCAGAATTTCAGCATAAAAAAAACCCAAACTAGATGCAGTTTAACTTCATATCAAGGACACTAAGACCCTCAACCACCGCTTTCTAGCACATATATGATAAAAATGGTTGGAGGCTTGCCATAAGGGCAATAGGGTCGGGACAATCATATAGGTGCTAGGGCTTGACATGACCAACTGATTGTTCAGAAGGGATCCTAAATAGTCAGTAATGGTATATACGATGCTATATAAACAATGGTTGGGGGCTTTGCCATAAGGGCAATAGGGTCGGGACAATCATATAGGTGCTAGGGCTTGACATGACCAACAGATTGTTCAGAAGGGACCCTAAATAGTCAGTAATGGCATTATACGATGCTATGTAAACAATGGTTTTCTTGAGAAATGTTAAGAACAATATCTCAGTTTTATCCAAAGGCAAACACTACCAATGTCTCATTCTAGCTTTGTCTTTTTTTATTGATCTCTGTATGACTAAATTAATTTTCACATTTCACAACCATTTGTTATAGCTGCTCTTGTACAATGATTGTAAACTTAAAGAAAATGAAATTAACAAAACAAAAAAAAAAGAAAAAAGAAAAAATGATAAAATCCAAAGATTTTAATATTTCTAAGTAGGTCACAGAACGAAAGTGAAACTGACCTGAATTTACATAATAAAAGATAACAAAGACTTATGATGATGATGATGGTGGTGGTGATTGTTGTTGTTAATATGGTTGACATTTCCTTATTACTGGTAAGGGGTAAGTAGTGGTAGTGTCCAAGCAAGAATGTCTTTTTTCCCCCTTTCTCACAAGTTGTATTGTTATATCATAAGAAGGCTGAAAATATTTTTATAAATATCCTATTAACATATTTCTTAAAAAATACAACTCCTCTTATCATAATGAAGATTGTGTGATTGTCTGTCTGTAACCGAAACTATATCACTACTCAATTCACAATTACCTTTGTTATCTATGTCAAATTCTCCATGATTTTATTTTTATCTAAACTCAATTATTAACAAAAATTGTTTTACATTATTAATACTGTTGGCCATATCTACATACTAGGATATTTTTACAATGTACCCACGTTTACAGGTTAGCACAAGGTTCTATTAATGTGGGACCAACCATGAACCGAAGTTCATGGGTGGCGGGTACAAAAAATGCATTGATCCCTTTGGCATTCCTCCTCAAGGGGGCGCCTCAGCACTGGCAATAAACCCAGCCCTGACCCTTTAAATCAACGGGCAGGTATTGCCTGGGGCATGGCCCCTGGATCAATGATATTAACTTTACAGTCCAGGGCTGAAGCCACTGGACCCCGGTCGAAACCTGAGTTGGATATGTTGGACATATCTACATACTAAATAACATGCAATTGTATTTATATGTACAACAAAATTGTGGTTTACAGTGTGAACAGGAAGGCTAATTTGCATATTGATATTAAAAATTTGATCTTAATAAATATGTGCTTAGTATTATTGATTTTTAATTGTTGGTTTTATCTTAATGAATATGAGCAAAAATCTCGGGGATAGATCTTAAAAGAAATCCATTAACAAGAAGAAATAACTGTAATTGTATTCTTTACTTCCAATTATAAATAGTTAAATTAGGAAAATTTAGCTTTGAAAGACGGGGCTGATGGTAGAAGTAAGTTTCTGTCCAATTTTTCGATGATTCAAATCTTTTTATCTGCATTCTTATTTAGTTTCATGAGCCTTTCTAATGTAATATATTTTATCACATTAAAACTTAAATACTTGCACCCAGAGGTACATATATTTGCTAGTAATCAAAATGTCTTAAAATTGAATCTTTGTTTTTTTTAATAAATTTTAACATTTTAAATTGAAATGAAAATTTGTATACAGCTGAACAATCTATATATAATGGGGATTCAGTCTCTTTTTGTCTGTAATCGAAACTACGTCACTGCTTACGTCACAGTAATTTCAGGAATTATGTAACTTTATGAATGAGTATTTAATTTATAGTCAATATTATTACTACATTAAATAAAGTGAACACTATCATATATAATATGCTTTGTAGTAGTACTCAACAATGGATCGTCTACAGTATTTTTAAAAACATGTTTTGATAAATACATGCACAATATTATTGATTTATATATAGTTTGTTTTATTCTAATCATACAATACATCTTATGCACCATCTCCATTGCCGATTACAAGTTCCTGTGCTTCATATTGGCTCGGATAGCAACCCCAAATTGAATCCGGTATCTTCAAGCTGCCACCCTGTAAGCTACGTGCTGCTAGCATTGACATTTTGCTTCAAATAAACTACACAAGAATTCAAACTCTTAAATAGGGAAACCACAATCAGTGTGAGCCAATGAAAAAGTCCATCACCCCCTACCAAAAATATATAATGGAATAATCTGTTCAGTCTAATTTACTCTTCACAGATTCCGCTTGCAGTAAGTTCACCCCCTTATATGAATTTAATTGATTTTATCCATTTTATTTTTCTATTTTTGAATCTATTTTTAATAGTTTCCTATGAAACGAACAATATGGATTGAAAAACTATGTTACTAAAGTATTTATAATGTATCTTTCCTCAAAACTATATATTATTAAATCTATCTTAAAAAAAAACAACTTTTTCTACAAAAATTAATTGGTTTTGACAACACAAACTAATATATCTACAACATATCCCCTAACTTTATGTTACTAAATCGATCCTTAACTTTTTTCTACGAAAATCGATGATTTGGATGGCAATACTATATGTTACTACTAAAATGTATCTCCCCCTTCAAAACTATATGTACTTAATGTATTTTTTAAAACGTTTTTCTACAAAATATATATTTAAAGTTATCTAACATATAGATTTTTACAAGAAAATTATTTAGTAACAAGATATCACCATATAAACTTGTTTATATAAAAGAAAGTAATTATGCTTAGACAAGTCAGTGCAATTTCTTTGACAAAACACAGGATTGTGCAAGTGAAACACTCTTCATGGTCAACTAGACCCTCAGCTCCATACAGCTTTTTCTTGTTTCCTTAACTGAAAATTTAATTTCGGGGAAAGGTTTGAGCAAGCATTTTGTAGCGACGTCGCTTTTTGATCCTTCAATGACAGCTCTGCCTACCATTGCGAAAACCCATAAAGTAAGCAAAACTAAAGTTGACAGGGTGGCCTAATGTTGGTATCAGCTAGACAGCGAGGGAGTTTATCCCCTTTTCACTAGCGCTAGACCAAGGGGATTTATTTTTTGTATCTGAGGTGGAGCGCCACTTCTACCACCAGCTTCTGACTTTACTGCACAGATCCCTGTGCTACTCATACGCTGAGTTGGCGAGGGCCGATATCGGACCAGGAACCTTGCGATGTCAAGGCAAGTGCTCTACCAACTGAGCTAAACCAGCCCTTGAAACCCCATAACTATATGCATATACCAAAATATTGAAAAACTTTTGACTCACCTTAGTACTTTGTTATGAAATTGTTCTATACTTAAAAAATAAACTGTTTTTATTCTATTTTATAAATGCTTTTTCATTATATCATTATCTTATTATAATGGAGATTGTGTGTTTTTCTGTCTGTAACCGAAACTATATCACTACTCAAGTCACAATTCCCTTAGTTATTTACATCACATTCTCCATGATTTTATTTTTATTTAAACTTCTATTATTAATAAAATTATTATACATCATTAATACTATTGACCATATCTAGATACTAATCACAGGTAATTGTATTTATATATACAACAAAATAGCGGTTTACAGTGCGAATGGAAAGGCTAATTTGCATATTGATCTTTAAAATTTGATTTTAATAAATGTATGCTTAGTATTATTAATTTCTAATTGTTTGCTTTTATCTTAATGAATATGAGCAAAAATCTTGGGGGATAAATCTTAAATAAAATCGATTAATAAGAAGAAATAACTGTAATAGTTAAATTAGGAAAATTTACCAATGAAAAACGGGAGTAATGGAAGATGATGGAAGAGTTAGTTTTCAAAATTGTTCTATTTTCAATCATACCCTCTGTTTCCAAATTTTTCTATCTGCATACTTATTCAGTTTCATTAACCTTTCTAATTTAATAGGATATTTTATTATATTAAAACTTAAATACTTGCACCCGGAGGGTGCATATATTTGCTAGTAATAATAATAACTAAATGATCTGTAAACCTATTGGTTTCCATTCTAACAACAGTCCATAATGATATGGATGCTTCTATCTAGAAAAATGTTGGAATATGTGTATATAAGGTGTGCTCCAATTCCCCACCTGGATTTATAGACTAGCCAAGGTCACATGGTTTATTCCACCGGCCAATCATACTGTGTGGCTGATACATTACTTGAACCCCCACACTGACCATAATTCTAATTGCACTCATTGAGGAGAAACTTACAACCATTGACGAAGGAACTGAGGACTCTTTACCAGAAGAACCAAAGGATTCATTATCAGAGGACTAAAAGTGTTAAACTAACCAAATTCACTTGACTTTTAGGTGAAGCATTTTCACAGTTCCAAACTTTTGTATCAGACAAAATCTTTGTTGCTTTTAAAGACAAAAATTCATTGTACAAAAAAATAAATAATAATAATCTAAATAAACATGAGTGATGTGGCTTCAGGCTTAAAAACGTTTTGAACAACATAAAAACAACATTTAGCTGGCCAATAATTTTGAGCTTTGCAGCAGCAGCAGCAGATATTTTATATAATGACTACAAAAATTGATTAATGATAAAATAGATTTATCAAACATGGTGTTAAGAAAGAGGTTGTTGTATCCAAGCTGCCAATTGATTATAAGAAGCCTTGAATATTGGAACTCTTTATTGTGAGGAGGAAAAAAAAACAAACAAACAAAAATGGTCTATTTATTCTGACAAATCTGTTTATCCAACAGAGAAAACAACATATCACAGAACCTTAGTAGGAGGTTTAAATTTGAAAAAAAAAAAAAAGAGAATACAAGAATACAGCTTGAGAACATTTTTGAAGAACACTTGGAAATACTTTTTTTAGAAGGAGGGTAATTTTTACAGTAAAATTTATCTTCAACAAAGAATATTTGTTTTTCTTTATTTAGGGGGGGGGAGAGGTTCTTTTATACAATTTGGTTGCAGGTTTCATGAAGAGGTAAATTTACTTCAGGATATGGATCACAAATCATATATATATATATATACTAGACAAAACGTGACCCGTTGGTCACCCATTAAGCTCTCGCTAGATGATTAGGGAAAAGAGTAGGATCTGCCAAAAAATCATCTGCTTTTCATTTTTAAAAACGAACTAAAATTTATTAAATTGATTATTTAAGGTCAAATTTTTTGTCTAAGTCGAAAAGTAGTAACATAATGAGCATCAGTAAAAAAAGCAAAATAATATTACACATGATTTATTTTTGATATATTTAAAACGTTTTTTTCGTCCATTTTGATCAAGATGCCTGCCAAGAGGCTACTTAAAATCCGTTTTTACAAAATAAATTGTAACTTTTGCAATTGAAAAAATTCACACTGGATTGTCCAATTGAACACATATCCTAGTAGATAAAGGAGTTAGATTAAGACAGTTCTAAACTCTGTATACAGGGTGACTCAGAAAAAACAGAGCCCAAATTATTTATTTATTTTCCATTAAACTAAACCTAAACCCCAACCCCAAATCCTAAACCCTAAACCCTAGTTGTTTTTTGTTTTTCACGCCGCTTCCGCTACAGACTTCAATCGTAGCTGGTGTTTTTCTTTGTTTTTTTGTTTTTTCCGCAGTCACCGGCAAGCATGTTTTGAGGCAAGAGGCCTTGACGGAACTCCGCAAAGATTAAAATTATTTGTATTATTCAGACTGTAATATCGGAGTGGTATATATTTGATTGATACTATTTTCTGCATAAATAAAAAGACTAAAGACAGAGTTTATTTTTTTAAAGCCATACGTAATTAAAAAACAACCTTAATCCCCTAAAACCGTAACCCAATTCGCAAAATGTTAATTCATAGACTGTAGTTAAACTGTCATTGGGCACCAGCAAAGATTTTCCGTTTTAATTTTCCAACCTAAGTCAGAAGTCAGTCCTACATTCTATGAATTAACATTTTGCGAATTGGGTTACGGTTTTAGGGGGTTAAGGTTGTTTTTAATTACGTATTGCTTTAAAAAATAAACAACAAAAAACCCAAATTACTATACATTTAATTAACCATTGAAATTAATTATTGAATCTATTATTGAAACAGTTGTTTGTGTTAATATAGCAATGTATAATTTCAATTAAACTTAGTTTAGAAAAATTTTTCAACATTAAATGTATAGTAATTTGTGTTTTTTTGTTGTTTATTTTTTTAAACAATACGTAATTAAAAAACAACCTTAATCCCCTAATATCGTAACCAAATTCGCAAAAATGTTAATTCATAGACTGCAGTTAAACTGTCATTTGTACCAGCAAAAAACTTTCCGTTTTAATTTTACCGACCTAAATAAGAAGTCAGTTTAGTTTGTTTTAGTTTTAACTAAAACAATTTTTTAAGCCCGAAGAAAACTTAAACAGTGGGAGTAGTCAATGTTTGCTCATTTGAATTCCATAATATTTAAATATATAACTATTTTTTTTTACCCAACATGAAATATTTTTTAAAGTAAGTTTAATACTCTATGAATTAATAATTAAAGTAATTTAAAAAAATCTATTTTAAAGCATGATTTCAATTTCGTAAAATTTATGCTCAACTAAAATTGAAATCATGCCGTAAAAAGATACTTTTGATTTATATTAAAACAAACCAAAATGTTTGCTCATTTGAATAAGATTCGCCTGGAGAAAGGGAAGTGGGCAAATCTACGGTGGGTTAGGGGTGGGGGGTGGGGTGATCCCTGGCTGCTGGATTTTTTAATCTTTTTTTTTCACTCTGCTTAACTGACAAATAGAAAGTGGGAGGAGAGTTAACTTAACTGACTAACGGAGATGGGAAGAGAGACAGTTAGTCTGTGAAACAGGGATTGGTCGGTCGTTGACTTAATTGCTAATTACACCTAATTAAAGCCAATTAAACTGAATTTTTTTCATACACTTTGTAGTGCTAACACCAAGGAATATCTAAGTATAAATATTGTGTCCATAACATAAATAGAAAAAAATCCTTTAGCTGGAGAAGGTTGATAAACTCAGCTTTAGTATAATAATAGATATATATATATATATATTGTAGATAATATGGGTGCTATATTCGTTAGTAGACAGTTCGATATCATTGGTAGAGCATTTATATTATATATATACATATATATATATATATATATATATAAAAATGGGCATACACACACATCATCATCATGTTGTGCTAGTAGTATGGATATCCATGACAATCTCTCGCCAACCATCCCTACTATTCATTGCCCTCAAAAGGTCCTCTGTGCAGCATCCAGTATCCCTGCAGAGCTGGTCAATGTAGGTTTTTGCTGGATGGTCCACACTGACATATCCATGTCCTGGTTTCCACAGGAGAACATCCCTTATGAGTTCATCCCCACTTATCCATCACTGTCCAGCATGTCTTGTTTATCTCATTTCTCAGAATTTTTGAGATGTGGCTTGATAATTAATTGGACACATAGCCTAGTGGATAAAGGAGTTAGATTAAGACAGTTCTAAGTGACAGTTATCTCTAGACTGCAGATTCAGTCCTGATCAGGGGCAACATTAACATAGAATAATAATTAACACAGCTAAACACCTGTACCCCAGCTATGGTTAGTGGAATGAGAACAGGATACCACCGTGGACTGAATAAAGGGTTAAGTTCAAAGTTCTGTGATGGCTCCCGATTACGAAAAGAAGGTTCCCGAGTCCGACAAAAAATACCTGAAGAAGGCCGGAGGGCACATCAGCCGAAATGTTGTACAGATAACAATGAAAATGAGGACAATAGTCCAAATAATCCAAATAATACTAATTGTTCATCTCAGTTGGATGGTTTGTGTGATAGGAGGCAAGTGGCCATGCAGCACGCAGCATTCTTGTGCAAGAATTGTCTTATGTTAAGGTGTATTGGCCATTAGTGAATATTCAGGATCAGTAGTTGATCAGCCATTATAAATCACATTGTCGACAAAAAAAAAAAAAAAAAAAAAAGAAGTTTAAAGTCTCCACTTGTACACCATCCTTGTCAACAACTTATTGGAATCTCCCTCGGGTGTTCTCTATAATTGTTGTTATTTGAGTATCAGAGTTAACAAAGAAATAATAGGAAGAAACACAATGAGTATTAAGGATAAGGAAAAAAGCTTACTAAGCAAAGATAAAAGATGAACAGAGTAACCCAAAATTGCTAGGTTGAATTACCAAGTCCCATGAGATCTTGTTGTTTCTCTCTTGTTGTTACATACCATTACTGGACCCAACAATGAACATGGAACACATATACATATTAAAATATAAATTTATATTTTTATTCTTCGATGTGTTTAGACTGAGACTCATCAACAGAGAATGCTCATACACAGAAGCAATCGGCAGTTCTGACGCTGAGCGATCTGCTCAACCCAAAATTCTAAGAGTTTATATTATTCTCCAACTCAACATGGCCACGCCTCTTTGATCGTGACACCTACGCAGTTTTCCTGTAGACACCCCCACCCCTTGCCCACACAGCTTGTTTTTATTGGTTAAGGTCTGTCGAAGGTCAGTTCAATCAGTTCAAGGCAATATCCTGTTTTTGTTTTCAGGCCCATGTTGATACCCATGCATTTCCTGTGCCCACATGTGAGTCATTTGCACCTGGTCTTCCGGCTGTCAATTTGTTGATCAGGCAATATATTGTCAGACATTATTTATAGGAAAAACAGATGATTCCATTTTCATTATTTAGGTACTATATGACAGTAATATCAGTTCTGCTTTTCTAATAAAGATACTGTCATAGAAATATCAACATTTTTTTGATTACCAGTGGAAGATTTTAAGAATGTATTGGCAGGGATGGTAAACATGTGAACATAGACAGAATGCAACAGAAGGTCAAGTTTTAAGCAAAGTACAGCTGGTTGAATTTTTCCTTCTCCTAGACCGGTTGCCTTACCAAGCCTAAAGTGCACAGTCTGCACTACTATTTATGCACAGCTGTTCCGTGTATATCTATAATAAAGATCCTGTTATGGGGTGTATCTATTTTTATTGGTTCATGGTTAATTTAAGTTAAAACCATATATGCCTAGACTATGTACTTTGAACATCATTAGATCCCATAAAAGAAAAAAGGCCTCACACTAAAAAAAGCAAGAAGCAGTCAATAACTGCACAAACTATTATGTATGCAGACTATGCAGATGATCTGGGACTTCTTACAAATACACATGCACAAGCTAACTCCTTGCTACATAACCTGGAGATGGCAGTACAGAACATCGGCCTGTATGTGAACTCTGATAAAACTGAGTTCATATGTTTTAAAAGTGAAGGAGGCATCTTTACACTTGACAGTAGGTCTCTAAACTATGTGGAACAATTCATGTACCTAGGTAGCAATATCTCATCCACAGAAAGCATGGTCTGATATAAACTGATTATCAGTCATATGGAAATTAGATCTCACTCCAACAAGAGTTTGAATAAGCAAAACAAGTTCTGTCAGTTCGAGGACATGAGAAATAATTCTCTCAACATTGTTCTTTACAATATGTAAATACAGGTTAAAATTAATGTGAGATGACTCTCTTAGATTTATTCTGTAACCTGGTTTGGTCATGGGGGCACTATTCACACAAGCATGTCTTTGGGCAGGAATAGCTTGGTAGAGCCCATCCCTCTCCAAGTGCCGTCTAACAGCATATAATTCTTTTTGAAAAATTAAACGAGTTTTAAGCTATTTTCTGACAAACCTTATTGTAAATATACCTTGGTAGAGCCCATCCCTCTCCAGGTGCCCTCTAACAGCATATAATTATTTTTCAAAAATTGAAAGGTTACTTTTTATAAACTTTATAGTAATTTTTTTTTTTTAATATGACCAATTTTAGAATGAATATGTAGAATAGTTTTTAGCCTTAAATGTCAGGATTAGATATTTTAAATTTTTTATCCAGGAGGAATATCGATATGATTTCCTTGAAAGAGGTGCAAATGTAAACAGTGCATTCACATTATTTATTGAATGACCCTCTTGATTTTTAATCTTTGTGCTACTTTACTGCTACACCACTTAGACAAAGCGCTTAGAGAAAAGTTATCTAGGAGCTACATTTAGAATGCTGCGTGCTGTCTTGAACAAATCTTGGAAGTACCACTCCGCAAAAAAGCAACTATACGACCACTTGATCCCTATCACACAAACCATCAGAGTAAGACGAACAAGACTTGCTGGACACTGCTGAAGAAGCAAGGATGAACTCATAAATGACCTCCTGTGGATACCTACACATGGACACACCAGTGTGGGCCAACCAGCAAAAACCTACATCAACCCGCTTTGTGTGGATTCTGGATGCTGTGTGGAGGACCTCCTAAGGAAGAGAGAGAGAGTCATTGATATCCATGCTGCCAGCACAACCTGATGAAGATGAACCAAATCTATAATATCAATACTTGTGTTCATTAATTGTATGACCGTTATCATCTTGCAACACCCTCTGGATAAAAATGAGACCATCTAAATCATCCAAGATGAAATGCAAAAATGTAAATCGTGATTAACTGGTGTTGCTTATCCACTGAATTCTCATTTCTTATGAGTGTTGTTACCTCAGCTAAATAATGGACCATTCCATTTTTAAAGAAAGAAATCTAAGAAAAAGGACATGCTACATAGAAAAAATATAATAGGAAAGAAAGAAAGAAAGAAAGAGAGTAGGGGAAAGATAGAGGAGGTGAGCATGTTTCAATCAAACATAATGAAAAGATGAAAAGAAAGAAAGAAAGAAAAAAGAAAGAGAGAGTGAGAGAGAGAGAGAGAGTTAAATCAAGATTATTATACTTTTTACATATTGAGGTATTTTTCAATAGCTCTTAAGTAAACATATCAAATGTTGTAATAATCAAATTATCATACTGTGGTATATCCACAGGTCCTGCTAATCAGTATATATTTTGTATTGTTCGGAATTGGTTTATAGCAAAATCAAATATCAATTTATTTTAATTTTTTTTTTTTTTAATAAAACTCAAAAATTATTCTTAATTTCAAATGTAATGAGTTATTAAATGAAAGTCTCTTAATTTTTGTGTAAACATATCAAATGTTGTAATAATTAAATTATCATACTGTGGTATATCCACAGGTCCTGCTAGTAAAGAATAAAAGCATAAAAGATGAATGTGACATCAATAATCAATTGATACGGATGATCAATATTGATTAATAAGTCATTTTTGTTGATATTTATTTATATGTGATTTGATTATGAATAGTTTATGGACCATGTAAATCAATAATGAAATCAATCAGAATTCTTGTTTGTTGATTAATTATTGATTTTTTGAAGTTAACCTTCAAGAAATGTTTCCCCTCATTTCATAGGTCCAAAAGTGATATACCTTTTAAGCATTTAATACCATATATGGTGAACTACAAGCAGTTCAGCTCAGTCGATAGAGCATTCGGCTAGAAACCACAAGGTTCCTAGTTTGATACCGGCCCTCACCAACTCAGCGTATATGTAGCATAGGGAGCTGTGAGGTAAAGAACAAAAGCTGATGGTAGGTGTGGGATTCCACCTCAGATGCAAAAACAATCTCCTTGGTCTAGCGCCAGTGAAAAGGGGATAGACTCCATCGCTGATTGGCTGAAACTGACTTTAGGCCACCCCAACGACTTTACTTACTTTTAGTGAACTACAAGCTGGGAGCTGATGGTAGGTGTGGTGCTCCACCTCAGCAAACCAATCTCCCTGGTCTAGTGCAAGCAAAAAGGAGATAGACTCCCTCTCTGTTTGGCAGATATCAGCAAAAGGACACCCCACAGATTTTACTTACTTTAACAAGCAGTTAATACTATATATGGTGTAATGGCCACTGTTAAATTAGGGTCCCATCTATGGGTTAAATAGAAAAAATGAGTTTTAAATAATGTGTTTCTGAAAAAAAGATTTTGAATACTCATCACGAATGAATAAAACAAAACGTCTTTGGCATAAAATAACCCAACAAGGGTTGACATGTCATAAAACCAAACCAAACCAAAAACTGAACATTCTGTGTTGGGTTACCTTCTTCTGTATAACCTAATGCATTATAGGAATGCGGGGGGTTTAGCTATGAACTAATACCCTACCAATTCTTAAAATGTGTAATATTTGGAGAATCATCATTATCATTATGTCTCATATATTACCATATATGGTAGGTTATATATATATATATATATATATATATATATATATAAATTCACTATTAGTAGTTTATAAGAACTTGCAGAGTATTGTACCTGAGGCAGGAAAATGTTAATTCTGATACAAATTGCTGATATAACCACCACCACCCCCTACCCACACCTATTTTGTGTGTTTTTCTTGGTGCCGTAAGAAGGTCTGTTAATCACAAACAGGAATTATTAGTTGGTTCAACAAGAGAATAAGTGGACTTGTATTTGCCAATAATCACAAGGGAACGAAGAATTGAATTGTGGCCAAGAACGACAGCTGAAATAGCAGCAACAAGAGAAATTACTGCATGTGCATTCAAACAAGAAAGGCTATTTATTTAGAGAGAAGTTCTGATATTGGGGGGTGGGGGCAAAAAACTGTGGTATGTCTGATTTTACAAGTACACTAACAAATAAACAATAGCAAACATTAGATGTGAAACATGAACAGACAGAAAATAGTAAACATTAGATGTGAAAGATGAACAGACAGACAGACAATAGTAAACATTAGATGTGAAAGATGAACAGACAGACAATAGCAAACATTAGATGTGAAACATGAACAGACAGACAATAGTAAACATTAGATGTGAAACATGAACAGACAGACAATAGCAAACATTAGATGTGAAAGATGAACAGACAGACAATAGCAAATATTAGATGTGAAACGTGAACAGACAGACAATAGTAAACATTAGATGTGAAAGATGAACAGACAGACAATAGCAAATATTAGATGTGAAACGTGAACAGACAGACAATAGTAACATTAGATGTGAAAGATGAACAGACAGACAATAGCAAATATTAGATGTGAAACGTGAACAGACAGACAATAGTAAACATTAGATGTGAAAGATGAACAGACAGACAATAGCAAATATTAGATGTGAAAGATGAACAGACAGACAATAGCAAATATTAGATGTGAAACGTGAACAGACAGACAATAGTAAACATTAGATGTGAAAGATAAACAGACAGACAATAGTAAACATTAGATGTGAAACGTGAACAGACAGACAATAGTAAACATTAGATGTGAAAGATGAACAGACAGACAATAGCAAACATTAGATGTGTAAGATGAACAGACAGACAATAGCAAACATTAGATGTGAAAGATGAACAGACAGACAATAGTAAACATTAGATGTGAAAGATGAACAGACAGACAATAGTAAACATTAGATGTGAAAGATGAACAGACAGACAATAGTAAACATTAGATGTGAAAGATGAACAGACAGACAACAGACATAGTAAACATTAGATGTGAAAGATGAACAGACAGACAATAGCAAACATTAGATGTGAAACATGAACAGACAGACAATAGCAAACATTAGATGTGAAACATGAACAGACAGACAATAGCAAACATTAGATGTGAAACATGAACAGACAGACAATAGCAAACATTAGATGTGAAACATGAACAGACAGACAATATTGGACAACAAATGAATAATGTTCCAATGTTGGAGGCACATAGTGTAATGGTTACTGTTCAAGGAAATGGAAATGGCAAGACAAGTTCAAATCCTGGACGATGCTCTTTACATTACACATAGCACTAATACCCTTTGAAAAGATACAAATCCAACTATTCCACTCCATCTATGGGTAAATAGTAGGGCAGACTGGACTCTTTAACCTTAGTATGGCAGTCTGTCTAGGAGAAAGAGAACCGAATTCAAACCAAAGGGACTCTCTTCTTGTTAGTCAAAACTACTTTGAGAGCTCCCCCTCTTCCCTCTCCTCTTGCACCTAACCAAAATTTACTCAGACTCTAAAAGTGACCACTTAATAGCATTTTTATATTTCTGGAATTCACACACACACACACACACACACACACACTTTATATATTAGATGCTTACAAATATGACTATATCTAGTTTTTGTATAGATTTATTCATATCAATTCTGTTATGAATACAAGTAATTATCCTTTCATGTCTCTATTCACACCAGTTGAGAGTAAATTTATACACATCTTTAAGAGAGGCACATGTGGTGCAACGGTTATTGTTGTAGGTAATGAACATGGAGGGTCAAATTCAAATTCTAGCCAATTTACATTTCACTTTATGCTAAAGAGAAACAAAGAGACAGTAAAGGTAGAAAGAGAGACGGTGTGGGGGAGGCAAAGAATTGGTTTTGAGAAACAGAGACAGGGAAGTACTGATGCAATGAGATAAAGTTGATGGAGACAGAGTAGAGACATTTGAGAGAGAGAGAGAGAAGCAAAGATCTAGTCATAAGAAACAGAAACAGGGAAGTACTGATGTAATGTGGTGAAATTGATAGACAGAGTAGAGACGTGTGAAGGAGAGGAAGGTGGGAGAGAAGGAAAGATAGAAAGTAAAGAAAGAGAGAGAGAGAGAGGCAAAGAACAAGATAAAGTGGAGATAGAGAGAGAGTAGAGATGTTTGAAAAAGAGAAGTGGAGATAGATAGAGAGAGAGAGAGAGGGGGGGGGCAAAGAAATAGTCATAAGAAACAGAGAAAGGGAAGTACTGATGTAATGAGATAAAGTTGATAGAGTGTAGGGAGAGGGAGAGATAGAAAGTAAAGAGAGGGGGGAGAGAGAGAGAAACATGAATCTATGTTTTCTCTATCAGCTATGGGTAAATAGTGGGGCAGACAAGCCTCTTCTTTAACCTTGGCATAGCAACCGGACTAGAAGGAAAACTCTTAATTCAAACTATACTGTTCTTAAAAATTGACCTTGTGTCACATCCTGTTCATGGTGGAGAGGTTAGGTAAGTACATATGTACTGGGAACAAAATTTGGAACTTGATTTCTCTTTATAGTAAAGTCGTAGGAGTGGCCTATTGTCGGTATCAGCTAAACAGCAAGGGAATCTATACCTTTTTCACTAGTGCTACAACCAGGGAGATTATTTTTTTGCTGAGGTGGAGAGCCACACCTACCATCATCTCCAAGATGCTTAACCACACAGATCAGAAAACCCAAACTGTGCTACTCATGTGCTGAGTTGGTGAGGACTGTTATCAAACCCGGAACCTTGTGGTTTCTAAGCAGATGCTCTACCGACTGAGCAAGTTAGATATTAATAGCATAAAAGAAAATGATCAAATTAACTTTAGGCAGGAAGTAAAGGTCAGGACAGTTGGACATCTCGAGTGTCTGTCATTGACCAGAGAAAGAGAGAAAGATGGAGAAAGAGAGAGATAGAGAAAGTGAAAGAGAGAGACAAAGAGTTTCTTTGAACTAGATTTTTTAAGAATTCTTTCATCTGCAAGGGAGATTAAAAAATTATCTGCACTCTTGTTATATATATTTACCAACCCCTCCGCATGAGTAGGATGCGACACATGGTCAATTTCTTAAGCGGAATTTACCAGGTTTGAATTCAGAGTTTTCCTTCTCCTAGACCGGTCGCCTAACCAAGATTAAAGAGCCCAGTCTGCCCTACTATTTACCCATAGCTGGAGGGAGAGTAGGATTCATACCTTTCCCAAGGGTATTAGCGCTAAATGAAATGCAATTACCACGTCCAGGATTTGAACTCGGGGCGACGAGTTCATTTCCCATGACTTTAACCATTACACCACGCGCACTCTTGTTATATGGAAGCTGAACTCATCATGGATGATTTGATAGGCAGAGGTATGACTACACTCTGTTCACATGCAGGTCATATATATAATTTATCCCCCCCCCTCCGCACGAGCAGGATGTGACACAAAGTGAAGTTTAACAGATTTGAATTCAGAGTTTTCCTTCTCCTAGATGGAATATGTGGCCAAGGCAATATAGTGTTTCATTATGCCTGCTTAGGTCCCGGTTTCGATTTATGTCGGAGGGAAGTCGTTAGTATATATCGCTGATGAGACTTGAATAAAGTCGAAACAGTCTGTACGATATTCTACACACCGAGTGATCCTTTGCCAGGATTACACTTGTCAAGTTCATTTTCTATAAGAAAAAGTATTGAATTTTATGCGATACAAGCATTGTAAGTGCCTTCAAGTAAAATTTATATATATATATATATATATATATATATATATTTACCAACTCCTCTGCACAAGTGGTATGTGACATAAGGTTGATTTCTTAAGCAGAGTTTAATAGATTTGAATTAAGAGTTTTCCTTTTCCTAGACTGGTTACCTAGTCATGGTTAAAGAGCCCAGTCTGCCTTACTACTTACCAATAGATGGAGGGAGAGTAGTTGGATTCATACCTTTCCTAAGGTATTAGTGCTATGTGATATGCAAACAGACTCGTCCAGGATTTGAACTCAGGTCATTGAGTCCATTTCCTACAACTCTACCCATTACACCATAGACATATATATGCAACAAAACAAGGTTTGGCCTTAAATATCCCTCAGGGGTTGATATGTGATTAAACAAAATAACCTAACCTAAGCATCAAAATTTATTTTCCAACTATCTAAGATTTTAAATCTTAATATTACTAATAAAATAAATAAAATATATAATTCATTGTTTGAATCCTTTACATTATGATAAATAATGTGTATATTATTTAAGTGAATAAACTGAATAAACTATGAAATTAATTAAAAAATAGTATTACTTTAAATGGAAAAAATTATTTGCAAAATTTGTAATCAATTTAAAAAATTATTTTTTACTCTCGCCCCGAGAGTAAAAAATAATTTAAAAAATTTTCAGTAACAAGAAGTTAACTAAAAGTTTACAAATAAATAAATACGTAAAATTTATGTGCAAAATATTCAAAATAATTATTTAATTTATAATTAGTAGATGTCCGCAACATTTTATTTGAGGAGGACAGAACTAAGTTTCGTTTCAAATTGTCTTATTTTTTTTTTACTCCTTTAATAAATTTGATAATTTTACTTACTTATGATACAAACTCTGACATTGAATTTTTAACTCCACCCTCCTCAGACAATATCTTTCAAAAAATTAATTTTCACACCACCCTGAGGGTGTTTTTTTTATTTTGCTAGTCAATATAATTGAATGCCAAGTGTAGTTATTCTCTCTAGTTTGACAGGTACCACACACTGATCACTGGTGACAGTAAAAACAATGATTCATTTGAAGTATTTCACATTTAGACATAACTCTTGTCTTTGAGAAAAACCTTTATTTGAATCAAGAGATGGAGTCTGATATAAAATCCTCATGAAAATAAAGCTTAGCAAGAGTAACATTTTCCGTAAAGATACAGAAAACACAGCTTGGGAAAGTCTCCGCACAAAGAATGTCCATGGGATATTGATTTCATATTTACATGGATTTTTCAGATCAAGTAATAAATTTCCAGGGAATGTAAGCAATTGGTCCCAAGAAGCAAACAACCAAAAGAAATGGTCATGAGATACGGATCAATATTGCTTTGTGTTGGCACTGTCCATTCTAACGGCTCAAAGATATTAAACATATAACCAAGGTCTTTGAACTGGAAATTTGTTATTCGAATTTTTTTTTATTAGAACTGGCAAGGTGCTGTAGCATTGCCTGGAGTGCAACACCTACCTGATAACAAAAACCGGCAATTCTTATCGTTTTACACATCTTCTCTGAGTGGAGAATTACAGTTGAAAATTATAAGGTTTCATTTACTCCGCTGGGTTGACAATACTCGTTGACACGTTTACGTCTATATTATAATGATCAGTGTTTTGTATGTATGTATTTATCAAACTCTTCTGCCAGGATGCAACACAAGGTCAATTTTTTAAGTAGAATATAGTTAATTTGAATTCAGAGTTGTCCTTCTTCTATACTAGTTGTATTGCCATGGCTAAATAACCCAGTTGCCCTACTATTTACTTATAGGTAAAAGGAGAACATAGATTCTTGCCTTTCCCAAGGGCATAAGCTTGGAGTGAAACATGAATAGATTCTTTTTATTTTTTAGATGAGGCTTGATGTGAATAATTTTGATGTTTTGGACTGTTGTCCTCATCTTTAATGTGGTATGTATAAACACAACATTTCAGCCACTGTATCCTCTGGCCTTCCTCAGGTGTTCCCTGTTTATACGAGTATGGTATTTTTTATGTTTTTTGATCAACAGTCAAACTATTAAAAATGATTTCTCAGGTTTGCTCATTACTATACTCAGATACACAGAGAACACCTAAGGAAGGCTGGAGCATAAAGTGATCAAAACATGTTTATACATACCACAATAAAGATGAGGACAACAGTCTGAAACATCAAAATTATTCACAAACAGATTCCTCCAGCATTTAAATTCGTTGACATATTTATTTAAATTATCTACATTTTGTATATATGTATTTATCAAATTTGTAACATCTGGATTATTCGGACTATTGTCTTCATCTTTATTGTTATCTGTACAACATTTCAGCTGATGTGTCTTCTGGCCTTCTTCAGGTATTTCTTGTCAGACTCAGGAGCCTTCTCAAACTCAGGAAGCTTCTTGTCATAATCGGTAGCTGTCACTGAACTTTGAACCTAACCCTTTATTCAATCCACGGGGATATCCTGTTCTCATTCCGCTAACCATAGTTAGGTACAAGTGTTAAGCTGTGTTAATTATCATTCTATGTTACTGTTACTCTTGAACAGGATTGAACCTTTAGACCAGAGATAACTGTCACTTAGAACTGTCTTAACCCAACACCTATATCCACTATGCTATGTTTCCAATTCAGAGTAATAGTATTTATCAAACTCCTCTGCTACAAGCAGGATGCGACACAAGGTCAATTTTTAAGCAGAGTACAGCTGATTTGAATTCAGACTTTTCCTTCTCCTATACTGGTTGTCTTGATATGGTTAAACAACCCAGTCTGCCCTACTATTTACTCATAGCCAGAGGAAGAACATATGGGCATAAGCGTGGATTGAAACACAGATTTGTCCAGTATTTGAACTCTGATCACTGATTCCATTTCTTTCAACAAAAACCTTTACACTAAGCTTTTCTTTTATCTTAATTCTATGGTCCACTAGAATTGCAAAATCTACTAGCTTTTTGTTTTGATTTAGTGCATCCTGGGATTTGCTTTGAAGGAGTCCCTGGGAAAATTTATGGGTCCCAAAGTTTCTTAACAAACTGTATGGTTTTTATTTATGATCTGGGGAAACAACTAAAGCCGTCTAACTCCTACCTTGTAACCTATCCTGTGCAATTCATTTCTAAGAAACGTATTTACAGTTAGCTTGAAATGGTGAGGGAAGAAAAAAGAAAAACATTAGGATACATGGATATGATTTTACTGCGTCCTTTTAGATTTTTATGCTTCAGTGACGCAGGATGTATAACTATCAGCATCTTTGTAGATTAGAGATTCTTTGAATGACCATATACATAAATAACAAATATCATAAAAAATTCAATCATAAAAGCTTATCTAGTTTCCATTTATCATGAAATATTCTACAAAGAACTTAATAACATAAAACAAACATTGATAAATTTTTCAAATTGTATATTCGATCAACAAGTGTATATATATATATATATATATATATAGTTTCCTTTTGTCATGAAATATTGTACAAAGAACTTAATAACATAAAACAAACATGGATAAATTTTTCCAATTGCATATTCGATCAACAAATGTGTGTGTGTGTGTATATATATATATATATATATATATATATATATACCGCAGTTACCATTAAATCCACCAAGCAAATAAGTATACAATCTTATTTACTTTGGGATTTTTTCACTAAAATTGATTAAAAAGTGTTCAATATAGATAACTAACTAGATGATTAAAATTGAATGGTTTAAAATACAGATTGTTTAAAATATACTGACCCGAGTAAATTCTGGTGTTACATAGGGGGTGAAGGTGGGTGTGTAAAACACCCACTACATTGAAAATGAGTACAACCCAACTATAAAATCCATAACGATGGCAGGAAAAAAATACCCCGAAGATTCGCGCTATTGCGTGAAACTCGAGTCGGTATATTTTAAACAATCAGTATTTCAAACCATTCGATTTTAATCATGTATATATATATATATATATATATATATATATATATATATATTTATTGAAGAAATGGATACAATAGAAACCTACTCGAGTTTCATCGCTAGAATCATCAGGGTTAAATCCACTGAATTAATTGAGTTACTGATTAATTGCAGCTGATCACATGTATGTTCATTGAATAAGATTTTTCGTTACAGAGGAACGCTTGTTTACATTTTTTTAAATCTCACCGGAAATTGTTTTTTTGTGATTATTAAAATGAAAGATGTGAACAAATTAATTCACATCTTTCATTTTAATAACCACAAAAAAACAATTTCCGGTGAGATTTAAAAAAATGTAAAAAGATTTGTGTAATGGTTATCATAGTAGAAAATGGATATGGCGACATGAGTTCAAATCCTGGTTGAGGCTGACTGCATTTAATGTTGGGTAGACGATACTCATTGACACATTTACGTTTATATCATAATGATCTACGTATTGTATATATGAATTTATTAAACTCCTCCGTCACAAGCAAATATGACATGCGGTCAACTTTTAAAGCAGAGTACAGCTGATTTGTCCTTCTCCTATATTGGTTGTTTTGACATGGATAAAAAGCCCAGTCTGCCCTACTATTTACACATAGCTAGAGGAAGAACATAAGGATTCCTACCATTCACAAGGGCATATGCGTTGGAGTAAAACACAAACAGATTCATCCAGTATTTGAACTCGTTGACACATTTATTATAATGATCTACGTTTTATATATATGTATCTATCAAACTCCTCTGCCACAAGCAGGGAGAGGAGGGGTGGTATCTTTAGCATTTAGGATTATCAGTGACTACTAGCAAAAGCTAATAGTCACTGCTAAAGTAAAGTAAATAAAGTCGTTGGGGTGGCCTATAGTCGGTATCAGCAAGGGAGTCTATCCCTTTTTCACTAGCTATAGACCAAGGAGATTGTTTTGGCTTTTGAGGTGGAGTGCCACACATACCATCAGCTCCACATTTTACCATACAGACCCCTGTTCTACTCATACGCTGAGTGAGCAAGGGCTGGTATCGATCCCGGAACCTTGTGATTCCTAGTCCAACGCTTTACCGACTGAGCTATACCGCACCCACCAAAAACATACTAAATAAGACCAATGTAATATATGAATTTTTCTACCCATTAAGAGATTCTATCTTTAATGTTGGTAATAAAAAAATCCTTCTTATATATTGGTTTAAACAACAAGAAGATTTTCATGTAGACTAATATACAACTTATCAAATAATGGTACCATAAAAGTTCACAGTAATCAATATAGAATGAAAGGCCTTTTTATAAGTCTACCAAATTTTCTTTGCCCTGTCAGTGGGACTTAGAATAGGCTGTCTGTATTGTTACAAAACCCGGTTTCTCCTGGGAAGTCCGGTGGCTTTGGCCCTGGACCGCATAAGTTAACATCATTGATCCCAAGAGGCCATACCCCCAGGCAATACCTGCCCCCTCAATTTAAAGGGGCATGGCTGTATTTATTGCCTGGTGCCTAAGTTGGCCCCTTGAGAGGCAATGCCGATGGGATTAACGCATTTTTTGCGCCTGCCTTCCATAAGCTTCGGTTTGTGGGTGGTCCCACATTAATAGGGCCTTGTGCCTAATCCGTACAACATCGGGTATGTGGTAAATATTGACTGTATTGTCTGCAGAGGGGTAAGCTTCCCCACCCCTTCAATGCCACCAATGTGTGTCCTGGGTATTGACACTAGACTGGCATCAAGCTTATCCATAGCTGTCTTTGGAACTGTCCAGCTTTTGCAATTGTACATCATCAAAGACAACTGATATACACGCCACAAACTGACATGTACCAAAATATTGCAAAACTTTTGATTTGCCTGAGCATGTCGAGCTTCAATTGAAAAAATAATTCTATTCTTTATTATATAAACTAGCCAAAAAATCAAAAAAAAACACTCTCCGGGCTATGTAAAAATTAATTTTTGAAAGATATTATCTGAGATGTCTAAAGCTAGCAAATCCTCCAAACAAATGTGTCTCCAGGTTCTCTCACCCACTTCCATTTGAATAGATGACTCACCCTTCCTGTAGAGAAGTTGAAAAAGCCCAGAAATGTACTTCCTATTTACTTTATTACTACTAGCAAAAAAAAAAAAAAAAAAAAAAAACGCCTTCTGGGCACTGTAAAAATTAATTTTTGAAAGATATTATCTGAGGTGGGTGGGAGTTAAAAATTAAATGTCAGGAGTTTGTATCATAAGTAAGTAAAATCATCAAATGTATTAAAAGAGTAAAAAAAATAAAACAATTTGAAATGAATTATTTCTGTCCCCCTTGAATAAAATGTTGCATGAATCTATTAATTATTAACTAAATAACTATTTTTAATATTTTACAAATAAATCTTACACAAAATCATAGGTATTTCTTTATTTGTAAATTTAGTTAACTTCATGTTACTTAAAAAAAAAAGCGAGAGTAAAAAATAATTAAAAAAATTAATTACAAATTTCACAAATAATTTTTTCCATTTAAAGTAATAATACAATTTTTAAATTAATTTCATAGTTTATATACTTTATTTACTTAAGTAATATATACTTTATTTATTTAAACTGTCATTATTACAATGAAAAGTTGAATGATAAGGAACAGCATTTATTTATTTCATTAATATAGAGTTGTTTTTAATTCTATGTATTAATGATTATTGTGTTGTAAGCAGTGACATAGTTTTGGTTACAGACAGATAGACAGTGAACCTCCATTATTAATCTATATACATATATAAAGGACAGTTGTGTGTATGTACGTCTGAAGGAAACTATGAAAATAAAACAATTAACGACAATGTAAATATATGTACACATTCATTATCACCAGAGCTTGCTTTTTGTGCAAAAATAATGGAAGATTTTATTCATATCTGGAAAGATACTTAAAAATTAGGATTTGATTAGTAAAAAAAAGGGAAAGTCATTGGTTGTGTTTGTGATTAAAACATAAATCAATTATGTAAGACCAAAACAATGAATGGATCTGCAAGACTAACTTTTTATTATACCCCTCTACCCAGACAATGCTGGGGAGCTGATTCTAATAGATATATACAGTGTGAATGAAATGTAAATTTGGATTTCTGTAAATAAATATTGATATTTATTATTTGGTATCCATTATTAACACATGAAAAATTATACTTTTCAATATATATATTTTTTTCATGCCATTAATTTTAGACATAAAAACAATTTATTGCTGGTAAATAAAAATTCTAGAAAATTATTCTTATGTATTCAACTGCCTAACACTTATTATTGCTTCTACCAAACAGAAAAACTTAACTGCAACACTATTTTAACAGTTTTTCTTTATAAACTAGCAAAATGCCACTTATGACCCCCCCCCACACACACACACACTGGCCCACTCATGTTGAAATAGGAAAGTAACTTTGTCAATATAAAAAGTGAAGACGGTCAGAGACCATTATCTGAATTTGGCTATCAAAGATAAGTCACTTATTTTTATTTTAGATAGTAAATATTGTATTAACATTATGCCCAAATGCATTTAACTTTCTCCCCTAATACATATACATATATATATATATATATATATATATATATATATATATACACATATGTTATAGTAGGGCAGACTGGGGTCTCTAACCTTGGTTAGGCAACCAGTCTAGGAGAAGGGAAATTCTGTTAAACTTCACATAAAAAATTTACCAGTGCCAAATCCTACTCATGCAGGGGGGTTGCTGTATATATACATATATATCACCTCATACAAACTTACTAGCCCCACCCCTACTATCCTTCCAAACTAAGACCCCCCACCAAGATTTAGAAATTTAAATCCTTGTATTCTGGGCAATTCCTTCAGTAATAACCATGTTTTTGCGCATGTCTGAAGATGCTGGGGATTACACAGTTGAAATGAATTATTACAATGAAGCAAATTTAATGTTTTTTCTTTAATTTATTCTTTATATTGCTCTGTTTGTCCACTTACTGGCATTAGGCACATCAAGCTCTCACTGTCATTTACCTGTATCACTACGGCTAATCTATGCATGGAATGATCCCCATTACTACAAATATATATATATATATATATATATATATATATATATATATATATATGCACATACACATAATATATATAAACATACATATATGTACACAAAATATATACATATAATACACACACACACATATATAATAATATACATACATATATATATAATATACACATAATATACATACATATATATATAAAATACACATAATATATATATATACACATAATACACATATACATACATACATATATATATATATAATATACACATAATATACATATACATACATACATATATATATATATAATATACACATAATATACATATACATACCTATATATATGTAATATACACATAATATACATACATAATATATATATAATATACACATAATATACATATACATACATATACACATACACATAATATACATATACGTACATATATACATAATATACATATATATAATATAGACATAATATACATATACATACATATATATATATATATACACATATATATACATATACATACATATATATATAATATACACATAATATACATATACATACATATATATATATACATATATACATATAATATACATAATATACATATACATATATATATATATACATAATATACATATACATACATATATAATATACATACATATACACATAATGTACATATACACATAATATACATATACATATATATATATAATATACATACATATACACATAATGTACATATACACATAATATACATATACATACATATATATATAATATACATACATATACACATAACGTACATATACACATAATATACATATACATACATATATATATAATATAGACATAATATACATATAATATATAAATAATATACATACATATAATATACACATAATATACATATATATAATATACACATAATATACATATATATAATATACACATAATATACATATACATACATATATATAATAAATATAATATATACATATAATATAATATATATATATATATAATATATACATAATATATATATATAATATATACATATATACATATATACATACATATATATACATATATATATTATACATACATAATATACATATATATATTATACATAATATATATATATAATATATACATAATATATATATATATATATATACACATATGGACATAATATATACATACATATACACATAATATATTACAAACACAGACGCACACACACACACACATAGACATAATATATACATACATATACACATACAAACACAGACGCACGCATGCACACACACACACACATGGACATAATATATACATACATATACACATAATATATTACAAACACAGATGCACACACACATATATATATATATAACATAGGCACATAATATAATATGCACATATATCTATATCTATCTATCTATCTATATCTATATATATATATATATACCCTCATACATAGATACATTAATTCATTAAGCATGAAATGTCAATTTTGTTTTAAGCATGACATTTTTTTACTGTTTTTTCCAAATATGATATTTTTAATTAATATTTCATTTGCTAATTAATCAGCAAAAATCTCATTTAATTAATTTTTCATGTTTTTAGGCAAATATTGAAAACCTTTTATGATTCAGGATTTTTCTACTTTGCTTAATTCAAAAATGAGTTGTAATGGAGATGAAGCACTGAGGAGGAATATACATTTCATGATTAGGGACAATGTATATTGGGAAATAAATTGTAAAGATTTTTGGCTTTTAGATAATTTGGAAATGGGAAAATGAAGATTTCAAGGATGCTGTGAAATAACTTCATCCAGTAAACCTGCTGTAGATATATACATATATATATATATATATATATATATATATATATACAAAACGTGACCCATTGGGTCACCCATTCAGCTCTGGGTAGATAATTGAGATTAGGGAAAAGGGAGTTAGCAAAGCGAATAGAAAAATAAAAAATACGCACGGACAAAACCTTAAAATCATCTTGTTAGCTTTCTAAGAAAGGAAATGTTTGACCTCATTTAAGCTACAATTGCTGATTGTGAAATTTAACATAGAAATACATTTCAATCTCTCTCTCTCTCTCTCTCTCTCTCTCTCTCTCTCTCTCTCTCTCTCTCTCTCTCTCAGAGAAACTAACATTATATAATGAGGAGGTAGTCAAGAGATACATAGAGGGGAAGAAAGAGATAGACACAGAGTAAAATAAGAGATCAGTTGGTTTTTGAATTAATTGCAAATTACAACTAATAAGAAGCAATTAAAACATAATTTTTTCAAACATAATTCAATCCTAAAAGTAAGGAATAATCTAGAATAATTTTTGTATCATTAAACTAAACAGTAGAAAGAGCCTTTAGGAAGTAAAAGTTGATTAACTCAGATTTAGTATAATAATACATATATGTGTGTGTGTGTGTGTGTGTGTGGTATCAAGTACCATGATAGGATTCAACCAAAAATTAACTCTAACATCCATATAAAGATTTGCAGTTATATTTTTACATATACAAAGTATTATAGATAAATAAATATATGAATACCTCAAGTTCATCAGAACTTGACAAGACCAACTGATTGATCAAAGAGGGCTTCTCTGATTGCTTGTCTACCCTAAGTAAGGGCCAATGTGGAGTGTTGCTTGTCATGGACTACTCAGCCACTAAGAATCCTTCATTCATTGCCAATCATGGCCAACAGGTGGCCCACTGGGGACATTCCCCCCTCCCCACGTATATATTCTTCTGCCTCAGTTGACAGGGTGAAATGAATATCATCTTCTATTTCATTGGGTCATATTGGGTGTTGTCTCTCTCCATTTCCATCTTGGTTCTGAATTATGATCATGGAGACTTAAACTGTGCACACAATTTAATGTGATTCTTAATCAGTGCAGATTTCCCAGTTGCTGATGACATCATCAATGATTAACTTTTTGTGTTGATGGTCATTTCGGATGGACATGAGTCCAATAGGGTTATCTCCCACCCCCCTTGTTGCAGGTTTTCGCCGATAGGTGGCTAGAGTATTTAGGCAGGAGCCCAGGAAATTCTAACTCTCTTTCTCTCGAGCCAGCAATGACTTCACATGGTTTAGGCGCTTGGCGGATTTGCCCCCCAAACAACTATCAGTAAGTGACATTCCTCCAGAACTCTGTATCACTTCTTTAGGACAAAGTCCTACATTCTTATAATGTGTTTATGTATCTGTTCTGTATACTTATCTTGTACCTTGTAATGAGTATATGGATATTTGCCTCTCATCCCATTTATGAGGGCATGATACAAGGACATTTTTATGTGGGCCCACCCATGAGCTTCAGCTTGTAGGCACAAAACATGTGTTGATCCCGTCGGCATTCACTCTCAGGCACTGGGCAATAAACCCAGCCCTGCCCCTTTAAATCAAGGGGGCAGGTATTGCCTGGGGGGATAGCTCCCTGGCATCAACACTGTTAATTACTTTATTGGTCCAGCGGCGGAAACTCACTGGACCCCCGGCTAGGCTAACTTATTTGTCGGACTAATTGATGCACACATATATACCCACGTGGAAGGTTACATTGAGCCTTTCAATTTATCATAAGAACTTTACATCTTATAGTGTGTTTATGATAAATCTTTGCTACTGAACCCCTGCCTCAAACCAATCTCTCTCTATCTCAAACAAAACATTTACATATTACATTTCAATTTACTTCTTTGTGTATACCATTTGCAACTTAAATAATTACTTGATAGCTACAAACAAAACATTTAACTTTTTAACCTTGCTAAAAAATGTTCATTTAATTAAAATGATTTGACACCAAAAAGGACTTGCCTACTTAGCACTATATATGCTAATAGACAGTCTAGTGGGTTGGTGAGTGTAGGCTTTTTGAGTTATGGACCATCTAAAATTGGACGCTATTTATGACCCCACTCTTATACTCGTTCTTATTTTTTCTTATGTCTGCCATCTTCTCTTTCATCAGGTCATATCAGGTGTTGTCTCTTTTCGTTTCCATCTTAGTTCTGAATTATGAACATGAACACTTAAATTGTACACACAGTTTTTATTACCCCAATTCCAACATAATCTGAGTGTGCAGAAGAAATCAGCACAGATGAATCATGCGTCTGAACTCTATGGCTGCTTGCTTGAATCTGAATAATTCTTACTACTTTCCTGGTCACATGACATTCTTCAACTAATCAGAACTGTGTTCCAGGTCATGATGGGATTAAGGCTTGTCTGTCAAACTTTATGACTTATACTGTAATTGGCACATGGTGTAATAGGAAATGAACATGACAGACTGAGTTCAAATCCTGGATAAGGCTGTTTAAATTTTAAGTAGTGCTAATACCCTTGGGAAAGGTATGAATCCAACTATTCTCCCTTCAGCTATGGATAAATAGTAAGGCTGACTGGGCTCTTTAACTTTGGTTAGGCAACCAGTCTAGGAGAAGGAAAACTCTGAATTTAAACCTGTTTAACTCTGCTTGGAGGGGTTAGGTAAATACATATGAGATTTGGTTTGGTTTGTTATACAGCATATTAACCTCAGTGGGTCATCTAATGCCAACACAGTTTTGAAATAAATTCATTCTTAATGGAGACTCAAATTTTTTATAAACATTTTTCTATTTAACCCATAGATGGGAACCTAATAGGTACTACCACTCCAGGTCAGAGTGCACCTGGGAGTAATGGTGATAAAGGGGTGCTCCACATTCTCCAAACCTACAGAACTAGAACCTCACCATCAGATAGAGTTTAACGTCATTCCCAGGACATGAAGATTCCCAGCCACCACCTTCTAGCATTCATATGATAAAAAGGGGTTGGGGCTTGCCATAAGGGTAATAGGGTTGAGAAAATCATATAGGTGCTAGGGCTTGATATGACCAGCCAATTGATCAGAGGGGCCTCTCCAACCGCCTGTCAAGCCTAAATAAGGGTCTAAGCAGAGTGTTGCATGTCATGGAGGGCTGATCTACCAGGGTTCTCTCCTTAAGCATCACAGGTTGCCCACGGCCAACAGGTGGCCCCATTGGTGGAGTCTTATCCCTCTGCAGAGGTGCAGCCGGTGTATTCTAACATCCCAGCCAACAGAGCGGACATATGGGAGAGGAAAAACACACTGCCAAGTAACCCCAATTTCCCGGAGAAATGCTACAAAGGATAATTACGCAGTATGGCACCCCAATGACCTGACAAGTTTCTTGGAAAGAGAAATCCTTCTTCAAACAATTGTTTTTTTCTTTTTCTTCTTCCTCCAATCATGATGAAGCTAAAGAAGACTTCAAGGAATTTAAGAATTTTTCTTTTTTTTGCCTAAAGAATTCTTTTAAGAATTGAATTGATGGCTTGTTGCAAAAGAGAAATAAATTCACAGAAATTGAGAGAAAAATAATTTAATTGAATGAATTATTTATTCTATGAATTCAATTTATTTTGCATATATGAATTGGCAGTTTCATATATATGTGTGTATGTAAATCAATAGATATTTGTGTGTGTGTGTATGGATATGCATGTAAATCAGTATGTGTGTTTTTGAATATGCATATATATCAGTATGTATTTGTGTGTTTATGTATATAAATCAGTATATATTTGTGTGTGTGTGTGTGTGTGAATATATATGTATATATTTGTGTGTTTGTGTATGCGTATGGATAAATCAGTATATATTTGTGTGTGTATAGGTATGCATGAAAATCAATATATATTTGTATGTGTATGATTATGCATGTAAATCTATATATTTGTATATGTGTGTGTGTGTGTGTGTGTGTGTGTATGCATATGAATATGCATGTAAATCAGTATATATTTGTATGTATGTGTAAATAGGCATGTAAATCAGTATACGTGTGTGTCAATATGCATATAAAACAGTATACATTTGTATGTATATATATATGTTTGCATAAACACCCAGGAAAATAAAAAGAGTAAGATATATTAATTCTTTTCCATTAACACAGAAATTAATGCACAAATCCTATAATAAATGTATACAAAGGATAAAGCCAGAAGAGAGATATTTGTTTGGTTTGGTTTTGTTTTATGGCATATCAACCTCAGTGGGTCATTTAATGCCGATAAAGTTTTGAAATAAATCAATTCTTAATGGAAAATACAATTTTTTTATAAATACATTTTTCTATTTAACCCATAGATGGGACCCTAATAGGTACTACCACTCCAGGTCAGAGTGGACCAGGGAGCAATGGTGATGAAGAGATATTTGATAAACTAATAAAGCGCCAAGAAATTAAAAACACCAGTAGACTGGATGATTTTATCCTGTCACACTTTTGGGGTTTGGTTTGGTTTACGGCATATCAACCACAGTGGGTCATTTAATGCTGATAAAGTTTTGAAATAAATTCATTCTTAATGGATACTCAATTTTTTTTATAAACTCATGTTTTTCTATTTAACCCATAGATAGAAACCTAATAGGTACTACCACTCCAAGTCAGAGTGGACCAGAGAGCAATGGTGATGAAGTGGGGGTCCACATTCCCCAGACTTCCAGAACTGGAACCTCACCATCAGATAGAGTAACATCATTCATAGTACTTGCAGACCCTAAGCCACCATCTTCTAGCACCAATATGATAAAAAGGGTTTGGGGCTTACCATAAGGGTAATAAGGTTGGGGCAATCATATAAGTGCTAGGGCTTGACATGACCAGCTGATTGATCAGAGGGGCCTCTCTGACTGCCCGTCTAGCCTAAGTAAGGGTCTAAGTGCAGTGTTGCATGTCATGGACTGCTCATCCACCAGGATTCCGTCCTTAAGCATCAGAGGTCGCCACTCACTGCCAACAGGCAGCCCAATTAGGGGGTTCTTACCCCTCTGCTGAGTTGCAGTCGGTGTAGTCTAAAGCCACAGCCAACAGGGCTTTGGAGGGTTTGGGTAAATACATCTATCTACTAGGGTTAGTCAAAAAGTAATGCCATTTTCTTTATTTCATGCAAAATTTTTTTTATCAAACTAAGACCTACATTGAGACCCTAACGAGGCTTAGAGCAAGAATCTGACGAGTAAGACCCAACTTGCCAATCGACAATGTTCTTCTGCATGACAATTCTAAACCACATACAAGCATCGGGACATGGGAGAAAATTGCCTCGGGTGGACAACTTTACCACATCCTCTATAGTCACCAATTTAGTGCCTTCAGACTATCATCTCTTTGGCCCCATGAAAAAGGGTTTGAGAGGCAAACATTATTCCAGTGACGAGGAATTGAAATCTGTAGTGAAGAAGTGGCTCAAAGAACAGTCAACAGAATTTTACGGGACACAAATACATGCTCTCATTCGAAGGTGGAACATTGCTATTGAGAGAAACAGTGACTATGTGGAGAAGTAGGGATGTGATCCACAGAGGACCAGCTTCATTTTGATGTATGATACATGTTCCTGTGTTGGTAATTATACCTGTCCTAAACAAAATGGCATTACTTTTTGAATCACCTATGTGGAAAAGTAGGGATGCGATCCACAGAGACCAACTTCATTTTGATGTATGATACATGTTCCTGTGTTGGTAATTATACCTGTCCTAAACAAAATGGCATTACTTTTTGAATCACCTATGTGGAGAAGTAGGGATGCGATCCACAGAGGACCAACTTCATTTTGATGTATGATACATGTTCCTGTGTTGGTAATTATACCTGTCCTAAACAAAATGGCATTACTTTTTGACTCGCCCTCGTAATTACCAATAGCTGGGAAGGATGAGAAACTGGTTTATGCCTTTCCCAAGAGTATTAGCACAAAGTGAAACACAGCCTTGTCCGGGATTGAATTTAGCCAAGTCAATGACCGTTATGTCAGTCATGCTTCCTATCTCAGTATCAACATTAATGAACATAAATAAAACTAGAGCTGACCCTAGGCTTCTTTGGCAAGCTAAACTTTAGCAACCATTAAAGTATAGTATTTATCTATTTACTTTTTACAGCAAGAAAGATAAAAAAAAAGAAGATATTGGAATAAACAGTTTATTCTAATAGTCAGATAGAGAAAAAAAACCCAGTTCCAACCAATTCATACTTTAGCAGATTATGGCATGTATATAGTCAATGTTCAAAGTGTTAAGGCTTTGGCTGCTACAATTCAGCAAGGTAAGAGGAGAAGTTCTGAAACAAATGATGATTTGACAGTAACAAACACAGCATACTCTTTACAATCATATGATACGGCTTTGGAGGGTTTGGGTAAATACATCTATCTACAAGGGTGTGTCAAAAAGTAATGACATTTTCTTTATTTCATGCAAAGTTTTTTTTATAAAACTAAGACCTACATCTATCTATCTATCAATCAATCTATACATATATAAAGGCCAGTTATGTGTATGTATGTATGTATGTCCAACTGAAATTACAAAAATAAAATAATTAACGGCAAAGCAGTTGGTAAAGCATCTGACTAGAACCACAAGGTTCCTAGTTGGATACTGGCCCTCGCCAACTCAGCGTATGAGTAGCACAGGGATCTGTGTAGTAAAGTGAGGAGCTGATGGTAGGTGTGGCGCTCCAACTCAGACGCCAAAACAATCTCCTTGGTCTGGTGCTAGTGAAAAGGAGATAGACTCCCTCACTGTCTGGCTGATACAGACTTTAGGCCACCCCAATGATTTTACTTAGTTGTATTATAATCTGGTTAGTTACATGACTTATTCTAACATAAAACTTATCAAATATTCACCTTTTTTTCGAGACTTTGCTTACAAATATTAAATCTTGAATACTTTGCCATATACTTTGATGCATACATGCTGTATGTGAGGTGATAGGCAAAAGAGTTTGTGTAGTTATAGTGACTATAAAATACAAAGAGGATTTAACTTTTGTCTGACTGGGAAAATTATTGTTGGGTCAGAGATTTAACCTTATTTGACTGAGGAAATTATTGTTGGATCAAGGATTTAACCTTATTTGACTGGAGAAATTATTCTTACGTCAGGGACTTAAACTTTTCTGACTGGGGAAATTATTGTTAGGTCAGTGATTTAAACTTGTCTGACTGGAGAAATTATAGTTGGATCAAGGGAAGATGGAAATTATTTCCATAGTGGTAACTAACTGTTGTTGGTTTTTGTCAAGTCAACAGCTGGCAACTGTTGGCAAAATGGACAATATTGCCAATCCTACATTCTGCATTCCACTTTCTAAGTAGGCTTTAAAAAGTTGCATCCTTTTACTGTCATCATCGCAGTGTCCTCATGGATCTCCTTAAGGGATAAACCCTTGACACTGAAGTAGGGGAATACATAAAGAACAATATTGTCCATTTTATTAACAATTGTTGACTCAAGTTTGATTTTTATGAAACAGAAAAAAAAAAAACAGCTGTTGTTGTAATAGAATAGTCCACACCCTCTCGCACCCATTTGGTCTCTATATATATATATATATATATATATATATATATATATATATATATAGTGAGCACGGCATTATGCTGGGCTGCCTTTGAGGATTAGTAACGTACCTCACTATTCCTTGTCTGTCTTATTGTATCTCTCTGCAATAAAACATTCTACCTTAAATCTACGAACGTGTTGACTGGTTCTTCCACCTGACTACAACCTTATCTGATTGTCTCCCTTTTAAGGACACAACAATTATGAATTTGAAATTTTCTATATAATCATTCAAAGAGTTGAACCGCATGAGAATTCAATTGGAAGTATGATTGTGCTTTGGTTTGTTTTGTTTTACAGCATATCAACCTCAGTTGGTCATTTAATGCCGATAAAGTTTTGAAATGAAGTCATTCTTAATGGATACATAATTTGTTACAAATACATTTTACTATTTAACCCATAGATGGGACCCTAACAGGTACTACCACTCCGGGTCAGAGTGGACTAGGGAGCAATGCTGATACAGGGGTGCTCCACATTTCCCAATCCACCAAAACTGGAACCTCACCATCAGATAGAGTTTAATGTAATTCCCAGGACTTGTAGATACTCAGCCACCGCCTTCTAGCACCCTTATGATAAAAAGTGGGGCTTACTATAAGGGCAATAGGGTTGGGGAAATCATATAGGTGCTAGGGCTTGACGTGACCAGCCGATTGATCGGAGGGGGCATCTCCGACCGCGCGTCTAGCCCAAGAAAGGGCCAAAGTGGAGTATTGCAAGCCATGGACTGCTCAGCCACTTGGATTCCATCCTTAAGCATCACGGGTCGCCACCCACGGCCAACAGGTGGCCCCACTCTATAGAGGTGCAGTTGGTGCATTCTAACATCCTAGCTGACAGGGCGGCAGCATCTCTGGTTATTGTATAGAAATATTGCTAGTAGGCCCACTATAGTGTAAAGGCTGTTTTTCAAAATATAATTAAAAGTGCTTTATTGTTTTCATGCTTGTATATAAAGAATAAATAGAACATGGTAATTTGATGATGAGTAGTGTGTCATTTTAAAACTATGACACAATTTTTTTCCCATTTAGCCCATAGATGGAACTCTAAAAGGTACTAGCATTCCAGGACAGAGTTGATCTGGAAGTAATGGTGATGAAGGGGTACTCCACACTCCCCAGAGGCCCAGAATTGAAACTTCACCATTAGATGTAGTTTAGGCTTGAACAGAGGTCCTTCAACAAATTTCTGGTGGCTGAGAAGTGTACAAATTAAATTAGTGAAATAGATCACTAATTAGGACTGAGCCTATTCTAGTAGTGACCTACCCAAGTGGAGTTTAACAGGTTTGAATTCAGAGTTTTCCTACTACTAGAATGGCTGCCTAACCAAAGTTAAAGAGCCCAGTCTGCCCTACTATTTACCCATAGCTGAAAGGAGAATAGTTGGATTCATACCTTTCCCAAGAGTATTAGCGCTATCTGAACTGTAGCTATGTCCAAGATTTGAACTTGGGTTGGCGAGTCCATTTCCTACAACTCTAACCATTACACCATGCACTACCATGTGATATTTACAGAACAATGTGTAATGTGTATGGAGAAGCATATTTCTGTCAAAATAATGTTTACAAATGAGCTAAATATGAATTTGCCACTAACGAGTCTCAATTGAAAAATCATTAACAATCCAATAAAAAAGCCAAATAAATAAGGGGATTTTTTTGGAAAAAAACAAAACAGATTTTTTTCAGAATATTTTTCCATCTATATAGATAAGTCACCTAATGTCGGTATCAGCCAGATAGCAAGGGAGTCTATCCCCTTTTCACTAGCGCTAGACCAAGGTGAATGTTTTTGGCCTCTGAGGTGAAGCGCCACGCCACATCTACCATCAGCTCTTCACTTCACCGCACAGATCCCTATGCTACTCATACGCTGAGTTGGCGAGGGCCGATATCGGACCAGTAACCTTGCGATTCCTAGTAAAGTGCTCTACCGACTGAGCTAAACTGGCCATCTAATATATTAATACTCTTGTTCCTTAATTGTATGACCGTTATCATCTTGCAACACCCTCTGGTGAAAAAAAAAAATGAAACCATCCAAATAATCCAAGATGAAACGTAAATTTTGTTTATCTGGCGTTGCTTATCTACCGAATTCTTATTTCTTATGAGTGTCGTCACCTCAGCTAAATAATGGACCATTCCATTTTTATTATAAAGAAAGGGAAGAAAAAGGACATGCTACACAGAAAAAATATAATAAGAAATAAGGAGAATATTGGGAAGATAGAGAGAGTATGGGTGGGTACATGGAAGCAATAACGCTAATCTGTTTTAATCGAACATGATGAAAAGAAAGGAAGAAAGAAAAAGAGTGAGAGAGAGTTAAATCAATATTATACTTTTTACATATTGAAGTATTTAGCAATAGCTCTTAAGTAAACATATCAAATGTAATAATTAAATTATCATACTAATGTCCTGCAAATCAGTACAAATTTTGCATTGTTCGGAATTGGTTTATAGCAAAAATTATATTTTATTTCAAGATTTGAAAAATAATCAAATCATTTAATTTTTTTTTTAATAAAACTCAAAAATTATTCGTAATTTCAAATGTAATGAGTTACAAAATAAAAGTCTCTTAATTTTTATGAAAATGTTACCTGTCTCTTGAGGAAATGGTTATTCACCTGTCACTCTGATTTTCTCACTCAGAACAACACACCACCACCACCACCACCACCATACACCCACTGACCCAATTATCTTGGAGCTTGTAAGCTTCATCTACTAGATACCATTTAAGCAGACTCTTCTGACTCAGCAGTCATTGGTCTGGTAATGGCGGGGGGGGTGGAAGGGAAAGGAGGGTGGTTCTGTCTGTTGTAATTGGCACACTAAACAATCTGTAATGAATAAAAACCCAAGAACACATAAATTGGAGAGAGAGAGAGAGAGATTTTCTTTCTTTTCATATCTCAACACTCTTCTGTACTTCTTTGAGAAGAATTAGAGAGAGAGAGAGAGAGAGAGAGAGAGAGAGAGAGAGAGAGAGATTCCTTTTTCATAAGTTTCTTTCTTTTGTTTTACATTTTCTTACCACATCACTTTCCTGTTCTTTGAGAAGAGAGAGAGAGAGAGAGAGAGAGAGAGAGAGAGAGAGAGATTTCATTTTCATAATTTTCTTTCTTTCACAGACAGAGAGACAGAAACAGAGATTTCTTTTTTCTGGTCTTTTTTTCAATTTCTCTTTCATAATTTTCTTTCTTTTTTTTTTCTTTCTTTCACACTTTCTTTCCTCAACACTTTTCCATTCTTCTTCCAACTTTTTCCACTTTTAGCTTTTGCTTAACTAAATTTTATTTTCTTCAAAATATTTCATTCAATCTTTTATTCTTTATTGTTTTTTCATTTCCTTCGTTGCCTTTTTCTCTCTTTTTCTCTTTACTACAATTCTTCTTTCTTCCTCTTTCATTTATTTTCTCTCCTTTTTTAAGTATATTTTTTTCACTTATTTTCTTTCAATGCTCATTCTGTTTTCTGAGGATGATGTGAATAAAACATTGAAATATTGACATATCCAATAATACTTTCTTGCTTTTAAATCACATTCTTTCTATACTTATTCTGTTTTCTGATGATGATGTGAATAAACATTGAAATATTGACAAATTTAATAATATCTTCTCACTTTTAAATGACATCTTGGTTACCTCCAATCATATTTCTTCAGTGATAAATCAATCTGCTTTATACTGATATTCTGAGGTTGATGTAAATAAACACTGAAATGTTAACTTAATCAGCAAATTAACATTAGAAATTGGCTTTTCCCCCTTTTAAGTAATTAAGATCAAATTTCATAAAACCAAAGTTCTTGTTATTGACCGAGACAAAAAAATAAAGCAGTCATGTTACATAATGGATAGGCATAGCCGATCATTTTTGTAAGGATGTGTAGTATAGATTTTGAAATTAATGGGAAACACTGGAAAATTACAGTTAAACTTAAATTGACAAGTGTAATCAAGTGTAATGGTTATCATTGTAGGAAATGGACACAAGATGATGAGTTCAAATCCTGAACGAGGCTGTTTGCATTTCACATAGCTAGGAAACGGAAAGCTGAATTAAAATCTGTTAAACTCTGATTTAGCTCAGTCGGTAGAGTGTTTGACTAAGAACCACAAGGATTCGGGTCCGATACTGGCCCTTGCCTACTAAGCATATGAGTAGCACAAGGATATGTGTGGTAAAGTGAGGAGCTGATGGTAGGTGTGGCACTCCACTTCAGATGCCAAAACAATCTCCTTGATCTAGCACTAGTGAAAAGGGATAGACTCCCTCGCTGTCTGGCTGATACCAACTATAAGCCACCCCAATGACTTACTTTACTTAACTCTTAACATCTTGTTCAGAGTTTCCCCAGGTCCAGAGCTCCATTCCTATAAGGATTTATCAAAAAATGGCTAAAAATGGGCTTTTCATTTAAAGTTGCCTGTTATTTTCTCTTAAATTAAAAACTTCTAAATATGTTTAATATTACATTTAAACAAAGGCTATCATTTGGGGTAGATTAGGAAAATGAAAGTGACTTCTGGCCGTGTGGAATGAGGTGGTATAGGACATTAAGAGTTAAACTCCACTTAAGAAATTGACCTTGGGTCACATCCTACTTGTGAAGGGGAGTTGGTAAATATGTATAAGACAAACAACTTAGACTATTTACATGAATTAGAATGCAAAGATTATGCTAAATATATGTTAATTATCTTCAGAGACAGTGGTTAATAGATAGTAATCTCAAATAGAGATATCATATCAAACTCGTAAACAAAAAGATAAGTAAAACAATTGGTTTAATTGCCCATGTTCTTCCTCAAAGGACATTGAACACCTATCTCTACATTTTTTATCTTATATTTGTTGTTATGATTTTTGTGGGCCATCCTTTAGGCTTCAAGCAAGAGCGCTTGTCCAGCGGAAATCCTTTGTGTTAAGCAGAGCATGATCCTTAGTGAAGAATCCTTTGGTTGTTCCTTGGTGCTCCTCAGTCTTGCAAGTCCTTGCAAATTGCAAATGGACGTCTCTCAGTATCAACGATTAAGTAGTTAACTAGCCACGTATTCAGGCTGTTGATTGGCTGAGGTATAAACTATGTGACCTCGCTTAGTCTATAAATTTAAGTGGTGTATTGTAGCACACCTTATATCACTAAAATATTCTGACATTTTTGTCAGGGGAAAATCAGAAAAATGGACGCTAGTCAAACATTTATTATTTTGATTTCTCGGATTAATGTCCTCATCTTTTCTGTGGCATATCATATTTTGTTGGTTGTTGTACCCTCCTACCTTTTTCAGGTGTTCCTTGTCTATCCGAGTGTAGCAATAATTCAACTTGGGAAATCATTTTTAACAGTTTGACAGTTGAGAAAACAAGGTGTTGAAGGTCTTCGCCTTGTTTTCTCAACAGTCAAACTGCTCAAAATTACCTCAGATGCTAAAAACAATCTCCTTGGTCTAGTGCTATTGAAAAGGGGATAGACTCCCTCGCTGACTGGCTGATACCGACTTTAGGCCGTCCCGACAACTTTACTTTACTTACTTTATATATATATATATATCATCATCATCATCAGCATTGCAGTCTCAGAAAACTAAATATTTCTCATGACTGTGAAGGCCAATGTTCGAAAAACAGCCCTGACCACAGATGTTGCATGTGAAGGCTGTCCCAGAAGATTACTGTTGCTTTCTTCTGGACCTCTTGGCTTATATATATATATATATATATATGTATTATATAGATAATATGGGTGCTATATTTATAAGAAGTAAACAGTGCTCAATATCATTGATAGAGTCTAGTCCAATGGATTATAAGGAACCCCTAAAGAAGGCTGTGGGGTACAACAGCTGAAACATTGTGTATTTCACAATAAAGACAAGGACAGCAGTTCGAAAAATCAAAATAATAAAAATATTTGTGTTAAGAATAAAGAGAAAAAAAACAGTAAAAGATATAAAGTGCTGTCAAAATTAAATGTAAAATTGATAATAACATTTTAATTAATAAACACTTTAGACAACAAATAATATGAGATTATTAATTAAATTTTCACATAATGGAAATTGAAATATTTCTCTAAAATCTAAATGTCTGTTGAATTTTCAATATGAATGAAAAAAGAATTAAAACTCAGTATCTAAAGTCAGTATAATTTTAAAAAAATTAAATGTCAGTATTTTTAACAAATTCTAATATAACTACAAAATTCTATCGTTTTATTTAATTCATTTTTGTTGGGTATACATTGTTATTAATTCAGCAAAGACAGAAATAGAAATCAATGATTTCTCTCATTCTAGTTTAAATTCCAATATGTGCTGAATTTTATATGTTTAGAATTTTGTATTATGAGGCGTAAACTTTTCCTGTTGACTTTTATGAGTGTCCCTTTTTATTTGAATTTTGTTTTGTCTTATGTATTGAATTGTAAATGTAAATTTATCACCCCTTTTGTCTGTTTGTGACTTATACCAAGTCTTTCGTCTTAATTGTAGTTTTTCACGGCTGCACTGTGTGGAAATAAAACTGTTATGAAAACACTATCTGCAAGATATAAATATATAGATGCCAAAAAGAACCGGTCAGCCAGTCTATTCATTCTGAAGAAGGGGAATAAACATCCCGAAATATAACACAATAAAACAAAACTTAACATTCAAAAACTTAGTTTCTTATATTTCACACCCAATGCTTCATACTAAATCCCAGACAATATATATATTATAGACATATATATATGCATATGTGTGTGTGTGTGTCTTAAAAGATAATAAATAAAAGTGAAAAATAGGAAATGTGATGATAATTTTTTGATATTTGTAAAATATGATACCAACATTTAACATTTCAATTGATATGTATATATCAAGTAATATCACATGATAAACAAAAAAAAAAAACATCAACAGTTGATATTTGTATTGCCCTGAAGAAGATTGGAGATACATATTTGATAAATATTTAATCTGTACTTATCAATCAAAATCATTAAACACTGACATATTTTTCAAATATCATAAAACCATTATCATATTTTCAATTTTTCACTTTTATTTATTACTTTTCCAGATACTGTCAGATCATTTCCAGTTTTTCCCTATAGATATATATATATATATATATATAAGATTTGTTTAACTTCATGTGTGTTAATTGGTAGAATTAATTGTCATTAACTTGATGTGTATAAATAAATACTGGTGTTTGACCCTCAGTCACCACCTTTTAGCTCCTATATGATAAAAAGGATTGGGTGTTTAAATAATAAGAGAAATTTGAAGAATACAGTCGGGACAATCATATAGTTGCTAGGACTTGACATGACCAGCTGATTGATTAGAGGGAGCCTCTTTGACCACCCATGTAGCCCAAGTAAGAGCCAAAGGGGAGTGTTGCATGTCTAAGGACCACTTAATACCCAGGTGACAGACCACTCAGGCACCAATCCTGTTCTCAGGCACACTTTATGGTGTTAGTAATTGGCAGGGTTGTGGAGTCGGAATTGGAATCAAGGGATCACTGGAGTAAGAATCTGTATAGTTTTACAGACTCCAACTTCAGTTGAATTTACACTTCATATGGCCCTAGTTTATTTTTTAAAGTTATACAGTGCACACACCTTATGAAGAGATAATTTTTTAAAATCCTGGTTTCATATTTATTTATTTGTGACCCTAATTCTTTGATTACATAAGGAGGAGTCAGAGTCGGACATACCAAAAATAGAGGAGTCAGAGTTGGAGGTTTTGTGTTCTGACACCACAGACCTGGTAATTGGCATTATATGTGCTTAGATTACTAGACTGGGGAGCATGGTGTACTATGCTGGGGACTGAAACTATAAAGTCTGGGATACAAAATGCCACCAAAACATTTTACAAATATTTTTGTTAAGGATTATAAAAATTTGAAAAAAAAAAAAAAATCAGAAGAGAAAACATGATGTCAAAATAAAGTGTAACATTAATAACATTTTAATTAATAACATTTTAATTAATAAACACTTTAAATGATAAATAAGATTATTAATTAAATTTTCACATAATGGAAATTGAAAAATTTCTTTTTAACCTAAATGCTTGTTTGTTTATTTCATTTTATTTTTGTATTGTGACCTCCTGATGAGAAGATGAAGATGTGAATTAAGCAACTGTAAATTAAATTCCCAGATGTGTTGGATTGGTTTGGTTGGGGTGGGGAATGGTCAGTGGAACAAGTGCACGTAGAACAGAAAGAAAGCAACTGTCTGCTTATGAAATATAACTCAAAGATTTAGAATTAAAATATTTTCCAGGAATTATTCAAATATCAAGATTTATGGTACCAAGAGTAACAAACAAAAATTCTTTTTTTTTTAAATTGAAAAAAATAAAAAATAAATAAAAACAAAATAAAAATTTTTCATATTTTAACATGTGTTCAACAACAGATTTATGGTACCAAAAGTGACAAACCCAAAAATTTAGAAATAAACAAAAAACAAAACAAAAAAAAAAAACAATTTATACTTTACCATTTGTTTGGCAGCAGAATTTTGGTACCAAGAGTGGCAAACACAAAAATTTAAAAAAAACAAACAAACAAATAAAAAACAATTTATACTTTTTCCTAACAGATTTGTTACCAAAAATTATCAAATTAAAAAAAAAAGAACCCTCCCCACAAAAAAAAAAAAAAACGATTTATACTTTACTCTGTGTTTGACAGCAGATTTTGGGTAAAATTTTAAAAATCAAAAAAAAATTTTTTTTAAATAAAATTTATACTTTTTGGTTGCAGATTCTTGGTACCAAAAATGTTAGAATTATAAAAAACAAAAATAAACAAATGATATACAAAGTGTGTCAAAAAAAGTAACAAGATTGAAGCTGTATTTACCAAGATAGGAATTAACAATCAATGTAATGTTCCTTTTTTTAAGAATACAAGGTGTGTCAAAAAGTACAGATTTTAAAGCTGTATTTACCAAGATAAAAATGAAGAATGGAACGTTAATTTTTCAGAATACAAGGTGTGTCAAAAAGAACTGAAAATCTCAATACTTTTTTGACACACCTTGTATACTTTACCATTTGTTTGACAACAGATTTTTGGTACTAAAAGTAGCAAACACAAAAAATTAAAAAGAAAGAAGTAAAAAACAAAACAAAATTAAAAACTTATACATTACCATGTGTTCGACAGCAGAAACGATTTGAGCAAATATAAATTTAGCCTCCGGTTCCGTCATCCTGCCTTCATTAGATAATTTGGTAAAGAGTTCTCCTCCAGCTGCATATTCCATTATGAGATGTACCTTAGCCAACGTTTCCACCACCTCATAGAGGCGAATGATATTTGGATGCCGTAATTGTTCCATGATTTCTATTTCACGAGACAAGAGGCGTTGAGTCTTTAGGTCCAAACGAGTCTTGTCCAGAATTTTAATTGCCACTTTTTCTAGAAAAGATAAAAATAATTCCAATTATCACATTGTGTGTGTGTGCACATGTATGTGTATGAGTGTGTATATGTGAGCATTTGTGCATGCGCATATGTATGTGTGTGAGTGTGTATGTGCAGATGTATGTGTATGAGTGTGTATATGTGTGCATGCACATACGTATGTGTGTGAGTGTGTATGTGCATATGTATGTGCATGAGTGTGTATATGTGTGCGTGTGTATATGTGTGCGTGTGTGCATGCGCATATGTATGTGTGTGAGTGTGCATGCGTATATGTATGTGTGTCTGTGAGCATGTGCATATGTGTGCGTGTGAGTGTGCATGCACATATGTGTACGTGTGAGTGTGCATGCGCATATGTATGCGTGTGAGTGTGTATGTGCATATGTATGAGTGTGTATGTGCATATGCATGTGTATGAGTGAGCATGCGCATATGTATGTGTGTGAGTGTGTATGTGCATATGTATGTGTGTGAGTGTGCATGCGCATATGTATGTGTGTGAGTGTGTGATTGTTATCTGCCCTCTCATGTAGGGGATAGACATGATTATCAAATAAGTAGAGGTTAGTTTTGCACAAGTCCAACATTTTGGGCCACCCAGTGAGAATCCAACTCTCCACAAATGAATTGTGCTGGAAGATAATCACTGCTCTGTCTATCAAGATTTATGAAAGCTCACATAAAAACATTAATTGATGGATATTTAACATTTTATATATGGAAATCAAATAATAACTGTCAAATATATGAATACTAGTTGATTGCCCCACCTTACATTGCACTCACACTCATCCCACCCACTTCCACCACACTAGTAATGTAGTAATACTAACTGATCCAAAAAGCAAAACAATCTGTCTACAAAAAAAACAATCTGTCTACTATAAAACAGGAACAAAAAAGGTTAGTTAGCTAGTTAGTTGAATTTTATGGCATGTCAACCCTTGTTGGGTTATTTCATTCCAATGACATTTTGTTTTATTCATTCTTGATGGGTATTCAATTTTCATTTTTAAACACATTTTTTACACTCATTTTTTTTAGTTGGAATTTATGGCATGTCAACCCTTGTTGGGTTATTTTATGGCAAAGATATTTTTTTTTATTTATTCTTGATGAGTATTCAATTTTCATTTTACAACTCAATTTTTAAACACATTTTTTAGACTGAATTTTTCCCCTATTTAACCAACAGATGAGAACCTAACAGGCATTATAACTCTGTGTCACAGTGAAGCTGAGAGTAATGACAATTAAGGGGTACTCCATACTCCCTAGAGCTCAAAAATTGGAGCTTCACCATTAGATGCAGTTTAACATCATTACCCAATACATGAAATAAAAAAGGGCAAGCAAAAAAATCACCTATCAACTTATAGTTGTTTGAAAATATAAACATAATTCAATGAGATACAAGTTATCTACGTTCGTTTGTATCAGAATTTTTGGAAACAAGAGGTCTTGTGATCTAAAATGATAATACAATTATCAGAGATTGAAGATTTTATAAGGCTTCAAAGATGTTACATAATGAACAGGCATAGCCTATTATTCCTAGCAAGTAGTGTAGGGTAATTTAACAATAACAGTAACACAGTGGAAAATCACTGTAAGTTCATAGAATTTGATTATCCAGAATCTTGAACCCAGTGTCATCTGGAACGGGGCTCTGATCGGCTTAGGGAGTTACTTGAGCAGGTGACTCTGAGAATATAGAATGATAAATTAGAGGAGTTGAAATCAGGCAGCCATGTCCATCTGCCTGTACTTCCCCGCACGCCTCTGGTCTTGGGGAGGGTGGCAATAAAAGTGTACACAAGAATATGTCTCTGAGATTGTCCTTAATAATCATGAAAATAACAACAAGATGGAACCAACACATGGGGCTCTCATTGGCTTAGAAAGTCATGTGACCAGGTGACTCTGGGCAAGTAGAATGATAAGTTAGAGGAGTTGAGACTAGGCAGCCCTGGTTGGCAGATGTGTCCTTCCATCTCTGATTCCATATACAAATGTGGTTAGTTGGATTTTATGGCATGTCAACCCTTGTTGGATTATTCTATGGGGAAAACATTTTATTTATGTTTTATTCATTCTTGATGGTTACTGAAAATTTTTAAACACATTTTTTTAACTTATTTTTTTTCTATTGTTCCCATAGAGGTACTACCACTCTGGGTCAGGGTGGACCTGGGAGTAATGGCAATAAAAGGGCACTTCCCTCTCCAGAGTGGTAAAAGCCTGTACACAAATATGTCTCTGTGTTTGTCTCTGATAATCATGAAAATAACAAGAACAAGAATAAGGTAGGTTGATTTTTCACTTTAAAAAAAATCTTAAATTCTCTCAAAGAGTGACAATTACGTATTGGTATAATGAATACTGATATGAAAAACTAGATCTCTTACTTGCCTTTTGAGGAAATAGCATCAAAGACCATTTACTAAAATGCACCAAAAAGTCCTTGTTTGTGCCATATTTAGCCTAGAAATTGGTTAGAAACTTTGATAATTTCAATATTTAAAATGGAGAAGGTTGATATTTTAAATGAAGCGAATAAAATATAACTAGAATTCAAATTTAAAATATGTCCCCCGTCACCACCGACACCTTTGATATGCTGCTTTTTACTTAATAATTAAGCTGTAACAGTGATAAAGTTTTAAAAGATTGAAATATATTTCCTCAAATGATGGCAAAGTTTTGAAGAAAAATATTTGTGTGTTAATTTTTTATGTTAATTTGCAACTTTCACCACATGGGAGATGTTACAGTTTCAAAAATCGACCTATCCTAATGGCCAACCAGAAAGAGAACCCCCCACAGAACCCGAATGAAGGTAGAAGAACAGAGACATGATAGCGGTGGATTTAAGAAGACAGCTATACAACAACAAAGAGTCATGTATACAAAAAATGAAATTTTGTCTACTGAATTTTTTACCCAAAGAAAAAAAAAAAGGATAGGCCAAATCAGGAATGATACTAAGACATTGTTGGGCAGACACACACACATAAACACACACACGCACACACACACAAACAAGTAAACAAACTACTAAGACCTGCCTTACCCACCAAAAAGGATAGGCCAATCTGGAATGATTCTAAGACATTGTTGGACAGACACACTCTCGTAAACACACGCACGCACACACTTACACATACACATATGCAGATAATTTGGAGGAAGATATCACCAGGCATACAACAGAATGAACAAATCCTAGCAACAAGGTAACAGCTCCAGAACTTAACTTTCAGAAATCTTCTGACGAAGGGATCTTTATCCGAAATATTAAGAATAAATCAAAGGTAAATGAAGAACATCATAGTTACCTTATTTTTCTTTACACTTGCATTGTGATGCAAAACCAATGATTAAACACAATACTTCTAGCAAATTATAAAACTTTTTTTTTCTTTTTGTTTTAAAATAATAAGAATTTAATATTGAACCAAAAAACTTAAAAATGTAGATTTCTGCCCAGTAAATGTATATTGCCAACTTAATAATTTTGGACCATATTACCTTTAGGCACCCCTTTTTAATCTCGATTAAGAAAGGATATGTTCTTCATTTACACCGTCAATATCCGGTTGTTTATTAGGGTTAGGGGTTAGTTTTATGATTAAAAAAAAAATCTAAAAATCGTCTGTTAAAACAACCGGATATTGACGGTGTAAATGAAAAACATGTCCTTTCTTAATCGAGATCAAAAAGGGGTGCCTAAAGGTCATATGGTCCATAATTTTAGCTACAAAATAAAAAAATTATAAAAAAAAGCAGAAAGAAAAAGTCTATTAATTTTCTATAATAAGCTCTTGTACCTTTCTCTTATAGAAAAGTATAACTAAAGAAAAAGAAAAGAAAAAGAAAATTCTTCTATTCAAAAAAAGAGAGAAAAAAAGAAAGAAATGAAATGGAATTTTTATTGGTATGTCTGCCTGTAACAAGGGAGATAACTGCTCTAGTGTTCGAAAACTGAACATACTGTCTTCATGTTATATGTGTATATCTTTTTAGTATTATCATTATTTTTTAACCAATGATAGAATCCAGCCATGAAAACAGAATTCCAGTCATGTCATTGCATATCTTTAGCCATTTTTTTTTTTTTACTCTTCATATTCATTCGGTGAATACTGTACCTCATTTCAAAAATTTTTTTTTTTTTGACCAATTCTCATGTATTCATTGATTATCTTGTTAACACGAGAGGAGAAAATATGAAGAAAGAGAGGGAGAGAGAGGGTGACAGAGAAAAAGAGAAATGGAAGGAGAGTGAGAGAGGAAGAGAGTGAGTGAGAGAGAGAGTGGGATAGATGTGGTAGAGGGAGACAGATATATATAGAGAGAGAAGGAGAGGGAGAGAGAAGGAGAGAGAGAGGGAGAGAGAAGGAGAGAGAGAGGGAGAGAGAGAGGGAGAGAGAGAGAGGAGAGAGAGAGAGGGAGAGAGAGAGAGAGAAGGCGAGAGAGAGAGAGAGGGGAGAGAGAAGGTGAGAGAGAGAGGGCGAGAGAGAGAGAAGGGAAGAGAGAGGGGGGAGAAGAAGGAGAGAGAGAGAGAGAGGGAGAGAAGGCGAGAGAGAGAGGGGGGAGAGAAGGCGATAGAGAGAGAGGGGAGAGGAAGGCGATAGAGAGAGGGGGAGAGAAGACGAGAGAGGGAGAGAAGGCGAGAGTAGAGAGAAGGCAAGAGAGAGGGGGGAGAGAGAAGGCAAGAGAGAGAGGGGGGAAATTAAAGAATTTGTCATCATTTATGTTTCATATGAGTGTGTCTCACTCAAATTTTCAATGAACAGAATTTTTTCTTCTTTTCTTTTCATCAAACAAATTTTTAGACTCATTCTCTCAAGTTTCAAAATGAAGTATTTTTTTGATAATTATTATTTTATACATTTTTCAGATTATTATCTTAATCTTTGTTGTTTTTAACACTATGATTGAAATTTAAATTACTTTTTACAGAAACACCCAGCATAATAATGCAAATGGATGAAATAAAGTGTACACCACTTATTGCTGGTATCAACCAGAGAGTGAAGGAGTCTATCCCCTTTGTGCTAGTGCTAGACCAAAGAGATTGTTTTCGCTGAGGGGGAGTGCCACACCTACCCTTAGCTTCTCATTTTACTGCACACAGATCAGATTACCAAAGCTGTCCCATTATATGCTTACTTGGTGGGGACCAGTATTGATCCTGGAAACTAGCAATTCCTAGATGGGTGCTCTACAGACTGAGTTAAACCACTCCGTCTGTAGACAGTAAAAACTAAAGAAAAAAAAAAGAAGGGTGTAACATGATTGTGCAAAGCTCTTAAGTTATTTTCCAATTATTTATGTTAGTGGTTTTCAAACTGTGGTCTGGGGGCCATGGGGGGTCCACAACATCGACAGCAGGGGTCTGAAAACTCTGCAAAGGGTGTTTTGAAAATCTATATTATCTAATTAGCAATAGAACTGCAAATTCATATTTCTAGTTACTCGTACACACCTATAAGAATTCAGTTTAAACAGCAACCACTCCCAAAATGTTGGCTTAGCATGGCTTCTGAGTATCTATTGTTAACTCAAAAGGCGGTTAAAATGCTGTTATCTTTTGAAAAAACATATTTATGCAAAATAGCATTTTCAGACCGGTTACCGAACCAAGGTTAAAGAGCCCTATTTATCCATAGCTGGAGGGAGAGTACTTGGATTCATACCTTTCCCAAGGGTAGGAGTGCTAATGTGTAATGTAAACATTATAACAGACAAATTCATTAAGGATTCTGTTGGAGATGATGGAACTATCTACAATTCAGTAACACAAAATGTAATTAAAATATTCAAACATAGAATATAATTTTTTAAATTTTTTTTCACATTTTTAAAAATATTAAATAATTCCAAAAGTGAATGTAATATTGTGACTGGAGTTTGAACTTGCTTACTACGATGTTGCAGTCCAGCACATTAGCCACTATGCCACAGGGATTCCCTTGTATCAGTTGTGTTTTATTTATGGTTGTGTGGGATTGTCTTCCCTTTGCCTGGAAGAGTTATCTTCCCTATGGGTTCCCGTTTTGACCACCAGGGTTTTTTTTTTATTTAAGCGCCAGTTTTGGAACTCTCGGCCTCTTCTTCTTCTGCGGCACCTCACACACATGGGTTAGACATTTATGTCTACATCCTTCTCAGGTGGGGGCTTCAGCCCCCAACACAACGTTAGTAAGTGACATTGCTTTAAGGACTCTCCATTACTTCTATATGTACATTTAGGTATCTCTTGTATACCTCCTTATTGTATCTCTATTCATGAATGTGTTCTTTATTATATCTTCTTTGTATTTCTGTTATATGTATCATTTCCATGTGCTTGTATTAAAGTCCTTTGTGTATTTTACACTTGTGTCGGAGTTGTTTTGTTCAACTTATTATAACTTTGAACCTTACAGTTGTCATGCAATTTAAAACCTTCATATGACTTAATTTCTACTGCTTTTTATTATAACTCCAGTTTAGTTTGGTTTGGTCATTTAATAGCATATCAACTTTAGTTGGTTATTTAAAGTCAAATTCATTCTTCTAGAACAACAGTAGTGGTACTATTAAATCCATAGCTGGAGGGGATGAGGAGGTTTCCTAATGGTATTAGTCCAAAGGAGAACATAATAAAGCAACTGGAGTTAAAAAAACAATCACTACAATTCTGTAATCCAGCATGTTAGCCAATACACCATAGATTTGAACTCAGTTTACAGAGTCCATTTCTTTATAGCGATGACCTTCATACCATCTGTGATAAGTAAAACAAAATTCTGAACAGAAGTAAAAGTAATAAGCTTTATTTAGCAAAATGAAACTCGGTTATGAAATTGTGAGGGGGGTAAATCACAGTTTATATAACCTATGTGGGTGAGTCTATTGCTTGTACAATGCAAGCATAGGATACCATACCATCTACATCATCCAATTGGTATATCAATGACCATTTTTTATCACCATTTCCCCCCCTGACACCTACATAAAAAAAGGTCTCTTTCACAAGGTCTGAAGAATGGATCAGCCAAAGCACTGCATGGGTGAGTCTATTGCTCATACAGTGTGAGCATAGGATACAACATCCACGCTTATGGAATGGATTCATCCAATTGGTATTTTAGTAACTATTTTCTATCACCATTTCCTGCCCTGACACCTACATAAAAAAGTTCCTTTCATAAAAGGAATGGATCGCCCAAAGCACTGCATGGGGAAGTCTATTACTCGTATAATGTGAGCATAGGATACCATACCATCTATGCCTCCAGAATGGATTCATCCAATTGGTATATTAGTGACAATTTTCTATCACCATTTCCCTCCTAACACCTACATGAAAAAAAACTTCCTTTCACAGGGTCTAAAGAATGGATTGGCCAAAGCACTGTGTGGGTGAGTCTATTGCTTGTACAATGTGAGCATAGGATACAACATCTATGCCTCTGGAATGGATTCATCCAATTGGTATTTTAGTTACCATTTTCTATCACAATTTTCCTCCTAACACCTATATAAAAAAAAACTTCCTTTCACTAGGTCTAAAGAATAGATCGGCCAAAGCACTGTGTGGGTGAGTCTATTGCTCGTATAATGTGAGCATAGGATACAACATCTATGCCTCTGGAATGGATTCATCCAATTGGTATTTTAGTTACCATTTTCTATCACAATTTTCCTCCTAACACCTATATAAAAAAAAACTTCCTTTCACTAGGTCTAAAGAATAGATCGGCCAAAGCACTGTGTGGGTGAGTCTATTGCTCGTATAATGTGAGCATAGGATACAACATCTATGCCTCTGGAATGGATTCATCCAATTGGTATTTTAGTTACCATTTTCTATCACAATTTTCCTCCTAACACCTATATAAAAAAAAACTTCCTTTCACTAGGTCTAAAGAATAGATCGGCCAAAGCACTGTGTGGGTGAGTCTATTGCTCGTATAATGTGAGCATAGGATACAGCATCTATGCCTCTGGAATGGATTCATCCAATTGGTATTTTAGTTACCATTTTCTATCACAATTTTCCTCCTAACACCTATATAAAAAAAACTTCCTTTCACTAGGTCTAAAGAATAGATCGGCCAAAGCACTGTGTGGGTGAGTCTATTGCGCGTACAATGTGAACATAGGATACATCCAATTGGTATTTTAGTGACCATTTTCTATCACCATTTCCCTCCTCACACGTACTTGGAAAAAAAAAAGTCCCTTTCACAAAAGGAATGGATCGACCAAAGCACAGAGCCAATAAACATCAAGAATATAAAGAAGAGGTTCAATTGTCTGAAAAATGTCCAGTATATAAAACCTTATTGATTGATTGTTTTGTTATGTTATTAAAAACGAATGAATGGCACTACATGACCATTATATAAGAGACCATGTGTCATAAAAGTACTTTGATAATCAAAAATCAGAAGTCTGTGATTAAAGACTATGTGAATCAGTTAAAAAAAAAAAACTGTTTGTTGCATGACCAATATACAGAAACTGAATCAATAGATGAAAACACTCCCTTGAAGATTTGTTACTTTTGTTTGTTTGTTTGTTTACTGCTCCAATGGTAGATATTAAAATTATAGCTGCATTCAGATTCTATAAATTTTTGTCTTTTTAAACAAAGGAAAGAGGATGATGTAGTGGCCAAGATCTTTGTTCGTAATAAACCATTATCCTGGCAACTGTGTCTGGACCTCTCCACCCGAGTACAGACCAAAGGAGTGGTGCCTATTGTATCAGAAGAGCGTATGGTCAATAAATATACAACTTGGCCAATATTTCTCTGGCATTGATAAGAACGTCTGTCTTCAAATATGTCTTTACAGGTCAAATTAATCATTTGAAATGGACAATGGTCATTAGAAATACAAGAAATGGAATAGTGTTACCTGTGGGTAGACTCCAGTTTTAATTTGGTTCCCAGTGCCAGAAACAGGAGGGAGGCGTCGATTAAGTATAAACGTTTTCTAAATCTAAACTCATTTGAAATAACCAGTGATAATCGTCATCAGAGGCCAATGATCATAAAGTAATAGTTCATAAGCTCGTTTTGCAGACCTTGGTTAAAAGAGCACATCTGATCCACACCAGGGTCTTCCACTATTATAAATGACTAGCGGGACCTGTGGATATACCACAGTATGACAATTAAATTATTACAACATTTGATAAGTTTATTTAAGAGCTATTGTTAAATAGTTCAATATGTAAAAAGTATGATAATCTTGATTTAACTCTCTCTCATTCTATTCTTTCTTTCCATCTTTTCATTGTTTGATTGAAACAGATCAGCATTATCACTTCCGTGTGCTCACCTCCTCTCTCTATCTTTCCCCTACTTTCTTTCTTTCTTATATTTTTTCTATGTAGTATGTCCTTTTTCTTCCCTTTCTTTCTTTATGATAAAAAGGGAATGATCCATTATTTAGCTGAGGTGACAACACTCATAAGAAATAAGAATCTGGCAGATAAGCAACACTAGATAATCAGGATTTACATTTTTGGATTTCATCTTGGATAATTTGGACAGTCTTATTTTTAAACCAGAGGGCGTTGCAAAATGATAATGAACATGAGTACTAATATATAGATTCTCTGCCAAACTAAACCTGAATAAAAGTGTATGTATGAGAGAGATTAAAAAAATTATCTGCATTTTTGTCTTGTCTTGTATTATGGAAGCCAAGCTCATAGTGAATGATTTGATAGGGAGAACCATGACCAATCTGCAGAGAAAAATCTATGCCATCTGTAGAATAATCATACTAAGTTCCAATTACCGTCGAATTGGTAAGACAAGGCAACAAGGAGCTATAACTCAATACAGATCTAACCTTGTTGCAATCCTACTGCAGAGTGCCAGAGTATTTATGAAGCCTCATAACATCATAGAAACCAAGCAGCCAATCAGGACTCAAGGAATGGAATAACCCAAATACATGAATGGACTATTCTTGAGTTCTATAAGTACCAGCTGTCTTGGGCACTAGTTCAGTTGTGCTGAGCCAGTTGCTGTTGTTCAAACCAAGAGTATACTGACTGACTTACATCAATACCATCAATGATGACACGCCGGTTCATCACTACCACCTCTCGAGCTTGCTGAATCTTTTCATCGGTGGTGGAGTTTGACGAACGTCCAGGGTCCTTCATCACGTGTCATGCTTGTCCTGCCTTTTATAAACTTCTCTATTGACTCCTACACACTTCTACATGGTAGAGCACTGTCCCCATATTGTGCTAAAAGCCTCTGATGAATTTTATCCTCTGACACTCCATCTGACCAGAGAAATCAGGTCACTTCCTTGGTGCAAACCACTAATTGAGTGGCCATGTTTACACAGCAAGCAAAATGGCATGATCAGGCTCAAACTTCAATCACATAGCTACAACAGTGCCAACTATGAGCATGCATGCGAAGAACACAGATAATATTAAAGATATGTTATGGCGAAAGTGTGGATAATTTTTTACCCTCCCTCGTATATACAAACTGTTACGATTTTAGTGGCCATCCTTTAGGCTTCAAGCAAGAGTGCTTTTCTTGTGGAGATTCTTTGTGTTAAGTAGAGCACAGTTCCTTGGTAAAGAATCCTTTGGTTGTTTCTTGCTGCTCCTCAGTCTTGCAAGTCCTTTGTCAATGATTGCAAATAGACATCTCTCAGTATCAGTGATTAAGTAGTCAACCAGCCACACACTTGGTCTGTTGATTGGCTGAGGTTTAAACCATGTGACCTCACTTAGTCTATAAATTTAAATGGTGTATTGCAGCACACCCTATATACCAAAATATTCCAACACAAACCCCTCCACACAAACAGGATGTGACATATAGTCAATTTTTAAGCAGAGTTTAACAGGTTTGAATTCAGAGTTTTTCTTCTTTTAGACCAGTTGCCATACCAAGGTTAAAAAGTCCAGTCTGCCCTACTATTTACCCATAGCTGGATGGAGAATAGTTGGATATGTACCTTTCCTGAGGGTATTAATGCTATGTTAAATACAAACAGCCTCATCAAGGATTTGAACTCATCTCACCGTGTCCATTTCCTATGACAGTAACCATAACACCACGTTGCATCCAACATTCTGGATGGTTTATTCTCTTGTCATCTTCAACAAAAATTTTGTCAGGCACATGATTGGTTGTTAATCCAGTCCAACCTATGTGCATCAATTTGGTTTTTTTAATGGGCATTTTCTTTGGGACTTTATATTAGATACTACAAGCTCTTTTTAGAAAGAAAAAAAAGAATTGTTTTATTTCTCCTTACATGTAAGTTTTGTTTTGTTTGGTTCTGAGATTTTCTTTTGTTAGCTGCATTGCATTGTGGGATATATATATATATATATATATATATATATTCATTGCATTGTGGGATATATATTATATATATATATATTCCTGCAATGCATATATATATATGTGTGTGTGTGTGTGCATGTATATATATATATATATATATATATTGAATAGATGTTAGAGTTATTTATTCCTATCCCTAAGTGATATGAAATGTGCCATTGTTGGAGGTCAGCCTGCCTTAACAAAATTGCAACACAAAGACGGCTCGAACATTTACTCTCAAACAACCCTCCCCACATTGCTTTTCAATGACGTGCAAATTGGGGGAAAAAAATCTTTTGCACATTTTTGTTATGAATAAATGTTGATTTGTAATTTTTTTTATTTTTCACACACATACACACACACACACATATATATATATATATATATATATATATATATAAGGCAAAATGGTGCATGGCTGATTTATTGTATTCTGAAAGTAGATATTATTCTCAACTGGTGCTTAAATTTATTGATTATTTATCAGTGCTTGAAGAAATTCCAAGGTGTATGCACACATTTTTAGAATATAAAGCAGTGCATATGCTTTTATCATATAAAAATAAATAGTTTTTAGTTTTAAGTAAAGGCTTGTTTATTTTGTGAAGAAAAACATATAACCCAGGTTAAAAGCATGGTCTCAGGGTACCCTAAAGCCAAATATTTTGAGATCTTATTTTTCTGATGCAGTGTTGTGGGCTAGCTGAGTGTACCTTGCATAGAGAGTGAATGTGCTGGTCCAGGACTATTTATCCACGGCTGTCTGAGAACATCGAAGTGATTACTGAGACTGCAAGGATTAGGGAACCATTATGTGAACTGTCTACCTTGAGGTTTTAGCACTCCGTTGCGAGTTACTATATGTTTGGCATGCATGTAATTGAATGTACTAGTATACTGAATACTGTATGATCCAGTATACAACAAGCAGGTATTATTGGGGAATGGGAAAAGTTTTTAGTTTGGTTTGTTTTTACGCTGGACATGTCAAATGTCAAACATTTCCTCATGGAGTGTGGAGTTTTCACTCAAATCAGAAAGAAATATTTCGATGCAAATAAAATGATGGATCTGTTTGAGAATACTAATGTGGATGACATTTTATCCTTCTTGAGAGAAATAAAAAATAAATCACACATTATGAATCAGATATGAAATACGTCCACAAAAATTACACCTATAAAGGAAATTAAAGTACCAACATTTTTCTCACACTCTAACAGTTTTTGGCATTAAATAACCCACAGGATTATTATACCATTAAACAAACCGAAACAAACCAAACCAAATGATGTTAATGGAAATTATTTATACGAATTTTAAGATATTAAGAACATGAAACTTTTATCAAAATGACTTGTTTTGGCATTAAATGACCTGAAAAGATTTGATGTGCCGTAAAACAACCAAATCAAACCATACCAAATATCCTGAAATTTATCTATAACAAATAGGACCACAAACAGAGATCTTAACAACCACTCAAGAGCTTAATTTCAGCCACTGTGGCCACCTACATTATATGTCAAGAAGCACCAATAATTGACAATAAAATGAAAAGCAGAACTACTTTAAAAGAAGAAAGAAAAGAAAACCCCCCGATATATATTCACACTAAAGACATAAAAAATCTAACAGGACTATTTATGTATGGGTCAGCACTTTTGCTTGGCACCATAATGTACTGTGTGGCCTTCAAAAAGTATTAAATAGACAATATATAGTGTTTATATATGTACATTGATATATATCACTTTCGATAATTCACTAATTGGTAAAATGCCAGATGTAATTGTGACACAGAACAGTATAGTGAAAGATATATATATATATATATATATATATATAAAGTAATTGGTAATTTTCTTGAAGCATTGTTAAGTATGTTATAATATATTAATAATTTGAAGGCAATTACAATGCGTATAAAAAATAAAAACAAAAAGATGTTATTTTTTGTCTTATCGATTTCAAAGAAACTTTATCTTCAAAGATGAAAATCAGAAATGAACGTGCTTAAGTTTTTTTTGCATGGTTATACTTTTTTTTTTCTTTCTTTTTTCTTCTTCTTTTTGTTCATTTCTGATTTTCATCTCTGAAGATAAAGTTTCTTTGAAATCGATAAGACAAAAAAACAATATCTTTTTGTTTTTAATTTTTATATGCATTGTAATTGCCTTCAAATTATTAATATATATATATATATATATATATATATATATATATAATGATAAATGCGAATGTCAGTGTGTCACATATTTTGAACTTTACTCAAAGAAGCCATAACCCAACATATCATACCATTTTGGAATCAGGCAGACCCCATGAGTAAATTCAAAACATTCCAGGAATTCATACTCACAATCCTGAAATTTTGGATTTCCAAAAATCACCGAAAACAATTGCAGTAGTTAATACTGTGATTGTTTTCTGTGATATTTTATGGAATTTTTTGCTATAAATTTTTTGTATAATTCTTGGTCTGACTAATATATGACTATTTTGTGAACTTTCAACTTGTGTATACATTCTGTTTGAGCAGCCATAGTGTCACAATTTAAAAAAAAAATGAATTCTTCAATCACTTAACCCCTCCAACCCAAAGATTAATGAGGTTTCTTATTATAATGGAAATTATCTGTATGTCTGTCTGTAACTGAAAACACATCACCACCACCACCGTCCCTTACTTATTTATATTATATTCTCAATGATTATTAGATAATCATTATTTAATCTTAATTAGCATCTTATCTATTATCGATGTCTTTAGTAAGGTCTAGCTGAGTTAGCTTTGCCTCAAAACAGCCCATGTTATTAATGCATTTAAAATCCTGCAATATGTTTTATATATCACTAAGAAATAAAGATATATAGTGTGTATGATAATTTGCATACTGGTTTTAACAAACCCGTGTTTAATAAATAATTACTTGGTGTTATTGATTTTTGATATTGTTTTATTCTCAGCCGTGTTAAATCAAACCTGTGTATAATTTCATATAGAAATCAATTAAAATAAGCTTTATCTTTTTATATGCATTCTTGTTTAGTTTTGTGAGTTGGATATGAATTTAGGATTAACTAGATAGTATATATAAGGGCTGGGTAGACCGTTCGTACAAACCACAAGGTTCCTACTTCCATACCGGCCCTCGCCAACTGAGCGTATAAGTAGCACAGGGATCTGTGTGGTAAAGTAAGGAGCTGATGGTAGGTGTGGCATTCCACCTCAGAGGCAAAAACAATCTCCTTGGTCTAGCGCTAGTGAACAGGGGATAGACTCCCATGCTGTCTGGCTGATACTGATTAGGCCACACCAATGACTTTACTTTTTTAAAGGTAGCATGGAAATTGTTTGAAAATCACATTGGCAGAAAACTATAAGTAACCAGGCACCACTGACTCCATGTCCATGCTACCTTAACTTTATATATATATATAGTTGGCCTAAAGTCGGTATCAGCCAGTCAGCGAGGGAGTCTATCCCCTTTTCAATAGCGCCAGATCAAGGAGATTGTTTTTAGCATCTGAGGTGGAGCGCCACACCTACCATCAGCTCCTTACTTTACCGCACAGATCCCTGTGCTACTCATACGCTCAATTGGCGAGGACCGGTATCGAACTAGGAACCTTGTGGTTTCTAGCCGAATGCTCTACCGACTGAGCTAACCCGGCCCATAATATTATATATATATATATATATATATATATATATATAAGAACAACAAAATTGATAAGGAATAATATTTCTTTTTAATTACTTTTAAGCTAGTATATATATATATATATATATATATATATTATGTGTGTGTGTGTGTGTGTGTGTGTGTCTGTGTGTGATAAGAACAAAAATGATAAGACAAACTGGAATGATATTTCTCTGTAATTACTTTTTGATTTATAAGTGTTCTCAACCACTTTTGATCTTAGATAACTGTCAAGAGAAAAGTCTTTTTGAAGACTTTTGAAGACTTTTAAAGAGTTTTCAAGAGTTGTTATGCTACAAAAGATGAACCAGTAACATAGCATATCCATGCAATATATATACTAGCAAATATATGCACCCTCAGGGTGCAAGTATTTAAGTTTTAATGTAATAAATTATATTAAATTAGAAAGGCTATTGAAACTAAATAAGAATGCAGATAAAAGATTTGAAACAGAAGGAGTATAATCGAAAAATACAACAACTGAAATTTACTCTTCCATCACTCCCGTTTTTCATTGCTCAATTTTCAAAATTTAACAATTTAGTAAAGAATAAATTTACAGTTATTTCTTCTTGTTAATGGATTTCTTTTAAGATTTATCCCCACAATTTTTGCTCATATTCATTAAAATAAAACCAAACAATTAGAAATCAATAATACCAAGCACATATTTATTAAAACTAAATTTTTAATATCAATATGCCTTCCCGTTCATCACAATGTAAACCGCTATTTTATTGTATATATAAATACAATTGCATGTTATTAGTATATAGATATGGCCAAAAGTATTAATAATGTAAAACAATTTTATTAATAATTGAGGTTTAAATAAAAAAATAAAATCATGGAGAATGTGACGTAAATAACTTAAGGGAATTGTGACTTTCTACCAATTAGGAGAGAACGCATATCCCTGAACTGTGATGGGTTGGTTGTGTGCAATGTATCAGGATTTTTTAATGGGAAAATTACATCCCTAGGTGGGTCCCTGAGACACATGGATATGATTTTACTGTGTCCTTTTAGATTTTTATGTATCAGGGATGCAGGGCACATACCTAATAGCATATATATATATATATATATATATATATATATATATTATGGAGTCGTGTGGCATAATGGTCGTGGGAAATGGACTTGTCGACCAGAGTTCAAATACTAGACAAGGCTGTTTGCATTTCCCATAGTGCTAATACCCATGGGAAAGGTATGAATCTATATATTCTTCCTCCAGCTATAGGTAAAATAGTAGAGCAGACTGGGCTCTTTAACCTTGGATAGGTAACCAGTCTAGGAGAAGGAAAACTCTGAATTAAAAATTCCTGAGGTCAGTAGTTGATTGGGTTTGTGGCATTCCCCGTGCACCAATTCTTTCCTATCGACTGTGCCAAAAAGTGCGGAATGGTCTAACACAAGCCTTCACCATGATAAACAAATCACTGTGTTGGTTGTTCACCGAATGAACACTCATGCGTCGAAAATCGACGAAAGAGTCCATATATATATTTTATATATATGAAGATTACAGTGCATACAGTCAAGTCACATTGAAAGCACTGGTTTCCACTAGATCATCAAAGTTAAGTAGTGATGAGGCTGTTCAATACTTAGATGGGTGACCAATCAAGCAATAGCATGTACTGTAAGTAACCTGATATCAAAATGACTTGATTCAGCATTAGATAACCCAATAAGGGTTGATATGCCAATTCTTTCCTATCGACTGTGCCAAAAAGTGCGGAATGGTCCAACACAAGCCTTCACCATGATAAACAAATCACTGTGTTGGTTGTTCACCGAATGAACACTCATGCGTCGAAAATCGACGAAAGAGTCCATATATATATTTATATATATGAAGATTACAGTGCATACAGTCAAGTCACATTGAAAGCACTGGTTTCCACTAGATCATCAAAGTTAAGTAGTGATGAGGCTGTTCAATACTTAGATGGGTGACCAATCAAGCAATAGCATGTACTGTAAGTAACCTGATATCAAAATGACTTGATTCAGCATTAGATAACCCAATAAGGGTTGATATGCCAATTCTTTCCTATCGACTGTGCCAAAAAGTGCGGAATGGTCCAACACAAGCCTTCACCATGATAAACAAATCACTGTGTTGGTTGTTCACCGAATGAACACTCATGCGTCGAAAATCGACGAAAGAGTCCATATATATATATATTTATATATATGAAGATTACAGTGCATACAGTCAAGTCACATTGAAAGCACTGGTTTCCACTAGATCATCAAAGTTAAGTAGTGATGAGGCTGTTCAATACTTAGATGGGTGACCAATCAAGCAATAGCATGTACTGTAAGTAACCTGATATCAAAATGACTTGATTCAGCATTAGATAACCCAATAAGGGTTGATATGCCAATTCTTTCCTATCGACTGTGCCAAAAAGTGCGGAATGGTCCAACACAAGCCTTCACCATGATAAACAAATCACTGTGTTGGTTGTTCACCGAATGAACACTCATGCGTCGAAAATCGACGAAAGAGTCCATATATATATTTATATATATGAAGATTACAGTGCATACAGTCAAGTCACATTGAAATGGTTTCCACTAGATCATCAAAGTTAAGTAGTGATGAGGCTGTTCAATACTTAGATGGGTGACCAATCAAGCAATAGCATGTACTGTAAGTAACCTGATATCAAAATGACTTGATTCAGCATTAGATAACCCAATAAGGGTTGATATGCCAATTCTTTCCTATCGACTGTGCCAAAAAGTGCGGAATGGTCCAACACAAGCCTTCACCATGATAAACAAATCACTGTGTTGGTTGTTCACCGAATGAACACTCATGCGTCGAAAATCGACGAAAGAGTCCATATATATATTTATATATATGAAGATTACAGTGCATACAGTCAAGTCACATTGAAAGCACTGGTTTCCACTAGATCATCAAAGTTAAGTAGTGATGAGGCTGTTCAATACTTAGATGGGTGACCAATCAAGCAATAGCATGTACTGTAAGTAACCTGATATCAAAATGACTTGATTCAGCATTAGATAACCCAATAAGGGTTGATATGCCAATTCTTTCCTATCGACTGTGCCAAAAGTGCGGAATGGTCTAACACAAGCCTTCACCATGATAAACAAATCACTGTGTTGGTTGTTCACCGAATGAACACTCATGCGTCGAAAATCGACGAAAGAGTCCATATATATATTTAATATATATGAAGATTACAGTGCATACAGTCAAGTCACATTGAAAGCACTGGTTTCCACTAGATCATCAAAGTTAAGTAGTGATGAGGCTGTTCAATACTTAGATGGGTGACCAATCAAGCAACAGCATGTACTGTAAGTAACCTGATATCAAAATGACTTGATTCAGCATTAGATAACCCAATAAGGGTTGATATGCCAATTCTTTCCTATCGACTGTGCCAAAAAGTGCGGAATGGTCTAACACAAGCCTTCACCATGATAAACAAATCACTGTGTTGGTTGTTCACCGAATGAACACTCATGCGTCGAAAATCGACGAAAGAGTCCATATATATATATTATATATATGAAGATTACAGTGCATACAGTCAAGTCACATTGAAAGCACTGGTTTCCACTAGATCATCAAAGTTAAGTAGTGATGAGGCTGTTCATACTTAGTGGGGTCTTCCATACCGGCCCTCGCCAACTAGCGTGAGTATAAGTAGCACAGGCGATCGATGTGTGTAAAGTTAAGAGCTGATGGAGGTGTGGCATTCCACCTCAGAGCAAAAACAATCTCCTTGGCTACTAGCGCTAGTGAGACACGGAAAGACTCCGCATGCTGTAATGGCTGTACTGATTTAGGCCACACCAAATGACTTTACTTTTTAAAAGTAGCACTGCGAAATTGTTTTCGAACTAAATCACCGATTGGCAGAAAACTGCATTAAGGTAACCAGGCACCACTGACCATGTCCCATGCTACTCAATATATTATATAAGTGCCTAAAGCGGTATCAGCCAGTTCAGCCTGAGGGAGTGTATCCCCTTTTCAATAGCGCCAGTCAAGGAGAATTGTTTTAGGCATCTGAGGTGGAGCGCCACAGCCTGACATCAGCTCCCTTACATTTACCGCGCAGATCCCTCTGTGCTACTCATACGTCTCAATTGGCTAGCAGGACCCTCCACTGCCAGATCCGTATAATGTATCGACACTAGGAACTCTGTGGTTCTAGCCCAGCATGCTCTAGCCGACTGGGCGTAACGCCGGCCGCATCAATATTATTATATCGTATATATAATATATATCCCTATATCCTAGTAAGAACAACCAAAAATCTGATCAAGGGAAATAACTTACTGTTCTTTCTTAATTTACTTTACATGCTACGGTAATAATGACTATATTATAATCATAATATATGATGTGTGTGTGTGTGCTGTGTGATGTGTGTGTGTTTCTGTGTGTTGCATGAGAACAAAATATGATAGACAAACTCGCAAAGATATTCTCTCTGTAATTACTTTTTGATTCATAAGTGTTACTCAACCACTTTCGTCTTAGATAAACTGTTCAGAGAAAAAGTCTTTTGAAAGACTTTTGAAGACCTTTTAGAAGAGTTATTCAAGTAAGTGTATGGTATACAAGAAAGATGAAACAAGTACACATAGTCATATCCCATGTCAATAATATACTAGCAAATATTATGCACCCTCAGGCGTGCAAGTATTTAAGTCTTTAATGCCTTAATAAATCATTATTAAATTAGAAAGGCTATTAGAACTAAATATGAATTGCAGATAAAATATTTGACAACAGAGCGCAGATATAATCGAAATCTATATCACACACAGATGAAAGTTACTCTCATCCATACACTCCCGCTTTTCATTGCCCTCAATTTTAAAATCTTAATAACAATCTTAGTAGAAGAATAAATTTACAGTCTATTTCTTCTTTGTATATGGATTCTTTGTTAAGATTTTATTCCCCACAATTTTGCTCACAGAGTTAAACACACCCCAAACGCCAAACAATTAGATCAATCAATGATATACCGAAGGCACTATATCTCTATTAAAACTAAATTAATTCAATAGCCTCCCAGTTTCATCCAGCTCAATGTAAACCGCTATTTCTATTGTATATACTAAAACAATGCAGTATTAGGTATACCTAGACTATGGCAAAGTTATTAGTATAATGTAAACACAAATTCCTTAGATTAAATAATCGACGTTTAAAATAAAAAACGACATAAAATCATGGAGAATGTGACGTAACTAATTAAGGATTGTGTCGACTCTATCCAACATCTAGGAGAAAACGCATATCCATGAACCTGTGATGGTGGTTGGTGACCTGGCATGTATCAAGATATTTTAATAGGGAAGAAATAGCCATCCCTAAGGGGGCGTCCCCTGAACACATGGATATGAATTACTGCTGTCCTTTAGATTTTTAGTATCAGGGATGCAGGAGCTACATATCTCTAAATCGACATACATAACACCTAGATATATATATCCACCTATATAATATATGATGATATTGATGGCAAGTTCGCTGCTCGGAAATAGGTTCGTGGGAAATGACCTTGTCGAACCAGACGTTACCAAATGACCATCAGACAAGGCTGTTTGCAATATCCACAATAAGACATCGGTCTTACTACCCATGCGGCAGAAGGTACTGAATCTATCATATTCTCTCCAGCTATAGGTAAAATAGTAGCAGCAGACTGGGCTCTTTTAACCTTTGTATAGGTACACCAGTACTAGTACGGAGAAGGATAACCTGCTCGCAATTAAAACAATTCCGTGAGGTTCCATAGCCTCTTAGATCGTTGTTCTGTGAGCATTCCCCGTCGCACGCGAAGTCTCTCCTTACCGCCTATCGGACTGTTGCCAACAAACACGTGCGGAATGTCTAACCACAAGCCCATTCCTACCATGAATAAGACAAATCACCTGTGGGCTACGTATCACCCGCAATGAAACTCATGACTGCTCGAAAATCGACGCAAAAGATCACAACCTAATATAATATTTATGATATATGAAAGATTACAAGTGCAATACCTCGCCAAGGTCACATACATTTAGACACAGCACTGGTTTCACTACGTCCAGTACAACAGTTAAGTAGTGATGAGGCTGTTCCACATACTGACACTGAGCAGATACCCAATCAGTCAATAGCATGTAGCTGCTAACGTACACCTGATGACTCCAAAATACTTGACATTCAGCATTAGACTTAACACACTAATAGAGTTGATATGCAGGATTCCTTTCCTATCGCACTGACTGTGCCACGAAATAAGGCGGAATATGGAATCCAACACAAGCCTGTCACCATGAATAAACAAATCACTGTGTTGGTTGTCTAATCACCACGACGAACACATCCATGCCATCGACAATCGCACGAACCAAGAAGATTCCATCACTATAATAGTCTATATATTAAGCCATTACAGTGCATACAGTCAACGTCACCCATATCGAAGCTATGGTTATCTTCACTCAAGTCATCAGAGATTAAGTCAGTGACGAGGCTGTTCAACATCACTTACGAATGGGGACACAATCACAGCAATACCAATGTCCTGTAAGTAAAACACTGATTACAACAATGACTTGATTCAAGCATTAGATCAAACCCCAATAAGGGCCTTGCATAACTGCCAAATATCTTTCCCTCAAATTCGAGACTCGTTGCGCCAAAAAGTGCCGGAATGGTCCAACTACATAGCCCTTCCGAACAAAACCATGATAAGACCACCTAACACTGTGGTTCGGTTGTTCAACCGAATGAACACTCATCGTCGTTCGCCACAAATCGACGAACAGAGTCATCACCTACTATCTATTTCATATATAATATGAAGATTACAGTTGCTACAGTCAAGTCAGGCATTGAAAGCAACTGGTTTCCACAGATTACATCAAAGTTAAGTAGTGATGAGCTGTTCTCAAATACCTTAAGATGTGGCTGAGACCAAATCAAGGCAAACGAGCAATGTCACTGTAAGTAACCCCTGACCCTATCAAAATGAACTTGATCAGCATATTAGATACTCCATAAGGTAGATTGGTATATGCCAATTCTTCCATCGGATGTGTGCAAAAGTGCGGAATGGTCCAATACACAAGGCCCTCTCATCCATGATAACAAAATCACTGTGTTTGGGTTCACCGACCACTGACCATTATCCCGCGTTCGAAAATGCCGAGCGAAAGCACCTCCACACTACATAAAATACTCTTGCCCACTATATACTGAGAATTGGCCGTCGTCATACAAGTCCAAGCTCACCATTGAAAGCACTGGTTTCCACTAGATCAAATATGCTGTAACGAGTATCCCCCGCTGAGTCGACGCACTTCAACTACTTAGATGGGTGACAATACAAGCAATAGCATGTACTGTAAAGTAACCTGATAATCAACATATGACTATGATTCAGCTATTTAGAATAACCAACTAAGGTTGATATTGCCAATCTTCTTTACCCACATATGCAATGCAAAAACGTCGGCGGAATGGTGCAACACGCCTTCACCAAATGATAAACAAATCACTGTTGTCTGGTTGTTCACCCGAATGAACACTCATGCGTCGAAAATCGACGAAAGAAGTCCGCATATATATATTATACATATATATGCAAGATTACAAGTGCATACAGTCAAGGTTCACATTCCTGAAAGCAACTGGTTTCCACTAGATCATCAAGTTAAGTAGTGATAAGGCTGTTCTAATCTAGCCATGGGTGACTGCAATCAAGCAATAGCAATGTACGAAGTAAGCCTGATAGTCAAAATAGACTTGATTCAGCATTAGATAACCCAATAAGGGTTGATATGCCAATTCTTTCCTATCGACTGTGCAAAAAGTGGGAATGGTCTAACACAAGCCTTCACCCATGAATAAACAAATCACTGATGTTGGTTTGTTCAGTCCGAATGAACACTCATCGCTCGAAAATCGACGACAAAGAGTCCATATATATTAGATTATATATGAAGATTACAGCATGCATACAGTCAAGTCACATTGAAAGCACTGGTTTCCACTAGATCATCAAAGTTTAAGTCAGTGATGAGGCTGTTCAATACTTAGATGAGGTGGACCAATCAAGCCAACAGCATGTACTGTAAGTAACGCTTACAAAATCTGAATTCAGCATTAGATAACAATAAAGGGTTTATATGCCAATTCTTTCCTATCGACTTGTGCCAAAAAAGTGCGGAATAGGTCTACCACAAGCCTTCACCATGATAGAAACAAATCACTGTGTTGGTTGTTCACCGCGAATGACACTCATGGCGATCAGAAAATCGACGAAGAGTCCATATATATATTATCTTATATATATGAGAGATTACAGTGCATACAGTCAAGTCATCAGAAAAGCACTGTGTTTTCCACTAGATCATCAAGTTAATAGATGATGAGGCTGTTCAATACTTAGATGGGTGACGCAATCAAGCAACAGCATGTACTGTGAACGTCAACCTGAATCAAAATGACTTGATTCAGCATTAGATAACCCAATAGGGTTGATATGCCAAGTCTTTCCCTGATCGTACTGTGCCACAAAAGTGTGCGAATGGTCTCGAACACCAATGCCTTCTCACCAATGATAACAAAATCCACTGTGTTGGTTGTCACGATTGAACACTCATGCGTCGAAAATCGACGAAAGAGTCCATATATATATATAGATATAGATTATGAGATTACAGTGCATAGCAGTCAAGTCACATTGAAAGCACTGGTTTCCACTAGATCATCAACAAGTTAAGTAGTGATGAGGCTGGTTCAATACTAATAGTGGAACGTGACTAATCAAGCAACAGCATGTAACTGTAAGTACTGATTCAAAATGACTTGATTCAGCATTAGATAACCCAATAAGGGTTGATATGTCCAATGTCTTCCTTCCTGATCGACTGTGCAAAAAGTGCGGAATGGTCTAACACAAGCCTCCCGATGATAAACCAAATAACACTGTGTTGGTTGTTCGACACAGCAATGCGTCGAACACTCATGCTCGAAAATCGCCGAAAGAGTCCCATTAATATAATTGTAGTTTATTATATATGAAGATTACAATCACATAAGCACACAGTCATAGTCACATTTGAAAGCAATTGGTTTCCACTAGATCATTCAAAGTTAGCATAGTGATGAGGCTGTTCAATACTTAGATGGGTGACCAATCAAGCAACAGCATGTACTGTAAGTAACCTGATATCAAAATGACTTGATTCTAGCATATTGACCCCAATAAGGGTTGATAGGTCCATTCTTTCCTATCGACTGTGCAAAATGCGGAATGGGTCCACAAACACAATGCACTCATGATAAACAAATCACTGTGTTGGTTGTTCACCGAATGAACACCATGCCGTCGAAAACGTAACGAAAGAGTCCATATATATATTTTATATATATGAAAGATTACACAGTGCGATACAGTACAATCACAATTGAACAGCAACTGTTATCACATTAAAGATTCGATCAAAGCTTGAAGCCAGTCGATGAGGCTCAGTTCAAATACTTAGATGTTGTGAAACATCAAAACAGGCATATACTGCAAGTAACCTGATATCAAATGACTTGATTCAGCATTAGATAACCCAATACAGGGTTGAATATGCCAATTCTTTCTCACTCGGACTCGTGCCTAAACGTAGCGGAATGTCCTAACATCACAGCCTTCAGCATGATAAACAATCACTGTGTTGGTTGTTTCACCGAATGAACACTCATGCGTCGAAAATCGACGAAAGAGTCCCTATACTAATTTATAATATATGAGATTACAGGCATACTATCAAGTCCATGAAAGCACTGGTTTCAACAGATGCATCAATATAACGCATGTGATTGAGGCTGTCTCAATACTAGATGGGTGACCAATCAAGCCAAACAGCATGACTGTAAGTAACCTGATATCACCAAATGACTTGATTCAGCATTAGATAACCCGGAATAAGGGTTGATATGCCAATTTCTTTTCCTATCGACTGTGCCAAAAAGTGCGGAATGGTCAAACACAAGCCTATCACCATGATAAACAAATCACTGTGTGGTTGGTCTCACCGCAATGAACACTCATTGCGTCGAAAATCGACGAAAGAGTCCATATATATATTTATATATATGAAGATTACAGTGCATACAGTCAAGTCGACATTGAAAGCACTGGTTTACACTAGATCATTCGAAAGTTAAGTAGTGATGAGGCTGTTCAATACTTAGTCATGGGTGACCATCAGCACACATGACATGTACGTGTAAGTAACCTGATATCAAAATGACTTGATTCGCAGCATTAGATAACCAAAGGGAATATGCCAATTCTTCTATACGACTGTGCCAAAAAGTGGCGGAATGGTCCAACACAAGCCTTCACCATGATAAACAAATCACTGTGTGGTGGTTCACGCGAATGAACAATCGATGCGTCGAAAATCGACAAAGAGTCATATATATATATATATATGAAAGATTACAGTGCATCAGTCAAGTCACATATCGAAGCACTGGTTTCCACTAGATCATAAAGTTAAGTAGTGTATGAGGCTGTTCAATACTTAGATGGGTGACCAATCAAGCAACAGCAATGTACTGTAACGTAAACCTGATAGCCAAATGACTTTGATCAGCAATTAGAATACCCAATTAAGCGGTTGACTATGCCAATTCTTTCCTATCGACTGTGCCAAAAAGTGCGGAATGGTCTAACACAAGCCTTCACCATGATAAACAAATACCTGTGTTGGTTTGTTCACCCGAACTGAACACTCATGCGTCGAATATCGTACGAAAGAAGTCCTAAATATTGCATGAACACCTCAGTCAAGTCACATGAAGATGTACATGTATCTCAAATAAGCTAGGATGCACTTTCAATACTGTAATGGTGACAATACGGGCAGAGCATAGCCACTGTCCGTCAGTAACGATACAGAAATCACTTGTAGTCATTGTAACCCCAATAAGTTGATATCAATATCTTTCCTATATCCATGTGCAAAAACGAATGTCATAAGTCACAAGCTTCACCATCATGAAACAATCACGGTTGTTCCCCTAGTATCATGGCAAAAGAGTTCTAAGTAGGTCCATTAATATATTTATAGCAGATTACAGGCATACGTAAGTCACATGAAAGCCTGGGGTCGACCAATCTAGATCATCAATTAAGGTGATTGATTCCTAACATACCAGAGGTAGCCCACCAAGAATAGCATGCTCTGCTAGTACTCTCCAAAGACTGGATTCAGGCACTAACTCACCAATAGGGGTATGATATGGCCACGAATTCTTGTTCCTACTGACGTGCTGCCACCAAAAGTGAGCGGATGGTCTAACACAAGCCTTCACACTCGCAATTAAATCAAATACACTGTGTCGGTTGATTCGACGACCATATGAAGCACTCAGGCGTCGAAACAATCGAACAGAAAGAGTGCCTATCCTAATATATATCTCTTATATATAATGAAGAATTACCAGGTGCATACAGTCAAGTCACATCGAAAGCCACTGGGTTTACCTCAGGACTATGATCATCGAAAGCGTTAAGTAGCTGAGAGAGTTTGCTTCAAACTACGTTAATAGTGATTAGGCGTGTAACCAGATAGCTCGAGGATGACCAACAGCAATGTATGTCGTAAAGTAACCCTGATATCCCATAATGAACTTGATTCAGCATTAGTAACCCAATAAGAGGTTCGAAATGCCTACAATTCTTTCCCGTATCGACTATTTGGCCAAAAAGGCGGAATGAGATACTACACACACCTCCACCATGTATAAACAATCACCTGTGTTGCTCTGTTCACCAAATGAACACTCATGCGTCGAAAATCGACGAAAGAGTCCATAATATATCTCTATACTTATATATATTGCAAGATTACCAGTGCATCCAGTCAAGTCACTTGAACCAGCCTGGTTTTCCCTAGGCTATCACAACCGCTTCAAGTAAGTCTGATGAGGCCGATGCTTCTAATACTTAGCATTGGGGTGACCAATCAACGCAATCAGCATGTCACTGTAGTCAACCTGATACCATACAATAGCACTTGATTCAGCATTTAGATACACCCGCATAAGCGGTTGACTATGCCAATTCCCTTTCCCTATGCGAACTGGTGGCAAAAAGAATGTGCTGAATGGTCTAAACAAGCCTCACCATGATAAACAAATCACTGTGTTGCCGATTGTTCACGCGACATTGAACACTCATCTCCCCGCGTCCGAAAAAATCGACGAAAAGAGTCATATATATATATATTTTATATATGAAGATTACAGGCATACAGTCACAGTCACATTGAAAGCACATGGTTTCCGACTAGATCATCAAAGTCTAAGTAGTGTATGATGTGCTGTAATTCAATAATTATGTCAGCGGTGACCATCAACGCAATCAGCATGCTCTGTAAGTAATCCCTAGATAATCAAAATGACTATGTCAGTCATCTACGTCATCCCACATCACCCGGGGTGATTATGCAATGTCTTTCCTATCGACCGTCGCTCACAAGTGCGGAAATGGTCTAACCACAAGCCCTTTCCCGACTTGATACACACCATCACATGTGTGGTTGTTCACCGCACATGAACACTCTATGCCGTCGAAATATCGACGAAAGAGTTCTCACAAAATATATATAATTATATTCTATATATATCGAAGATTACAGTGCATACAATACAAAGTCAGCACTGAACAAAGCCACTGGTTTTACCACTTTCTCATCAAAAGTTGCTCAGTAGATGAGGCTTTCAATACTTGATGGGTGACTCAATCAAGCCCAATAGCATTACTGTAAGATCATATGCTCAGAAATCAATCATTTTCGGACTATCAGACTTACTTACAGTACATGCTATTGCTTGATTGGATGCACCATCACAGTAGATGAACAAGACCTCACACTACTAACCTTTGCATGATCTAGTGAACCAGTCGCTTTCAATGTCCGACTCACTGCACATGTATTGGCACTTGTAATCTTTCAAATATATATAAATATACTATATATATGACTCTTTCGCTCGATTATTCGACGCATGATGTATCATACGGGTGAACACGCCAAACACATGATCTGTTTCATCATGGGATGAATGCTTGTGTACTAACCATTTCCCGCACTTTTGGCAGCAGGTCGTATTACAGGAAAAAGACATTGCATATCAACCTTACTTGGGCTTATCGTCAATGCCTGAATCAAGTCATTTTTGGATCAGGTTACTTACCGTACATGCTATCGCCATATACGAATTGGTCACCCATCTATAATACTGAACAACAGACACTCATCACTACTTACTTTGCATATCTAGTGGAACCAGTGCTTTCAACGTGATCTTTGACTGTACTGCACTGTAACGATTCATATATATATATATATAATATACTGGACTCTTTTATATCGTCGATTCTCTCGACGCTGATAGAGGTTCATTCGTGTGAACAAACCAAAACACTTCAGATGATCTGTACTGATCAATGGTGACAGTCTTGGTGTTAGACCATTGCCGCACTTATGGCACAGGTCAGATAGAGTAAAGCGCACAGTGGCTCCATATCAACCTTCTTGGGGTTCATCTACATAGTACTGCAATCAAGTCCCTATTGGTAATCAGTTACACAGTACCATCATATTGCTGCATTTGGTCACACATCATCATGTACTTGAACCAGCGCTCACATCACTACTTAAACTTTGATGATCTCAGTGGAAGACCAATCGTGACTTTCGAATGTGACTTAACTTTATGCACTTAATCTTCCACACTATATATAATACCTAGATTTATATAATATATGGACGCTCTTTCGAGAGTTCGGATTTTCGAGCAGAATTTGAGCTGTTACATTATCGGTAGTGAAACAACCACATACACAGTGAATTTCGTTATCACATAGTTGTGAAGCCATGTGATCTTAGACCTATCGCGCACTTTTCTGGCACAGTCGATAGAAAGATATTGCATATCAACCCCTTATGGGTTAATCTAAATGCTGAATTCCAAGTCATTTTCGTATCAGGTTACTTACAAGTATCATGAGCTATTGCATTGATTTGGTCATCCCGATCTAAGTATATGAACCAGCCTCATCAACTTACTTAACTTTTGATATCTAGTGGAAAAACACAGTGCTTTCGATATGTGACTTATCTCGATAATGACAACTGCTATGCGGCTTCACTATATAATTAATAATAATATATGGCACTTCTTTCCGATCGATTTTCGACAGCCATGAACTGTTCATCGACTACGAACAACCAACATCACGTGATCTTGTCTCACTGATGAGGTGAACGGCCTTTGTGTACCGTAGACGCATTCGCCAACATCTCTTCCGGGCCACAATGTCACGATAGGAAAGAATTGGATATCAACCTTATGGATTTATCTAATGCTGAATCTCACCGCACGATTTGCGTATTCAGATGCTTACTAGAATACACTGCTACTTGCTTAATTGGCTCACCCATCCAAGTAATTGCACACATCATTACAACTTACATTCACACTCTCTGCATGATTAGTGGAAACCAAAGTAGCTCTCAATGTAGAACCTTGAACTGATACTGCATCATGTAATCTTCAACTACATATACAATATAATTATAAATATCGACTCTTACGTCGTCATTGTTCGACGCTATCGAGTGTTCATCGGCAGGAAACAACCAAACAACAGTCGATTTGTTTGAATCAATGGTAGAGAAGGCTAATGTGTTAGACCATCCGCATTCTATTGCGCACAGCGATAGGGAAAGAATTGGCCCATATCAACCCATATCTGAGTCATCTAATGGCCATGGATCATAAGTCATTTGATATCAGCCGTTTACTATTACGAGTAACACTGCTGTTTGCTTGATTGGCTCACCCATCTAAGTATTGAACAAGCCTTCAATCACTGACCTAACTTTTGAATGAGTCTAGTGGAAGACCAGTGCATTTCACCATGTGACTTGACTGTATCGCACCTGTATCTTCATTCATATTAAATATAAATGCGACATCTTTCGTCGCATTTCTCGACGCTCAATGGAAGTGTCATTCGGTTGAACACACCAACCACAGTAATTCGTTATCATTGGTGATAGGCTGTGCTGGATACATTCCCGACTTGATATTGACACAGATCGATAGGGAAAGAATTGGCATACTCATACCACGTATATTGCGTAAACTATCTAATGCTGAATCAATCATCTCTATGGATACTCCGGTATACTCACACCAGTACATGCTCGTTGCCTTACATTGGTCACCTCATCAAGTAACATCCTCACACACGCCTATACAAACACTGCCTAACTTTGATGATTCTAGTGGAGAACCCAATTGCTTTCAATGTGCAGGCTTGACCTGGTATGCACTGTAACAATCTTCAATATATATAAAATTATTATAATATGACTCTTTCGTCGATTATCGACGCCAAATAGAGGTCATATCGGAACGTTGAACAAACCAATCACAGTGATTTGTTATCATGGTTTGAAGGTGTGTTCGGACGATTCCGCCACTTTTGCACCAGTCGAACAGGAAAGAAAATTGGCATATTCTACCCTTATTGGTCTTATCTAATGCTGAATCAAGTCATTTTGATTATCCCAGCGTAATACTTCCAGATTACATGCTTGTTGCTTGACTTGGTCACCCATAAATCTAAGTAAGTTTGAAACAGCCTCATCACTGCTCCTTAACTGTGAATGATCTAGTGAGAAACCAGTGCTCTTCAATTTACCTTGACAGTATGCACGTAAATTCTCCATAATATATAAAATAATATATGTGAACTCTTTCGTTCGTCAATTCGCACGCCCTACATGAGTACTGTTCATCGCTCGTTGAACTAACCAACACAGTGACTTGTGTTTATCTACAGATAGAGATGTCATAGGCTGTAGTGTTAGAACCAATATCCGCCACTGGCACAAGTACGCAGCATATGAAAAAGACAATAGGATATCAACCCTATATGCTCTATCTAATGCGATCACTATAATATTAGATTCGAGTTACTCACAGTTACATGCGCTTCCGACAATAATGATGGCTCACCCATCATAAGTATTGAACAGCCTCATACCACTGCCTTACACTTTATGATCATAGTGGAAACCAAGCTGCTTCAACTGTGACCTGCACGCTATCGCACTGTAATCACTCATAATACTATAACAGAATACTATTATATGGACCACTACTTTCAGTCAGATTTCGACGCCAAGAGTGTCATGTCGGTGAACAAACCAACACAAGTGGATCTTAGCTCATCATGTGTAAGGCTCAACTCTCGCGACCATTCCGCACTTATATTGGCAGCATCGTACGGAAAGAATGGACATACAACTCCACTTAGCGGTTAGTCTAATGCTGAATCAAGTCATTTTGAATATATCAGGTTACTTTACGAGTACATGCTGTTGACTTGATTCTGGCTCACCCATCTAAGTAATTATTGAACAGACCTCATCACTGCTGCTTAACTTTGATGATAGTGGAAAACCAATGAGCTTTCAAACTGATAGGTACTGACTGTATGCACCTGTTAATTCTTATAACACCTACATATTAATATATATATACGGACTCTTAATCGCTCGATTTAATATCGACAGCAGAGAAGTTCATTCGCTCTGTGAAAACCAACACATGCATTGTTCTATCGCATGGTGAAGGCTGTGTTAATGACCATTCCGCACTTTTTGGCAACAGTACGATAGGAAAGAATATTGACATATCAACCCTTTATATTGTTATCTAATGCTGAATCAAGTCATTTTGATACTCAGATGATTATGCTTACAGTCAACATTCTATTGCTTTACTGGATCCACCCCATCTAAGTTTGAACAAGCTCTCTCATCACATAAACATTAATCTTTGATTGTAACTCTAGTTGGAAAAACCAGTGGCTTTCTCGAATGTGAACTGACTGTCATGCACATGCCACTCCATTCATATAATAAAATTACACGTATAATGCGACTACTTTTCGTCGAAATTTCTCCTTATGTCATCGAGTGCTCATTCGCAGTGACACAAACCCAACACAGTGAATTGTTTACATCATGTAGTGAAGTAAAAGGCTTGATCTTACGACCAATTGCCGAACTTTTTGCACAGTCGATAGAAAGACATGGCATATCAACCCCTATTGGGTGTATTCATAATTGCTGAATCAAGTCATTTATGATATTCAGACCTTAACATTACTAGTACATAGCATGATTGCCTTGATGGGGTCACCCATNCTAGTAGAGAACAGTGTTATTACTTCTTTTCTAGGTATGGAAATAGTTTTTTGCAACGCGTTAGGGCCATGTCATGGGCTAGCAGACAATTCATTACGTAGACATGATCTTTGATTTTTAAGGACTTTATAATTGTTTGTACAAAGGTTCTGCATGGGCATGGAAATCTGAAAGGAGAGGAATACAAATGGCATTGTTTTTGTTGTACTTCAACTGCTGTGGAAGTTTTCGGACCTCCGTTGACCCCAGTTGGACATGCATATGTAAGGTGAGATGGAAATTATTGAATAGTAGACACTAAGAGTTCTTTTTCAGTAAGATAGTGCTGAGCCTTGGCCAGTATTTCTGTTGCATCTGATGAGTTTTTGGTAATAGGTGCAATACAATGGGCTTTTCCAGTAAGTTCGCATCAAGATAAACACCTAGATATTTCATAATTGTTGAGGGTTAATTTTCTGTACCATTTATTTTTTTAAATGTTAAAATTATGTTAAATTCCAGTTGACTGTTGCATTGTTTTTAAAAAAATAAAACAAATGTCTTCAGCATAAATAACCCAAGGGTTGGACATGCTGTAAAATCCAACCAACAACCAACCTTTTCATTGATTTTTTATTTTTTCAACTTTTTGTGGACTGCTTCTATGTTTCTTTTTATCTTTTGCTTTTCTCAATTTAATTTTGTATTATTGCTCAAATGCTTTAAAATATTTTTATTTTCTTCAACCCATTTTATCTGTAATTTTATTTCCTTTATTCTTTATTGTAATTTTTTTATTGAAATGGTTGTGGAAATAGACATTGAAATATCAACAAGTTATTTACAGTCTCTTGTTTACTAATCAAAATTGATCATTAAAGTAACCAGAACTATGTAACCAAAGTAATATTGTAAGAAAATATATATATTATAATATATATTAAAGGGAAAAAAATAACAAAAAAAGATTTACGCTGGAAGCATAATAGACTATTTCAAGGGAAAATCTTTTGGTTCCATCATCAGACAGAAAAAGAGCTTTTTTTGTGCTGATAGGAAAACGAAAGATATTCCTTTAGGTTTCCTGAAATAGTCTTTATGCTTCCAGCCTAAAAATCTTTTTTGTTGTGTTTTTTGTTATGTTATCTTAAAATAATTTGCTCTGTGACTCTGACAATAAGAGCACACATTGAGCTCTGTAAATTAAAGCTACTCACTAAATGCTTGGATTATATATATATATAATATATATATATATATATATATATGTCTGTTTGTACAAAAACCAAGTGCACATCTTTTTATAAATTTGGTGGAGACTAGCAAAGACCAAAGTTCAATAAAATCCACTAAGTGGTCCCATGACATGTAACACTTTACTTCAGCCTTTATTTGGTCTACACAGACAGTCAGAGAAGCTCCATCCGATCAATCGTCTATTCATGTCTGACCTTAGCACCTATATGATTGTCCCAACCGTATTCTTCAAATTGCTTTTATGGCAAACACCCAAACCTTTTATCATATAGGTCTAGAAGATGGTGGACTGAGGGTCGACTACAAGTATTTATTAATACACATTGAAGTTAATGAAAATTATTTCTTAACAAATCCATATATATATATAATATATATTATAAATATATTAACAAGATTAGCATTAACTCTTTGTCTACCAAATTCCCCCATGGTTTTACCAAATTTTCTTGGTATATTTTACCTGTTACTGTTCCCTATCGCAAAAAGAACTGTAGGAATATCCGTGTACAAGCTATGGGAATATTATCTAGTTACACAAACCAAATATGAGGGAAAAAGCACAGTTACTTTTAAGCAAGTTTATTATATGCAACACAATTTGACATGACAATACAACGAGTACTGAAAGCAGTACTTACAATTAATTATCTCCCTTGCTGAGGGGGCGCTCAGGTGGGTGTAGTCAGCTATGCTCCCTCACTGAGAGGTTTCTTCAGTCACCGTTGACCGATGCAAGAGACCTAATCTACAAGGCTTACTCCCGAGGTCGAGTTTGATTAAGAGAAAGTTTTCACAACCTAACAAGGGACGTCAATCTCTAACTTCCTGTCTCCTGAGCACAGGAGATTTCTAGCCCCTACAGAAACCAAATGCCAGTCTCAGGGTTGGTTCACAGACAAAATAAAAGATAAGCGGGTGTTCATTGAGCGATTTTTTTCAGTGTAAAGAGTGACATGTGCAAGAGTTGTTGCCATCAGTTTATGGTAAGATTGCAGTTGTGGGAGAGCTGCTGTGAGTGTCTTAAAGTAGGCTATGAATTGAATAACCCACATGAGTTGATATACCATTAAATTAACCAACCCACGTCTGATGATGTTCACTGCAAGTGTAAAGAACAGAAGCTTTTAACTAAATTCCTGGAAAGAGAATTGTAAATCACAAATCGAATTTGTTTTTGTTTTGTTGAACACTTTTCTATGCATGTATATGAATATGTTTTTTAAACAAATCAATTTAAAAATTATAATGTCTAACCAACACAGTAGGAGAAGTGCTGTGGTGTACTGGTTAGAGTCGTAGGAAATGGATTCGTCAACCCGTGTTCAATTCCTGGACGAAGCTACAGTTCACATAGTGTTAATACCCTTGGGAAAGGTATGAATCCAACTATTCTCCCTCCTTACTATGGGTAAATAGTAGGGCAGACTGGGCTCTTTAACCTTGGTTAGGCAACCAGTCTAGGAGAAGGAAACTCTGAATTCAAACCTGGTCACTACTAGAGTAGGCTCAGGCCTACTTAATGATCTATTTCAATTTGGAAAAAAATATTATTTTTAATTTAAAAATTTTGTTCTATTTATAAAAAAAAAAAAAAAAATAAATAAAAAAAACAGTATAAATGCTTTTTAAAAAAAATTGTATTCTTATTCATTTTTTTATTTTTTTCAGAACTGACATTATTTCCCCTGTCTCTGTTGCTATGGTAACTGCTATTTTTGGCGCATCAACTACTGACACCGTCATTTGAACTACTCTCCCTGCAGCCTCCTCGATGCTTGTCATCACAACTATTGCAACAAAATCGGCAAATGTCATTTTGAATTATAGACTTCATTGATGGATGACAGCTCTTATCTCCACTTGATTTTACATGGGAAAACTTTTATTTTCCTATATGGGTTGGACTAAATATTGATTTCTGATTGGTTGTCTTTAGCCAATCGTTATTCACTTTTTTACAGTGCAGACATTCTCCTGATTTTTATTCCTTTTGGATTTTTATTTATGTCATCTTTTCTAACCTGGTGACCATTCTTTGAATTCTTGCCAACAAAATCAATGAGCATCTTTTTTCTTTTTTTTACACTATTCTTGGATTTTGTTTTCCTTTTTTTTGGACTGTTCTTTCTTTTTTGAAGCTATATTTACAAATCCCAAAACTCATCACTCATGAGCTGGACTAAAAGGACAAACTTGATCGGCCTTTGTCTCTCTCACGCTCTCCCAAGTGAATGCCAGTGGAACTGCCAAGTGCAACTGTGACTTCAAAATAAAGATAAAAATAAAAAGAGTTATCAAACAAACACATCAGAATGTTTTCACTATGTTTAGGCTTTTCTGAAATTTACAAAAAAAAAAAAGAGATTCCAAAATTCCAGAAACGAAGATTAGTTACTAATCCCTCATATAAAAAACAATATGGCAGCTTTTGACTTCAGTATAAAAAAAAAAATTAACTTGTAAGTCTGTATGTTCTGGTTGACATATCCTTTTAATTATATCCGCTGCTTATAACAATTTCTGACCTAAATATCTCAACTTGTGGATGGCAATACTTTGATTAAAGACGTTATCTGAGAAAACTTTGGACGGAAAATCTTCCATTTACTTATCAGCAATATATTATGTTACTTACTAACAGGCAGACATTTTGATTCTCATTTAAAGGCAGCCATTTTGAATATTTGTTAAGACGTATGAAATTCTCTACTGGATATTTTCATTCAACTATTGATTTAAAAAAAAAAAAAAAATTTACAAAGAAAAGAGAGACAAGAAAACAATTTATCTGACTTATATTTAAAAAATCAATGGATCTCATTATTTTCAGTTCTTTTGGATTTATAAACCCTTTCATAATTTTCTGATATTTTTTTTTTTATTCAGTGATTCAAACCTTTAAAAATGAAAACCAAGACAGTTCAGTGTGGAATTAAATCAAATACTCAATGCAAATTTCATCAAGTTTAGAAATAAAAATTTTAATGAAAAAAAAAAAAAAAAAATCAACAAATTTACAAAAAAAAAAAGAAAGATTTAATTCACATATATATTTAAACCATTTGAGCATCTCATTTTTCAAATGAAACCCAAAAATAAAAATGTCAACCATCTTTTTAAAAAATTGTTTTTAGTAGCTATGAAAGTGAACGTATCCTGTCAACCATCTCACTTAACATGATCATTGTGGTTTTCAAAAAACAAATCTAAAATAGAAAATATTCATATTGGTAAATGCTCAAAAGTAACAGTTCTGTCCAAAGACCATTGCAAAGATTTACCTGAGTGCCACTGAATTCTTTCAATCAACTTTCCTCCATTGCTTATGGAATCTGTACAGAAAACATTGGCCACAGATGAGCCAACTCCTCTACCATGCAGAGCAATGAACCTAATGAAAACATCACTAATGATGTCTATGATGACAATGGCAACGACAGTACCAGTTATTACAGCAGCAGTGAAATAACAGTCATGGGTCAGAATGTTACCACGCTAAAACCAACTTCGGCTCCAACAACTAGAACAAAATTAACCACACCTACAACAGCAATCACAACTACATCATCTGTGATAGCAACAATTACGGAGCTGAAACCAACTAACATTAATTATGTTGACAGAAAATACCCAGAAATAAAGGACCGTGATGCTGACAGCGGCACTCGGAAAAACAGAAATGCTAATACGAATATTTACCCTCGATCAAAAAGTAAGAGCACTAGTTGTATGAATAGTCACATAACCGTTCTTCACCCATTTGCAAGTGTCACTAACAATGCCGCTTCTTCCTCCTCAACGTCTATCATCAATCTAACAAACAACAATAGCAACAGTAATTATTTTAATTTCCGTGCTGAGGGGCAGGGTTCTACAAAGTCAAAATGTATCCCACAACCTTCAACTTCAATGGTATCTTCTTTATCATCCAGTGCGGTGGGGTCAGCAAGGATCGGTACGATAAATAGTCTGTCATCTGCAATGCGATGGTCACAGTCTGAATATTGTCACTCAGGATTGTCAAATCAGGTAGTGCCACGCCCTCTGAACGACGGGTGACTGCTTATGAGAGACTCACCATAGATTTGGAAACCAACCCTAAATCTCTACGCGAACTTTCACTTGGTAAAAGAATCGGTCTTTATCGGATTCGTGGAGAACTTGGCAGTGGCAACTTCTCATCTGTCAAACTGGGGATACACACATTAGTCAAAGGTAAGTTGTCTCAAACATTTTCTTAATTTATGTTCCTTTCTTCAATTTATTGCAACCTTTTTTTGACTCTGGTACCTCCTTTGAGTTATTCTTCTTTTTTTTTTATCTCTATTTATTTTTCATTTTATTTTTCTCTCTTTTTCTCTTGCTCTTGAAAAAACTCTAGCCATCATTTTTTTCATTGTTTCTTCAGTTTCTTACAATCTTTTTTGACTCTGGTACCTCCTTTTTGAGCTATTCTTCTTATTTTATCTCTATTTATTTACCATTTTCTTTTTCTTTCCTTTTTTCTCTACCCTCTTTGCTTTTTCTCTCTTTTTATCTTCCTATCTTTTTTTTATTGTCTCTTCACATTATTACAACCTTTTTTGACTCTGGTACCTCCTTTTAGTTCTTCTTTTTTTATTACTATTTATTTTCCATTTTCTTTGTCTTTCCTTTTTTTTATCTGCTCTCTTTGTTTTTCTCTCTTTTTATCTTCCTCATTTTTTGTCTCATTTTATTTAATTGTTTCTTCAATTTATTGCAACCTTTTTTGATTTTGTTACTCCTTTTAGTTATTCTTCTTTTTTCTCTCTTTTTTTTTTCTCTTTTCCTCTTTTCTTTCTCTTTCCTCTTTTCTCTCCCCTATTCTTTTTCTCTTTTCTATCTTTCTTTCATTGTTTCTTCAATTCATTACAACTTTTTTATACACTTTTTACTACTTTTATTTATTTATTTATTCTTCTTTCTTTTCCTTTATATTTCTTTGTTCCTTTTCTTTAGACCTATTTTCCATTTCTTTCCCCTCTCCTTTTCCTTTTTCTATTCCTCCTCCTCCTCTCTTTACACATACCACTGTTCTTTCTTTCTCTCCTCCTACTCCTCTCTTTTACACATACCACTGTTCTTTCTCCTCCTTCTCCTCTCCACATACCACTGTTCTTCTCTCTCCTCTCCCTCTCCTCTCACCACTGTTCTTTCTCCTCTCCTCCTCCCTCTCCTCTCACCACTGTTCTTTCTCCTCCTCCTCCTCTCCTCCACACATACCACTGTTCTTTCTCCCTCTCCTCTCCTCTCAACCACTGTTATTTTTCCTCCTCCTCCTTCAATTCATACCTACAATTGTTCTTTCTCCTCCTCCTCCTCCTCTCCTTCCAATCTACCTACACTGTTCTTTCTCCTCCTCTCTCTTCACACATACCATTGTTCTTCTCCTCCTCCTCTCCTCTCATACCTACCACTGTTATGTCTCCTCTCCTCCTCTAATTCATACCTACAATTGTTATTTCTCCTCCTCCTTCTACTCTTCTTCAATTCATACATACACTGTTCTTTCTCCTCCTCTTTCTCCTCTCCTTCCAATCATACCTACCACTGTTCTTCCTCCTCCTTCCCCTCCCCTCTCATCTCCTTAACACATACCATTGTCCTTTCTCCTCCTCCTCCTCCTCCTCTCATTACCTGCCACTGTTATTTTTCCTCCTTCTCCTCCTCTCCTTCAATTCATACCTACCTACCTACCTGAGAATTTGTCAGCAACATGTTCATTTCAGTTTAATCAACTGTAACACTGACAGCAGATTTATATCTTTTGCTCATGACCAAAATTTCTGAACAGCTGAATCATTTTTGTTTTTCTTTCCTTTCTTTTTCTTTTTTTAATCAATAAACATTCTGTGACTGCAGATTCTTCATTGAATAGGAATTGGTGATAGAAAACAAGTTTTATTGATTGTGTTGAATGCAGTATGGAACCATTTTTGTTGTTGTTGTTTTTCTCATTCTCTTGGAGAAAGCATGAAGACACTCTATATAAATTCTTTTCCAGACCAAAAATATCAGAACACTTTAACAGTAGGTTGTTTACCAAATTGACAGAAGAAAATAATTCATTAGTTTTTTGGGTTTTTTTTGGCGGGAGGGAGTGTCTTTGGATACTATCCTTAAGAATCATGAGTTCCCACCAACGACCAATAGTTGGCCCTGATTGGTGGGGGCGGGGGGTTAACCCTCTGCAGAGATGCAGTTGGCATATTCTACAGCCTCAGCCAACAGGGCAGATCAATGAATGGATTGAGAAAAAAAACCTTAAGTTAATTTGATCATGTTATCTATAATAAAATATTTTTTTTAAATTTGAATAATTATGATACTTCAGACTTTGTCCTTATCTTTATCATAATTATTCATATTAAGCCTCATCTCATTAAAAAAAAAAAATTTGAATTATTATGATATTAGGACCAAACAGTCCGAAATATCATAATTATTCAAATTTTTTTTTTTTAATGAGATGAGGCTTAATATGAATAATTATGATAAAGATAAGGACAAAGTCTGAAGTATCATAATTATTCAAATTTAAAAAAATATTTTATTATAGATAACATGATCAAATTAACTTAAGGTTTTTTTTCTCAATCCATTCATTGATCTGCCCTGTTGGCTGAGGCTGTAGAATATGCCAACTGCATCTCTGCAGAGGGTTAACCCCCCGCCCCCACCAATCAGGGCCAACTATTGGTCGTTGGTGGGAACTCATGATTCTTAAGGATAGTATCCAAAGACACTCCCTCCCCCGCCAAAAAAACCCAAAAAACTAATGAATTATTTTTCTTCTGTCAATTGGTAAACAACCTACTGTTAAAGTGTTCTGATATTTTTGGTCTGGAAAAGAATTTATATAGAGTGTCTTCATGCTTTCTCCAAGAGAATGAGAAAAACAACAACAACAAAAATGGTTCCATACTGCATTCAACACAATCAATAAAACTTGTTTTCTATCACCAATTCCTATTCAATGAAGAATCTGCAGTCACAGAATGTTTATTGATTAAAAAAAGAAAAAGAAAGGAAAGAAAAACAAAAATGATTCAGCTGTTCAGAAATTTTGGTCATGAGCAAAAGATATAAATCTGCTGTCAGTGTTACAGTTGATTAAACTGAAATGAACATGTTGCTGACAAATTCTCAGGTAGGTAGGTAGGTATGAATTGAAGGAGAGGAGGAGAAGGAGGAAAAATAACAGTGGCAGGTATGAGAGGAGGAGGAGGAGGAGGAGGAGAAAGGACAATGGTATGTGTTAAGGAGATGAGAGGGGAGGGGAAGGAGGAGGAAGAACAGTGGTAGGTATGATTGGAAGGAGAGGAGAAAGAGGAGGAGAAAGAACAGTGGTATGTATGAATTGAAGAAGAGTAGAAGGAGGAGGAGAAATAACAATTGTAGGTATGAATTAGAGGAGGAGGAGGAACATAACAGTGGTAGGTATGAGAGGAGGAGGAGGAGGAGAAAGAACAATGGTATGTGTGAAGGAGAGGAGGAGGAGAAAGAACAGTAGTAGGTATGATTGGAAGGAGAGGAGGAGGAGGAGGAGAAAGAACAATTGTAGGTATGAATTGAAGGAGGAGGAGGAAAAATAACAGTGGTTGAGAGGAGAGGAGAGGGAGAAAGAACAGTGGTATGTGTGGAGGAGAGGAGGGGAGGAGAAAGAACAGTGGTGAGAGGAGAGGGAGGAGGAGGAGGAGAAAGAACAGTGGTGAGAGGAGAGGAGAGGAGAAGGAGAAAGAACAGTGGTATGTGGAGAGGAGAAGGAGGAGAAAGAACAGTGGTATGTGTAAAAGAGAGGAGTAGGAGGAGGAGAAAGAAAGAACAGTGGTATGTGTAAAGGAGAGGAGGAGGAGGAATAGAAAAAGGAAAAGGAGAGGGGAAAGAAATGGAAAATAGGTCTAAAGAAAAGGAACAAAGAAATATAAAGGAAAAGAAAGAAGAATAAATAAATAAATAAAAGTAGTAAAAAGTGTATAAAAAAGTTGTAATGAATTGAAGAAACAATGAAAGAAAGATAGAAAGAGAAAAAGAATAGGGGAGAGAAAAGAGGAAAGAGAAAGAAAAGAGGAAAGAGAAAGAAAATGGAAAATAAAGAGAGAAAAAAAGAAGAATAACTAAAAGGAGGTAACAAAATCAAAAAAGGTTGCAATAAATTGAAGAAACAATTAAATAAAATGAGACAAAAAATGAGGAAGATAAAAAGAGAGAAAAACAAAGAGAGCAGATAAAAAAAAGGAAAGACAAAGAAAATGGAAAATAAATAGTAATAAAAAAAGAAGAACTAAAAGGAGGTACCAGAGTCAAAAAAGGTTGTAATAATGTGAAGAGACAATAAAAAAATAGGAAGATAAAAAGAGAGAAAAAGCAAAGAGGGTAGAGAAAAAGGAAAGAAAAAGAAAATGGTAAATAAATAGAGATAAAATAAGAAGAATAGCTCAAAAAGGTACCAGAGTCAAAAAAAGATTGTAAGAAACTGAAGAAACAATGAAAAAAAATGATGGCTAGAGTTTTTCAAGAGCAAGAGAAAAGAGAGAAAAAATAAAATGAAAAATAAATAGAGATAAAAAAAAGAAGAATAACTCAAAGGAGGTACCAGAGTCAAAAAAAGGTTGCAATAAATTGAAGAAAGGAACATAAATTAAGAAAATGTTTGAGACAACTTACCTTTGACTAATGTGTGTATCCCCAGTTTGACAGATGAGAAGTTGCCACTGCCAAGTTCTCCACGAATCCGATAAAGACCGATTCTTTTACCAAGTGAAAGTTCGCGTAGAGATTTAGGGTTGGTTTCTAAATCTATGGTGAGTCTCTCATAAGCAGTCACCCGTCGTTCAGGAGGGCGTGGCACTACCTGATTTGACAATCCTGAGTGACAATATTCAGACTGTGACCATCGCATTGCAGATGACAGACTATTTATCGTACCGATCCTTGCTGACCCCACCGCACTGGATGATAAAGAAGATACCATTGAAGTTGAAGGTTGTGGGATACATTTTGACTTTGTAGAACCCTGCCCCTCAGCACGGAAATTAAAATAATTACTGTTGCTATTGTTGTTTGTTAGATTGATGATAGACGTTGAGGAGGAAGAAGCGCATTGTTAGTGACACTTGCAAATGGTGAAGAACGGTTATGTGACTATTCATACAACTAGTGCTCTTACTTTTTGATCGAGGGTAAATATTTCGTATTAGCATTTTCTGTTTTTCCGAGTGCCGCTGTCAGCATCACGGTCCTTTATTTCTGGGTATTTTCTGTCAACATAATTAATGTTAGTTGGTTTCAGCTCCGTAATTGTTGCTATCACAGATGATGTAGTTGTGATTGCTGTTGTAGGTGTGGTTAATTTTGTTCTAGTTGTTGGAGCCGAAGTTGGTTTTAGCGTGGTAACATTCTGACCCATGACTGTTATTTCACTGCTGCTGTAATAACTGGTACTGTCGTTGCCATTGTCATCATAGACATCATTAGTGATGTTTTCATTAGGTTCATTGCTCTGCATGGTAGAGGAGTTGGCTCATCTGTGGCCAATGTTTTCTGTACAGATTCCATAAGCAATGGAGGAAAGTTGATTGAAAGAATTCAGTGGCACTCAGGTAAATCTTTGCAATGGTCTTTGGACAGAACTGTTACTTTTGAGCATTTACCAATATGAATATTTTCTATTTTAGATTTGTTTTTTGAAAACCACAATGATCATGTTAAGTGAGATGGTTGACAGGATACGTTCACTTTCATAGCTACTAAAAACAATTTTTAAAAAGATGGTTGACATTTTTATTTTGGGTTTCATTTGAAAAATGAGATGCTCAAATGGTTTAAATATATATGTGAATTAAATCTTTCTTTTTTTTTGTAAATTTGTTGATTTTTTTTTTTTTTTTTTCATTAAAATTTTTTATTTCTAAACTTGATGAAATTTGCATTGAGTATTTGATTTAATTCCACACTGAACTGTCTTGGTTTTCATTTTTAAAGGTTTGAATCACTGAATAAAAAAAAAAAATATCAGAAAATTATGAAAGGGTTATAAATCCAAAAGAACTGAAAATAATGAGATCCATTGATTTTAAATATAAGTCAGATAAATTGTTTTCTTGTCTCTCTTTTCTTTGTAAATTTTTTTTTTTTTTTTAAATCAATAGTTGAATGAAAATATCCAGTAGAGAATTTCATACGTCTTAACAAATATTCAAAATGGCTGCCTTTAAATGAGAATCAAAATGTCTGCCTGTTAGTAAGTAACATAATATATTGCTGATAAGTAAATGGAAGATTTTCCGTCCAAAGTTTTCTCAGATAACGTCTTTAATCAAAGTATTGCCATCCACAAGTTGAGATATTTAGGTCAGAAATTGTTATAAGCAGCGGATATAAATTAAAAGGATATGTCAACCAGAACATACAGACTTACAAGTTAATTTCTTTTTTTATACTGAAGTCAAAGCTGCCATATTGTTTTTTATATGAGGGATTAGTAACTAATCTTCGTTTCTGGAATTTTGGAATCTCTTTTTTTTTTTTGTAAATTTCAGAAAAGCCTAAACATAGTGAAAACATTCTGATGTGTTTGTTTGATAACTCTTTTTAATTTTATCTTTATTTTGAAGTCACAGTTGCACTTGGCAGTTCCACTGGCATTCACTTGGGGAGAGCGTGAGAGAGACAAAGGGCCGATCAAGTTTGTCCTTTTAGTCCAGCTCATGAGTGATGAGTTTTGGATTTGTAAATATAGCTTCAAAAAAAGAAAGAACAGTCCAAAAAAAAGGAAGACAAAAATCCAAGAATAGTGTAAAAAAAAAGAAAAAAGATGCTCATCTGATTTTGTTGGCAAGAATTCAAAGAATGGTCACCAGGTTAGAAAAGATGACATAAATAAAAATCCAAAAGGAATAAAAATCAGGAGAATGTCTGCACTGTAAAAAAGTGAATAACGATTGGCTAAAGACAACCAATCAGAAATCAATATTTAGTCCAACCCATATAGGAAAATAAAAGTTTTCCCATGTAAAATCAAGTGGAGATAAGAGCTGTCATCCATCAATGAAGTCTATAATTCAAAATGACATTTGCCGATTTTGTTGCAATAGTTGTGATGACAAGCATCGAGGAGGCTGCAGGGAGAGTAGTTCAAATGACGGTGTCAGTAGTTGATGCGCCAAAAATAGCAGTTACCATAGCAACAGAGACAGGGGAAATAATGTCAGTTCTGAAAAAAATAAAAAAATGAATAAGAATACAATTTTTTTAAAAAGCATTTATACTGTTTTTTTTATTTATTTTTTTTTTTTTTTTATAAATAGAACAAAATTTTTAAATTAAAAATAATATTTTTTTCCAAATTGAAATAGATCATTAAGTAGGCCTGAGCCTACTCTAGTAGTGACCAGGTTTGAATTCAGAGTTTCCTTCTCCTAGACTGGTTGCCTAACCAAGGTTAAAGAGCCCAGTCTGCCCTACTATTTACCCATAGTAAGGAGGGAGAATAGTTGGATTCATACCTTTCCCAAGGGTATTAACACTATGTGAACTGTAGCTTCGTCCAGGAATTGAACACGGGTTGACGAATCCATTTCCTACGACTCTAACCAGTACACCACAGCACTTCTCCTACTGTGTTGGTTAGACATTATAATTTTTAAATTGATTTGTTTAAAAAAAATATTCATATACATGCATAGAAAAGTGTTCAACAAAAACAAAAAACAAATTCGATTTGTGATTTACAATTCTCTTTCCAGGAATTTAGTTAAAAGCTTCTGTTCTTTACACTTGCAAGTGAACATCATCAGACGTGGGTTGGTTAATTTAATGGTATATCAACTCATGTGGGTTATTCAATTCATAGCCTACTTTAAGACACTCACAGCAGCTCTCCCACAACTGCAATCTTACCATAAACTGATGGCAACAACTCTTGCACATGTCACTTCTTTACACTGAAAAAAATCGCTACATGAACACCCCTGCTATCTTTTATTTTGTCTGTGAACCAACCCTGAGACTGGCATTTGGTTCTGTAGGGGCTAGAAATCTCCTGTGCTCAGGAGACAGGAAGTTAGAGATTGACGTCCCTTGTTAGGTTGTGAAAACTTTCTCTTAATCAAACTCGACCTCGAGGAGTAAGCCTTGTAGATTAGGTCTCTTGCCACTCGGTCAACGGTGACTGAAGAAAACCTCTCAGTGAGGGAGCATAGCTGACTACACCACCTGAGCGCCCCCTCAGCAAGGGAGATAATTAATTGTAAGTACTGCTTTCAAGTACTCGTTGTATTGTCATGTCAAATTGTGTTGCATATTAATAAACTTGCTTAAAAGTACATGTGCTTTTTCCCTCATTATTTTGGTTTGTGTAACTAGATAATATTCCCCATAGCTTGTACACGGATATTCCTACAGTTCTTTTTGCGATAGGGAACCAGTAACAGGTAAAATATACCAAGAAAATTTGGTAAAACCATGGGGGAATTTGGTAGACAAAGAGTTAATGCCTAATCTTGTTTTTATATATATATATATATATATATATATATGGATTTGTTTAAGAAATAATTTTCATTAACTTCATGTGTATTAATAAATACTTGTAGTCGACCCTCAGTCACCATCTTCTAGTACCTATATGATAAAAAGGTTTGGGTGTTTGCCATAAAAGCAATTTGAAGAATACGGTTGGGACAATCATATAGGTGCTAAGGTCAGACATGAATAGACGATTGATCGGATGGAGCTTCTCTGACTGTCTGTGTAGACCAAATAAAGGCTGAAGTAAAGTGTTACATGTCATGGGACCACTTAGTGGATTTTATTGAACTTTGGTCTTTGCTAGTCTCCACCAAATTTATAAAAAGATGTGCACTTGGTTTTTGTACAAACAGACATATATATATATATATATATATATATATATAATATATATATAATCCAAAGATTGAGTGAAGTAGTCTTTAATTTACAGAGCTCAATGTGTGCTCTTATTGTCAGAGTCACAGAGCAAAATTATTTTAAGATAACATAACAAAAAAACACAACAAAAAAGATTTAGGCTGGAAGCATAATAGACTATTTCAGGAAACCTAAAGGAATTATCTTTCGTTTCCTATCAGGCACAAAAAAAAGCATCTTTTTCTGTCTGATGATGGGAACCAAAAGATATTTCCTTGAAATAGTCTATTATGCTTCCAGCGTAAATCTTTTTTGTTATTTTTTCCTTATATATATATATATATATATATATATTTTCTTACAATATTATCTTTGGTTACATAGTTCTGGTTACTTTAATGATCAATTTTGATTAGTAAACAAGAGACTGTAAATAATCTTGTTGATATTTCAATGTCTATTTCCACCATCTTCAATAAAAAAAATTACAATAAAGAATAAAAGGAAATAAAGTACAGATAAAAATAGGTTGAAGAAAATAAAAATATTTTAAGCATTTGAGCAATAATACAAAATTAAATTGAGAAAAAGCAAAAGATAAAAAGAAACATAGAAGCAGTCCACAAAAAGGTTGAACGAAATAAAAATCAATGAAAGGTTGGTTGGTTGGTTGGATTTTACAGCATGTCAACCCTTGGGTTATTTTATGCTGAAGACATTTTGTTTTATTTTTTATAAAAACAATGCAACAGTCAACTGGAATTTTAACATAATTTTAACATTTTAAAATAAATGGTACAGAAATTAACCCTCAACAATCTATGAAATATCTAGGTGTTTATCTTGATGCGAAACTTACTGGAAAAGCCCATTGTATTGCACTATTACCAAAACTCATCAGATGCAACAGAATACTGGCCAAGGCTCAGCACTATCTTACTGAAAAAGAACTCCTTAGTGTCTACTATTCAATTATTTTCATCTCACCTTACATATGCATGTCAAACTTGGGGTCAACGGAGGTCCGCAAACTTCCACAGCATTGAAGTACAACAAAACAATGCCATTTGTATTCTCTCCCTTTCAGATTTCCATGCCCATGCAGAACCTTTGTACAAACAAATTATAAAGTCCTTAAAATCAAAGATCATGTCTACGTAATGAATTGTCTGCTAGCCCATGAACATTGCCCTTAACGTTCAAAAACTATTTCATCCCTAAAAAAAGAATTATACACTGTCTCTACTAGGGGATCAACTGAAGGTGAACTCTTTCAAACCATTTGCCAACCCTAAAACCTATGGCCTTAAATCTATCACAGGATCCTGCATCAATGATTGGAATACACTAACAAAAAAATTTCCAAACATTGATTTCACCAAAATGTCTGCTCACTAATTCAAATTATTTATCAAAATAGAAATTTTTAATACGTATAAGTAAACTTATAATTAACTTTCCAACTAGGTAAGAAAAAAACAAACAACTGAGGAGGTAACTACTACTAGAATAGGCTCAGTCATAATTAGTGATCATCCTCCACACATTACTACAACAACCAACATTAGGTTTTTTGTTTTGTGTGACATTGTTTATATTGTGCAATATGCGAAAATAAACCATTGTCTTCATCTTCTTGTCTTCTATTCATTTTCATTGAGCATCCAAATTTTTTTTTAAACACATTTTTTTAAACTCAGTTTTTTGATCTATTTAACCCATAGATGGGACCCTAACAGGTAAAAGTCATCATGATGAATGGATATACCACACTCCCCAGAGCTTCAGAATTGGAACCTCACTAAATGAAGTTTAGCATCATACCCAGGACAATAAGACCCTCAGCCACCACCTTCTAGCACATATATGATAAAAAGGGGTGGAGTTTGCCATAAGGGCAGGAAATCATATAGGTGCTAGGGCTTGATGTGATCAGCTGATTGATTGGAGGGGCCCTCTCAGACGGCTTGTTTAGCCTAAGGAAGGGCCAAAGTGGAATGTTGCAAGTCATGGACTGCTCAGTCACCAGGATTCTGTCTTTAAGCATCACAGGTCACTACCCATGGCCAACAGGTGGCCCCATTTAGGGTATTTTACCCCTCTGCAGAGATGCAGTTGGCATATTCTACAGTCCCAGCCAACAGGGTAGAACAATGAAATGGATTGGGGAAAAAAAACTTAAGTCAATTTTAATGTTATCTATAATAAAACAAAAAAAGAATTTGAATAATTATGATATTTCTGTGTGTGATCTTGAACAAGTCATGGAAACAGCACCCCACAAGGAAGCAGCTGTATGGCCACCTGCCCCCCATCCGAGTGAGATGGACAAGACATGCTGGACACTGCTGGAGGAGCAAGGCTGAACTCATAAGTGACGTTCTCTTGTGGAAGCCAACACATGGATATGCTAATGTGGGTCCCCCAGCAGGGACCTGTATTGACCAGCTCTGCACAGATACTAGATGCTGTGCATAGTACCTCCCTGGGACAATGAATGATAGAGAAGGGTGGCAAGAGATTGTCATGGATATCCATGCTAATTGCTTGGCATGATAATGATGATGATGAAGCCTCATCTCATAAATACACATAAAAATACGTAAAAAAATAATCTATTAAGTCTTTTTATATTCATAGCAGTCAATAAGTCAAATAAAATATTTATCGTTTTTCAATTGACTTGATTCTGTTTATTGACCAAATATTGATCATCCTCTTTGAGGAATTGCTCACAGCCTTTAGATTTTTTTTTTAATTACAGGCTGAAGATGTTTGTTTTTTTCTAAATTAATATTTTCATTCAGCTCTTCTGCAAATGCAAAAAAAAAAAAATATATAAAAATTCCAAGAATAATAAAAAAAGTAATTTTAAATGAAAATTGATGAATAATAGCTCATTCAACAATGTGTATATACATACACACACATGTATATATATTATATATATACTAGACAAAACAGGACCATTGGGTCACCCATTGAGCTCTGGGTAGATAATTGGGAGTAGGGAAAAGTGAGTTTGCAAATTATTGGAGAATCTAAAAAAAAAACAACAACATTAGAATCATTTTGTAAGATTTCTAAGAAAGGGAACTTTTGACCTAATTTAAATCTATTAAGAGCCAAGATATTGGCCAGGTTGTGGAACTTAACATACAAATCCATTTCAAACTGTCAAATCTCTCTCTCTCTCATTGAGAAATTAATGTATATAATGAGGAGGTAATCAAGATATACAAGGGAGGGGGAAAATGAGAGACTGGTCAGTTTTTGACTTAATTGCAAATTATGACTAATTAGAACCAATTGAAATGGAATTTTTTTCAAACTTAACTCAATCCTAGAACTAGGGAATAATCTAGTATGATTTTTGTTTCTTTAAACTAAAAAAGCCTTTAGGACACAAAGATTGATTCACTCAGCTTTAGTATAATAATAGATAGATATAAAAGTAAAGTTGGCGGAGTGGCCTATTGTCTGTATCAGCCGGACAGTGAGGGAATCTATCCACTAGCGTTAGATCAGAGAGATTGCTTTGGCTGAGGTGGAGTGCCACACCTACCGTCAGCACCCTACTTTACCGCTCAGATCCAATTTTCCAATCTGTGCTACTCATGCACCGAGTTGGTGGAGACCAGGAACCTTACAATTCTTAAGCAGGTGCTTTACCGACTGAGCTAAACTGAAAGGGTATATATATATATATATTTCTCGCCTATTTCTTGTTCTGAAAATTGCATAGGCGAGAAACTGTGTGTCACTAGGTGCCATTGACTCCATGTTCACACTACCTTAACTTATATATATATATATTATATATATATATATATATATATATATATTATTATTATTATATTATTATATTTTATTATTATTATTATTTTATTCATTATTTATATTTTTTGAAGGCAATTACAATGCGTATATCGTATAAAATTTGATAATTATTGAAAATAATCATGACAAGCAAACCCGATGAATAAAGTGTGCTGTTTCAACTGTGTATACACCGCTAATGAGACTTAATAAAGTTGAAACAGCTGTACAGTGTTCCACGTGGCGCACTTTATTTACTGGGTTTGCTTGTCATGATTATTTTCAATAATCATCGAATTTTTATACGATATATGCATTGTAATTGCCTTCAAAAATATAAATGATAATATACTTTACATGATGCTTCAAAAGCAAATTATCAAATTCTCTCTCTCTCTCTATATATATATATATATATATATATTGGTTTGGTGGTTGGTTGTGAAGGCTATCAAAATGTAAGTGTAAAGAAAAATGAGGCAACTATGATGTTCTTTGTTTACCTTTGATTTGAGAATAAATCAAAGGTAAACGAACAATATCACATTTTCTTTACACTTGCATTGTGATAGCCTTCAAAACCAACCATGAAACCAATATAAACACAATGCTTCAAGCAAATTATAAAATTCTTTTATATATATATTATTATACTAAAGCTGAGCGAATCAATGTTTGTCTACTAAAGGCTTTTTTCCTGTTTAATGACACAAAATTCATACTAAACTATTCTTGCTTCTAGGATTGAGTTATGTTATCCCTCTCCATGTATATCTTGATTATCTGCTCATATATGTTAGTTTCTGTGTGTGTGTAAAGAGAGAATGGGGAGTGATTATTGTATTTTAAGATTCAGCAGAAGCAAAGAGACCCCCCTCCTCGTAGCTTAATAAAATTCCATGATCCATTTCAATTTAAATTAGGTCAAACATCCCCTTTCTTAGAAATCTTACAAAATGTTGTTGTTTTTTTAAACTCTGGCCGTATATTTTTTTTTGGGGGGGGGGGTAAAATTTAATTAACTTTGCAAATTCTTTTTTCTAATCCCAATATCTACCTAGAGCTCAATGGGTGACCTAACAGGTCATGTTTTGTCTAGTATATATATATATATATATATATATAATATATATATATATTATATATATATATATATTATTTTTTAAACTCCGACAGTATAAAAAATGCTCCCGGCTTTATAGTTTGTAATTACACAATACAAACTTTTGCCTGGAGAAAAAAAAATATATATATAAAAAAAAAGGAAAGACCAAATCATATGCATGTCCTGAAAAAAATCAGAAGGTACTATAAAAATGGCCAAAAGAAAAACATACTGTGAGAGTTGTTTAAGTTAAATATACTAAAGTACTCAATACAAAATGTACAGCTAAAAAATAATAGAGTAAGCCTAATGAGTCAGAGAATATCTACCTAGGTTTCTCCTAACAGATTATCAGGATAATTCTATTATATATATATATATATATGCACGCATTTGTATGTGTACGTATATGCATGTCTGTCTGTGTGTACATGCGTGCGTATGTGCGTATATATGTGCATGTGGAGCCCATAGTAGTATGCGTATACGCTTCAGTATGTATATGTAAGGCTTACCCAGCACATATAGTGACAAGTGTGTGCATATCAGTATGTATGAATATTGTTTTGTATGCATGTATATGTCGCGAGTATGTGCAACCATGTCCGGTTGACAACGCCACACCTCATAATAGACAACACCGCCGTTCAATAACCCACCCATAATATACAACATTTGCAACCTTAAAATTAATATTATTCAACCTCACTCCTCAACTAACACGACCCGTCCGTATACAACATACACAACCTACACATCCGATAGAAAAAAACATGCACACACACACATACATGTACAAGCACAAGCGCTCGCATGTAAGCACTATTAAAATACCACACACTCACAGAACAACGTATTATGTGTGTGACCAGTCACTACGCGTATGCAACCTTTATACTGCCCATAAACACTCTCATACATTCAATTCACCTTCACATACATACACACATCATTTTATCCAATCATACGCATCCCATGTCTATTGAATTTTTTTGAAATTTTTTGAAATTTAAAAATTTTTTTTCGATTTTCCTCACATTTGAAACATCTTCACCTGATGAATGCATCGCATGAAACCAATATGGTTGTGAATGTTCCTTTGTCACCCAATAAATAGATATGTAAAACCTATATATTTATCTTATTATATTATATATATATATGTATATACACACACACGTATCATACTGTGTCCATTTCCTGCGATGGTAAACATTACACCATGTGTATCCAGTTTACTACCAGTTTCATGAAACCTTTTTTAGGAAGTATGAAAAAAGTTGCAATCTTCATTATTTATTACCTGTTTACAATAAAATTTGTATTATTCAAAAGGTGGGTGTATGAACCTTGTTTTTGGCCTTTAGGTATAAACTAGCATTTTCTTTTTTCCCCTCCTCCCATACCCTACTTCCGTTTCCTCCACACTACAGAAAAATATTTTGCTTCACTGAGATGTGTTGGGTACTTATTCACCACCTCCTTTATTCTTATTTATTGCTCTCATCTGAAGATTACAATTTTTATTCTTACTCTTTCAAAATGTTGCATGAAACTGGTTGTAATGGGGCCAACCAAAGAGGGCGTAAATGAACTATGTTTTATTTTAGGATTTTATCCTGCTTTGTCTACAAATATTGAGTACCTTTTCATTTAAAAAAAAACTTGTTCATTCTTTTATAATATATATATATATATATATATATATATATATATATATAGCTCTGCTGATGAGGCCTAATAGGCCGAAATGTACATACAGAGATTGATTTTGCTCGATTTGTTTAGCCTTACATTTAAATAGGTATGCCTGCCTAATTAATTATTAATTAATTAACTTTCAAAATTAGGTATGACTTCAATTAAGCACATATTCTCCCCCCCCAAAAAAAAAGTATATATATATATATATATACATACACCAATGTGTATGGGTAACACTATCATACTTGAAGAACAGTAGTAAGCCAACATACAGTATTATTAGGAGAGTGCTTAATATCTGTGATAGAGTAATATTAATATAATAATAATAATATATATATATATATATATATATATATATATATTTGTATATATTTATTTGTATGGAAACAATTCACCCAAATTCTTTTCCAGACTTTTGGGGACCGTTCCAAGGGTACCCATTACAATTGCATGACTTTCATCTTCATGTTCCATAGTTTTCTAAGTTCTCTGGAAACATCCAAGTATTTGTCTATCTTTTTGCTTTCTTTCACTCGGTGGTGAGCTGGGACGGCAAAATCCAAAAGATGAGAGGTTCTCTTCTTCTTGTTAATCAATATTAGGTCTGGTCTTCTGACCAGGATTAGGGATCCGTCTGTATCTCAAAGTTCCAGATAATTGTATGCATCTCATTCTCCAGGCTTGTGCATATACCATTTAGTTGTATGGTGAAAATTGAATTTCTTTCATGATTCCCAGTGGATCACCTTTCCCACCCAGTCTTGCCTAGTCTTGTACTCTCTTTGTGCTAGTTTGCTGCATTCACATATCACATGATTAACTGTTTTATCTCGGTCTCCACACAGTCTGCATATCTCAAAGAAACAATAACAACATTAAATTAAAGGTAATTATAAGAATAAAAAATGCAGCTTTATACACCAACTAACCCCCCCCAAAAAAAAAAAAAAAAAAAAAAAAAAAAAAAACACCCTGATATGGTGTCCTTAACAAATTTAACCACTGAATTTGCTAGAAAACTGAAGTCTATGCCATTATCATTATATTTTATTATTATTATTCCAAAGAAACAACAACAATGTTAGATTGAAGGTAATTATAAAAATGAAAAAATGCAGCTTTATACACCAACAAAAAAAAGAAAAAAAAAGAAAAGCTTCTCACCCAATTATTCCCTCATTACCACCATTTACAAACCTGCATACCGATTCCTCACAAGACTATAATTATTTCAAGTAGAAATGCTGCTTTCATGGCCCACTAATGGGCTCTGCTTAGAGATTTTGGGAATTGAATCTATTTATCAGGAAAGAGGTTAAATTGTAACTATAAATTGTCCTCTTTTTGTCTTTCTTTCTTTCTTTAATATTGATCCTCTCATCTTTTTGGGGTTCGGAGCCGAAAGCAAATGTCCCCAACAGAAGTCACATCAATCATGTCATTGTTTACAACATTTAACAATTCTGACTGAGATGAAAATATAAATAAAAATAAAAAATAACTCAACTTTGAGGCAAAAATGTCCAAGATTGTCAATTCAATCCATTTTAAAAAGGGATAATTTTAAATGAGATTGCCAAAAGAATTCTATCAAATCAATTTTAGGTTGGTTTGTTTTGTTTTACGGCATATCAACCTCAGTGGGTCATTTAATGCCGATAAAGTTTTGAAATAAATCAATTCTTAATGGATAATACAATTTTTTTATAAATACATTTTTCTATTTAACCCATAGATGGGACCCTAATAGGTACTACCACTCCGGGTCAGAGTGGACCAGGGAGCAATGGTGATGAAGGGGTGCTCCACATTCCCCAAACCTCCAGAACTGGAACCTCACCATCAGATAGAGATTAACGTCATTCCCAGGACATGTAGACCCACAGCCACCGCCTTCTAGCACCCATATGATAAAAAGGGGTTGGGGCTTGCCATAAGGGCAATAGGGTTGGGGCAATCATATAGGTGCTAGGGCTTGATGTGACCAGCCCGTCTAGAAATCAATTTTAACTTTATATATATATATATATATATATATTTATGTTTTTTTTATGTTGAAGTTGGGTGTTATTATGAAGCATTATATATATATATAGTAGTCTTTTTTTTAGTATTGGAGAATTCAAAATAAAGTGCTCGATTACGTGTGTAAGAGCTGTATTTATTTATTTATTATAGTGTACAATACATTTAAGGTGCAATTGTTACCAGCATGCTAGCCACTTTTCTTCAAGACAATGCGCCTGTTAAGAAATGCAGTGAATGTCAATTCATTTGTATATGAGTATATATAAAAAGATATGAAAACACCACAAAATGCTGTTAAAGTGAAAACATTTTATAACTTAGCTGATATTGAACAATATTTTGATTTTATGAAAATCGTCATCAGAGCATCGAAATATTGTTCAATATCAGCTAAGTTATAAAAATGTTTTCACTTTAACAGCATTTTGTGGTGTTTTCATATCTTTTTATATATACTCATACCGTCGGATTAATTTCCTTTCTTTTAACTTATATATATATATGTATGTATAAATGAATTGACATTCAATGCATTTCTTAACAGGCCCGTTGTTATAAATTTTCTTAGTGTATTAGTAGTTATTTACTGATATCCCATTAAGTCAATTGAACAAACCAAACACACATGAACCGAAGCTCATGGCCAGTGCTCAAAATTGTGTGTATCTCTTCAGCATTCCCCTTTTGAGGTGCCTCAGACACTGGGCAATAAACCCAGCCTTGGCTCTTTTAGACAAGGGGGGGGGAAGGTATTGCCTGGGGGGATGACCCCTGGGATCATGATGATATTAATATCTTACTGGTCCAATGGCCAAAGCCAATGGACACAGTTACCCGTTTTTTTTTTTAACCCTAAGTATAGAAGATTAATTCTTATGGTATATCAACCTATCTAGGGTTATTTTATGCCTAGAGGTTAGGGAATTGCATTTATTGCATATTCCTATTTACATGTTTTGTGTAGTTGTTTCTTAATGGTTTTTTTTCTTTTTTCACACAGTCCTATCAAATACAAATCATTTTTAAACACATCTATTTGACCATATATGGGTCCCTAAGAGTTACTACCACCCTGGTCAGAGTGGAACTGAGAGTAATGGCAATGAAGTAGTACTCCACATTCCCTAGATTTCTAGAACTGGAGCCTCACAATCAAATGCAGTTTAGTGTCATACACAGGACAAATTATTAAATTAGTGAAATAGATCACTAATTAGGACTGAGTCTATTCTAGTAGTGACCACCCCAAACGGATTTAACAGGGTTGAATTCAGAGTTTTCCTTCTCCTAGACTGGTTGCCTAACCAAGGTTAAAGAGCCCAGTCTGCCCTACTATTTACCCATAGCTGGAGGAAGAGTAGTTGGATTCATACCTTTCCCAAGAGTATTAGTCAAACCGTAGCTTCATCCAGGATATGAACTCAGGTCAACAAGTCCATTTCGTATGACTCTAACCATTAGACCACAGCCGCCAACTATATTCGTTTTTTTGGCTCTTATCCCTCTACAGAGAATACAGTCAGCATATTCTAAGTCCCGCTGACAAGGCGGTGAGTATGGAAGATCAACAGAACAATAAAATATGCATATATATTTGTAGGGAATAAAATAAAAAAAAAAAAAAAATAAAATAATAACAAACTCCCATGAGCCTTCACTTCACTCTGAGCATGTACTGGAAAACGGATCCACTTCTGAACCCCAAGAGAATTTCTCGGCCATTCTGACTTAGGCTTTAACTGTGTCTAGACACTACTACTGGCCAGGGAGATATTTTCTTGCCACATGGTAGCTATGACCGAAGAATAAAGCCTAAATCATAAAACAACCTTATGTCTTTGTCTCTTCCTTTTTCTTCCCCTGAATTCCTTTTTTCAGCACGACCACCAAATAAGATGGGTTAAAAGCAAACCCTTGGAACACACACCAGGAATAACAAGCTACCTTTTAAACCAAAACATTAAACCTCTTGCTACCCACATATATATGAAGGGGAATGTATGGAAGATCAACAGGACAATAAAATATGCATATTTATATGTATGAAGGGGAATGTATGGAAGTTCAACAGGACAATAAAATATGCATATTTATATGTATGAAGGGGAAAGGAAGTAATGAAAACAAACTGCATGAGAAGAATCAACTAAACAAATGAGAAATGGTAAAATTATGAGAGAAGATTTTTATATGGGAGATACTAAATTATGGGAGATATAAAATTATAAACCCCGGCCATAACAATAACAATACAACATATAGTTCTATGCATGCGTATGTATATGTATATATTTATATGTGAGTATATGCATGTATGTATGTATATATATATTTATATATATGTATAAATATATATGCAGATATATCGTTTGCCTATATATATATGTGTGCTAAACATTTTATCAATTAACAATTTTCTCATTTCTACACATTAATATTCATATGAAATACGTCATAACCTTTTTTAACATTTACTCATGGACAATTCACATTCGACATGCGACGGTTTCTGATCATCAATTTTCGCTTTCACATTCAATGATTACGTCATCGGCTTTCATATAAAAACGCCAAATAAATAATGGATAATAACCTTTTATCACACATTCAACATACACTGAACATCTTTCATCTTTTACTCATTCAATGTCCTGAAGAAGGTTTTAATTTAAAAAAAACGAAATACTTAAGTATCGACATAAAGAGTTTCCATTGTTCATGACATCCTGTGTTTGTTTTCTTTTAAAATTTTCTCCACATACTGTCGGATTAATTTCCCTAACATACTTCCATGGGAGATACTGTATGATGTTTATTGGTGTGGGGGGTTCTAGTAAAAAAGAGAAAGAGAAAAAAGTGCTGGCAAAATTGTTTAGTGAAGAATAAAATTTGCATGTAAGGAAGATTCATGGGCAAATGCTTTTGGATGCTGGTTTATTCTGTGTTGTTGACTGTGGTTTTGTAACAAAGGACAAATTGTGACTTTTATGGCTAATGACATCATAGAGTCTGAATGGCAAAATCCAAAAGAAAAATGTTTAAAATTATTAAACCAAATGATCTATAGAATCCTTCCTCCACTTGTGAGTTTAATGCAGTAAACATTTTAAAGATATTTCTCATTTTATAAACACAAGACTTTTGTCTCTATTTATAAGGATTTCTTTTTCTTTTTGTTAAGAATTTTTTTTTCTTCTTTCTTATTTCATCTATTATCCTTTCTTGAAAAAGAAAAGGGATTCCTTTTTCATCTTTTCTTTTTCTTTTCTTTGTCTTTTTCCTCCTCTTTTAATCTTTTTAGCCCTTCCTCTTTTCTTCCTCTTCTATTTTTTTAGCCTCTTTTTCATCCTTTTCTTTTTCTTTTCTTCTTTCTTCTTTCTTCCTGCTCTATTTCTTCCTCCTTTTTCTTTCTTGTATTCTTTTTCTTCTTTTCCTTCTTCCTCTTTTATTTCTTTCTTCTTTTTCTTCTTCCTCTTCTATTTCTTCCTTCTATTCTTTTTCTTCTTCTCTTCTATTCTTTTTTCTTCTTCCTTTTTCTTCCTATTCTATTCTTTTTCTTCTTTTTTCTTCCTCTTCTATTCTTTTTTCTTTTTTCCTTCTTCCTCTTCTATTCTTTTTTTCTTTTTTCTTCTTCTATTCTTTTTTCTTTTTTTCCTTCTTCCTCTTCTATTTCTCCCTCCTTTTTCTCTTTCTTTTTCTTTTTTCTTATTTTCCTTCTTCCTCTTTTTTCTTCTTCCTCTTTTCTTCTTTTTCTTCTTCCTCTTTTCTTCTTTTTCTTCTTCCTCTTTTCTTCTTTTTCTTCTTTCCTTCTTCCTCTTCTATTTCTTCTTTCTTTTTCTTTTATTCTTTTTTCTTATTTTCCTTCTTCCTCTTCTATTTCTTCTTTCTTTTTCTTTTATTCTTTTTTCTTATTTTCCTTCTTCCTCTTCTATTCTTTTTTCTTCTTCTCTTCTCTTCTTTTTTCTTTTTCTTCTTCCTCCTATTTCTTTTTCCTATTCTATTTCGTCCTCCTTTTTCTCTTTCTTCTTCTATTCTTTTTTAGCTTCTTCTCTTCCTCTTTTCTTCTTTCTTCCTTTTCAGTTCTTTTGTTCCTTTTCTTTTCTTCATTTTCTTCCTCTTTTCGTCTTTGCCTTCCTCTTCTTTTCATCTTTTCCTTTTTTCTTCCTCTTTTCCTTCCTCTTCTTTTCATCTTCCTTTTCTTCCTCTTTGCCTTCCTCTCTTTTCATCTTCCTTTTCTTCCTTCAGATACATTTCCTAAACTTAACTCACTATAGCAATAAAATGAAATGGAGAATAAAAAGATAATATTGTATCAATCTTGCAACTACTCGCTATCCTGCTTTTAAAATTAGCATTCAAACATTTGAACTGCTGATCTTAACCATCCAACAATCCTCTTTTCAATGCTCAAATTTGTCACCATGCTCTCATCCATACTCATACACTTGTATATAATACATTAATTTGGGGATTTATCTAACTTAGTCTACTCATATCTATTTAAATATACAAAGGTAGAGGAAAGGAAATTGTAAAATAAAAAATGCATGAATAAAGTGTACAGGTGTTTCTGCAACTTCATTGGCAATTCTGATTAAAATGAGAGCTTTATCTGCTCTCTTAGACTCTGTCTGCTATATATAGAAACTTTTTGTTGTATATTGGTTCTAACAGAAAATGGAAGTACTGTTTCAGACATTCTTCCTAACCGGAAGTACTATTTCGGCCATTCTTGCTAAACAGGAAGTACTGTTTTGGCCATGTTTGATTTGTTTGAATAAAAACGTGGAAGTGGTTACTCTGCTATACCAGATACAACTGGAAACTGGTTGGTTATATTATATGGCATGTCAACCTTTTTGGATTAGTTTATACCGAAGACATTTTGTTTGATGGGTATTTGTTATATACCCTACCTAAGAACATTTATAGGTATGTCCAATCTTCATAAATATGGGAGTATTATGCTGACTGGGTAGTCTTATACCACTAGCAGTGGTTTACTTTCTTTGTGCTGCTGGCGAGTATTGTATTTTGTTAATGTTATAAAGATTTTATTTCAACCTCTGTTTGGTTATTTCTCATTTCTCAATTCAAATTCTTTTAAAACTTAATTTTTTAAAAACATTTAAACTCATATTTTAAACTCCACACTCCCCAGAGCTCCAAAATTGGAACTTAATCATTAGATGCAGTTTAACATCATACCCATGATACTAAAGACCCTCAGCTACCACCTTCTAGCACATATATGGTAAAAAGGGTTGTGGGGGGTTGCCATAAGGGCAATAAGAACTGGAAATTGGTGTTGTGATTTATTCAGGAGTATTTGTAAAAGCAACATGTAACAATTTCCGCTCTTGACTTTATACAACAGAAAGTTATATGGGGTTACAAGAGGTTTTGTGTTTTAAGGTTTAAAAGGTAGCTGTGGTTATTCTTTGTGTGTGTTCCTAGGGTTTGCTTTTAACCCCATCTTATTAGATGGTTGCATTGAAAAGGAACGAAAAAGGAAGAGACAAAGACCAGAGGTGGTTTTATGATATAGGTTTTATTCACCAGTCATAGCCACCACGTGGCAAGGAAATATCTCCTTGGCCAGTATAATGACTAAACTCAAATGGCCAAGAGATTCTCTTAGGGGTTGGAAGTGGGTCGTTTTCCCCGCACATGCGCGGAGGGTTCTTCCGGTGAAGGCTCATGGGAGTTTGTTATTTTTTAAATTTCGTTTTTTTATTTTAATCCCCACAGTTAACAAAACTTGAATTGAATTTGTTGACAAAGAATTTCTTCATTACACCATTTACTCATTTAATATGAGGTTGCAGTCCAGCACGTTATCTATTATGCCACGGAGACTCCCTTGAAAGAGATTAGGAAGACATTTGGAAGAAATTGCTTTAACTCTTTGCCTACCAAATTTCCCCAACACCTGTACCAAATTTTCTAGTTATCTTTTACTTGTATGATGGCATATTTCAATGTTTACTATCTATTCACCTCAGAAATCATTCTATTCAAACAAAAGTAAGTAAAAGTAAAGGAGTTGGAGTGGCCTAAAATCGGTATCAGCCAGACAGCTAGACCAAGGAGATTATTTTAGCATCTGAGATGGAGCACCACACCTACCATCAACTCCTCACTTTACTGCACAGATCCCTATGCTACTAATACGCTGAGTTGGCAAGAGCTGGTATCGAACCCGGAACCTTGTGGTTCCTAGTTGGAAGCTCTACTAACTGAGCTAAACTGGCCCTAAAGTCCTATCATTATTGTAAACTGGTGACTTTTCAGTATAAACAGGTGACAAAGGCAAGAGCCGTTGCCAGCAGTTTACAGTAGGATCGCAGAGGTGGGAGAGCCACTGTGAGCGGGTTTAAGTAGGCAAAGAGTTAAAGAGTTGCTTGTAGCATTTTTAATGCTAATTTATGTGGAAATAAAAGAAAAATAATTGCTAAGTCATCTGAATATTTGGATTTCTCTGTTGCCATTTGTTTTTCAGTCGGTAGAAAAAAATAGTAAGAAAATAAAAAGGAAGAGAAAAAGAAATTAAAATTTATCAAATGAAAGAAGGAAGAAGATATTTACCCAAAAGAATGAAAGCAAAAAGAAAAGAAAAGAGAAAAGAAAAAAAAAAAAAAAAGAAAAAAAAGGAAGAAAGAAAATAGACAAATGAAAAATGAAAAATGAAAAATGAAAAAAAACAAAAAAAACAAAAAACAAATAAAAAGCCAAAACAAAAAGGAAGAAAGGAAATAAAAAAGGGAAGAATAAAAAGAAAAATGAAAAGAAACAAAGAACAAAGAAAAAGAAAAGAATAAAGGAAAGAAAAAAAAGGAAGAAAAAAAAGAATGTGGAAAAAAAAAGGACAAATAAAAAGCAAAATGAAAAATTCTTTTTAGAAATGCATGAATTAAAGAGAATGATTTGGAAGAATTACATTGAAGACATTTAATTTAATAAAAGAAAAAAAAAGAAGTTATTTACCCAAAAGAATGAAAAAAAAAAAAAAAAAAAAAAAAAATAAAAGAAATAAAAATAGGGACAAAAAAGAAATGAAATAAAAATAGGGAAGAACAAAAAGAAAGATGATAAAAAAAAAAAGATTTAAAAAATAATAGAAAAAAGAAGATATTTATCCAAAAGAATAAAAAGTAAAAGGGAAGAAACAAAGAAAGATAAAAAAAAAATGAATAAATAAAAACGAAAAATTCTTTTCAGAAATGCATGAATTTAAGAGAATGATTTGAAAGAATTACACTGAAGTTATTTTATTTTTTAAAAGAAAAAAAAAAAGAAGGTAAATAAAAGTGAGTTATTTTATTTTATAAAAGAAAAAAAAAGGTAAATATAAATAAAGATATAAAAATATAAAAATAAATAGACAAACAAAAGCAATGACACTACATTTTGTAGTTGGTTGATTCTAGAAAAGCATTTTGAATTGCAGACCTAATTAAATTTTGTTTATAATGTCTCACCCGTAGACACAAAGATTTTATTTCGCATGGAATCCGCTTTCTCTCAACGATTGAAATCCTATTGAGAAGTTAAGATGCAAATGCTTGATAATCTGTTTATGAAGTGAATTAAACTTCACAAGATAAAATTGATTTATACCTCAAAGAGAATTCACAAACAAACAAAATGCACTCCACACATGCGCATACACATAAGTACATACAAACGCACAAGCAAAAGTGAGTATGTAAATATATGCAAAGACAATAAAAAATTCTCTCACGTGCATAATTCAACAAAGTTGTTAGCTTAATGACAAAGAACATGAAGATCTTTGTTCCAAACACTACTGCCGGGTTGATGAGGCTCATTATTACAAATTAGTAAGAATCCTGTTCCTACCAGTGGCAAAAAGGTTGGGTAAAAAGGGCATCACATCATAGTTAGCAAGTTAGTCTTGCAAATCCATCAAAACTCAATTTCATGACAAGAACATTAAGATCTTTGTTCCAAACACTACTGCCTGGTTGGTGAGGCTCATTATTACAAATTAGTAAGATTCACTTTGCAATTATTTGCAAGGGAGTTATCAGACTATTAATTGATTAGAATAATTTCATCTATTTTCTTATTGTCTAAAAGAACTACAATGATTGATGTTCTAGAGTAGCTAACACCCTTCAGCACTCTACCAAATCCAGAAAGAATAAATATACAAGGTGTGTCATAAAAGTATCGAGATTGAAGCTGTATTTACCAAGACGGAAATGAACAATGAATGAATGTTAATTTTTTTCAGAATACAAGCTATCAAAAGGTACAAAAATTGATACTTTTTGACACACCTTGTATATCCAAATTTAAATAAAACATTTAAAAATATTTACATTTTAAACAATATTTTATAAAAATATTGATGAAGGGAAAAAAACTTTTGAAAATATCACAAGTTTAGTGCAAATATTGAACCTATTTTACTAGCTTTTCCAAGTTCGATTTAGAAATGTGCATTATTTATTAACTCTTAACATCCTATACCACCTCATTCCACCTGGCCAGAAGTCACATTCATTTTCCTAATCTACCCCAAATGATAGCCTTTGTTTAAATGTAATATTAAACATTTAGAAGTCTTTGATTTAAGGGAAATAACAGGTAACTTTAAATGAAATGGCCATTTTTTGATAAATGTTTATAGGAATTGGGTTCTGGACTTAGAAAATTCTCAACAGGATGTTAAGAGTTAAGCAAACAGAAAACCACTTCGACAGAGATTGTGGTGATGTGAGTCTCAAACTCATAAACATGCAACCTAATATTTATGATCTCAGTGCCCACCAAACTCATCCTTCCTATTAACTATTTGCCTACTTTAAACCACTCACAGTGACTCTCCCATCAGGAACTGTTTCTACTCATACCGCACCCAAAGTACAAAAACTGATGGTTAGTTCATTATTCTTGCACAGAAGGACTCAGATTACAATAATAATAGGACTTTATTTGAATAGAATTCTGAGGTGAATAGATAGTGAACTTTTAAAATATGCCATTATAAAAAATATCTGAGAGAGTTGTTTGGTTTCTTTGTTTAATTGATATCTACAATTTATTTACTGCAATTTACCCAGGGAATAAAAAGGGCACCTTACAACTGTGTGCAAACAAATGACTATTATTAAATAGAAATAATTATGTGCAACCATATAATTATTAGAATTCGATAGAAATACTTGATATAACTTTGTGCGCAAAAAAGTAAACATGAACGTACGATGAACATGATTCCCTAACCCCTCAGTACAAAATAACCCTTGGTAGGCAAAGAGTTAAAAGATAATTTAAGAATTACAACTATGTATTCATTATAGTTTACTGATTCTTTTCTCATGTAAATTGTAAACACTGGTAAATTAGTTATGTTTTGTAATTTTGTAAATTCAATTAATTTATTTGGGAGTAAATAGAAATTAAATTTGGTTACTAGAGGGGCATCAAGTAAAAAGTTTGAGAAACCCTGGTCTATGGCATTGAAACTCTGTAACCAAAAATATGAATATGTAAGTAAGTAAAAGTAAAGTCGTCAGGGCGACCTAATGCCGGTATCAGCCAGACAGCAAGAAGTCTATTCTATCCCCTTTTCACTAGCGCTAGACCAAGGAGATTATTTTAGCGTCTGAGGTGAAGCACCACACCTACCATCAGCTCCTCACTTTACTTCACAGATCCCTGTGCTACTCATACACTCAGTTGGTGAGGGCTGGTATCAAACCTGGAACCTTTAGTAATAGTAAAAAAAAAATATGGTCACTGCGACCACATTTTTTTTTACTACAGCTTGTAATTGGGAGACATTGAACTCACTAGGTTTTCCACAAGTAGTCATTGGAATGTCTTTCTATTTTGGCAGTGTTGGGAAACAAAATAGAATGGTTCTCCCTTTTTACATTAAAGGAGAAGTTTTCCCATGTCACATGTCCATTTTGGTCACGTGACAAGGCAAACCCTAGAATCACTCGCTTTACCAACATGAAGGTTGGAGGCGAAAGATGTTGTCTTTTTGCATCCTCAGCAGTGCTACGCACATGGTGCATATCTTTGTTTCCAGACCCCTAAAAATAGTAAGTTGTTTCCACCTTTATTGCTTAAACATTTCTTCGAACACCTTGAGACTCTTCTCTGGTTTGGGACAGGAATTTGTTCCCTCTTTGTATGTTATATAATCAAATACTATATTGTATAACTGACTTGTCTTTTTCCCTACCGGATATTCTGTGTTAAGTCACCCTCTTTTGGATAACATAAGGCATTATAAGAGTTTGAGTGTTAGCTACAAGTTAACACTCCACCAATTCTTATAGTAGAATGCAGTTTTTTCAATTCTGTTTGTTGGATGATACCTTTGGTCTAAAAGAAAATTCTCAAAAATACCAAAAAATAGGGTTGATTGATTGTTTTTGTTATATTTTTACATACAGATAAAATACGGAAGACTGAAATGATAATGCAAACCAGATTGTTGGAAAATTAACAAGGTTTTATTTAACACAGGGTTAGAGAATGCTTCTACCCTAAAAGTGACTTAACTAGCCCAGCCGTGCTGAGCACGTGGTCAGCTGCATCCCCACAGTCCAAACCCCAGTCCAAAAGTAACATAGCGGAAACCCCATATCCAGGTTCCCGTCAGTCCCCTACTGATCAAAGGGGAACAACTCTTTTTTGTTAGGTCTTCCTAACAGTTTTAGAGTATGTCAACCCTTTTAAGGTCATTTAATGCCGAAATCAAGTTATTTTGATATCAGGTTGTTTACAGTACCTGCTGTTGCTTAGTCACCCATCTAAGTATTGAACAGGCTCATTGCTGCTTAACTTTGGTGATCTAGCAGGAACCAATGCTTTCAACATGACTTGTCTGTAAGTCCCCAAAATAGCAAATTTCTGAGAATTTTCTTTTTAGAAATTCATGACTTTTTGTTACAACTAAGGAAACTTTGACAACAATCATCATCATCATCATGCTGCACTGTCAACACATATTCCCAGGACTCTTTCTCACAACCGTCCCTATCAGTCATTGCTCCTGGCAAATCCATGCAGAGTTGATTGACATAGGTTTTTGCTAGTTGGCCTACACTGGTGTGTCCATAAGAGAACATCACTTGTGAGTTCGTCCTTGCTTCTCCAACACTGTCCAGCATGTCTTGTCTGTCTCACCTGGATGGTTTGGTGCCTGGGTATGATGTTAAACTGCATCTAATGGTGAAGTTTCAATTTTGGAGCTCTGGGGAGTGTGGAGTAGCTTTTTATCACCATTATTTCCAGGCCTACTCTGACCAGGAGTACCTGCTCAGGTCCCATCTATGGGTTGAATAGAAAAAAATGAGTCTAAAAAAAATTTTAATACCTATCAAGAATGAATAAAACAAAATGTCTTTGTCATAAAATAACCCATCAAGAGTTGACATGCGGTAAAACCAACCCAACCAACTGGAGGGTTTGTGTATAGGAGGTGGGTGGGTGATTGTACAGCTATTTTCTTGTGGGATGCTGCTTCCAAGATTTTTTTACGACAGTGTGCAGAGGAAAATAATCCCTTTCTATGTGTGTCTAAGCCAGGGGTCGGCAAGATCCAGCCTGCGAAGGCATTTTATCAGACCTACCATCATTACTTAAATTTGTAATGTTTTTGATAATGTTTTGAAAATAAATATGTTGTTTTTGTGCATCTTACGCCACTCATCCATGAATATAACACGGAAAGATAAATTTTGTTTTACATCTTTTTCTCCGAGCTTTTGTTCTGGCTAGCAAGTATTGAACACAATAATAATATGGCCTGCACTCGTTATTTTTTCAATTAACCGGCCCATCATGAAAAAAGTTTGGTGATCCCTGGTGTAAGCCATTGAAGTTTCATAAAATTTGTGGCAATAATAAAAGATGATCCAGTTTTTTCACTGTCTGTTTTTTTTAAAATTCTTGGTGCAATACTGTATCTGAAAGAGAATAGCTGATTTTTTGCCTTCTGAATATCTATTATCTCTGAGGTATCTAACAAACAAACACACATAAATCTATATATAGTTTAACAGCTTTGCTACTGTTAGACAAATGCCAATTGAAATGTAGACAAAAATATTTTTGTTTGATGCCAAGGTTTTTACGAAGCAGAAAAAAGAATTTTGTTTGCTTTAAAAAAAAAAAAAAATTATTTTGTCTTAAGAAGAAGAGCCAATATAATTTGCCAGGGAATCTATGTCCCCTGTAGATGTTTGTGTGTCAGAAAATAATTCATATAGGAAAGGCATGGACTGCTATATACAGATTATCAATCAAATGGAAATCTGGTTTCTCTGATAAGATAAACTGAGAATTCTTCCAAGCTCTAGCTGTGTCAATGCTACTGTATAGCTGCACTCCTTGAACTCTATGTCAGTATCAGCTGGACAGCAAGGGAGTCTATCCCCTTTTTGCTAGTGCTAAACCAGGGAGATTGTTTTGCTGAGGTAGACTGCTACACCTACCATCAGCTTCCTACTTTACTGCACAGATCAGATTACTCAACCTGTGCTACTCATATGCTGAGTTGGCAGAAACTGGTATTGAAACTGGAATCTTCGATTCCCCGGCAGATGCTCTACTGACTGAGCTAAATTACAAGCGAATATTTTAATAATTTAATTTGGGTGGGCCGGGTCAGCTCAGTCGGTAGAGCGTTCGGCTAGAAACCACAAGGTTCCTAGTTCGATACCGGTCCTCGCCAACTCAGCGTATGAGTAGCACAGGGATCTGTGTGATAAAGTGAGGAGCTGGTGGTAGGTGTGGCGCTCCACCTCAGATGCTAAAACAATCTCCTTGGTCTAGCGCTATTGAAAAGGGGATAGACTCCCTCGCTGACTGGCTGATACCGACTTTAGAGCACCCCTTAGACTTTACTTTTACTTATTTTAATAAACCATTCAGAAAGCACTGCAGGATGTGACCTGTAGTGCTTTCTGAATAGTTTATTAAAAGTGTGACCCATGGTCATACTTTGCCCATGACTGTTTAAAATTTAAAAAAAAATTCTAATAGAAGTTAAACTGAAGATTCATCATCATCATTAAATCATGCAAGCAGCACAGATATCCATGACAATCTTTCGCCAACCGTCCCTATCAAATCCTCTGCATAGCATCCAGTATCCATGCAAATCTGGTTAATGTAAGTCTTTGCTGGACAGCCTGCACTGGCATTCCTATGTGCTGGCTTCCACAGGAGAATATCGCTTACTGTAGAAACAATGATACTCACCATCGTGAAGAATAAGTTCCAATTACCGTCGAACTGGGAAGACAAGGTAGCATGCGATTGTAACTTAATACAAACTCGAAATGCCACAAAGTCCACTGCAAAATAACCAAGTATATATAAGACTCCACAGTGTCATGCAGATCAACCAGTCAAGCAACCAATCAGAACTCAAGGAATGGAATGACCCAAATCATCCTGATTCATGAATGGATCATTCTTGATTCCTATTTATACCAGCTGTCTTGGACACTGCAAAAAGTTCTACTTAGCTGCTGTTATTAAAACCAACAGTAGGCTAACTGACTTCAATAGCTTACGAGTTTGTCCTTGCCTCTCCAGTGTCCAGCATGTCTTGTTCATTTCACCCAGTTGGTTTGTATGATAGGGGGCAAGTGGCCATACAGCTGCTTTCTTGTGGGATATCTATTATATGAGGGGATTTATAAATTATCCCCATTCATTTTTTTTATGGAAGCTGAGATGGTTTGATAGGCAGGACCCTGACTGATCTGCAGAAAAACAAAGTACTTTATTGATATGATAACTCACTGGTTCATCAGTACCATCTCTCGAGTTTGCTGAATTTTCTCAACAGTGGTGGAGGTTGACAAGGCATCCTGCTCCCTCTTTGTGCATCATGCTTGTTCAGACACTTCTAAACTTCTCTATCCATTCATACACACTTCTACGCAGTAATGCACTGTTCCTGTATTGTGCTAAAAGCCTTCAATGAATTTCAGCCCCAGACACTCTCTACCAATCAAAGAAATCAGGTGACTTCCTTGGTGCATACTGCTAGTGGAGCAGCTATGTTTACACTGTAAAGACAGCAAGCAAAATGGCATAATCAGACCCAAACTTTGATCATGTGACCACAACAGTGCCAACTATAAGCATGTATTGTATTTACCTCGTACCCTACTTGTACGGGTTAGGCACAAGGCCCTATTAACGTGGGACCATCCACAACCCAAAGCTCATGGGTGGCAGGTGAAAAATTGCGTCGATCCCATCGGCATTCCCCCTCAAGGGGGGCGCCTCAGGCACTTGGCAATAAACCCAGCCCTGTCCCTTTAAATTGAGGGGGCAGGTATTGCCTGGGGGGATAGCCTCCTGGGATCGACACTATTAACTTGTAAAGATCCAGGGCCGAAGCCACTGGACCCCCACCCTGTTGGGCGGGTGTAACTATAAGCATGTATGCAAAGAACACATGTAACAATAATAAAGATATGTTATGTCGAAAATACAGATTATTTTCTGGTTTCTCAGGCAAAAAAAAACAAAGTTTAAGGAAATGTAAAGATGGACATTCAGTATAATTGAAATCACCTAAGATCACAAAATATTTTGGACTAACTTAAAAGTAAACCTATTGGGTAGCAATTAAGCAAGTTCCTGTGATAGGCAACAATAAACTACAGAAGAACTCAAAATTTATCACTGCATTTAAGTATTGTATTAATATCTAGCTAACCTAAAAGTGAGTTCTCTGACCTGACTTACTCAATTTTCAAAAGGTCATTCACGACTTTCTGTCTCCTAAAAACATTCTTTTCTCTTTCTCTTTCCCCAGGAATTAGATTCCCATTTCTGTTTATTCAATTTACACATGTTCTTCTTACTGTAACATACTGGGCCTTCATTTCTTACAAAATGGCCTTTGTGGGTGAAAATGACTCTTAAATTAAGATCCCGGGTAACCCTGTGCTGACTTTTAAAAACAAACTGAAGTGCAAGTCTTTTTTGTTAACAAGTTTATTATGTCCTCCGATCTTCCTAGTAGTCAGCAACACACAGAGAGATAGAGAGATGTTTATAATAACAGAATTGGCATAATTGGAACTAGTAAACTTATCACATTCCCGCCAGTAAGCTAGCTGTCAAAATTGGGAGAAGAAAGAAAGAAGAAAGAAAAGCAGGCCAGCTGATTTTCAGCTAAGCTAAGGTCAGTGTTGTGTTGCTTCTCCAGTCACTTTCTGTCCTCACTGACTGCTTTCAACTCCTTGTCCCCTATTTATGATTATTGTTAATCAGCTAATTATTTTCCTTACATCATACCCCTACTTATTTCTGTATATTTTAATTCTATAGCATATTGTTATTTTTCCCAAAAATATTCAACACTGGAATTTTCTCTGGTTGGAATTAAAACAAACAATTCACAAACAATCAAAACGCATTCCAGCCAAATTCTTCGTTTCAAAATATTTTTCCAAAATATTTCTTTCTTTTTCACCCATAATTTACTTTTACTAAAATTGATTGTTTTGCAACCCTCTATTACCTCCGATCATTAATTATATTACAGTTACTGGCTCATAAGAGAAGATGGAATGAGGATAACAACTTTGGAAATCTCCCCTTATGACTAAAAAAGAAAAAAAAGGGAAAATAGGACCAACTGAGAAAATGAAGAATAATCACAGCCACAACCACCATGATGATAATGACTCACTTCTGTGTTCATCTCTTTTACTCTAAATATCCGTGACAACAGACATTTTCTGAAGGGAAAGAAGAACATTTTTCAGACATACCAAAGTGGACAATGTTATCAAACATCTTAGAGAACCTTTGTAATAGAGTCTGGTTTCCATTTTCAAAACTGACTGACAAAATAAACTCTTTCGCCAAGTGAATAGAAGCTGCAATTATCAGCAAAAAAAAAAAAAAGAGAAAGGGGAAAAGAAGAGATGGTGGAGGGGAGAGGAGGGAGAAGGGGAAAGGAGGAAGAGATGGTAGTAAGTAAATGGTGGTTCTGTAATATTCAGAAAGATGAAAAATAGAAATAAATAAAATGGATGACAAAATAGCAGCCTATTTGGAAGCCATATTGATTTATGGGAGTTATTTTAATACAAAAACATTTTTGAAAGAATTTTGAAGGTTTTTTTTTTTGTTTGTTTGTTTTTAAAGTGTAGGTAGTGACAAGTTCCACTAAATGGTTTATTTCAAGTGCATTTTATCGGGCTGAATCTCATCATTGGAATCAGAATTTTATTTTTATATAAACAAGATGAGTTGATATTGCTCACTCAAAAATGGTTTCCGCAGGTGTTTGTTAATCTTATAAGAATAATTTTGTTTACTTTCAGACATGGCTTAGCTCAGTCGGTTGAGCGTTCGGCTAGAAACCCCACAAGGTTTCTAGTTTGATAAAGGAGCTGATGGTAGGTGTAGCGATCCACCTCAGAGGCAAAAACAATCTCCTTAGTCTAGCACTCGTGAAAATGGGATACACTCTTGTTTATTGGCTGATACCGACTTTAGGACAACCGATGACTTTACTCAGACATGGCAATGATGTGTTAAAAAAAAAAAAAAATTGAATTTTATTTATTTTTTTTTTGTTAAATTTCACAACCAGCAACCCGCAGTTTAATGAAGTCAAACATTTACTTTCTTAGAAAGCGTCCGGCTGTATTTATTAAAAAAATTTTTTTATTTGTTTTGCTAACTCCCTTTTCCCTAATCTCAATTATCTACCCAGAGTTGAATGGGTGACGTTTTGTCTAGTATACTATGTTTAGTATACTAAAGCTGAGTGAATCAATGATTGCTTTCTAAAGACTTTTTTTCCTATTTAGTTTAATGACAATATTATATCAAAATATTCCTTAGTTCTAGGATTGAGTTATGTTTGAAAAAAAAAATCCATTTTAATTAGTTCTAATTAGTCATAATTTGCAATTAAGTCAAAAACTGACCCATCACATTCTGTCCATCACTTTCCCCCTCTCTATGTATATCTTGATTACATCCTTGTTATATATGTTAGTTTCTATGTGAGATTAAAGAGAGTGATTAGAGAGTGTGAAATATATTTGTATGTTAAGTTTCAGAAGCAGCTAGCCCATAGCTTCTCAACTAGAATCAGGTTCTTTATATTTGAATTAGGTCAAACGTTCCCTTTCTTAGAAATATTACAAAATGATTTTAATGTTGTTTTTTTTAATACTCTGGTCATATCTATTTTTTCAAAAATTTAATTTGCTTTGCAACCTCACTTTTTCCTAATCCTAATTATCTACCCAGAGATCAATGGGTAACCCAACGGGTCATGTTCTCTCTAGTATATATATAAATCATTGGTTGTTTGTTTGGTTTAACGGTATATCAACCCTCATGAGTTTTTTTTTTTTAATATACTAGCAAAATAAAAAACGCACTCTGGGCAATGTAAAAATAGATTTTTGAAACATATTGCCTGAGGGGTGGGAGTTAAAAATTCAATGTCAGCGAGTTTGTACCCTAAGTAAGTAAAATGATCAAATTCATTAAAGGATTAAAAAATAAAACAATTTGAAATGTAAACTTTGAATATGTATTAAAATAAAACAAACTATATATAGATATATAATGCCAGTCATGTATTTATTAAAACTTGTTTTAAAAAACAATGAGGACTGTCTAATGTTACATGTTCAAATTTTGAGTGTATTTATTCTATGTTATGACGATTTTGGGTAATGTGACGTAAGCAGTGACGTAGTTTTTGTTACAGACAAAAACCGGAAGCGAATCTCCATTATTAATAGATATGATTTGTTTATAGAAATAATTTTCATTAACTTCATGTGTATTAATAAATACTGGTAACTGATCCACAGCCACTACCTTCTAGCAACTATATGATTAAAAAGGTTGGATGTTTGAAATAAGAGCAATTTTAAGAATCCGATAAGGATAATCATATAGGTGCTCTGGTTTGATATGACCAGCTGATTGATCAGATGTAGCCTTTCTGCTCACCCATCCAGCAACGTGGAGTGTTGCATGTCAAAGGACCACTTAGTACCCAGCTCACAGACTGCTCAACCACCATAATCCTGACCTCAGCCATTACAGGTCGCCAACCATAGCCAATAGGTGGTGCCATGAGGGGGGGGGGTTTACACCTCTGCAGAGGTGCAGTCGGCGTATTCTATAGCCACAGCTGAAAGGGCGTTATATAAATGAGAGAAAAGATGAAATATTAAAATTTTACATTTACAGTGATTTTTAATTGCAAATGAATATTAGAAAACTTAGCGTCCACCAGGTTCCTGGTTTGATACCGGCCCTCACCAACTCGGCACATCAGTAGCACAGGGATCTGTATGGTAAAGTGAGGAGCTGATGGTGTGTGTGGTGCTCCACCTCAGATGCAAAACAATCTCCTTGGTCTAGTGCTAGTGAAAAGGTGATAGACTCCCACATTGCCTGATTGATACCAACATTAGGCCACCCCAACTCAGCGCATGAGTAGTACAGGGATCTGTGCAGTAGAGTAGGTAGCTGATGGTAGGTGTGGCACCCCACCTCAGACGCCCAAACAATCTCCTTGGTCTAGCGATAGTGAAATGAGGATAGACTCTCTCACTGTCTGGTTGATACCGACATTAGGCTGCCCCCAAGCTAGTGAAAAGGTGATAGTCTCCCTCGTTGCGTGGCTGATACCAACATTAGGCTATCCCGACAACTTTTTAGGATTGAGTGGTGCTTGAATAATGGCTGATAGGTGTATTTTGGAATTAGTATTTACTTTATTTTGGTTGGTCTGACAAAAGCATTTCTAAAGAACCATTCATAAACAGCAGAAAGAAAGAAAGAAAGAAAGAAAGAAAATCAATGGTGTATTGTATGAGAAATTTCAAAGTAATTTTCTGTCATTGGTGGAGTTGATTTTCTGATGCAGAGGTTTTCAATGCAATGGAATAGAAATTTGAAACTAAGTATATTTAAAAGCTATCTCCAATTTTCTCATAACAAGCACCAATGCACTCATCTATTTAGATAGACATTCTGTTCCTATGAGCAAAGGAAAGTTGTAACACACACACACACATATATATATATATATATATATATAATATTAGTACAGGAAAAATTATGGGTCTACCATGGTTTTAGTTGAAACCATGGTAGACCCTTAATTTTTCCTCTAATATTATTATTATTATTATTATTATTATTATTAATGTTCTATGTTTTTAATATATTGAGCACTTTTGGATTATTTACTGATGCCACTGCAATGGAAAGGCTAAAGGGGCAATTGGATACTATATATATATATATATATATATATATATATATATATATATAGCAGCAGCAATAGCATAATCTTTACAGATCATTGCCATCCCTCACAATCCTATAGCTCTACCACCAGAACCTTTCCTCTCATGAGCTCTCAAATGACTCATCAAACCTGCTGCAGATCCACAAAGTTTGATGCAAATATGACATAGGAAGGATGTCCTTCCCATTGTATCAGATGATAAAATCTGATGCTTATGCACCACCATATGTCTCTTAAGACCAGATGCAGACTTATAGACTTTGTTACAGATTGCACAAGACACATTGTTTGTTCCTGGTGTTTGCATGAATTGTCCCTGATGAGATTTCCTATGATTCACATATCCAGCCTTAGAAAGCAGAATTCGACCACATGTATGCATATATACACATATACATACATACAGGTAGTGTCAAAAAAGTATCAAGATTTTCAGTACTTTTTAACCCAACTTTTATTCTGAAAAAAAAAAAAAAAAAAAAAAAGTTTCATTCATTCTTCATTTCTATCTTGGTAAATACTGCCTTAAAATCTGTACTGTTTGACACACCTTGTATTCTGAAAAAAAAATCAACATTACATTTATTGTTCATTCCTTTCTTGGTAAATACAGCTTCAATCTTGGTATTTTTTGACACACCTTGTATATACACATAATCACACACACACATACATATATATATACACACACACTAACAAACATATATATATACAGCCACACATAAGGTATGTTCAAAATATATTGAAACTGTGATTACAAAGACAAAATGAACAATGAATTAAATGTTCATTTTCTTCAATATATTTCCTTAGAATTCAACAGTTATTTCAGCAAACTGATACTCTTGGGAAAAGTATGAACGTCCTGATCCCTCCAACTATAGAGTAAATAGTATCACTGCTGTTCTACAAGGATGGCTTTGGCATTAAATAAGGTTGATATGTGTTGGATTGTCACGTTATAAGATGTTCACAAAATTGTCACTTCTAATTTTGAACTTTCCGAGACAAGGACAGAAAGCATTTAAGATTAATTGCAGCTGTCCTCAAATCAATTGCTAGTTAAACTTTTTGCCTGGAAAACCCATCTTTTGGATTAACACCAGAGGAAACCTATAGACTAGGATTACCAACTGGATTCTGTTAACAACAGAATAACTGAACCACTACAATGGCAACAAGAATTCTAACAAAAGAAACAAAACGAAACTAAACTTATTCCAGTGAGTTTTCACTTGGTTAAAGCACCTCTGAAACTGCTATTTTTATATGGTATGAAGCTTTGTCACTGTATTTCGTGTAATGTCTTCCATTAAAATCTGTCTGACCTTTGAAATAAGTTTTCAGTTTAGGAAACAAGAAAAGTCAAAGAGGGCTGAAAATAGTTGTATAGGTCAAAACTAACCAACAGTGGATCAAATTACTTAAAATAAAAGAACAGAGACAGCAATATATATATATATATATATATATATATATATATATATATATATATATATTATCAACCCCTCTACACGAGTAGAATGTGACACATGGGGAATTTCTTAAGCGGAGTATAACAGGTTTGAATTCAGAGTTTTCCTTCTCCCAGACTGGTTGCCATACTACACATATATTCATTAAACTTTGGAGGAGTATGGAGTACTCCTTCATTGCCATTACCCTCAGGTCCACTCTGACCCGGATTGGTAGTACCTGTTAGAGTCCCATCTATGGGTTATATAGAAAAAAAGGAGTTTGAAAAAGATTAAATAACCAACAATAAATAAAACTAAAACATCTTTGGCACAAAATAACCCAATGGTTGACATGCCATAAAAACCAACCAACCAACCTAGTAATTTTGCAGACAGACTCTATGACCCATTATTAAAACTGTCAAAAGTTTCAAATAAGTTTTGTTTTTGTTTCATTTTTAAATATTACCATTTCCAATCTCCATTTAAGCTGCTTCAAAAGAAGAAAAAATTAACAAAAAATCTAGAATTAGATAAGAGGAAAAAAAGAGTTGTTTTTTTTTTCTTCTTCCCAATGGATATATTTCTCTGCCAAAATCAATGTCACTGGTTTGTGGGTGTATATTACAGTTACAGGAAGTAGAAATAAGAATCCTGCATTAAATGAATGACTTTGAAATAAATAAAATAAATAAATAAAAAACAAGGAAAAAAAAAACATCAATTTTAAACAGGAAAAATAAGAGAAATGTTTTTAGAGAAAATATCTTGTGGAAACATTAATTTAAAAACATTTTTCAAGCAGAAAAAAGAAAAAGAAAAAAAGGATTTTGTTCTTTTCCAACAATCAAGCAATGAAGTTGAATTTTCTGCAGGTTATATGGCTTAGTTGTTAAAGCAATGAATAGGAAATAATTGAGAGAAAGAGTTTTCCACATTTCAGGACCAACAACTTTCCTTGGAGGGGAAAGAAAAGATTTCTATATAAAAATAGGATCTATCCTGGATGACTGATCCATTGAACCAGCTATTCCAGTAGGATCCAGAAAATTTATGCAGGGATAGTAAGTTAGTCATTGGCCATCAAAAAAAACTCTCAGAACACAGAGTATCACAGTATGATAATTTAATTATCACAATGTTTGATATGTTTACCTAAGAGCTATTGCAAACTAGTTCAATATGTAAAAGTATAATAATCTTGATTTAACTCTCTCTCACCTTGTGTTGCATACTGCTAATGTGGAGGGGTTGGTAAATATATATAAGGTGTGTCAAAAAAGTATTGAGATTTTTTTGTACTTTTTGACACACCTTGTATTCTGAAAAAAATATTTATTCTTCATTTCTATCTTGGTAAATACAGCTTTAAACTTGCTACTTTTTTGACACACCTTGTATTCTGAAAAAAATTAATGAATAGAACATTATTTTTTTTTCAGAGTACAAGGTGTGTCAAAAAGTACAAAAAATACTTTTTTGACATACCTTGAGTGTGTGCATATATAAGAATTTTGAATAGCCCTATAGTTCACCAAACAGAAAATAAAATTGGCAAACTAAATTCAGATTCTATTTACTCTAATATCCTTGGAAAAGGCATGAACTTATAACGGCCTGTAAGGATGGGGAAACAGAAAAGAAGACAACACTTTCTAGCCTTGGTTTCTTTTTCTCCAAAAGTTTGGTTGTTTGTCTTCAAACAGGTTTGAACATTATTCCGCACATTTGTCATCACAGTATCATTGTATTCCCAGTTGATTTTCTTTTTTCATTTTAGGTTAAATTACATTAGAAAGAAACAGCTCTGAAAATGGAGTTCAAAACTATTTGCATTATGAAAATATCCCCAGAGGCACAAAAGTTATGAGAATTTAAAGACCCAAAATTTGGTGTACAAAAGCGGACATGATATTGCTTCAAAAATATGTCAAATCATGGACCAAATCAAAACAAAAAATTCAGTAATTTCTCCACCGTTTCTTTATTTTTGGAGCAATGTTGATGATACCTAGTACTCTTATGTAAAATTGTTTGTTCTTTCTGCACTCAGATTGTAAATATCTATATACTGTAAGCCATTATTTAGAAATTAAGAACTACAAATTTCATCACCTCAAAAAAAAAAAAAAAAAAAGGGTTTACTCCAAGATTATTAAACATTTTCATTTAAGTATTATATAAATTAGGGTCTGATTTAGCTCAGTCAGTAGAGCACTTGCCTAGGAACCAGAAGGTTCTTGGTTTGATACTGGCCCTCGCCAACTCAGCATATGAGTAGTACAGGGATCTGTGCGGTAAAGCGAGGAACTAATGGTAGGCGTGGCACTCCACCTCAGACACAAATACAATCTCCTTGGTCTAGCGCAAGTGAAAAGGGGATAGACTCATTCGCTGTCTAGATGATACCGACATTAGGCCACCCCGTCAACTTTACTTACTATATAATGATGGCAATTTCCTTAGAAATTCATTTAATACTTGCTGAGTTTGAAGCTCAAGTGATGTATCATGTTTGGTTTCTTTGTTTAATGGCATATTAAGCCATCCTCGTAGAAGAACAGTAGTGGTATTATTTAACCCATAGCTGGGGGGATGGGTCAGTTCATATTTTTTTCCAAGTACAAAAGTGAACATAATAGTGTGACTGGAGTTTGAACTTACATACTACAATGTCACAGTTCAGCACATTAGCCACTACACCACAGGGACAGCCCGACTTAAATTATGTGATGATAGTCAAAAAAAAAGAAAAAAAAGAGAATTTGTTGAATTTTAGTAAGACTAAAAAAAATGCATACTCTTATCCAATAATTATCTAATTTTTATAAAGATCTTGTGGGGGGGTATATTTACCATGTACCCCATGTGTACGGGTTAGGCACAAATCCCTATTAATGTGGAACCACCCACAAGCCAAAACTCATGGGAGGCGGGTGCAAAAATATGTTGATCCCATTGGCATTCCCCCTCAAGGGGGGCGCCCCAGGCACCGGGCAATAAACCCAGCCCTGTTCCTTTAAATCGAGAGGGCAAGTGTTGCCTGAGTGATGGACCCCTGGGATCAACATTGTTAATTATTTCTACGGTCCAGGGAAGCCACTAATGTGTCCGTCCTTGTAGTTTATACCTGTTAGGATCCCATCTATTTGTTAAATAGATAAAAAGTAACTTTAAAAATGAGTTAATAAATAATTGAATACCCAACAAGAATAAATTAAACAAAAACATTGTTGGCATAAAATAACCCAAGGGTTGAAATGCCGTAAAATCCAACCAAACAAACAACCTGTATATATACACTGTTTTTGATATTAGTCTTTAGAATAAATATTTTGCTTGTTAATAGACATTTTAATGGAGGTTTGGTTTGGTTTGGCTTGGTTTATGGCATATCAACCTCAGTGAGTCATTTAATGCTGAGAAAGTTTTGAAATAAATTTCATTCTTAATGGATACACAATTTAGATTTTTTATGTCCAAACAACATATTTTTCTATTTAACCCATAGATGAGACCCTAAAAGGAACTACCACTACGGCTCAATGTGAACCTGGTAGCAATGGTGATGAAAGGGTGCTCCACATTCCCCAAACCTCCAGAACTGGAACCTCACCATCTGTTAGAATTTAATGTCATTCACAGGACATGAAAACCCTCAGCCACCACCTTCTAGCACATATATGCCATAGGGGCAATAGGGTTGGGGGAATCATATAGGTTCTAGGGCTTGTCATGACCATCCAATTGATCAGAGGGAGCCTCTTCAACCGCCTGTCTAGCCAAAGTAAAGGCTAAAGTGAAGTGTTGCATATTAGGGACATGCTCGGCCACCTGGATTCCCTCCTTAAGCATCTACAGCCATTGGAGGAATCTTACCCCTCTGCAGAGGAATAGTCAGTGTATTCTAACGCCCCAGATGACAGGGCGGTTAAATGGAGGTAATCAATAATTTAGCAAGCAAGAAATGAGTCCCTTTTTGCCCACTAATCGATTTATGTTTTGTTTTTTGTTTGTTTTTTTGTGTAGGGGTTTTTAATGTATTCTCCTGAAAATTCTTGTTGTGCAAAAAATATAATGTTCCGTAGTTTGCATGTTTTTTTAAATGTTTTTTTTTTCCAAATATCTTTGGTTTTATAAAGAATACAAAAATATCTTTTATACAAAAAAAACAAAAAATCCCCCTGACTGTCTTAGTAATAATGAAATAAAACTTTGAAGCTGCATCCTCCATCTTTTTTTCTATTCAACCAATATTTTTTTTCGTCCTCATCACTCTTCTCCACACACTCCAGAAATGGAGCCTCGCCATCATGCAGTTTAGTATCATACCCAACACACTTTTTTCTTTTCTTTTTTTTTTTTTAGTGGGAAGGGGGGATTTCACTCCTCAGCAGGGGATACAGTTGGCATACCAGGGTTGGAGAGGGGGCGTATACAGGATCACAAAAATGTGTATATAGTAATGATCATTTTTTTTTTTTTGAAAGATCAGATCCCCTCTCAACTGAAAAACTGGCATCTTCTATTGTCATTCAAGTATACTGTAATGACAAATGATAACACTAATAGACTTTGGAAAGCTTTATTCTATTTAAAATAATTGGTACACTTATTGAGAGTTTATATAGTCTAGTATTCACTAGAGAGTTCTCCAAAGGGGAGGTAATCATAAAATAGGGGAGGTAACTCTCAATTACTTATTACATGTACTTAGATGTGTTGATCTCATTTTATTTAGGTTGAATAATAGGTTGAAAACTTCATTTTGAGGGAAAAAATTGGCATTGACCTATACATGGGCTTAAAAATTGAATGATCATAAACCAAGGATTGACTTCTACAGCAATCTATATATATCTATAGAGGAGTTTCGTCTGTTTTGGTATGTATGTATTGGCTTATAACTCTGAAAAGAGATGTTATTGAGCATTAAAATCGCGCATACACTTCAATGTGTTTATAATAAGGAAAAGTATAAAATTTAATTTTTGACTTTTACTAATTAAATGCCCTCCCCCAATTTTTACTACTTTTAACAAAAAAGGAAAAATGACAATGCTCTCTGCCTGTTTTTTCCTTTTTGTTCTAATAAACAAAGACGCTACCAGAGGAATTAAACTCAAAACATAAGTATCAAAGATTCCATTTAATTCTTACTTGATGAAGGAAAGTAAAATAGCCACATAGCTTTACCATTCCCTGGGAGGTTGATATGCTGTAAAACAAAACAAAACAAAACAAACCATTCCCTGGCAGAGTCTAAGACAACATCTCTCTCCTGTTCCAATAACCAAGGCAAAAAGTGGTCAAGAATGGGTTTCTGTCATGTGATACCCTATGAGGCTCCCAATGGACATGTCCATTCTCTAAGGTAGATAATTATTTATTGTCTCCTAACAAAGAAAAAAATGAGAAATTTGATAAGGCTCTCTATTTTTTATTTGAGCAAAAAGAAACAAAGATGTTCCCAAAAGAACTAAACTTAAACCTTAAGTATCAAAAATTCCATTTAAGGATATGAAAAAACTCAAAAAAGACAAATAAGCCATTACTGTTTTCTTGTTTCCAAAAGAAACCAGTCATGTCATTGAGATATTGATGAGTTGGAAAATCTTAAGAATAGAAAACTTTCTATTCCAGAGGACGTCTTTGAGCAAAATCAGCTTGATTGGCATCGGCTAATCTAATCAATAAGCTACTCAAGTGAAATTCTTCCTTTAGCCTTTTCTTAATGCAATCAGAATGGTAAATTCTTCAGTCTTGCAGATGGAAGTTCCTGCAAGAATGAACAGATTAATTTACTTTCTCGCTGAACTTACTTTTGTGGCAGGGGACAGTTTATAGATTCAATAAAAACTAACATTGTTTATTAACAGCATAGAACTCTTTAATTACCTAAACTTTTATTAATTTGCACTTTGATATTGTCATTAATAATGTTATTTTTTACTGTAAAATACAAATTCTTATAACAGCCAGAATTGGAGGTGCATGGTGTAATGGTTAGAGTCATAGGAAATGGACTCATCGACCCGAGTTCAAATCCTGGACAAAGCTGTTTGCATTTCACATAGTGCTATTACTCTTGGGAAAGATATGAATCCAACTACTCTCCCTCCAGATATGGGCAAATAGTAGGGTGGACTGTGCTCTTTAACCATAGCTAGGTAACCAGACTAGGAGAAGGAAAACTCTGAATTCAAACCTGTTAAACTCCACTTAAGAATAGTATTATCTGCGTTATTCAGACTATTGTCCTCATCTTCATTGTTATCTGTACAACGTTTTGGCTGAGGGCACCTCTGGCCTTCTTCAGGTATTTCTTGTCGGACTCGGGAACCTTCTTTTCGGACTCGGGAAATGCCTCCATCCCAGCTCAGGAGTCTTCTTCAGAATGAGAACAGGATACCCTCGTGGATTGAATAAAGGGTTAGGTTCAAAGTTCCGATTCTGACAAGAAGGTTTCCGATTACAACAATAAGATTCCTGAGTTTGAAAAGAAGGTTCCCGAGTCCAACAAGAAATACCTGAAGAAGGCACATCAGCTGAAACGTTGTACAGATAACAATGAAGATGAGGACAATAGTCTGAATAACGCAGATAATACTAATAATCAAGCTTCATCTCAAACATTCAGAGAAATAGTCCACTTAAGAAATTGACCTTGTGTCAGATCCTGCTCATGCAGAGGGGTTGGTAAATACACACACACACACATATATATATATATATATACAAATTATTATAACAGCTAGAGTTCTAACCATTGATAATTTTTTTAAGGAAATATAAATTTGGTGCTCTTTGTGCCCTGTATTAGTCATCCAAATTGTGAGTTCTGTGTCTGTTGTACCATTGGAGACAGGGAAGATATCTATTCAAGTCCCTATTCACCAAGGATCAATATTAGCATTATTATATCATTATTATAATACTATATATTTACCAACCCCTCCACATGAGCAGGATGTGACACAAGGCCAATTTCTTAAGTGGAGTTTAACAGGTTTGAATTCAGAGAGAAAAGGGAACAACCTACAGAGAGAAAAGGGTGCAACTTACAGCGAGATAAAAGAGCAACTTGCAGTAAGAGAAAAGGAGGCAACTTACAGCAAGAGAAAAAAAGGAGCAACTTTAAAGTGAGAGAAAAGGAACAATTTACAGTGAGAAAAGAAACTCAAGTCTGTTTATCTGTAGGACCTTGTCTTTTAGTCACATAACAGAATTCTTGGCCAGGGACATTTTACCTTTTCTCTTCCAACATAAATCCGGTTTAATCATTGAAAGATCAATTCCATCTGACCCCTACAAAAAACTTAGACACTCTACTCTTGAACTTTCCAATGATGAATGAAAAAGGGAGGTGATGCTTATACACCAATCACCATTATCAAAACTTACAAAGTAACACATCACACAATAAGTCCCAGGCCTCACATATAGATGGCGCCACTAATAAAAAATCTATATGATTTTTATAAAGTACTAATCATCAAATGGCATGTGTCAACATTTGAGCCCAATCAGATTATTAGTTTACAAATCACAATTATTTAAGTGAAGCTATTGTTGCAAATTTTCAAAATAATGGAAAAATCTGAATTTTGTTTGTTGATAATGCATTGCTTTCTGTTGGGAAAAAATACTGTTCAAGCAAAGAAATGGCTTGATAAGTGTTGTTTGGACTCTGCTCCGTCGGAAACAATGGTTAAGAGATGGTATGCTGACTTTAAACGTGGTCGTACAGACACAAATGATGCTGAATGCTCGGGTCACCCAAATTCGTCAAATGTCCTGGAAAACACCAAAAAACTCCACAAACTCATTTTAGCCAATTGTAAATTGACGTTGCGTGAGATGGCAGAGGAATTGAAGATATCAGAAGGCAGTGTATTCAACATTTGCATGAACATTTGTCAATGAAAAAGCTGAGTTCAAAGTGGGGGCTGCTATGGTCACAAGTCGATCAAAAACAACAATGCATTGACGGTTTTGGCCTCCGTATTTTGGGATACACAAGGTATTTTGTTCATCGATTACCTTGAGAAAGAAGAACCATCAATAGTGAATATTATATAGCATTATTGGTGCATTTGAAGGAAGAACTCGCCAAAAAATGGCCAGAAATGAAGAAGAAAAAAGTGCTCTTTCACCAAGACAATGCACCATGTCACAAGTCAATCGCAACGATGGCAAAATTACATGAATTGCAGTTCGGATTGCTTTTGCACCCACCCTATTCTCCAGATCTGGCCCCCAGCAATTACTGGCTGTTGCAGACCTCAAAAGAATGCTCCAGGGAAAGAGATTTAGCTCCAATGAAGAAGTTATATCGGAAACTGAGGCGTATTTTGAGGCCAAAGACAAATCGTTCTACAAAAAAGGCATCAAATTGTTAGAGAAGCGTTGGAATCAGTGTATCTTAGGATATGATGTTGATGAATAAAGGCAATTTTGCCTAAAAATTGTTGTTTTATTAATTAAGCCCGGGACTTATTGAGTGATGTTATTTTCAAAATCAAAATACTGTAATGATTTCTTTTTTTTTTTGCATTTTAGTAACATCAACAAAATAAAAAAGTGAAAAGTAAAGTTGTCAGAGTGGCCTATTGTTGGTATCAGCCAGAAAATGAGGGAATCTATCCCCCTTTCACTAATGCTAGACCAGAGAGATTGTTTTTGTTGAGATGGAGCACCACACCTACCATCAGCTCTTAACTTTACCTTGTGATTCTTAGGCTGGTGATCTACCGACTGAGCTAAGCTTAGATAAATATTAGGTTTGGTTTCTTTGTTTGGAGGCAACAGGAGGGTTGGTGTGAGGAGACATGCAGGATAATTTTGAAACTTCCACCCAGGTTTGCGGAAGAAGGGGGAGGAATATTTTCCTGACCTCCCACCAGACCCATTGACACAAGGTTATTTTAATGTGGGGAGCCACACACAACCCGAATCTCATGTGATGGCTAGTGAAAAAAATGTGTAGTTCCCATTGGCATTCCCCTTTTGGGGTGCCTCAGGCACCGGGCAATAAACCCAACCCTGTCCCTTTAAATCAAGGAGGCAAGTGCTGCCTTAGGGGATGGTCCCCTGGGAACATGCGGTTTTGTCTGAATTTGAGGTCTAGCGGCTGAAGCCACTGATGACTGGGGACCTAATATCTAGGCAGACAACACCATAAATAATCCGGGAACTCCTGTTGTTCTGGGAATTCCTGAAGAAATCATGGAACCAAATGGCATACATGTGGATGATGGTGCAGCGGCTCCTGTGGAGGCTGGAAAGTCCAAAACATCTCTAATTCATACGTCGGAACTTTTATGTAGACCACCAATCAAGTTGAACAATTATGCCTGTAGTACTAAGTAAGATTGAAGGGATGTTATATATTGAACAAGATATATATATTTTACCAACCCCTCCACACGAGCAGAATGCAACACAAGGTCAATTTCTTAAGCAGAGTTTAACAGGTTTGAATTCAGAGTTTTCCTTCTCTTAGACTAGTTACCTAGCCATGGTTACAGAGCCCAGTCTGCCCTGCTATTTACCTATAGCTGGGGGGAGAATTGGATTCATACCTTTCCCAAGGGTATTAGCACCATGTGAAATGCAAACAGCTTCATCCAGGAATTGAACTCTGGTTGACGCGTCCATTTCCTATGACTTTAACCATTAGACCACACGCCTCCAGAACAAGATATATGAGTTACAGCTTCAAGTGACCCAACGTTTTGGATTATTTGTCCTTTGCCCTTAGGGGTCGTATTTCCTTTGTTACTCATAATAAACAAGCAGTAATGATGCCACCATGTTGATTGGACCCACATTTCAGTGATATCAAGTAAATTCTCTCTTTTGTGGTCTTTATCAGTTTCAGCATGTTTACACAGTACACTACAGTATAAACTTTCGTGGGTTATTTAAGACGAACAATAGTGGCACTATTTAACCCATAGCTGGGGGATGAGGGGATTCATACCTTTCCAAAGGATATTAGGCAGAAAATGAACATAATAGCATAACACAATATCACCTTTCGCAGGTTATTTAATAGCAAAGCCGTCCTCGTAGACAACAATAGTGACACTATTTAACCTGTAGCTGGGAGATGAGGGGATTCACACCTTTTTTTACGATATTAGTCTGAAAGTAAACATAATAGCACAACTGGAGTTTGAACTCACTTACAATAGTTGGATTTTATGGCATGTCAATCCTTGTTGGGTTATTTTATGCCTCAGACATTGTTTTATCAATTATTGATGATTACTGAAAAAATATTTAACTCAATTTCTTTAAACACATATTTTGTTAACTCATTTTCTTTTATTCAACCCATAGATGGGACCCTAACAGGTACTACCCATCCAGGTTAGAGTGGACCTGGGAGTAATAGTGATGAAGGGGTACTGCACACACCCCAGAGCTCCACAATTGGAACTTCCCCATGAGGAGATGCAGTTTAACATCATACCCAGGACACTAAAGACCCTCAGCCACCACCCTCTAGCACATATATAAAAATAGTTGAGAGCTTGCCATAAGGACAATAGGATCCAGACAATCATATGGGTGCTAGAGCTTGATGTGAACACCCGAGTGATCGGAGGAGGCCTCTCTGAACGCTTGTCTAGCTTAAGTAAGGGCCACAATGAAGTGTTGCATGTCATGGACTGCTCAGCCACCAAGATTCTGTCCTTAAGCATCACAGATCACCATCCACGGCCATTGGGGGGATCATACCCCTCTGCAGAAGTGCAGTTGGTGCATTTTTTTGCCCTAGCCGATAATGCGAACACATAAAATCTTTCATAAAAGATAAATTAATGAAATGTCCCAATTATACATTATTTTCTAGGACAGGGATCACCAAAATTTTTTCACGTTTTTTTAAAAAAAAAAAAATAAATAAAATAACGAGCATGGGCCATATTATTATTGTGTTCAATACATGCTACCCAGAATGAAAGCTCTGAGAAAAAAATGTAAAACAAAATTTATCTTTCCATGTTATATTCATGGATGAGTGGCATAAGATGCACAAAAACAAATTCAACCAACATATTTATTTTCAAAACATTATCAAAGAATGCAACATTAGCAGAAAGATTTAGTGAGATTTGTGAAACTGAAGTTTGCCTTTCAAGATATCGTCAATGTTTGGTTTGGAATTGCTACATCCAATCAAGAGAATTACTTTCAAATGTTTATCAGTCAATTTCATTTGATGGGTTGATTCCATAGTCAAGTCAAGCTTAATATGATATTTAAATGGTATCAGAACGTCTCGTATTCCGTATGTTTTAATAAACAAGTGCAAGTACTGTTGGTGGGCCTGATAAAATGCATTTGTGGTCCGGATCCGACCCGTGGGTCATAGTTTGGTGACCCCTGATCTAGAATATAGTCATTATACTTGATAAGATGAAATACAGAATTTAAAAAAATTTTGTCTATGATCTTAATCAAACTTATGCATACTGTGTTGAACAAAACAGACATTTCATGTCTCACGAGTTCCTTTTCAATCTTTTCTAGTTTTCTGGGCAGCTTATTAATATCGGGATGGAGTCTGCTGATTAGTCCACCAAAGTTTTTGTCCCTAGTACTTTCAGCACTCAAAAGTGCCATCAACAGCGGTAGATGTAATTGAGTGGGTTCCTGGTTCTTCTTTTTTTAAAAAATCAAACTTGTATGAATTGAAGACTGTTGCCTGTCTCTCAGGGCGCCCTCCCTTGAGGGGCAATGCTGTCGAGCATAACAATATGCATTGGTGCAGAATGCAAATCTGATGCAAGCAAGTGTGTGTGTGTATATATATATATAATTCTAGCTAGTTATATAGATACATAGTAGTAAGACTGCTCACATATGGGTATGTGTATGTGTATTCAGTGTGGATCATGTGTGTGTGTGTGTATGTGTGTGTGTGTGTGTATAGATATATATGTGTGTATGTATACATACATGTGTATGTGTGTATACATATATTGTATGTGTAAGTAGGTGTATTGTGTGTAGGTGTCAATAAGTTATAGGAATAATAAAAAGAAATCCTATAGAGAAAAGATTAAGAGTTGTGATAACTCCCTAACGTAGAGACCAGAAGTCAAGCTTTTGACCACTTTGAAAATTAACGGGAGGTCACATCAGTAATAAAAGGCAGATAAGGGAAAATTGAGGGTGGTCTTCAAACAAAGAACTTTTCAAATCACGCGGGGGATTAATGAATCTCGGAGGATGAGATTTTGTGTGAGAGTTGGGATGAGATTTAGGAGAATTCAGGGAGATTTGAAAGTGGGCAGTTAGTTGCTGGGAACCGGAGAGTGGAGACCTTGGGGTCCAATGAGACAGTCCACCCTTAGACTTGTCGAGTAGAAGTCAACTAAGCAGAAGTCAGTGATTGGAGCGGCCTTATATAGAAGTACCATATGCCTCATCTCTGCAATTTTTGAATGTTCACCTGATTTGACTTTGTTTGTTGTTCCTCTCTTTCTCTCTTTGTAATATTTGTTAGTTTGTGCACTTTTCGGTGGGGGGCCCCTGCAGGGGTGCTTTGAGCAGAGTCACAACGTATAGAGGTCTTAAAAGGTAGCTAGCAGACGACACAAGATCATGGCCAGCGAGATGAGTTCAGGAATGCAGGGGTGATGCAGAAATGATGTGCAAAAAGGCCTCTCAGCCCGTTGGTGGTGTATCACGGGATCAACGCATTTTTTGCACCTACCATCCATGGGTCTCGGCTGGTGGGTGGGCCCACATAAAAATGTTCTTGTGTCACACCTGCATAAGTGGGATGCATGGCAAATACCTACTTCAGCACTCTAAAGTGCCATCATCAGGGGTAGATGTAATTGAGTGGGTTCCTGGTTCTTTTTTTTAATCAAACTTGTATAAATTGAAGACTATTGCCTAATATACACAATACTTGAGGAATTGGACATTTTTCTAATTTATGTTTGAATTTTATGATAAATTTAGTTAACTTTCTTTTATCTTTTAGACGTGTGATTTAAAGTGTTAGTCTTTGATGCTGAAAAACAAACACAGATGCATGCACACTTGGGAAGAAATTTTCCCTAAGCGCTTATAGTATAATTTTTTGAAAATTCATTTTGCTATCCCGATCAACACCGAGTACTCCTGCTAAATAATAATTCAATTCAGTGAAAATTAGTAAGGAGAGAAATACAGAGTTTCAAAATGAAAATAGTCACTTACTAAACTTTGTGTAGTTTAGAACAACAACGCCAGAAATATTTGGCATCCAGTAAGAATCAAACTCACTACCATTGATGCTGATAGCTTTTTAATTTAGTGCGTCCTAGGACGCACATATTTACTTTGAATGAGTCCCCGGGAAAGTTTATGAGTCCCAATTAAAGCCGTCTAACTCCTACCTTGTAACCTATCCTGTGTAATTCGTTTCTAAGAAACTATTGAAATGTATTTTTACAGTTAACTTGAAATGATGAGGGAAGAAAAAGAAAAACACTGGGACGCATGGATACGGTTTTACTGCGTCCTTTTAAATTTTTGTGCGTCAGGGACGCGTACTTATCAGCATCTTAGCACTACTAATGGTCTGTTAGCTGAGCTTTGCTAACCATTACACCACATTAGATTAAAAGTGAATGTTAAAGATTTATTTTTTTCGTTTCATTTTTTTTGTTTTCTTTCAAGTCTTTAGACTGCAATACAAGCTGTCCTTCTCAGTGTCTTTACTTTTCTTTTTATTATTCGGTTATCTTTATTGGGTGGTAGACTAATAAAAAAAGAAAATAGACATTGATAGTTTTGATTTATAGATATAAACACCTCTAAATTCACAGAAAAATGTCACTTTCTTTATTACCAGATTTTTTGCTTTTTTAATTCTGTACTTTGCAGATATTACACAGCAGCTGTCGATAATTGTTGTCAATTGTCGATTTTTCAATATTGTAAAAAAAAAACAAAAAAAAAAACAAAAAAAAAAAAAAAAACTAAAGAAAACATTAATTCCAAGTAAACAAAAAAAATATTCTAAATGTTGACTTATCTTTTCTTATATCCACCAAAACAAAAATATTTTATAAAATGCAACTTTTAAGTATTCCGTCTACTTCTCAAGTGGCAAAGATTAAAATAGTAAATGATTTGGTGGTGGGGATGATGTATGTCCCTATAGTTGATCTACATGCCTGTGTCTACAGGCCAAAATAACGTTAGAAAAGAAAGGGGGAAAAAAAGCAAAACAAAAAAAAAGAAAAAAATCTACTCAGCATAAAATCCGGTTGTGTATTAATAATAGAAAGAAATTCACTTTTTTTCAAACAAACAAAAAACTATTAAGCAGTTAGTCTTGTTTTATTTATTTGGCAATCAGTGTAAATAGGTTTCAAATTGTCACTTATGTTACTAAAAAAAAAATTGATGATTTTTTTTAAAAGTTGGTTAAAAGAATTTTTTTTTATAAGTTTGTTAAAAGATTTTTTTTTTTTTTGGTGGGGTAGCCTTCTGCTTGTGTACGTAGAAAAATATATCTTATTTATAAAAAATAAAAAAGGCAATTTTCTAGTCTGCCAATAAAAGAGAAAAAACTCTTTGTAAAATCTAAACTTAAAAAAAAGGTATCAATTATATTGCTGAATTCGTTTGCAAACTCAAAACAGGACGGAAATGGATAAAAATTGTAAAACATGATTTTATAATTCCACACGGTCCGAAAATTTAAAGTTTTACAGTTTTTCTTAAGAGTCTGTGATTTCAGCGGATTTTTTTAGTTCTTGGTTTGTCGAGAGAAATACTCTTCCCAATGGTAGGGGAGAACAAAATAAAACGAATTTTGGTCACAAATGTAAACATTGTAAACTTTTAAAACTGTTTTATCCGACTGCAGTTTCTTTCTTTAAACTTACATTGTAAATACATATTTTTTCTCGTCGTTCTCATCTTATGTGGCACCCCCCCTCCAATTTTCGTGACCTTAAAAAAAAGTAGACGATCATAATCACCAACTTCTTAAAAGAAATTATTTCTTTAATAAACTCTAGTATTTAAAAAAGAAAGAAAGAAAAGACAACTTATTTGTTCAAAGTCAACAATTTCTTAAAATTTTACATGATAAATTGAGAATTTGTCGATAAAGAAAAGTTTTTTATTCCTGTGATTCCTCGTTGACGTGTCCCCCTTTAATAATACCCCAATCGGTAAGTTATTTAAAAGTGAATAACTTAATTCACAATCTTGTTCGTCAAAATCTAACAAAAGGAATTTACTAGACATTATGTACTTTATACTAGTAAGTGAAATGAATAATACAAGTTTAAAATAAAAATAACAAAACTTTAAAAAACAAAAATAATTTCAATAGGTAAAAAAAATGTCGTAGCTCATGTAGTAATAACGTTGATTATGACTCTTTTGTTGCGACCATTTAGTTAAGTTTTGTCGTAGATAGACGATTTTCCCCTTAGGCTAGTTTTCAGTTATGCCCAGTAATATATAAAAGAATTAAATAATGCTAACTGTCAGGATATTTATAATATATTTTTCTTCCTCATCATCAAGGTCTTCTTAACGCACTTTGCATTTGTAATTACACAGTTACCTGCCCTTCCTCTTTAACTTTCTTCCTTGGCCTTTTTCATTGATTCTTAAAATACAAATTGGTTAATGTTAGAAGCAGCTGACTGGTGACCGACATTATGTCTATAAAGTGTTGGGCTGGTGATTATTATATTTAGTAAAAGTTCATCTGAAAGCCAATATGAAAACAGCGCTAAGAACCGTGCATTCCTTTTTCTCACCTGTGTACTTGTAAAACCAACACAAAGAGAGGCAGAGATGGGGAGGTGTTATCAACTAAAAAACAATCTCCTGTTTATCAATAAGACACACAAACTAAACACGTTCATACAATCTAACCTTGTTTAGTGTTTTGTATTTGCAAATAAACAGAAGTTAGTGAACAGAAATACTCATAAGAAATAGTGTCAGTAAGCGTAAGGTCTTCTGGTACAGAAATTTAAAATTACTAACTCCAGATATCGTAAAAAAAATAAAAAAAATAACAATAAATAGTAATTGAATAAGAAAGTTATAGGAATGACAAGTGATATTGATATTTCTAAAATACACCTTGATAATTTTTTTTTATTTAAAAAAATGTTTATTTTGGGGTTTTCTTTTCTTTTTCTTTTTTTCTTTTAAGAAAAATCGTTTAGTTCCGTCGTACGAGTTGTTAAAATAAATTATTTCTTTAATAAATTCTAGTATTATCTGGGAAGACGAAAGTTAGGAATAGTAAAATATTCCATTTTATACTTTTTTTTTAAGACAGAAAGGGGTTACAACTAAAATCCGAGAATGAAACAAAGTATGAAATAAATCTTTAGAGAATTATCTAAGTTTTTGTATCTTTTTTTCTTTCGATCAGCATGATGCATCGATGTTTTTCAAGGGCAGTTTTGGAACGACTACTTTATTCTCCCAGATTTTATCACGCTCGAGACTTTTTTGTTCGTTTCGGTCTCCTGTACAGTACTGTACATTATACAAAATAAATTTAAAAAAAAAAAAAAAACGTCCTTTATTTTTTCAGAGATTTGACCGAAAAATAGACTTGTAAAAAAAAAATTATTTTAAATAATAATAATCAGTATTTGATTGATAAAGTGATAATTTAAATATTTAATGGAAATGTTTTTCGGGATTACTTCTATATTTAATTTGCCTAATAGTGGACAGTTTTTGTTGTTATTGTTTTTTTTGTTTTTTAAGCCACCAACCAAAATATGAGAATGCGTGTGTGGTTGTTGGTGTTTACTATTTACGTGAGAATCAAGCAAATAACATTAAATACATTCAAACTAATTTGCATGTATACAAAACTGTCTACAAATTTGGTAGCCTAACTATTATTAACTTGTTTTTTAAATAACATTTTTTACTATATAATGTTCGATCTACGCAGAAGAGTTTCGATTAAGTGCCTTGACAACAAAGGAGATTATGTTGAAATAAAACTATGATTTGTTAAAAATATATATTATATTTCATTTTAGGCTACACTGCCCATTCCACGAATAATACGTACCACGGTACTGATCATATAGGCCTACTTAAAGGGTATGTTTTTTTATGCAAATAACTTTGTTAGTGAATTTGATCCTCACCAGGAGGCCTAATATTATCAGCCTGTATCAGACTAGGCTAAATGTGTGACTATACTTTATGTATTATCATTACATACGTTTGTATCTCGCCTTGTCATGTAAAATTGTTTTATTTTTTTACTATGCGCCTCATACAGTGTTTTATGTAAGACCAGGCCGGAACAGAAGGGGCGGCATAGGGCCTGAAATTTTGAGTCTTCATTCTACTTCCACTGATAGAAATCAAGAAGGACCTTGGTGGTAAAAAAAAGGGCTAAAGAGACAGTCAGGGGTGGGGCTTATATTTCCATATGATCAACTTTGTATGAGCCTATGCCAAACTAAGCGCTATATTTTCATTTATTAAGTGTGACACGGACATAAGATTGGCTTAGTAGGCGAAGGAGTGGAGATATGTGTAATTCCTGGTATCAGTACTATTCGTGTTCAATTCCAGGTAAAAATCAGGATTTTGAACGCACGCCGATTCTCAAGGAAAGTATGCGGGCTCTCTTGACTTGGGAAATTGGTGTGGTATCATTTTTCTACCCACCTCACATTGTCAGCCTTGTGTCGAACTACACTAGGCATATATATATATATGTTTTATATAAAGTGTTTCGTGTGCAATGTATCCAAGTAGGTCAGAAGGAATATAGTGCCTGTTTATTTTTGTGTGTAGCTTATTCGCAACTAAGGAGGACGAAGAAAACCCGGGTGTACGATGTGGGGTATAGTGTAAGTTTCGGGTGGAGGGGCGTACGGAAATCACTTAGGAAATATAGACTGAGAGGTACAGCCGATAGATCTGAAGGCCGGGGTGGGTGGCAACAAGAAGGCAAGTTATAACAGAGCTGAATAACAAGACCTAGAGGGAGGGAGAGAGAGAATAAGCAAGCAGCGCTTACACACACACAAAGAAATTGAAAAATATTCAGTGTTGGTAAGAAGACGCGGGGGCGGAGTGGTGGATAGGGTAGGGGAGATGAAATGAGGACAAATTGTGCAAGGTTAGCTGTTGGGTGCGTATTTTGCTCAAAACAAGCTTTAAGAGAAGGGAATTATGTTCAACTGATTCGGATTTAAGAAACAAACAGGTCTTTTACTCAACATAGAATAATATTCTCTACCCCCCCCCCCCCCACATCCAAGCTAAAAAAAAAAACAACCTTGCGGACGGAAGCCTAAAAATAAACAAATAAATGCGTTTTCTTTTTCTCAACATCTCAACCAGAAACACAATTTTAAGCACCTCGCGTTAGCGAGCTAGCCAAGAAGAATATTGTTAATGAGTTCGATCCTCATTAAGCACCCATCTATTCTAGATTTCTGTTAAGATAAATTTAATAAATGACAATTAGAAACTCAATCGGAGGCGTTAGTATGTTTGGTTTGGTTTCTTTGTTTAAAATGACATATCAACCTTCCCGGTTGGTTGGTTGGTTTTATTTTACGGCATATAAACCCTTTTCGGGTCATTTAATGCCGAATTAAGTCATTTTGATATGTGGTTACTTACAGTACCTGCTATTGCTTAAATGGTCACCCATCTAAATATTGAAGAGGCTCATCGCTGCTTAATTTCGGTGATCCAGCGGGAACCAATGCTTTCAACGTAAGCTCAACCTTCCCGGGATATTCAATGCCAAAGCCACTCTTGTAGAAGAGATGTAGTGGTACTATTACCCCATCGCTGGGGGATTGGGCGAGGGTCCATACCGAAAGTGAACGTAGTTGCGCGATTGAAGTTCGAACTTGTTTACTATGCTGTTGCAGTCCAACACGGTAGCCATGACGTCACGGGGACTCACCGGGTGTTATTTATTTACCACATACCCCACGGGTTAGGCACAAGGCCCTATTAATATGGGACCACCCATGAACCGAAGCTCATGAGAGGCGGGTGCAAAAAATACGTTAATCCCGTCGGCTTTCCCCCTCAAGGGGGCGCCTCAGGCACCGAGCAATAAACCCAGCCCTACCCCTTTAAATCGAGGGGGCAGGTGTTGCCTGGGGGATGGCCCCCAGGGATCAACGATGTTAGCTTACGCGGGTCGAAACCGGAGTTTGTTGGCGGGGTTTAATTTTGATGGTGCGAATAAGCTGACGCAAAATTTGTCGTCACGTGACCAGATTTTTTTTTAAATGAAAGAAGAACTTCAACTTTTATTAACAATAGGAAAGAAGGTGATTTTTAAAAAGTTCTAATTGTAAATTTACAAACAGTGAGAAATTGTAAACGAGTCAAAAACAACATTACGATCCCAAGAAATAAATAATCGAGTTACTTTTAAGTAAACATATCAAACGTTGTAATAATTAAATTATCGTACTGTGGTGTATCCACAGCTTCCGCTAGTAAAATTATAAGAATCCATATTATTTCTATTGGTGTATTTAATTTCCCATCAATAGTAAGGTAGAAGATACAACACAGGACCTTGTTAACATGGGAAATCCAAGAGAACTTTGGGCCATAGACAAACACGAATAAGGAAATCACAAAGATTTTCTATTGCACCTTTTCTTTTCTTTTCTCTCTCTCTCTCTCTCTCTCTCTCTCTCTCTCTCTCTCTCTCTCTCTCTCTCTCTCTCAAGAACTTTAACATATCACAATTTGTACACCTTTCTCATCTTTTGTAAATTGTCACTTAATATCCAGTCACCAAATCTGTCTTCCTGTCATTCTCTCTCTCATATATATAGAGAGAGAGAGAAAGAAGAATGAGAGGAAGATAGTGTTGGTGACTATATATATATATATATATATATATATATATATATTTAATATACCAAGCGTGTTGGTAGATCCTTGCGAAGAGAAAAAACCCGGCAGATATATATATATATATTATACTAAAGCTGAGTAAATCAATATTTGTCTCCTAAAGGTTTTTTTCCTATTTAGTTTAATGACACACAATTCATATCAACATATTCCTTAGTTATAGGATGTTTGGATTGAAAAATATCATGTTTGGAAAAAATCCATTTCAATTGGTTCTAATTAGTCGTAATTTGCAATTAAGTCAAAAACCGACCGGTCTCTCTATGTATATTTTGATTACCTCCTCGTTATATATGTTAGTTTCCCTATTTATTTTTCTTTTGATTAATTCAATTCGCTTTGCAAATTTACTTTTCCTTAATCACCATTATCTACACAGAGCTTAATGTGTGACTCAACGGGTGACATTTTGTCTAGTATATATATAACAACTTCTAGATCTTCCTTGAATAAAAACTGTCTCTTCACCCTCAGGCAACGCTTCTGTTTCATTGTTACCTCTGACGTGAATCCAGACCAGCATTCGACTTTATAGCTATCAGCTATATACAAAGTGTGTTATAAAAGTATCGAGATTGAAGCTGTATTTACCAAGATAGAAATGAACAATGAATGGAACGTTAATTTTTTAAGAATACAAGGTGTGTCAAAAAGTACAAAATTATCTCGATACTTTTTTGACACTCCTTGTATGGCTGTTGAGTTCCTGTTGTAACAAGTGTTCATGATGACATTGTGAAGGATTCAGATTATAATTTCATAGTTACCTGCGTTATATCGAGAATTTGCATAATCAAAAATAATGTTTCCAACACACTATGATCCCCCCCCCAAAAAAAAAATCATTTAGTTGCAGATTGCAAATGACGTGCTTCTTTCATAAGTTAAAGCATTTTAAATGTATTGTTCTTATAAAAATCTCACTATGATGTGATGTTTTTTTGGCTGATTATGATCACACACACACACACACACACACAGGCAATGAGGATTTTTGTTGTATATGGGAGGTGTGTTCAAAAAGTATCAAGACTAAAGCTTTATTGGTGCTCTTCCCATATGTGATCTACTGAATAGTTTCTAATCCAATATGTGATCTACCGAGTTGTTTACATTCCAATATGTAATCTACTCATTAACTACCCATTATTTTCCCATTAAACCCTAAACCCTAACTTCTTTTTTCCTTGTAGATCACATGCCATCAATAGTAGATCACAAACCTTCGCTAGGTCACATATTAGAAGAGTGCCGCTTTATTTACAAAATAATAATAATAAATAAATAAAAATAAAAATTAATTAAATCAAATTGAAAAAATAAAATGAAATGAACATTGAATGAAACATTGATTTTCATCAAAAGAAGTCCCAGTGGTATTCATCATCATCATGTTACGCTAGCAGCGCGAATATCCATGACAATCTCTCGCCAATCATCCCTATCATTCATTGACCTCAGGAGGTCCTCTGCACAGCATGCAATATCCGTACAGAGCTGGTACAGAGTTGGTTCTTTGACGGACCGTACTAGCATATTCATGTGCTGGTTTCCACAGAAGGACGTCGCTTATGAGATCATCCTTACTTTTCCAGCGTGGCCGGCATGTCTTGTTCGTCTTACTCGGATGGTTTATGTGACTGGAGGAAGGTGGTCGTATAGCTGCTTTCTTGTGAGATGTTGTTTCCACGATTTGTTCCATACTTATTCCATCGAGTTTTTCATTAGTCGAAGCACCTTTTAAAATCATCAAATCTTACCTTTGAGATGAAATATGGTTGCTTTAACTGGATTTTCTATAGCTTTATTTTAAACATTCATGTACCTCATCAGTCTAGATGCTAATTTGTAGAGGCTGCAGCAAATAACAGATATTATTGATAGTATGTGGAGATAGATTGGCGTAGTTAGTTTCCTTTTCATTATTTACACGAGCCTTAAGTTCATATAACTTTCCCTTTTCAACAGCACATGTACACTAGGGTAGATCGATTTTTCACTTAAAAAAAATATCAAACTGTCCATCTATGCGAAAGTTGTGTGTTAGTATACTGAATACTGATGCCAAAAATTAGATCTTTGACTTGCACCATTGTTTGAAGAAATAGCACCAAAGACCGTCTACTAAAATGCACTAAAAATCCTCGTTTTCGCAAAATTTAGCCTTAGTAGTGTTATGGAGTGATTGGCGATATCTCATTAGATAGTTGGAAAAAAAAAACAATTTTGGATATAAAAATAACAATTGTTTTAGAGTCGTACAAGCGATTTAGATTAGAGTACAAGTCAGTGGTGGGGTAAAGTCAACACTAGATAAAATTTATTACTCGAACAAGGGAGATTTTAAAGGCTAAAAAGTCGGTTGATATAAAGAATGGCTGTTTTATACAAATGTTATCATATTGTCATTTACGTGAAGATAAGAAACAATTTACCCGAACAAAATAAATTTTAAAGGCTAAAAGTGGTTGATATAAAAACAAATGACTGGTTTATACAACTGCTGTCATCTTCATATCTTTTGTCGTTCTTGTGAGGACTGCATAGTATAAGAGAATTTACTCAACAAAGACATTTTAAAGATTAAATCTTAAAAGTGTTGATTTAGTAAGAATAATAATTTGGCGGGTAATCTCCGTGACCAATTTCTGGGAATTATCATAGCAACTGACAGATAAGTCTGGCACAAGACCGTTTATACAATAACAAAAATATTATCAGGTGTCTCACCAATCAGGAAACTGGGGCGGCGACTTGTTGCCCCCCTCCGAGATATGTAACCCAAGGCCATGATTTTGATTGGCCGTCCAATCAAATGCGACCGCGTGGGTGGGATTTCGTACACCTTCTGATGTTTACATTGTAGGGCCATTGGTCCGGCATTTCTATTGGCTAGCCAATCAGAGCCCTGGATTCAGGGGTTTGGAACCTATAAAAGAGGTCCCAAAAGGGTTCCAGGCAATTGGAGAGCTGGTTCTTGACCAGATTGATAGCTCCGTATCACAGCCTTTGTCACCGTCTTTGCTTTGTCATCTTGTTACTCAAAGTCCTGAATTTGAATCAGAACTCAACATATATCGCCAGTCAGTCCACAAAATTCCGACTCAACTTCAACTTCGACACCCCTTTGTGGTTGTACATGATTTTTATCACTGTATAATTAATAAAGGCCGTTTTATTGTTAAAAACGCGTTCGTATTAATTGTGGAACAACATTGGTGAATTTGGTCACTTTCAGGTACAGTCCGGAACAAGCACTTCAACTTTCCCGTGGGTCAAATAACACCCATCGTGTTAGATTCGGCGCCGCGACAGCATAGTGTTACATTTGGCCCCGTGACCAGATCATAGTATTACATTTGGCACCCCGACCAGCATAGTATTACATTTGTTGCCGCGACCACCATAGTATTACATTTGGGTCCCGTGACCAGATCATAGTATTACATTTGGCACCCCAACCAGTATCGTATTACAGCCTTTAGAAAAAGAGGATTTTTAGTGCATTCAGTAGACGATCTTTTTTTGTTTTATTTTCTTCCCCCACCATTTCCAGCTAACAATAAATACATTTCAATATTTTCTTAGAAACGAATTACACTGCATGGGGTACAAGATAGGGATTAGACGACTTTAGTTGTTCATAAATAATAACTGTTCAATTTATTAAACACTTTAGTTGGGACCCATCAAATTAGGAAATTAAATCAAATACATGCGTCCCAGGACGCACTAAATTAAAAATCTATCAGCATCACTGAATCGCAGTATTCAAAACTTGTGAATCCAAATTCAGGATTGCATACCCGGATTAGGTCCGGAATGTTTTTAATTTGCTCACGGGGATGGCCTGATTCCAAAATGGTATGTTGGGCTACGGCCTCTAGAAGCAAAGTTGAAAAAAAAAGGCAGCACGCTGACATTCGTATTTATTACTATTAGAGACAAAATATGTTTTGTTCTATTCATTCTTCTGGAATCTAACCAGCAATATTTCTCCAGAAATGAGTAATCATAAATAAAATTTATGTATCAACATAAAAAAAAAAATTGCTGGCTTTTTTTCTTGATTTTTAATTAAAGATTTTAACCATTTGTGCAAAGATTTTGGTCGTCTGTGTTTTTAGCTTTCTTCATCAATTTCCCATGAGAAGGAATTAATTAGATTTATTACATTAAATACTGAGCAGGAAATCTTAAATAAATTTATTGAATTAAATCCTCAAATATTCAAAAATGATCAAAACGTTATATTTGGTACTCTTTCAAAAAAAGAGGAAAGAAACTGGTGGAGAAATGTCTTTCTTTGGTAAAATAGAACGAAAAAGACAAAACAAAACAAAAAAAACAAGAAAAGAAAAGAAAAAAGAAAGAAAAGAAAAGAGAAAGAAAATAAAAAAGAAAAAAGAAAAGAAATTATCATTTGACAATAAATGTAATTAGAATATAGAATTGATATCAACATTTCCTTTGATTACGAGAAATTGCAAATTGCCAAGAAGTAAAATAAAAGACTGGACGAAAGTGTGTATTTACCCAACCCCTCCGCTTGTGATAGTTTTCCTTCTCCTAGTTGCCTAATCAAGGCTAAAGAGTCATGTCAGCACTAATATTTACCCATAGCTGGAAGGAGGATGGTTGGATACATACCTTTTCAAAGGGTAATAGTGGTATGTGAAATGCAAACAACCTCATCCGGGATTTAAACTCCAAAGGCGCCCATAGGTAAAAAAAAAAAAAAAAAAAAAAAAAAAGGGTTGAAAAACCACTGATCTTCATATTTCTTAAAGGACACTTGAATGACCTTTTAAACTTTCTGCAGAATTACGGGTTAGCTCAGTCGGTAGAGCGTTCGGCTAGAAACCACAAAGTTCCTAGTTCGATACCAGTCCCCGCCAACTCAGCGTATGAGTAGCACAGGGATCTGTGCGGTAAAGTAAGGAGCTGATGGTAGGTGTGGCGCTCCACCTCAGACCCTAAAAACAATCTCCTTGGTCTAGCGCTATTGAAAAGGGGATAGACTCCCTCGCTGACTGGCTGATACCGACTTTAGGCCGCCCCGTCGACTTTACTTTTACTTATATATATATATATATATTGGTTTACTGGTTGGTTTTGAAGGCTATCACAATGCAAGTGTAAAGAAAAAAGAAGGTAACTGTGGTGTTGTTTGTTAACCTGTGGTTTATTCTCAATATTTCGGGATAAAAATCCCATCTACAGGAGATTACTAGAACTGAAGTTGTTGCTAGTGGCTGTTCATTTGTTCTGTCTCATGTCTTCCAACTTCTTTACACTTGCATTGTGATAGCCTTCAAAACCAACCAGCAAACCAATATAAACACAATGCTTCAAACAAATTATAAAACCCTTATATATATATATATATATATATATATATATATATATATATATACCAACTCCTCCGTACGAGTAGGTTGTGATATATGGTCAATTTCTTAAGCGGAGTTTAACAAGTTTGAATTCAGAGTTTTCCTTCTCTTAGACTAGTTACCTAGTCATGGTTAAAGAGCCCAGTCTGCCCTGCTATTTACTCATAACTGGAGAGAGAGAGAAAATGGATCCATATCTTTCCCAAGGGTATTAACGCTATGTGAAATGTAGACAACCTCGTCTAGGATTTGAACTCGGGTCGACGAGTCCATTTCCCACGACTCTAACCATTACACCACGCGCCTACTACATATACGAGTATACAGAATCAAACTTTTATTTTATGAAATTGATTTCGCGTTTAGTAAAAGCATCATATTGCTGGAATATCTTTTCGTTCCAGTAAAAATGTATCCTATTTTCTAACTTTTCGTGGTGATGACTAAATATTTCAAACAGTTCATCTGGGTGAGCCAGCCTTTCGCACATCGACCCCCATTCGACCCTGTGGGGGATTAGAATAAAATTAAAATAAATAAAAAAATAAATTCCCATGAGCCTTCACCGGAAGATCCCTCCGAGCATGTGCTGGAAAAAGGACCCACTTCCGACCCCAAGAGAATCTCTCAGCCATTCTGACTTAGGCCTTAACTCGGACAAGACACTATTACTGACCAGGAAGAAATTCCCTTGCCAGGTGATGGCTATGACCCGCGAATAAAGCCTAAATTCTAAAACCACCTTTTGTCTTTGTCTCTTCCTTTTTCTCTTTCCTTGACTTCCTTTTAAGCGCGACCACCAAATATGGGATTACAAGCAAACCCTAGGAACACGCACCAAGAATAACAGCCACCTTTTAACCTAAAACGTTAAACTTACTTGCCACCCAACAACCCCTTGGCTATCATCGACCCCCTGTAATTCCTCAAACCACCTTCGGCGACGCCCGTGTTAGATTAATCTGTTAAAATCAATCGTTACACAGTGAAGTGTTTGGGGAACCATTATTAACGGATATGACCTATATATTATTTATTGCAAGTTATTACATGTAATAAAAGATAATATAAAAAAAAGAGACACGTTAGATTAAATGACAAAAATAAATAAAACTTTAAGGTAGTTATTTGCACAAAGCCGTTCGACACAGGTGGGATGTAGCACAAGGCCGCAATTAAGTGGCATCCATCAAGGGTCAAGCGCACTATTCAGTAGTAATGGATCTACGAGACTAAATTGCTAACCATTATACTACGATAGGACCGGTATGGCTCAGTCGGTAGAGTGTCCGCCTGGGAACCACAAGTTTCCTGGTTCGATACCAGCCCTCGCCAACTCAGCATATGAGAAGCACAGGAATCTGTGCGGTAAAGTGAGAAGCTGGTGGTAGGTATGTCGCTCCACCTCAGACGCTAAAAAATAATCTCCTTGGTCTAGCGCTAACAGATACTACCACTCCGGGTCAGATATGACCAGGAAGCAATGGTGATGAAGAGGTGCTCCACATTCCCAAATCTCCAGAACTGGAACCTCGCCATCAGATAGAGTTTAACCCCATTCCCAGGACCTGAAGAACCTCAGCCACCGCCTTCTAGCACCCATATGATAAAAAGGATTGGGGCTTGTCATAAAGGCAATCAGGTTGGGGCAATCATATAGGTGCTAGGGCTTGACATGACCAGCCGATTCAGTGGGACTTGATAATAATATTGAAAATAGTATCACTACAATGAATCATTTTCAGATGTGAAGTTAACCCTTGACCTCTTGTTGGGATCAATACCAAAATACTTGTTACTTTGTAGCTAACAAGGCTGAGGGACTTGTTTCTCATATTCTCTAACCTAGTGGTTCCCCAACTGGGGGACATATAACATTTTTTTTGGGGGGGAGGTGGTCCAGGCAATCAAAATATTTAATCAGAAAAATACAATAGGATTTTTAAACATCGAATGGCTAGGGAGGGGGGATTCACCATAGTAAAATAAGAATCCAACTGGTGTTTTCAGCGTGACTTGACCGTAATCAGGCTTTTTAGGGATAAAGTTATTGAAAGAATGTGAACAATGTGGGATTTTTACACATGAAGGATGGAAAAAGATAGATAAATAGATACAGACTCAGATAGATAAATAGAAGAAGAAGAAGAAGAAGAAGAAGACAGGCAGACAGACAGGGACAGAGGCACAGAGGGAGGGGAACAGAAAACAAATCTTACATTTTGATCTAACAAAAATCAGATCCTGAAATAATTTTTATGAGTACACAAATAATTCCAGTTATCTGTTTTGCTATTTTTATATTTTGTGTCAAGTTTATTTTCCTGATCTCCCACCAGGCTAGGAATCGACACAAGGTCTTTTTAACGTGGAGAGGGGGGGCACGCACAAACCAAAGCTCATGCAATGGCCAGTGCAAGAAAAGCGTGGTCCCGTCGGTCTTTCCCTTCTGTAGCACTGGACATTAAAACCAACCCTATCTCTTTTGGCGAGGGGACAGGTATTGCCTGGGGGACACCCTGGGACTACGTAATTTACCAACCCCTCAATACGAGTAGGATGTGACACAAGGACAATTTCTTAAGCGGAGTTTAACAGGTTTGAATTCAGAGTTATCCTTTCCTAGACTGGTTTCACAGAAGAAACCTTCATTAGACAAAGACAGCAAAAATTAGGAGGAAAAGTTCTCAAAGTAGTTTTGACTAACGAGAAAAGAGTCCCTTTTATTTGGATTCAGAGTTTTCCTTCTCCTAGACCGGTTGCCATACCAAGGTTAAGTAACGCCCAAACGATAGTAGGCGGAGGAAAAGGAGCTCTTTAAGTAGTTTTGACTAACGAGAAGAGTGCCCCATTGGTTTGAATTCAGAATTTCCTTCTCCTAGACCGATTGCCGTACCAAGGTTAAAGAGCCCAGTCTGCTCTATTTACCCATAGACAGAGGAAGAATAATTGGATGCATACCTTTCCCAAAGGTAATAGCGCTATGTGAAATGCAAACAGCATCGTCTAGGATTAAACACGGAGTGTAGAGTTAATTTTCTACACAAGCATTGCACAATGCGGCTCCACTATATAATATATGTTAAAAACATGGGAAACCATTATTTTCAGCGGCATATTTGAAAGTTTCAATGGTAATCTCGTACACAAGCATCGTAGACATCAATGCATTAACTTTGTATTATTTGTATCTTAAGATGCACTTTTCTGTTTTAGCTTTATCTTAATTAAAAAAAACAAACTATTTGAATGGAGTAAATATCATATTTACTTAATACACGAGCATTTAAATTTGGTTTATATAGACTGCAGCAAAATTTGCTTACCATTTCAAAAAGCGAATATTTACTTAGTCATGTGGCTCATTCTGTCGGCAAATTAAAAATTAAAATTTACCTTTGCTGCCACACACACACAAATTATATATATATATATATATATATATATATATATATATATATGTGTGTGTCAGCTTGACAGTCAGGGTTCGAATCACACACAAAGCAGTCTTCTGTCTATATCTCTGCTGATGAGGCCTAATAGGCTGAAATGTACATACAGATTGATTTTTCTCGATTTGTTTAGCCTTACATTTGAATAGGTATGCCTGCCTAATTAATTAATTTTCAAAATTAGGTACGACTTCAATTAAGCACATAATATTCCAAAAATTGTCGGCTAAAAAGGCCATATCAAACACATTGTTTGTTTGTTTACTTCTCATATATATATATATATATATATATATATATACCTAGGTAGATTTTTCATTAAAATGTCCCGAAGAAAAGCTTTCATTTTACTGACATTTGACAGGATGTTTGTTTTAGGCTATCATCTGCTTTTCTGTGATCTTCCTGATCTAGCGCTATCGAAAAGGGAATAGACTCCCTTGCTGTCCGACTGATACCGACAATAGGCCACTCCGCCTACTTCACCACTTAAGACGATTATTAATGCTGTCAAAACCTTTCGGGAAAGAACATTAATTATGAGATTAAAAAAAGCAAAGATCAAGTCCCACAATTATTATGGTGATGATGATATTAACATAACCAGGTATTTTACCTGTTCCTCCCTATTCTCCATCACCTCACCTACCTGACAGGTGAGTGCTATAATAATCACCTGTTGTAAAGCTTGTCTCTTCTGGATTGCTCTCTCGCAAACTTTTCTTTTCCACCTTCTGGGCAGAAAACAATTTACCTAAATCACAGGTTTTCCCAAACCCAGAGAAATAAATCTATCATTTAAAAAAAACCCTCAATCATAATAAATAAATAAACCTCCCACATCAGGATTTTAGATTCACCTGCAGGTTTGGCCCTTTCTTGGGAAGTCATATTCATTTTTGACAGGTACAATTATTTTATTGTTTACAATTTTGTAAAGATACTTTATTAAGATTTTTTTGACAGCATTATCAAATACGTTATATTAAATAATATGTGTATTGATATTTGTTCATGCTTACGGCATGTGTCACATTTTTTCGTTCCCTGTTAAAATATTCTGATCTATAGGGACCTCCAATTTGTCATGTCAAATTTACCCCCCCCCCTATATTTAACACAATGAAACTTGCATAAAGGTTAATATCATCTTGAAATTGTTTTGTCCATTCAAAAGAAGAAACATAAAAAAACCCCAAAAAACTCCTGATTTAAAAAAAAAAAAAAAAATTCAGCTTACGGAAATAATGAAAATTATGAACGAAAACCAAGTTTACATTTTCGCACTGTTAAATCAATTGAAATCTAACGTAGCCAAAACAAGTTACGACTAGAGGGTTTTTTAAAAAATCTATGAAAAATCAATTAATGTTCCGATTTTCACGAAAATTGCCATAATTATTTACCTTTTGATAAAATTATGTTTGAAATAGGTTTATCCTAAAAATATATCAGGGGAAATATTTTTACGAGGTCTACCCCCTATTTTATGAAATATGAAAAAATAAACCCATAAAAAACGATTTATAATTTTTTTCTATAAAGATAAGAGTCTGTATAATTATATCAAAAGATTTTTATAAATTTCTATATGGGAGGTTTTTTTTAGTAAAAGAACCATGAATACAGAATTCTGCTAAAAATATCAATAAAGAAACTGATCCTGTTGTAAAAAAACGGACTGTTTTACTTATTTTTCAAAATAATGGTGAGTAATTTATAAGGTGTATAAGCCCAACTATTTTCCATCCAGCTATGGGTAAATAGTAGAGCAGACTGGTTTCTTTAACCAGTCTAGAAGGAAAACCCTGAATTCAAATCTGTTAAACTGCTTATATATCTGGTTTGCATACTCCCCCCTCCACCAATAAAATCTTTTCCCCAGGTTGTCAAAAAGAGGAGTTTTCACATTTCAAAAGTGGATGCCCCAAGCTTTAAAAAAATACCAAATTTAGCTTGGTGACAATTTTTCCCGGTCCACTTTCTTATCTACCAGATTATTAAGAAAATGGCCTTTTGTCACATTCTACTTATGCAGAGGAGTTGGTAAATATGTTAACCGTGATAATTTTTAGGTACCACCAAAATACGCCACGTGATCAGATTAGGCCATACTGAAGGAAGAAACGTAAATATTTTTGAACTTTTAAAAAAAATCTCGCAAAAAAACAAAAAAAAAAAAAACATAAAATGTTGTTAGAAAGAAAAACAGTTAATTCAAAGATCAAATTATCTGATTGGGAAAAATTACTCACCTTTATCTTGAAAAATAAGTAAAACAGTCCGTTTGTTTTACAACAGGCTCATTTTCTTTATTGATATTTTAGCAGAATTCTGCATTCATAGTTCTTTTACTAAAAAGCTCTCGCATTGAGACTTATAAAAATCTTCTGATATAATTATTCAGACTCTTATCTATATAGAAAAAAAGTAAAAATTGTTTTTTGTCCATTCATTTTTTTATATTTCATAAAATAAAATAGGGGTGGAAGACCTCGTAAGAAAATATTTCCCCTAATATATTTTAAGAAAAAAACTATTTCAGACATCTTTTCATTAAAAGGTAAGCAATTTTCGAAATTTCCGTGAAAATCGGACCATTAATTGATTTTTCATATAATTTTTTAAAAAGCCTCTAGTCATAACTTGTTTTTGGCTACGTTAAATTTCAATTGATTCAACGGTGCAAAAATGTAAACATTGTTTTTTGTTCATAATTTTCATTATTTCCGTAAGCTGAAAATTAAAAAAAAAAATCATCAGGAGTTTGTTTAATGTTTCTTCTTTTAAATGGACAAAGAATTTTGAAGATAATATTAATCTTTATGCAAGTTTCATTGTGTTAAATATAGGGGCGGGGGTAAATTTCACAGGGAAAATTGGTGGTATCTAATAATTTTAGTCAGGAAATGTTCGTTTCACTGCGTACATTAGAATGAACAAAAAGAAAACAATCATAATTTTAAAAAAACAACAAAATAATCAGTTCCCTAACTCCAACAAGTTTTACAACTGATCCTTGATTTTTCCTACACACACTGGTGAAAAAACTTTTATGCAAATGTAAAAGTTGGAAATAAACTGTTTGTTCTTCTTGTGACATTTCAAAATCAGTTCGTTTGTCCTTTCCTGCTTGTTTTTTATAATTTTTTTAAACACTACATGACATTAAATGTGTGATCGGACACCAGAACACATCAAAAATATTATGTATCCTTGGCCTTTTTGGCTGAAAAGGTGTAAACTGGTAAATACTAATATCAAAGGGTCATCCCTCCAGGTAACACCTGCACCCCATTGTCTAAAAGGGGTAAGGGTTGGGTTTATTTTCAACACCTGAGGTGCCCCCACAAGGGAAAATGCCAACAAGACTAGAATATTTTTTGCACCTGGCTCTTGGGAGACTCATTTCCTGAACGCTCCCTAATCTTGTGTCAGACTTTACCAACAGGGAGGGAATTAAATATAATAATTGAACTGTCATATATTTATTATATCTACCCCGGGTGCAAGTATTCAAGTTTTGATGTAATAAAATATTGTATTAAATTAGAAACACTAATGAAACTAAATAATAATGCAGATAAAATGATTCGAAAAATAGAACAACTTTGAAACTAACCCTTCCATCATTTTCAATCACTCCCGTCTTTCATTGCTAATTTATCCTAATTTGTTTAGTTATAATGAGGAAGTAATGAATAAAATTACAGTTATTTCTTCTATTTAATGGATTTCTTTTAAGATTTATCCCCGGCTCATATTTATTAAGATAAAATTAAACAATTAGAAATCAATAATTCTAAGCCCATATTTATTCAAATCAAATTTTCAATGTCAATATGAAAATTAACCTTCCCGTTCACACTGTAAACCGCTATTTTGTTGAATATATAAATACATTTGCATGTTTTTAGTATGTAAACCCGCCCAACGGGGTGGGGGTCCAGTGGCTTCGGCCCTGGATCTTTACATGTTAATAGCGTCGATCCTAGGGGGCTTTCTCCCCAGGCAATACCTGCCCCCTTGACTTGAAGGGGCAGGGCTGTGTTTATTGCCCAGCGCCTGGGGCGCCCCTCTTGAGAGGAATGCTGAAGGGATCGACGCAATTTTTGTTCTTTCCTACCCATGAGCTTCGGCTTGTGGGTGGGCCCACGTTAAAATGAGGCCTTGTGCCCAGCCCATACAAGTGGGGTATGAGGCAAATACCTGTAGATAAGTCCAACGGGGTGGGGGTCCAGTGGCTTCGACTCTGGATCTTTACAAGTTAATAGCGTCTATCCCCCCAGGCAATACCTGCCCCCTTGATTCAAAGGGGCAGGGCTGGGTTTATTGCCCAGTGCCTGAGGCACCCCCTTGAGGGGGAATACCGAAGGGATTGACGCAATTTTTTTCCACCTGCAACCCATGAGTTTCAGCTTGTGGGTGGTCCCACATAAAAATGAGACCTTGTATCCAACCCATACAAATGGGGTATGAGGTAAATATATGTAGATAAGTCCAACAGTATTAATAATGTAATACAATTTTATTAATAACTGAGGTTTAAATAAAAATAAAATCATGGAGAATGTGACGTAAATAACTAGGAGAATGTGACGTAAATAACTAAGGGAATTGTGACTTGAGTAGTGATTTAGTTTCGGTTACAGACAAACACACAATAATAAGATTTGATATTACATCTTATCATATTTAGTGCACTAATTATAAGCATGTTTCATCCAACCCCTCTATCATAGGTAGGATGTGATAGAACGTCAATTTTTAAGAGGAGTGCCTCCTTGCTCCTGGTGGATTGTCCCTGATAAACTACAATATCTAATTGATGAAGGTTATTGTTTATTGGCTAAGCAACAATATGACAACTTTCTTACCCAATCAATCCAATTCAAATTATTTATGACAACAACTAAATGATATTAAAGTTTCAACAGTTGAAGATGGAATATTTTATTGCACCCTTCTAATTTGACCCAGCTCTTTCTCTTTCCTGTGGTTTACCAATTTTTCAAGTATTTGGATTCCTTTCTTAACCCTTTATCTACTACTACTACTACCATGCTTGACAAGCTAGTATCGTATCGCTGATCCTTTACTACTGAATAGAACTCTATTCATCTAATTCATTTCTCTCTTCTTTTTTATATAACTGTAAACCACTTTCTAAGAGCTGAGGATCTCGGGTGTTTTTTTATTATAAGAGACATTTTTTCTTTCATTGCTTTTACCATCCTTTTTCAGTTAATCAAAATTTTACATCTCTGAATTAATATTTAAAATTCTGAGCCCACATACATTGGCTAGAATATTGTGAATACAAAAAGAAATATGAGAACTCATTTTCATCAGAGGATTCCCATACTGTGCTGAAAAAGAAAAAAGAAAGTCTAGTGGTATTTGGGTTAGTGGTAATGATGTCTTTGCCCCTGAAACCATGCCTGAACTCAGTTATCTTTTGATAAAATCTTGGGGGGGGGATAAAAATGTAGGAATTAGGAAAAATATGGCAATTTGAAATTTATTTTCTTTTGTTTGTTCTTGCAAGCAACAAGTGGAGGCGTTCATGGTGTAATGGTGTTATATACCCTACCTGTGAAAATTAATGGGTATATCCCAATCCTCATAAATACGAGAGTATTATACTGACTGAGTAGTCTGATACCACTAGCAGCGGTTTACCTTCCTTAACGCTGCTGACCTATGAACATTAATGGGTATGTCCCAATCCGCATAAATACGGGAGTATTATACTGACTGAGTAGTCTGATACCACTAGCAGCGGTTTACCTTCCTTAACGCTGCCGACCTATGAACATTAATGGGTATGTCCCAATCTGCATAAATACGGGAGTATTATACTGACTGGGTAGTCTGATACCACTAGCAGTGGTTTACCTTTCTTTAACGCTGCTGACGAGTATTGTATTTTGTTAATGTTTTATATAGATTCCATTTAATTTCCAACCTCCGTTTGGTTATTCCTCATTTAGTAACCTTTGTTAGGTTACAACAAATGGTTATCAGTGTAGGAAAAGGACATGGTGACACGAATTCAAATTTTGGGTGAGGCTGGTAAAATTCACATAGCACTAATAAAATTATTTTAAATTAATGAAAATGAAGTAAAATCTTCAGCTATTAAACAAGATTTTTTCGAGTCCAACCTGTTATTAATTTATTTACTGCTAAAAAATATATATTTTTAAAAATGAACATCTTCTAAGTCTGTTAATTCCATAATTTTTGCCAAGAGTAATATGTATTTACCAACTCCTCCTAAATTACTAATACACTTGGGAAAGGTTTGGATCCAACTATTCTTCCTCCAAATCTGGGTAAATAGTAGGGCAGGCTGGGCTCTTTGGTATAGCAACCAGTATAGAAGGAAAACTGAATTCAAACCTGTTAAACTCCGCTTAAAAATTGACCTTGCGTCGAATCCTCCTCACGCTGAGGGGGTGGTAAATATATACTAGCTATGAGTTCATGCTTTCAAATATTTTAACATGCTGAAATAACTTGTCTATGCAAAGTATGAGGTCAAAAGGAAAAAATCATTAAAAATTAAAACCTTACCCCTCTGTCACAGGCAGGATGTGACACAAGGTCAATTTTTAAGTGAAGTAAAGCTGGTTTAAATTCAGACTTTTCCCATATTGGGTTCTTTAGCTTTGGTAAGGCAACCAGTCTGCCCTACTATTTATCTATAGCTGGGTCCAATAAGTATGCACAGTCCTCTGTGCAGTATCCAGAATCTGATGATTGACGTAGGTTTTTGCTGGTTGGCCTACACTGGTGTGTCCATGGGAGAAGTCACTTATGAGTTTGTCCTTGCTTCTCCAGCAGTGTCCTTGTTTGTCTTACTATGGTGGTTTACATGATAGGAAGTAAGTGGCCATACAGCTGCTTTCTTGCTGCTTTCAACATTTGTTCAAGACAGCACACAGCATCGTTGTGTATCTTTTTCTCTATGCACTTCATTGGAGTCTAGGTGGTACAGTAGCACTGACACGGCTACACCATGGAAGAATTTTCACTTTGTCTTATCAGTGAGATTAGATTTCCAAATGATCAATAATCTATCTATAGCTATCCACGCCTTTCCACTGCGTAGATAAAGCAAATTCACAATGAAACAGTCAAAATAAGAATTATCAAAAGATTTTAGATAAGATCTATATGCAATATGGTTCACAGTAAAATAAGCTTTTGAATTTAAAAAAAAATAATAAGAATGTGAATTATGTTGCAGAGTTAAAAAAAAAAAAAAGAAAAAAAAAGACCCCCCCCCAACAAAAAAAACTACACACCTCTAATCCTCCTGTGCTTCCCTTAGTGCCCAGCCCAGTCCCACCTTTTCATTCTACCAAGTGAAGCAGTAAGGAAAATTATTAACACTATGACAAGACTGAATTGAAATACATAAAGCCTGTTTCCTTTTCTAATGGTTATTTCCAGCTAAGTTCATTGTGTGTACATATTATAGAAAGTGTTTTGTGTGTGTTCATAGAAAGTGTGCTGTATGTATATGTCATACAAAATGTCGAGTGTATATCTCATAGAAAGTGCATTGTGTGTATGTGTCATTGAAAGTGTGTTGTGTGTGCTCATCATACAAAATGTCAAGTGTATGTGTCATTGAAAGGGTGTTGTGTGTACATGTCATTGAAAGGGTGTTGTGTGTACATGTCATAAAAAATGTGCTGTGTGTACGTGTTATAAAAAGTGTTCTATGTGTATGTGTCATAGAAAGTGTTCTATGTGTACGTGTCATAGAAAGTTTGCTGTGTGTACGTGTCATAGAAAGGGTGCTGTGTGTACGTGTCATAGAAAGGGTGCTGTGTGAACGTCTCATTGAAAGTGTGCTGTGTGAACGTGTCATTGAAAGGGTGTTGTATGTACATGTCATAAAAAATGTGCTGTGTGTACGTGTCATAAAAAATGTGCAGTGTACGTGTCATAGAAAGTGTGCTGTGTGTACGTGTCATAAAAAGTGTGCTGTGTGTACGTGTCATAAAAAGTGTGCTGTTGGTACGTGTCATAGAAAGTGTGCTGTTGGTACGTGTCATAGAAAGTGTGCTGTTGGTAGTGTCATAGAAAGTGTGCTGTTGGTACGTGTCATAGAAAGTGTTTGCTGTGTGTACGTGTCATAGAAAGTGTGCTGTGTGTACGTGTCATAGAAAGTGTACTGTGTGTACGTGTCATAGAAAATGTACTGTGTGTACGTGTCATAGAAAGTGTACTGTGTGTACATGTCATAGAAAGTGTACTGTGTGTACGTGTCATAGAAAGTGTACTGTGTGTACGTGTCATTGAAAGAAAGGTGCAGTCTTTTTTCCTGTCAACAAATGCGTTTTAATTTGTATTCCTTGAAAAGTTTAGAGACACAATCAAAAGAAAAAAACGAGATCATATCTATATTTCTTTTGCCAAGATGGCAGCAAGTGTCCTGCTTTTGGGTTATTTAAGGACTAGAAGATAAAACCTATCCCTTCCATGACATTCATTTTGATACATGTAAAATATCTACAGTGCCTACTTGATGATTTGTGTATACAAATATTTATTTTTCTGATGAGAAATGTTTGTCTTCAGAAAGAAAAACCAGCACTTATGTAAGAAATAATTTTACACACATATATCTAAATATTCAAAACACAGTGTGTGAGTACACACACACATATATATATATATATATATTATATATATTATATATATATATATATATCGACAAGTTGTGTCAAAAAAGGAAACAAGATTTTTTGTACTTTTTGACACACCTTGTATTCTGGAAAAAATAACGTTCCATTCATTCTTCATTTCTATCTTGGTAAATACAGCGTTAAATTTGCTACTTTTTTGACAGACCTTGTATTCTGAAAAAAATTAATGAATGGAACTTTTTTTTTTTTTCACAATACAAGGTATGTCAAAAAGTACAAAAAATCTCGATACTTTTTTGACACACCTTGTATACGTATTTGAAAGTTTGAACGTATCTATTTTTCTATATAATCGCCAATGCTTTTTTGACACACCTTGTATATATATTTGAAAGTTTGAACGTATCTATTTTTCTACATAATCGCCATTTCAGTCAATGCATTTTTGTTGGTTCCTAGAAGTTTATAGATAACGTTTAAGCATTCATGAAAGAATTCAATAAAGTTTTGAATGATCAATTTGTTTTAATTGACAAAGGTAGCAGTACACATTGTCCAAAGGAAAATTAGGGGTCATATTTATCTGGGGGGAGTCCCCAGGGATGCTGGACTGTGAAATGCTAGTAAGCAACTGCTGTGTTGGCTGGGACAGAAGCATACACCAACTATACACCTCTGCAGAGGGGTAAAACTCCTTGTCTTGCCGTATTAATTTAATACTGGTTGGTGTTCCTTAATCTTCTGTCCGTTATCATTTTGCAACACCATTTAGTTAAAAATGAGACCGTCAAAATCGTCCAAGATAAAATGAAAAAAATGCAAATACTGATTATCTGGTGTCGCTTATTCGCCAAATTCTTATTTCTTATGAGTTTTATCACCTCAGGTTATTATAAAGAAAGGACATGCTACACAGAAAAAATATAATAAGAAAAAAAAAGAAAGGAGAAAGTATAAGAAAAAAAGAAAGGAGAAAGTTAGAGTGAGGGTGTGAGAATGCGAAAACAATAACGTTAATCTGTTTCAATTGAACAAGAGAGAGAGAGAGAGAGAGAGAGAGAGAGAGAGAGAGAGAGAGAGGGGAGAGAGAGAGAGAGGAGAGAGAGAGTTAAATCAAGATTATTATAGTTTTTACATACGGCAATAGTTCTTAGGTAAACACATCAAACGTTGTAATAATTAAATTATCATACTGTGGTATATTCACAGGTCCTGCTAGTAATCATTACACCATGTGCCTGCCATATAGATAATATGAGTATTTTCTTTCTTTTTCTTTGAGAAACCAGTTTGTGCATTTGTGGGGTGCATGGTTGTGGATATTTACACTACATGAGTCTTTTTGTGTCTCTTGACAACACTATTGATTAAACCCTACCCCACAAAATTTTATGGGAGTGTTGATTTGATTAAAGTCATCATATATATATATATATATATATATATATATATATATCCTTTCTATGTCTTCTGTTTATTTATCTTGCACTCTGAAACAGGAATTGCAACCAGGCAAGGCAGTTATGGTGGCCAAACATGCCCGTGCCTGCTTGTTGGTAAATTCCGTGGACATTTTGATTAGCAGCTGCGACTCAAATGAATGAACCGAGGTTCCTCTTAAATAGAAAACAGTGTCTCCGAGTAGAGATCACGGACATTCTCTTGTACAAATGCCATTTAACAAAAGCAAGTGTGACTGTCAGTTTGCTTTAATTAAAATAAGCCCGGACTGAAATCTCTCAGAGTCAAACTAACAAGAGAAACACCCAGGAAATAATTTACAAGGAATATTCCCTCATTACTGGATCCATTAAAGAATATTAACAAATTGACACCAAGATACAGTACCACCGATAAATATGTTACATGTGGTTCTAGGACTACTTCTCGATGGACAAGAGCCTTACGGACATCTGCCCGATTATTTTTTTGCAATTATATGAAAAGAAAAGTATCATAGTATAATTTCAGTGCAATAGCCTAACCTTAACCATTACCTTAACCTAACCCCCAACCTCCCACATCTCTAACCTCGTAAAAAGACATTTCCCGTGATATATTTTTTAGGAAAAACCTATTTCAGACATATTTTCATCAAAAGGTAAATTATAGAAATTTTTGTGAAAATCGATTAATTGATTTTTCATAGAATTAAAAAAAAGCCTCTAGTCATAACTTGTTTTTAGCTACGTTAAATTTCAATTGATTTAACGGTGCAAAAATGCAAACATTGTTTTTCGTTCATAATTTTCATTATTTCCGTAAGCTGAAAAATATTTTTTTAAATCATCAAGAGTTTTTTTTTTTTTTTAAATGTTTTTCCTTTCGAACGGACAAAAATTTTCAAGATAATATTAACCTTTATGCAAGTTTCATTGTGTTAAATATAGGGGGGGGGGGGGAGAGCAATTATCACAGGAAAAATTGGTGGTACCTAGTGTAAACTATCATAGCCCTCGTTTAATGTGTAAGATGGAGAAAACTGCTTTTGCACTGAAATTATACTATGATACTTTCCTTATATATGATACTTTCATATGATAGAAAAAATATCTAAATATTCTACTGTACACACATTAACATCGGACAGTTGTCCATCGGGCACTTGTCAGTTGGGCAGTTGTCCGGATATCATTACACTCCCTACCAATTTTTTCTTTTAAGAAAAAGTTAATTTTCTTCTAAACCAAATACAGTGGTACCTTGACTTACAAGTTTAATTCATTCCACTAGTTACTCAATTTCCTCATATAGTTATTTACTAAGCTTAGGTTAGATGTGGCACAAGGTCAGAAGTATGGGGTGCCCAATGAGAACCAAACTCACTAACAATGATCTGCAAATCTAGCTTGCTAACCATTACACCAGGTGAGGTGCCCCAATTTCCTCATATATCAAATCAAGGTGCCTGTGATGTAGTGGTTGTCATCGTAGGAAATGGACACGGTGACAAGAGTTCAAATCTGGGGTGAGCCTTGTTGCATTTCACATAGCACTAATACCCTTGGGAAAGGTATGAATCCAAATATTCTCCTTCCAACTATGGGTGGACTGGGCCCTTGGAGAAGAAAAACTCTGAATTTAAACCTGTTAAACTCTGTTTAAGAAATTGACCATGTGTCCCATCCTGCTCATGAAGAGCAGTTGGTAAATATACATATCAATCAATTTTCCCCATTGAAATAATCTGAAATGCTAATAATCCGTTACAGCCCCCTCCCAACAAAAAACACCCTAAATATTTTGTTACACTTTTTTGAATATGAAAAGTAGCCCTGTATTGTATAAAATCATCATAAAATAGAGTTAATTATGTGCTATAAGTAAAATTGACAACCTATTGTTGGCATCAGCCGGACAGCAAGGGAGATCCAAGCTGTGCTACTCATGTGCTGAGTTGGTGAGGACTGGCATCGAACCAGGAACCTTGTGGATCCTAGGTGGATGATCTACCAACTGAGCTAAACCAGATGTTTTAATGTTTTTTTTTTATAGATAATATTTTTCTTTAGCATAATGAATTTGGAAATTTAAATGTTTTTTGGTAAACGAATTAACATAAGTATATCTGAAGTTTGCTCTTTCCTCAAATTTCATCTCCACCTCCCAAAAAACCCACACGCCACTGAAACTGTACAACTGCTATTAATGTAGTGTGGCTGCAACCCTTTGTTCCACAAGATGTTTACAAGATCTTGTTCTCTCTCTCTTTTTATCACATTTTTGTAGCAGTATATTAAAAAAAAAAAAGAGAGAAAAAAAAAGAGAGAAAAAACTTGGAGCCATCTCAACACCTAGACACAAAAATTCATCTTTCTCATTTCTTGGTTAATGAAGGTCTAATAGTCATTAATTAGTCAATTTCATTAATTAATGAACACTTGTTACATTTTTCTTTGATTGTAATGTAATTTTTTTTTGTTCTGTACAGAAAAAAGTCTTTCTTTTAAATAAACCAAAAATAGAAAATAATGTATCCCATTCAAACCACAAACAGAATTTAATAAAAATTAGTATTATTAGGATTATTCGGACTAGTGTTCTCATCTTTATTGTTATCTGTATAACGTTTTGGCTGATGTGCCCTCTGGCCTTCTTCAGGTATTTTTGTCGTAATTGGGAGCCATCATGGAACTTTGAACCCAACCCTTTATTCAATCTACGGTGGTATCTTGTTCTCATTCTGAAGAAGGCTCCTAAGTCAGACAAGAAATACCTGAAGAAGGCGGGAGGGTACATTGGCTGAAATGTTGTATAGATAACAATAAAGATGAGGACAATAGTCTAAATAATCCTAATAATACTAATTGTCAAGCCCCATCTCAGAAATTCAGAGAAACGATAAAAATTGTTCTAATAGTGTTATGTAGCAGTCCAGTTGGAATATATATATATATATATGGCGAGAGGAAGGGGTCTTAGGAGGTTCTGTTTCTGTGACTGGCCATCTTCTTTTGGGTTGATTTCTTCTTCTGGTTGATAAGGGCTTCTATTTGGTGGCTCCTGTTGTCTATGCTCATCCTTGTGGTGAGAAGATGGCTTACTTGGGAACAGATGACCATATAACATCTGTTCCCATTGACTAACCACCAAATTCTCAATAAGCCAGATCATTGGGTAGTTCAGTGAAAATTTTACATATAAATTTCATGCACTAATTGTAACAACTATGGGATGGGATAGTGCTACTTTACTACCTCTGTCCCATGATAGGTGCTACATTTAACACCTTAAAACACCTTGTACATCTCCAAATATCAAATTTGAACAGCATGTGTAGAAATAAACCAAAATTCGGTTTAATTTTTAAATACCTTTTGTTTTAAATTTCTTTGCATTTCTATACCTGAAAAGAAGAAAAAATTATAAAACATTAAACATAGAATTTTGATTTGTTTCTACACATGCTGTTAAAATCTGAGATCATTTGAACAAGAATTAGTGAAGTTATTAAATTAGGAAATGTTATCAATTTTTCTAAAATTTTATATAATTTTTTTTTAACACTGTATTTTATTAGGCAACTCCTGCTAACTTTTTGTCACTTCAGTGTATATGTGTGTGAGTATACAATCAGAATCTCCATGGAATTATATATTGAATATGCATTAAAATTCTTTCATTGTTGCTTTTCACTCTTAGAAAGTTTTTCTTCAGATTTAAATGGAAATTCTGGTTGTTCAGAATTACTTTCATTATTCTTGCTTATTTTTTTCTATAAAGCTTAGTTTTGTAAAAAAAAAAAATAATTTTTTTTTTCTGCACCTCAAATTATGGGAAACTTTTGAAATTGTTTAAATCAGTTATAGAATTACTGATTTTTGTATCCAGACATATACCATTTGCTAAATGTTCAGACATTTTTTTTAACTTCCTTTATTTCTTGGAGAGGATTTTGGAGTAAAATACTAGAAGAATGTTGATTAAATAGACTAGCAAAAAAAAAAACCCCACCCTCCAGGCGGTGTAAAATTTATTTTTTGAATGATATGGAGATGCTGATAGGTACACATCCTGCATCTCTGGCACACAAAAATCTAAAAGGGTGCAGTAAAATCATATCCATGCCTCCCAGTGTTTTTCTTTTTTCTTCCCCTACCATTTCAAGCTAACTGTAAATACATTTCAATAGTTTCTTAGAAATGAATTACACAAAATAAGTTACAAGGTAGGAGTTAGATGGCTTTAGTTGGGACCCATAAATTTTTCCCGGAGCTCATTCAAAGCGAGTATGTGCATCTCAGGATGCACTAAATCAAAAAGCTATCAGCATCACTGATGATATTGCCTGAGTGGGGTGGGAAAATTAAATAAATAAAATAAAATGTTTAATATTTTTAAAAAATTAATTATCTTATTATAATGGAGATATTGTGTTTTTCTGTCTGTAACCGAAACTATATTACTATTCAAGTCACAATTCCCTTAGTTATTGACATCACATCCTCCATGATTGCATTTTCATTCAAACCTCAATTATTAATAAAATTGTTTTACATTATTAATACTGTTGACCTTATCTACATACTGATTCCATGCAATTATATTTATATATACAACAAAATAGCGGTTTACTGTGTGAACGGGAAGGCTAATTTGCATATTGATATTAAAAATGTGATTTTAATAAATATGTGCTTAGTATTATTGATTTCTAACTGTTTGGTTTTATTTTAATGAATATAAGCAAAAATCTCTTCAATGAATCTAAAATTAAATCCATTAACAAGAAGAAATAACTGTCATTTTATTCTTTACTTCCTCTTTTCACTAAATACTTAAATTAGAAAAAATAACTATGAAAGACGGGAGTGATGGAAGAGTAAGTTTCAGTTGTTCTATTTTTCGATTATACCCCCCTCTGTTACAAATATTTTTATCTGCATTCTTATTTAGTTTCATTAGCCTTTCTAATTTAATACAATATCTTATTACATTAAAACTTAAATACTTGCACCCGGAGGGTGCATATATTTGCTAGTTTACTTAAAAAAGCATCATATTCACTCCACTGAGGTATTTGTTTTGATTTACAACAGTAAGGACCTGCAAAATGTTTCTAAAAAATGATGTTTTAATCATTTAGACTCTTATCTTTAGAGAAAAATTTAAAAATCATACGAGTAAAAATATATTTTGTTTGGATTTTATAAAATTAAATAAGGGGGCGGGGTCGACCAAGTAAAAAAAAAAACATTTCCCCTGATATATTTTAGGTAAAATTATTTTAAACATATATTCATCTAAAGGTGAATAAGTATCGAAATTTTCGTGAAAATTTGACACTTAATTGATTTTTGATAGGATTTTATTATTTTTATGTAGTAATGATACTGATTATAAATCAAATACTCATTGATAAACTTAATTCCTAAAATGACTTTGTCATAAGCAGTGACGTAGTTTCGGTTACAGACAAATAGACTGTATGTCTATACATATATTTTATATAGGAAATAAAACATTTGACAAAAATGAAAGAATTATGGTATGAAACCAAAATTTGGTGAGGTATTTAATTTCACTCATTTACAAGTTTCATCAGATAATGATCTGGAAAAAAAAATTCCTGATTTAAGAAACACAGTTTTAAATAAAACTAATGAGTTATTAAACCAAAGGTCAGAAATTTTTAATAAGTGCACATGGCAACTTAACAACTAAAAATTATAAACTTAAGCAAGCTTTTTTTTAACATAAACGTCATATGTGGTTATTGTCTGCTATTGTAAGAATAAGTCTATTCTATATGCGTGCAGTTTGACAATTCTAATCATCTATTTACTATCAGCAGCTGTTTAATGTTTGACAATTTGACCTTTGAATAATATGGACAGCTAACTATCGTTTGTTGTTTTTGCTGCTGTACTGTTTTTTAACAGGTATTTTTTTGTGCAAGACTTTAATTGTAATATTCCCTTCTGCAATTGTCCTTAATCAATCAATTATTGTGATCAATTCATTATGATTAACCCTGATGATTCGTTTTTAGTGAAATTACCTATCTATATCTTTCTTATATATATATATATATATATACATTATTATTTTGAAAACTGAGTAATTGGTTTTCATACCAATCATGAAAAAATAATCCCATCAGGGCCTACAATGTGGCAGAAATCATATATATATATATATATATATTTACATTTTTCCTATCATTATTATTATTATCATCATTTCAACATCATCTGATTATTTTAATAATAATAATAGCGTAAATCCGTATACATTTTGATAAACGGACCGAAACACACGTGTAAGTGATATTGATTAAAAGTGATATTGATAAAATTCATTTTTATCCATCTACATTTCTTTTCTTTACTCAATTTTTCCTCATATTGTCGGATTCAATTCCCTTTCCATTCTTACATATATATATATATATATATATACACATTATTATTTTGAAAACTGAGTTATTGGTTTCCATACCAGTAGAGTTTAGAAATAAAAAATAAAAAATAAAATAGCTTTGGTTGACACCATTGAGCACTATAAAGGTCTATGTGTTATGGAACAAACAAAACCTCCCCTAATCTTTTAAAAACATCCCTATACAAAATAAGCACTTCTACAAATAGAACCTTTAATATATAATGAGATGGAAGGCATATTTTTTCTAAAGAATAATAATTCTCAAACAGAATCCAAAAACAAGGAAGAAAAGTATGGATTTAAAACTAATACCCTACCCCCCCACACACACACACACATAAAAGAATTAGATAATTCTGAAAAAGTCTTTATGGAGTTAATTAAAACAATAAAATACAAAAAGATTAATAATAAAATAGAATTACAAATAAAAAATGACCTAAAAAAATATAGAAAAATCAGATAAAATTTTAATTAAAGCTTATAAATCCATAAACCTTTATAAAATAGAAGTCAAAAAATATAATCAAATAGTAAATAGAGAAGTAAGAAAACACTATAAAGAATCCCCACTGAACTTAGAAGCAGATATAAATAGAGAAGCTGAAAAATTAAAAATAGATGAGCAAATTGAAAAATTCAATATAAAAAACTGTTTTATCACAGTGAAGGATCACAAAAGTGACTTTAGAAATAATCCGGAATTTAGATTAGTAAACCACGCAAAAACACAAATGGGGAAAATTAGTAAAGTCATTCTCCAGAATATCTGCAAAACCCTTCAACCGTAACATTAACTAATGGCACAGCATGAATGACGGCATCAAATGTTTCAAGGGCTAGAATTTAAATTTTAAAAAATGCATTTATCAAATATGATATAAAAGAATTTTACCCTTCGATTATGGAGGAGACTGTAAAGGAGGCATTAAAACTTGCCTGTGATTATATGTCCATACCGCATGATGAAATTAATATTATAATGCACTGCTGAAAAACCTTATTATACTTCAAAGAAAAAAATTGGATAAAAAAAGGGCAAAAATGGCAACTTTGATAATCCCATTGGGGCCAACAATGCGTCAGAAATCTCAAAACTAGTTGGTTTCTGATTATTACATAACCTCAACAAAATTACTGACCCTGATAACCATGGACTTTATCGTGACAATGGGATCGTAATAATGGGTGCAGCTTAGGTCAGTTAGTAGAGTGTCCGACTAGGAATCACAAGATTCCTGGTTTGATACCGGCCCTCACCAACTCAGCATATAACACAAGGATCTATGCGGTAAAGTGAGGAGCTGATGGTAGGTATGTAACTCCACCTCAGACGTCAAAAAAAATCTCCTTGGTCTAGCGCTAGTGAAAAGGGGATAGACTCCCTTGCTGTCTGGCTGATATCTACTTTAGGCCACCCCGTCAACTTTACTTACTTACACATCTAGAAAAGGAGATATAGTAAGAAAAAAAAAACTAAATTGGTTATTTGGTAAGTTCGGATTCAAGTTAAGATATACAAACCAATTTAGAAATTGCTGATTACTTAGACATAACACTTAATATACAAGATGGTACACTATCGCCTTTTAGAAAAGATAATCAAAACCCTAGCTACATTAACATAGGCTCTAACCAACCCCAAAAAGAATTTGAAAATATACCTAATGGAATAAAGGTTAGACTATCAACTAACTTGTCTAATAACAACATATTCAACAAAAATAAAACAGACTATGAAAAAGCACTCAATGATAGTGGCTATAAAACAGAACTAGTATATAAAAACCCAAATGAAACATCGAAATAGGTAATAAGTGGAAATATAAACCAATAAGGATACTCTGGTTTACACCACCATTCAACATACCCATAGATAATAAATTAGGTAAGGGATTTTTTAAACTAATAAAAAACACTTCCCCTCTTCTAACATTTTACATAAAATCTTCAATGAAAATACGGTCAATATAGCTATAGCTGCATGTCCAACGTAGGCAACTTAATAAAAGCAACTGTAAAAAGATCAACAAAATACAAAATAATAAGCCCCCTAATTGTAACTGTATTAACAAAGCAGACTGTCCTCTGGAAGGAAAATGTTAACAATGCATATTATATAAAGTCGAAGTATATGCCAATAAACCAAACGCTATATAGCTATAGCTGCATGTCCAACGTAGGCAACTTAATAAAAGCAACTGTAAAAAGATCAACAAAAAACAAAATAATAAGCCCCCTAATTGTAACTGTATTAACAAAGCAGACTGTCCTCTGGAAGGAAAATGTCAAAAAGAGTGTGTAGTATATAAAGTCGAAGTATATGCCAATAAACCAAACGATAAAAATATGAATAACCATAACAAAAAAGTATACTTGGGATCCACACAAGGAGCCTTTAAAATAAGAGACTAAAACCTCAAGAGAAGTTTCTTAAATTAAAAATATAGACATAATACGAGTTTATCTAGTCATGTGTGGAAAATAAAATAAAAACTAGGAATAGACCCCTTCTTAAAACAGGAAATAATAAAGAAATGTAATAAATACAAAGCAGGAGACAAATTTTGCCAACTTTGAATGAAGCAAAAACTCGCCATAGATAATTACAAACAAATAAGCAAATTATTAAACCAAAGAAAAGAAATTCTAAATTCATGTAGACATAAAAAGGCATGGCTCCTTAGCCAATAAAAAAAAAAAAAGTTATAACAACCTTTTTACAAATTTTTAATTTTTAACTTTTAATGCTAATTTTTATCCACTCAGATATCCAATCCCATAATAAAAGATGTTTGTAACAACCATTTGGGTGGAACCTAGGTACATAGTGTCAACTCATTTTGGTCCTTATATATATATATATATATATATATATATATATATATATATATATATAAGGTGTACCATAAAAGTATCGAGATTGAAACTGTTTGATTGATTGAATGGAATGTTAATTTTTTCAGAATACAAGGTGTGTCATAAAAGTGCAGAGTTTGAAGCTGTATCTACCAAGATAGAAATGAACAATGAATGGAACGTTAATTTTTTCAGTATACAGGGTGTGTCAAAAAGTACAAAAAATCTCAATACTTTTTTGACACACCTTATATATATATATATATATATATATATATATATATATATATATATAACAAAAGTAAATAATATACAAAAAGTTTTTTCATCAAATAAATTCTCTAAAATTCTGAGACAAGTTATTATTATTATTATTATTTTATATCCAAGTTGTTTGGACTAATATCCTGATCCTCTGAGAATATCAGTCCAAATAATTTGTAGAATAATGCAGTGATCTGTTTTGACATTTTCAAAAGAATGAAATTAGACATTTTTGCCCAAAACTTTTGTTTGTTTCCCCAGATGAATACTTGTCCTTTGAGATATATAAGAAATATTGACTCCCAGCAGTTGGTAATGTGTCACGTGCCAAAACAGGATGGCATTCAGACTGACAGTGTAATATTGATACTGTTATTTAACAACAGAACTCTCTTCTAGGTGCTTAGCAGAAAACCTATTATTAGACATTTTAAGGATTCAGTCCTTTTTATTAATGAGTCATCAGTTAAAACAATAAGCCCCCTAATTGTAACTGTATTAACAAAGCAGAATGTCCTCTGGAAGGAAAATGTTAACAATGCATATTATATAAAGTCGAAGTATATACCAATAAATCAATGATAAAAATATAAATAATAGTAACAAAAAAGTGTACTTGGGATCCACACAAGGAGCCTTTAAAATAAGAGACTAAAACCACAAGAGTAGTTTCTTAAATTAAAAATATAGACACAATACGAGTTTATCTATTCATGTGTGGAAAATAAAATAAAAACTAGGAATAGACCCCTTCTTAAAATGGGAAATAATAAAGAAATGTAATAAATAAAAAGCAACAAAGATACAAAGTTGAATAACTAGCTTCAGGGGGCCAAGATCATTTTCTTAAAATCTTTGTTTGTTTGTTTTGTTTTACGGCATATCAACCTCAGTGGGTCATTTAATGCCAATAAGTTTTGAAATTAATTCATTCTTGATGGGTACTCAATTTGTTTTAAACACATTTGTTTCTATTTAACCCATAGATGAGACCCTAACAGGTACTACCACTCCAAGTCAGAATTGACCTGGTAGCAATGGTGATGACAGAGTGCTCCACATTTCCAGAACTGGAACCTCACCATCAGATAGAGTTTAATGTCATAGCTAGGTAATGAAGACCTTCAGCCACTACCTTCTAATATAAAAATAAAGGGTTGGGGGTTACCATAAGGGCAATAGGGTTGTGGTTATGGGTTACAGTTTATCTGGTGGTTGCAGGTTCAATCTCTGAGTGAAATCCATACCAATTCAGCAGAAGCAACATCACAGAGACAAATAAACAAATGAACACAATTCCCTAACCTCTAGGCATAAAATAACCTGATCCAATTAAAATTAACCTTTTTCTCACTAAATCAATTTTACAAGGAACCTCTGTTTTCTGAGTATATATTGTAATACTATATTACATTTTCCTCTTGTGAATTATTAAGCCGATTATGGCTCCATGAATATTAAATTGTTTATCAAACACTTTATAAACTTTTCTTGACAAATATTCTGGAACAATCACATCTCATTCTGTTATTCACACAGATTACTGAGGTTATTCTAGGAATCTTCTAGACTATTAAATAATAGTCTGATAATGTCATTTGTCGATTTTTAAAAATAAATGTTAATGTAAAAAGGGTTGAATACTTTCTCGTTTTATCTATACATATATAAAGAGTAGTTTGTGTGTATGTCCAGAGGAAACTATGAAAATAAAACAATTAATGACAAAGTAAATATATATACACACATTCACTATCACCAGATCTTGCTCTTTGATAAAAAAAAAATAATGAAGATTTGATTTATATTTGTGAATATAATTTTAAATGATAACAGCATGGAGTTTCTTTTGCATTTAATATTTTAAATAGTAGACATTAATTTTTCTTTTCAGAGTGGCTGGATCAACGTTAAGTCTTTTTTATGTAGGGATCTTAAATGGGGCATCCTGCGATCATCTAACTCGCGATTCAATAATAATGGATCAGTGAGACTAACTAATTTACCCCTCTCCCTACCCAGGTGACGCCGGGTAGCTACTTCTAGTTGCACAATAAATTTAATAATATACATTTTACAAGGCAAATTTTTAAAATTTTAATTTATGATATTTTTTTCTAATTTTGGTATCTAATTGGGTCGTACTTTTCAGGAAGATCTAACAATTGAAATGCACTGATTTAACAAAAAAGATATTTCATAATTTTTATATTTATTACTTATTAATTAAATACTAATTATATACTACTAAAGATAATATTTATTAATATTTATGTATTAATTAAATACTAATTATATATTACTAAAGATAATATGTTTAATAAATCCCATCGTCTAATTATATATTACTAATATATTCTATAAATATATTACTATATATTACTAATTATATATTAATTATATTTATTAATTATTTTATATTTTATTTTTATTATATTAACAGAGATATAACAATTAGAAATGCACTGATTTTTAAAAAAGTAAACTATATGAAGGAGGTTGGATACTTTATATGTAAAGTAGGTGGAGTGGCCTATTGTCAGTATCAGCCGGACAATGAGGGAGTCTATCCCCTTTTCACTAGCACTAGACCAGGGAGATTGTGTGTATGAGATGGAACACCATTCTTACCATCAGGCTCCCCACTTTACCGCACAGATCAAAGCCATGCTACTCATGTGCCGAGTTGGTGAGAGCCAGTATCGAACCTGGAACCTTATAGTTCCTAGGTGAATGCTCTACCAACAGCTAAACCGGCCCATTAGATCAACTAAAATGAGACTTTACCACACAGATCAAAGCCATGCTACTCATGTGCTGAGTTGGTGAGGGCCAGTATCAAACCTGGAACCTTGTGGTTCCTACGTGGATGGTCTTCCGACAACTAAACTTTAGATCAACTAAAATGAGACTTTACTGCACAGATCAAAGTCCTGCTAGTCATGTACTGAGTTGGTGAGAGCCAGTATCGAACCGGGAACCTTGTAGTTCCTAGGTGAATACTCTACTGACTGGGCTAAACCAGCCCTTTAGATCAACTAAAATGAGACTTTAATGCCATATCAAACAAATTATTACTTTAGATAAAATAACAAAGATGAAGTAAATTAACATAGAAATGTGTGGAATAATGGAAATATTTCATCTCAGAACATCAGAAAATGGTTGGTTGGATTTTACAGCATGTCAACCCTTGTAGGGTTATTTTATGCTGATTTTGTGGAACCATTATAGTATGTGGCCTACCTTTTGAATGTGGCCTATGAAATCATGTTTCTCTTATAGTATGTGGCCTACTATAAAAAACATATAAGGTTATAATAATAACCCTAACCCTATTTCAGAATTTTAGAATATTTTAGAATTAAATAGATCTCTGATCTATATACATTATGGATAAATTCTTTTTTAATTATTCTTAATTACTATATACAGCTTATGACTGAATTGCATTTCTTGAAATTGAATATATGTGAAAAATAATTAGTTTCAATAAATTGCCTACTACTTATAAATATAAAAATACTCTGAGGTAGGACACATTCAAACTGGGTAAGCCACATATTAACAGAATCAAAAAGGTTGGCCACATACTATAATGGCACCATTTTTGTTTTATTCATCTTTGTTGGGTATTCAAAATTTAAAAAAAAAAAACAACAACATTTTTTAAACTCCTTGTTTGGTCTATTTAACTCATAGATTAAACAGGTACTACCACTCCAAGTAAGAATGGACCTAGGGGTAATAACAATGAAGGGGTACTCCCCACAACCCAGAGCTCCAGAATTGGAACCTCACCACTAGATGCAGTTTAGGCTCAAACAGATGTCCTTCATCAAATTTCTGGGGACCGAGAAGTGCAAACCACATCATACCCAGGTTTTGTTTTTTTTTCATGCAGCTTTGCAGTTTGAGAGTACGAATATTATTTTATAAAATTTGATAATCTTTACTCGTACATTGAATGGCTTCAAAACCATAACGATGCAAGGGTCAAAGAGATATAGTACCAAAGGAAAACCAAGTAAGCACATACCTATAAATCATGTCAAATGGTTTCCAGCATTTAGTCAAATTGAATTACAAAATATTAGATTAGTGCAAAACATTTCTCTAGCAATGTGAGCCAAAAATATCTGTGTTAATTTACAAATAAGAAAATAAAATGGTTCCTCTCCAAGAGTTATTCATACTGTCACAGTGATGCTGATAGCTTTTTGATTTAGTGCGTCCTGGGAAGCAAATATTTTTTTTGAATGAGTCCCGGGAAAATTTATGGGTCCCAACTAAAGCTCTCTAACTCCTACCTTGTAACCTATCCTGTGTAATTCATTTCTAAGAAACTATTGAAATGTATTCACAGTTAATTTGAAATGGTGGGGGAAGAAAAAAGAAAAACACTGGTTTGCATGGATACTATTTTACTGTGTCCTTTTTAGATTTTTATGAGTCAGGACGCGTATCTATCAGCATCTCTGCTATCATCTTTACTGTTTTTACTGTCCTGTAAGCATGTCTCCCAAAAGGGGTGTCCTGGATATGGCACTAAACTGTATCTGATGATGAGGTTAGTTCTTTATTTAGAGTGTAGAGTACTCCTTCATTACCATTACTCCCAGTTCAAAAAAATTATTATATTCAATTGAACCATGTGAAAAAAAAACTCTTAAGAAACAACTATACACAAAAAATGTAAATATGAATGTACAATGAATGCAATTCCCTAACTTCTAGGTATAAAATAAGGGAATGAGGCCACATAAACTGTCAAGTTCGGTCTTCTCTGGTGTAAAGAGTAAAAGAGACCGTGAGTACTCACCGACAGTTAAACCTTTAAAGAAATGGAAAACCAACAAGATTTTATATATGTAGATCATGGGTAGGGAACTTGCAGCCTTAAGGCTGCATGAGGCCACATGAACTGTCAAGTTCGGTCTTCTCTGGTGTAAAGAGTAAAAGAGACCATGGTTATTCACCTACAGTTAAACCTTTAAATAAATGGAAAATCAGCAAAATTTTATATATCAGTTGATCATGGGTAGAGAACTTGCAGTCTTAAAGCCGCATGTGTCCATCTGTGGTGTAAAGAGCTGTTGGATAATTTTGTGTATATAAGGTGTGTTGCAATACACCACTTAAATTTATGGACTAAGCTAGGTCATAGTTTAAACCTCAGCCAATCAACAACCCGAACACGTAGTTGGTTAACTACTTAATTGGCTGATATTGACAGATGTCCATTTGTACTCATTGCTGAACAACCTACAAGACTGAGGAGCACCAAGGAATAACCAAAGGATCATAGACAATATTAATGGACACTAAGGAGGAATGCAAATGTAGTCTACAGGAAAGAGTAAAGGATTTGAATTTCTGTTAATATCAAGAACTTTGATTAAAAGAATGTTTTTAAAATTTTTTTTTAATAGCCATAATTTGTTTTTTGTTTTGTTTTTTGTTTTGTTTTTTTAATAAAATTAAACTTAAAAAAAAAAGGTTTTGATTATAAGAGTGTTTTTTTTTTTTTTTTTTTTGTTGTTGATTTTTTTAAATAGCTATAATTTATTTTTCTGCATCATTACTATTTGAAGATGATTGATTCCACAAGAGATGCAATGTTTTTGTTTTTTTCTGCTATTACCATTTCTGCATTCCATTTTCTAAGAATGTCACCATTTTAGCAAACGGCTGTTTTTTTGACTAAAAGAAGTTGTTCACTGGCAGCCATTTTCAGAATAACTCAATCTCCTTTTGGGAATTATTGAAGAGATCACCTGACAGCTGTTTGCTTGTCTAAATTTATGACAACTTCCAAGACTTTTTCATTTGACAATGAAAATTCGCCTCTGCCTTTGGCTTCTCCAAACAAGATTGAAAACATTTAATGATTGAAGGAAAAGGCAGGCCAGAATTACATCCAATGGCAACCAATTGATATTTGATAACAGGTAGCATTTTAAAAGATTGTCTTTACATTAATTTATGGTTGTAAAACCTCTTTTGTAATTAAGTGCTTGCACAAAATACATATGTGGGAGATTAAAATAAAATTCAAATAAAAAAATAAACTCCCATGATCCTTCACCAGAAGAACCCTCCGAGCATGTGCAGGAAAAAGGACACACTTCTCACCCCAAAGATAATCTCTCAGCCATTCTGACTGATGTCTTAACTGTGTCCAGATACTACTAATGGCTAGGGAGATATTTCCTTGCCACGTGGTGGCTATGACTGGTGAATAAAGCCTAAATCATAAAACCAACTTCTGTCTTTGTCTCTTTCTTTTCGTTCCTTGAATTCCTTCCTTTTCAGCGCAGCCACCAAATAAGATGGGGTTAAAAACAAAACCCTAAGAATATGCACTAAAAATAACAAGCTACCTTTTTAAACCTAAAACATTAAACCTCTTGCCACCCCATAAATAGAATAAATAGAGAAAGCAGATCTTCATTGTCAGTTGGTTAAAAAAAAGGCATTCATAAAAATGTGATAAAAATGTTACTGAAAAAATATTGTTTGTAAAAATGATTATGACAATAATCTAATGACAACCTGATTCATGTAATGATGTAACTGTATTAACAAAACAGAATGTCCTCTGGAAGGATAATGTTAACAATTATGGTAACAAATAATAATGATTGTATGTAGAGAGATAAAGATGATTTTATAGTGAGAGGTAATAATAGTCTTATGATGACAGGAAATAATGGTCATATGGTGACTGGTAATGATGGTCATATGGTCACAGGTAATAATGGTCATCTGGTGAGAGTTTGGTTTGTTTTATGGCATATCAACCCAGTGGGTCATTTAATGCCGATAAAGTTTTGAAATCAAATTCATTCTTAATGGATACTCAATTTTTATAAACTCATGTTTTTCTATTTAACCCATAGATGGGACCCTAACAGGTACTACCACTAAGATCAGAGTGGACCAGGGAGCGATGATGATGAAGGGGTGCTCCACATTTCCCAAACCTCAAGAACTGTAACCTCACTATCATAGATTTTAACATCATATGCAGGACATGAAGACCCTCAGCCACTGGCTTCTAGTACCTATATGATAAAAAGGGTTGGGGCAATCATATAGGTGTTAGGATTTAACGTGACCAGCTGATTGATTGGAAGGGGCCTCTCTGACTGCCCGTCTAGCCTAAGTAAGGACCAAAGTGGAGTATTGCATGTCATGGACTGCTCAACCACCTGGGTTCTATCCTTAAGCATCACGGGTCACCACCCACAGCCAACAGGTGGCCCCATTGGGGGAGTCTTATCCCTCTGCAGAGGTGCAGTTGGTGTATTCTAACACCGCAGCTGACAGGGCACATCTGGTGAGAGACAATGATGATTTTATGGTGAGAGGTAATATTGCTACATAATATCATGGGTAGCCTACAAATTATGTAAGTGTATCTAGATTTTAAATTGAAGTTCATTGAAGATTCAAAATCGAAGGAGGTTAAATGGAAAGTTACTGTTAGCCGTTATAGTTATAATTGGTCCCCCCTGACTTCTGCCAAGGGGTAGGAGTGAAAACAGAAATTAAGTTAGTTAAGTAGATTTCGGCAGTTAATCAACGTGAGCAGACATAAGGATCGATGCTCCCAAGATGCCAGTTTCTCACCGTGGTAGAAAACCCTTTTGGGCTTGGGCTTTTTGTAATAAAGAATAGACGTCTAAAAAAACAAAGTCTTACTTATTTATTACAAACAAGAAATGAGCTGACACCCAGCCCAGAGAAGCCCAGAGGAGATGACAGTGACAAGTAAGAACCCCTCACTTCTCCTCTACCATTGCCTTCATAGGTCATGCCTCTACTCTCTTTTTTTTCCCCCTTTTCTTTGGACCAGAATGGCAGTGTGGAGAGGGGAGACATGCTGCTTGGGTGATAGCTCATCCTCCATATTAGTCTGCCCAGGCTACATGGTTCCATGTTTTTTGGACACTACATCATTGTCTCTAGTAGAGATTGGATGCCAATCATTCTGTTGCTGAGTAGGATTACAACAACAATGGTAACCTTTACACCACAGGCACCTTCATAACACATAATATCCACACGGAAAATATTTCATGTTCCCTCTGTTATTTTCTGTTGGAATATTTTGTTATATAAGGTGTGCTGAAGTCCACCACTTAAATTTATAGACTCTGCGTGGGCGCATGGATTAGAACCAGCCAATCAACATGCTCGATTACGTGGTTAGTTAACTATTTAATTGCCGATCTTGAAATCCGTTCATTTGCACGTATTCAACATGGACAAATGGATCTGCAGCCAAGGACTCTGCTCTACCTAACACTAAAGAACACCAAGGAACAACCATAGGATTCTACCTAACACTAAGGAGCAACCATAGAATTCTACCTAACATGAAGGAACACTAAAGAATAACCAAGGATTCTTCACTAAGGAACACAAGGGATCTCCACTGTAAAGTGCTCTCACCTGCAGCCTAAAAATGGCGACAAAAATCGTAACATTTTCCTAAATCTCCTTTGAAAAAGAGCAAGAATTTAATATGCTTAGATAAATTCCATGAAATAAAGTTTGTTTTCACTCTCAGAAATATTTCATAACCACCCCACTTCTTTTTTTAAATTTTTTTTTAAAGAAATTTGTCATAAAATTTTGTTAATGATAATTTTGTATTCTGTTGCTATGAAGGTGTGAGTAGGCAGGATTACAACATGAAATAAAAGTTTAAAAATCAGCAAATGGTGTTGTTGTTGTCTTTTTTTTTTATATATGATTAATTAAGAAGTAGAAGTTTATCCAATCAGAGAAGTCAAATTCCCTTCAAGAGGGGAAGTGGGAGTCAATATATTGACATTTGTAAATTCTCATTTTGTTGACAGGAGAGCAACATAATTGTGATCAGGCTTGTTTGGCTTATCAACTGGTTATGCCACATTTTATTGGTTATTTTAAAACAACATTTTCCTTGATTTGTTCGAAAAGGGTGTGAAGCTCATTGTGAGTGCAAAATTGGATTGGAGGAGGCAAAAAAGAGATTCTAATTTGAAGATTTGATGCGTTCACATTTTGCAAAAAGGTTATGAAAAGGTCTTGAAAAAAACAAAAAAACAGAATGAAAAGAGGGGAAAAAGAATGAAGAAGGTAAAGAGAGAAAGAGAGGAGAGTAAAAATAATGAAGAGAGAGAAAAAGTAAAGAGAGGAGGAAAAAGAATGAAAAAGGGGGGAGAGGGGAAAGAGTAAAGAGGGGAGGAAAATGAATAGAGGGAAGTAGTAAAAAGGGGAGGCAAAAGAATAAAGAGAAGGAGAGAGTAAAGAGGGGAGGAAAAAAGAGATTGAGAAAAAAATAAAAAGGGGAAAAATATATTTTAAAAAGGGAGCCAGAATAAAAGAGGGGAGGAGGAAAAGGAATAAAGAAAAGAAGGAAAAGAGCAAAGAAAGGAGGAAAGGATATAGAAAAGAAAAAGTAGCCCTAGCACCTATATGATTGTCCCAACCCTATTGCCCTTATGGCAAGCCCCAACTTTTTATCATAAGGTGCTAAAAGGCGGTGTCTGAGGGTCTTCATATCCTGGGATTTACGTTAAACCATCTGATGGTGAGGTTCCAGTTTTGGAGGTTTGGAGAATATGGAGCACCCCTTCATCACCATTGCTCCCTGGTCCACTGTGACCCATAGTGGTAGTACCTGTTAGTGTCCCAACTATGGGTTAAATAGAAAAAAAATTGTTTATAAAATTTATTTAAAAAACTTTCTACCAAACTATCGCTTATAACAAACTTTATCATATAAAGTTATCCCTTAAACTAATTTCCAATCCACTTAGTAACAAACAACTGCAAACAACCTACTGTTAAAATCAATAAAAATCCTTGAAAATAAAAAGTTATAATAAATTTGATCATCCCTCACAACCTACCGCTTGGCATAAAATAACCCTGAATGAGTTGACATGCTGTTCAAATCAATCAATCAATACTTTTATTTTTCAAATATTCAAAGCAATTTTTTCTACCAGTGCATGATTCCCCGACTGAAAAAATCTAAAGTAAATTTTTTGGGGTGATAGGTTGGATTTTATGGCATGTCAACCCTTTTGGGTTATTTTATGCCTGAAACATTTTTTTTTTTCATTTATGATGGGTATTCAACATTTTTTTAAAACACATTTTTTTAAACTCATTTTTTCTATTTAACCCATAGGTGGGACCCTAACAGCTACTAACACTCTAGGTGAGTGATTGGATTGCTTGTTCTAATAGAGAGGTTTAAAAGGACTGCTACTTTAGTGTGCGATCTATGTGCCAACATAATCTAAAAAAGTCAAATTCTATTTTAGTATATGATCTAAATATATCATTTGCTTATTATGGCTTGAATAAAATATCATTATATTTTTATAAATTTATTTAGAAAAATTAGACTTATGCAAATTTGAAAATAATCTAATAAATTTATAGGCAAATTAGATATTTGCAACAATACAAGATGGCTGAAACAGTACTTCTGTTTCATACAACAATGGTATAACCGGTGCTTCCGGTTCTTAGTATACCACATCCCTCCCCACTTAGCTTGAAACATCCATAGGTCCCTCCCCAGAACTCTGGCAAGAACTCCCATCAACAAAAAAAAAAAAAAAAAAAAAAAAAAAAAAAAAAAGAAAATAATAAAAAATTATATCATTTATTATTAAAAGAAATCAAAATGAAGCATATTTGAAAATAATTTATTAAATTTATTGGCAAATTAAATATACATCAAGATAAAAATAGATAATAAATTTTTTTAGCAATTATTATGAAAAGAAATTAAAATGAAGCGGGTTAGGGTTTAGCTCAGTTGGTAGAGTGTCTGACTAGGAACCACAACATTCCTGGTTCGATACCGACCCTCGTCAACTCAGCGTATGAGTAGCACAAGGATCTGTGCGGTAAAGTGAGGAGCTGATCACAGGTGTAGCGATCTAGCTCAGCTGCTAAAATGATCTCCTGGGTCTAGCGCTAGTGAAAAGGGGATAGACTCCCTCGCTGTTTGGCTGATACCGACATTAGGCTGCCTTGCAGACTTTACCTACTTAGACCACATAGCAAATCAATTTCATCACACATAGATGAAATACCAAAGTAGCATCAAAAAAGGTTTTTACCATAATTGTCATAACTGTTTTTGTCCCCTACACAATCCAAGGTTCAAGAATTGTTGTGAGATCCATTTTTTCCAATCTCTCTCTGTAACTTAATTATCTATCAATCTATCAATATTAATTAATACTCGTGTTCCTTAAAAGTATGACCGTTATCATTTTGCTTCTGCTTGTTCTGCTGAACCTATATAACTTTCACCGCTTGGCTCAGGGATTGAACCCATAACCACCAGGTATACTGTAATGTGTAAACAACTTATATTCATTCAGTAACTCAAATAACTTTGCTGACTATGATAGGCACCTGAGGAAGACTTGAAGGTACAAAACTTTATGACTATTTTCTATATATTAATACTCGTGTACTTGAAAAGTATGACTGTTATCATCTTGCAACACCCTCTGGTTAAAAATAAGACCGTCCAAATCATCCAAGATGAAATAAAAAAATGCAAATCTTGATTATCTGGTGGTGCTTATCCACCTAATCCCTATTATTTATGAGTGTCGTCACCTCAGCTAAATAATGTACTATTCCGTTTTTATCATAAAGAAAGAAAGGGAAGAAAAAGGACATGCTACATAGAAATAATATGATGAGAAAGAAAGAGAGTAGGGGAAAGATAGAAAAACGAAGTGAGCGCGCGGAAGCAATAACGCTAATCTGTTTCAATGAAAATATGAAAAGAAAGAAAAAAATTGTAAAAGAATTAAATCAAGATCATTATACTTTTTACATATTGAATTATTTCATTAATTTTTTAATCAACAAATTTATGGTACTACTGAAAATTACAATTGCACCTTTCTTGTTGGCAATGTAAACTGCAATGGTTTGCATTAGGGCCGGTTTAGCTCAGTCGGTAGAGCGTTCGGCTAGAAAACACAAGGTTCCTAACTCGATACCGGCCCTCGCCAACTCAGCGTATGAATAGCACAGGGATCTGTGTGGTAAAGTAAGGAGCTGATGGTAGGTGTGGCACTCCACCTCAGACACTAAAATAATCTCCTTGGTCTAGCGCTAGTGAAAAGGGGATAGACTCCCTCGCTGATTGGCTGATACCGACTTCAGGCCACCCCGACGACTTTACTTACATATTGAACAATTAGCAATAGCTCTTAAGTAAACATGTCAAACGCTGTAATAATTAAATTATCATACTGTGGTATATCCACAGGTCCTGTTAATCTACTCAATTCTAGTAATGCTTATCTGAACCCATGTGTATCGAAGATAGTGTTTCAGTTTCCTGGCGGCACACTTTTGGTGCCAATAATTGACAACAGTTTTCAAGGGAGTGTCTTTCTTTCTTATTTGTCACTTGAACGAAGTTAACATGACATGAGTTTCTAGATATCATATTTCGAAACAACTGTGTCATAATGGACTTAGCTTTTTTGTTAGAGAAGAATATATAGGGTCTATATAATTACATTTTTTTTAAAGTAAACATAACACCCAAATCCTTTTCTGTTTTACGTACTTGAAAAAATGACTAAAAATTCTAATCATCTAATTTCAGGATTTGTATTTCTTGTGTATAAAATAATCCACACCTATGATCATCTACATATGAATACTCGTGTTCCTTAATTGTACAACTGTTATCTTGCAACACCTTCTGGTTAAAAAATGAGACCGTTCAAATAATCCAAGATGAAAAACAAAAATGTAAATACTGATTATCTGGCGTTGATTACCCGCCGAATTCTAATTTTTTTCATCACCTCAGCTAAATAATGGACCATTCCGTTTTTATCATAAACAAAAGAATGCGAAGAAAAGGTACATTCGAGACAGAAAAAATATAATAAGAAAGAAAGAAAGAGCGTAGGGGAAAGATAGAGAGAGGGGGTGAGCGCGCGGAAGCGATAACGCTAATATGTTTCAATCGAAAATAATGAAAAGAATAGAAGGAAGAGAGAGAGAGAGAGAGAGAGAGAGAGAGAGAGAGAGAGAGAGAGAGAGAGAGAGAGAGAGAGAGAGAGAGAGAGAAATTATTATGCTTTTTACATAATGAATTATCGCAATAGCTCTTAAGTAGACATATCAAGTTGTAATGATTAAATTATCATATACTGTGGTATATCCGCAGATCCTGCTAGTTTTTAATATTGTCAAATAAAAAATCAGTCATGGGTTCCAGGAGAGGATTTATAAAAAGTAGAAACAGGATATGTTCTAACGATGATCCCAGGAGAATTCGAGATAAGACATTTTTAAACTTTCACATTGAACATCTCAAAGATTAATTTTTGTTGTTTTGTTCTCTAGTGGTTTAGTTTGTAGTTGGTTCTCTAGTGGTCATAGTCATAGTTGTGTCTAAACCGAATATAGTTGATTCTTCCTTCTCGTAGACCCATACTTATGGTTTGTTTTGTTTTGTTTTACGGCATATGAACCTCGGTGGGTCATTTAATGCCGACAAAGTTTTGAAATAAATTCATTCTTAATGCATAATACAATTTTGTTTATAAACTCATGTTTTTCTATTCAACCCATAGATGGAACCCTAATAGGTACTACCACTCCGGGTCAGAGTGGACCAGGGAGAAATGGTAATAGAGGGGGTGCTCCATATTCCCCAAACCTCCAGAACTGGAACCTCACCATCAGATAGAGTTTAACGTCATTCCCAGGACATGTAGACCCTCATCCACCGCCTTCTAGCACCCATATGATAAGAAGGATTGGGGGTTGCCATAAGGGCAATAGGGTTGGAGCAATCATATAGGTGCTAGGGCTTGACGTGGCCAGCCAATTGATCGGATGGGGCCTCTCCGACCGCCCGTTTAGCACAAGAAAAGCCTAAAGTGGAATATTGCAAGTCATGGACTGCTCGGCCACCTGGGTTCTATCCTTAAGCATCACGGGTCACCACCCAAGGCCATTGGGGGAGTCTTACCCCTCTGCAGAAGTGCAGTCGGTGCATTCTAACGCCCCGCTGACAGGGCGGAGACCCATACTTAGGCTACACGGGCGGTCGGAGAGGCCCTCTGATCAATCTGCTGGTCGTGTCAAGCCCTAGCACCTATATGATTGCCCCAACCTTATTGCTCTTATGGCAAGCCTCAACCATTTTTATCATATAGCTGCTAGAAGGCGGTGGCTGAGGGTCTTAATATCCATGGAATAACGTTAAACTATCTGATAGTGAGTTCATCATCACCATCGCTCCCTGGTCCACTCTGACCCGGAGTGGTAATACCTGTTAGGGTCTCATCTATGGGTCAAATAGAAAAATGTGTTTATAAAAAAAAACTGAGTATCTTATTAAAAATGAATTTATTTTAAAACCTTATCGGCATTAAATGACCCACTGAGGTTGATATGCCGTAAAACAAACCAAACCAAATCAAATATTCCTTCTCATGGGCTGGTAAACTGAAAGGGAATTTAGGAAAAGAAGCGAAAGAACAAAGATAAGGATGACTTTAGAGTAAGACTTTTATTAGTTGATTCACACTATTTATTTGAAGGAAAATATTCTCCCGAGCTAGTCACTTCAAAGTGTTGGGGTTAAAAGGGATGAGTGAAGAAATCGGGGTTTTTTTCTGCACATGCCCTGAAGGTTCTTTCGGTCTCAAGCCTTCTGGGAGATTGTTATTTTTGTTGTGTCTTTTTATTTATTTTTTATATTTAATTTAATTTTGTCTTATTTTTGTTTTATTTATTTTTATTTGGTTTAATTTTATTTTTATCAATCACCACAGTTCTATTGAGATTTTTTTTAAAGATCAGATAATGTTGAATACGTTTTTTTTTTACTCCACCTAAATGCTTTCATTTTTACAAAAATGTCCATGGAGTAATTCCATGTCAAATCATCCAGGCCATGTCACCCACCCCCTTCAATTTTTCTGAATTTTTTTTTTACATGTGTGTACTATGTTAAAGTTAGACAATCCCCCAAATTTGCAGAGTCATGTCGATTTTTAGCTCTCCAAATTTTTTTTTTTGGGGGGGGGGGAAGGATCGCGAAAAATGTCAACCTTTTGTAATCTATTTTTGTCTGTAAAATGAGTTCTACAGCTTCCTTACTCCTCAAAATTGGTTTATAAAAGTATTTTTGCCCAAGGAATCCGAAAATGCTTTACCATAGTCCACACCTGTACAAAAAGGAGTGGGTGACAATTTTACTTTTTTTCTGGATGATTTGACATAGAATTGCCCCATGAGATCATACACAGTATTGAAAGCATTACTAAAAAATGTCAATACAATTTTATTCTGATTTCATTGAGTTTTAAGTAAAATTTCACCGTTATTATTATTATTATTATTATTATTATTATTAATAATAGTAATCAGAGGCTAAACACCGTCAAGTTTATGTTTTCCTAAAAAGATTTCAAACAATTCATTCAAACTATTGGTAATTACTTGTGTCGGTATTTTAGGCGATACTTCTATTAGTAATTAGAAATATAGAAATAGCTTCTTTAATTCTGTTAATAACATCCAACATGGCCACTTCTATTCCTCTCTTTATGTTCACCTCCAAATCTCATGCTGCACTAATTGGTGATTTTCAGATGCATCTTCATCTTTTCAGCAAGTTTCAGTGGAAAATTGCAAACTAGGCATTTCCATCCTTCTAATGTTTTTGCAGTAATTATTTTCTTTTCTTTCTTTTTGTCAGACAAGCTAATCCGACAGATTGTGGGTGTCACCATTTTCCACAAAATGTCATTAGTGATTTGTTGTCGAACCCTTTCCGTATAACCAGGACGGTCATGCAGACAATTTGGAAGATCATGTAAATTTGCACTTTTCATTTGTTGTATCTTTACAACACGTTAAAAAAACTTTTTATTTAGTATAGGGTCATATTTCTTGTAACTGCCACACTTCTCCATTACTTTCTTTCCTTTCTTTTGGAAGTCCGTCGCAGACACATGACGTCACTCCATATCTTCAGTTGTGGACTTCTGGTGGCTCGTTAGTCCAATTCTGGACTTGCAGATGCGATCACACAGATTGCAGGGGAAATCCCCATCTACATTTGGTTGTTCATGACGACGAAGACGTCGCCGCTCTGCAGTCCTGTTTATCTCGCTATTGAGCTGCTTAGCTCCTGTGCGGCAGGCGTCTTGCCAACCCTGTTTGATGGAGGCCAGACCTTCCACGTTTGAAGGTGTGATGATACATTTTTTCAGCGTTGTCTAAATATGGTCTTTTAACCGCTTTGCGCGGGAGGGGGGGGGCTACTGTCCTCCGCGTGCCATCTGTGAGTTTATTGTAAAGTATTTTACGGGGCAGTCTGTCTTCTCCATAATTACTGCTCAAACTGCCCAACTTCAACTGAAAACCAACCAGAAAAGAAAGTCAAACTTGTACGGATTGACTGACTGATTTTAATGGCATATCAACCCGTCTAGGGTTATTTTATGCTAAGATGTTAGGGGGTCGCATTTATTGTATAGGGTGGTCTGAAAATCTTGTCAGCCTGCATATTGTTTTAATATTCATTATTTTTTGTTTTAATAATATATAATCTTATTATAATGGAGATTGTGTCTGTCTGTAACCGAAACTATATAAGTACCCAAATCACAATCCCCTTTGTTATTTACGCCACATTCTCTATGATTTTATTTTTTTAAAACCTCAATTATTAATAAAATTGTTTTAATTTATTAATACTGTTGGCCTTATCTACATACTAATAACATGCAATAGTATTTATATATACAACAAAATAGCGGTTTACAGTGTTAACAGGAAGTCTAATTTGCATATTGATCTTAGAAATTTGATTTTAATAAATATGTGCTTGGTATTATTGATTTCTAATTGTTTGGTTTTATTTTAATAAATATGAGCAAAAATCTCCGAGATAAATCTTGAAATGAAATCCATTAACAAGAAGAGATAACTGTAATTTAATTCTTTACTTCCTAATTTAACTAAATAGTTAAATTAGGAAAATTTAGCAATGAAAGACGGGAGTGATGGAAAATGATAGGAAGAGTTAGTTTTAAAGTTGTTCTATTTTTCGATTATACCCCCTCTGTTTCAAATCATTTTATCTACATTCTTATTTAGTTTATTTCATTACATTAAAATCAAATACTTGCGCCCGGAAGGTGCATATTTTTGCTAGTATCATTAATTATGATATATGATAACTCAAACTTGTAGTACTGATTGACTGACTGATTTTAATGGCATATCAACCTGTCAACGGTTATTTTATGCTAAGAGGTTAGGGGATCACGTTGGGTTGGTGGTTTGTGGTGAGAGTAAGAGTTAAAAAAATAAATATTGCGATTTAACAACCCCCACAAAAATGTTGAAATACACAAAACAAAAAGGAATAGATTATTAAACAAAATAAAATATAAATAAATAAAAACATCGTAGCAGTAAAGAAAGTTGAATATTCCAGGCAAAAGCAATTAGTCAAAAGTGTAATCAATATGGAGTACATTATAAAAGGAAGATTCCATGTAATACAAATCGCCACCAGCCTACAACAAGAACAGACGAAGGAGGGGGAGCCGGAGGGAGAGAGGGTCGGAGGGAGAGAAGAGAGGAGGCGGAGGAGGAGAAGGAAGTGATGACATTCGTAGCTTTAATTTTGATTCAGAGTTTCATGAGAACAGAAGTTGCGATTTTATTCAAAGCCAATCAGAGACATGTTAGCAAATTTAGTGCCATCCGATATTTCTATGGCTTTTATGTATTCAACTTTCTCCAGTAACAGGAAAGTCAGACATTCCAAGAATTATCTAAAAAAAAAAAAAAAAAAGACACAACGCACATGTCATTGACATCGTATAATGAATGTACGAGAGTGGGCTGAAAAGTTTACCCTGTGACATCATATCTACAGTTAATGACTTTCTTGACCAATGGGATCCAACCACTGCAACATCGGTGGAAGAAGTGTGTAGATTGCAGGGGGGACTATGTTGAAAAATTCATATGATGTCATTATATCTGCTGTTGATGACTTTTTAGACCAATGGGATTCAACCACTGCAACACCGATGGAAAAAAAGGCTGTAGATTGCAGGGGGAACTTTGTTGAAAAGTTCATATGATGTCATTATATCTGATGTTGCTGACTTTCTTGACCAATGGGATCCAACCACGACAACACTAATGGAAGAAGTGTGTTGACTGCCCTAACCCAAAAGCCTTTGCATTGCTGTACATTGAAATATATTGCCTATCTTTGAGAAAATTTGAATCAGTATCTATTGGCCACTGGGGGGGGGTGCAGATCACGATGATGGCATGCCACTACGTGGGATGGTGTTACTGACAAGATTTCATGTAGAAGGTGATTGTAAAGTAATTCCCTTCCCTATTTTAAAAAATCTTCTGGCCGGCTACTCATGCGGGTCACGTCTACCCATCCATCTCCCAGGAAAACGATGATTCAGCGATTCATGAACAACAAATGTGGAGGAGGAGCACCACCACCACCAACAACAACAACACAGATTTAATTGCCATATACAAAGAACATGGAGGCGCGTGGTCTAATGGTTAGTGTTGTAGAAAATAGACTCGTCGACACGAGTTCAATTCCTGGAGGAAGCTGTTTACATTTCACATTGCGCTAATACCCTTGGGAAAGGTATGAATCCAATTCTCCTCCAGCTATGGGTAAACAGCAGGGCAGCTTGGACTCTTTAACCATGGCTGGTAACCAGTCTAGGAGAAGGAAAACTCTGAATTCAAACCTGTTAAACACCGCTTAAGAAATTGACCTTGTGTCGCATCCTGCTTGTGTGGAGGGGTTGGTATATATATATATATATATTAAGAAACATACATTAAAAAAAGAAAAACGTAACAGCAAATTTTTAAAAAAATAGTCAAAAATAGGGAGTTACTTTTCAATCACCCTGTATACACAAATTGCCATTAGATGATTGATGAAAATAAATATTCAATTTTACCTCCTCTTGTTGTTGTTGCAGAAAATATACCACCTATTGCTTTCATCATCATCACGTCATGCTGACAGCACAGATATCCATGACTCACTCTCTCCAACCGTTCCTATTGGTCAGTGCCCCGAGCTGGTTCTCTGCACAACATCTAGAATCCGCACAGAGCTGATTGATGTAGGTTTTTGCTGTTTGGCCAACACTGGTGTGTCCATATGTAAGTGACCACAGGAGAACATCACTTCTGAGGTCGTCATTGCTTCTCTAGCAGTATCTTGTTCATCGTATTTGGATGGTCTGTGTGATAGGGGGTAAGTGGTCGTACAGCTGCTTTTTGTGGGGTACTGCTTCCAAGATTTGTTCAAAACAGCACTTGTGTAGTTCCCAACTGTATTTTTCTCTAAGCATTTCGTTAGAGTCTACATAGTGTAGGGATACGGTAGTACTAACACAGCTACAGCTAGGAACAATTTTTGCTTTATCTTATCAGTGGAATCAGATTTCCATTGAAAAATCAACATATCATACCCACCTTCACAGGAAGGCTGTAACTAGCGTCCAGTTACCAGACAAAAAAGGGGACTGTAAACGAATACAAGCCCTGTACTAACTACCAGAACATAGATATGTGTTGGGTATAAATGGATCAAAGTATCCACACTAAAAACAGCAGCCAATCAGAATCCTGGGAATGAGCTTGGCGAAGGTACATAGTGGAATAGACCAACCTGCTATATAAAGAACCTACCAACTCTGGATTCTCAGAGCAGATTCAACTTACAATACAGCTGAATACTGATCACCTAATACGACATTGTACATCCATATGATCGATAATCTTTCTATAGCAGTCCATGCCTTTCTTATCTCAATAGGCTTGTTTTAAAAACCACACCAATTTATCAACATTGAAATAGCACACTAGAAAATAAGCTGATTACTATATAAAAAAAAATAGGCCAACAACATTTTGAGTAATCAAATTTCTTAATTAAGTGGTCACTTTTTTTGTCTCAGTGTGTCACATTGAAAAATGACCAACGTTTTTTATTTCGTTTTTTTTTTCTTCCTCTCCAAATAAATAGATAATTGGGGTCATGCAAACACTAAAATAGAAAATAAGATAGAGACTTGCGTGAATACAGACAGACTGAGAGGCGGATAGAATGAATCCCAGTGGGAGACTTATCACTTTCTATCAGTGACTTCTTAAATTAAAAACATTTGAGATTCTAAACCCGAGGCAAGAAAATAAAAATCCTTTTTATTCCCATGGTATATGCTGAAAAACAATTCAATTATTTTAAAAAGATTTTTCATAATTTAAAAACAACTTTTTTTCTATTTTTTTTTTTAAAGGAATGGAGGAGTTGAGTGTCAAGAAGAAAACATGAACTATCAAAATCACAAATTGCATTATCATGCAAGTTAGTGGTTGGTTGGGTTTTACGGCATGCCAACCCATTGGGTTATTTTATGCCAAAGACATTTTGTTTGTTTCATTCATGATGGATACTCAGTTTTTTATAACTCAATTTTTTAAAAATTCATCTTTTTCTATTTGACCCATAGATGGGACCCTAACAGGAACTACCACTCCAAGTCAAAGTGGACCTGGGAGTAATGGCAATGAAGAGGTACTCCATATTCCCCAAAACTCCAGAATTGTAACTTTACCATCAGATAGAGTTTAACGTCTAGAAGTGTTAAGTGTCAAGAGGAAGATATATGAAACTATCAAAAAAGGAGTGTGGAGTACCCCTTCATCGCCATTACTCCAAGTCCACTTTGACCCCCAGTGGTAGTACCTGTTAGGGTCTCATCGATAGGTTAAGTAGATAAAAAGCTAGTTTAAAATTTTGAATATCCAATAAAATGAATAAAACGGGAATGTCTTCGGCATAAAATAACGTAAGGGTTGACATGCCGTAAAATCCAACCAACCAACCAATCTGACCCCCCCACCCCCCCAAAAAAAAGAAGAAAAAAGTCAAACAAACAAACAAACAAAAAAAAGCGAAACAAACACAGTTCATCCCTTTTCTTCTTGGTCACTCCTATGACTCACCCAATGACTAATCATAGCATACAAAAAGCACGTTTTCATAACGAAAGCCACCATATTGTTTTTATTCCAGTCGAATTCTCTCTTCCAATTTAGAGACAATAAAACCAATAGATGATTTAGGTCACTCTCATTAAAAAGATACAATCAAATGACATATTTGACAAAAGGATGATTTTTCTTTGTCACAAATTTTAGCCTTCAATAAAATATAAACCAGTGACGCCTTATAATATAAAATTTATATTTATTACAACTTTATAAAAAGTTAAAAATCCTGTTCAATGGGTGCGGCGTCAGGTTAAATAAATTGATCTTCAGTTTATCAACTCCACATTTATTACAACACTAAACACGGGCATAATTATGTTTTTGTGATGACTTATGAGTCAATAAACGTTATTAAGAGGTTAATGTTAATAGTAATCTCAATCCGTAGTTAAAATCTCGTCTACAAATGTACTCCTGTTTTTGTTTTTTGTTTTTATTCAAAAAAAAAAAGTCACTGGACAAAAATGTATCTGGTTTTTAGCAAATAAATTTTCAGCTAACACATCACTCAATAAGTCCCGGGCCTGACATATATATGGCGTCACTAATAAAAAAAAATCCATATGATTTTTATCAAGTACTAATCTTCAAATGGTACGAGTCAAAATTTGAGCACAGTCCAATTAGTTTACAGATTACAGTTATCTAAGTGGAACTACTGTTGCAAATTTTCAAAACAATTGAAAAAATCTGATTTTCGTATGTTGATAAAGCATTGCTTTCTGATGGGAAAAAAATACCGTTCAAACAAAGCAATGGCTTGATAAGTGTTATTCAGACTCTTCTCCGTCGGAAACAACGGTTAAGATGTGGTATGCTGACTTTAAACACGATCGTACAGACACAAATGATGCTGAACGCTCATGTCGCCCAAATTCAGCAGTTGCCCCGGAAAACACCAAAAACTGCACAAACTCATTTTGGCCGATTGTAAATTGAAGTTGTGTGAGATAGTTGAAGTTGAAGAGACCAGAAGTCAGTGTATTCACCATTTTGCATGAACATTTGTCAATGAGAAAGCTGAGTTCAAAGTGGGTGCCGCGTTTGCTCACAGTCGATCAAAAACAACAACGCGTCGACGATTCAGGGCGTTGTTTGCAACTGTTTCCACGCAACAAAAAGGAGTTTTTGCGTATATATGTGACAATGGATAAAACATGGATGAACCACTTCACTCCAGAATCAAATCTGCAGTCAGCTGAGTGGACAGCAGCAGGTGAAAGCCGTTCAAATTGACCAAAGATGCAAACAATAGTAGGCAAGGTTTTGGCCTCCGTACTTTGGGATGCGCAAGGTATTTCATCGATTACCTTGAGAAAGGAAGAACCATCAATAGCGAATATCATATAGCATTATTGGTGCGTTTGAAAGGAAGAAATCGCCAAAAAAGGCCACAAATGAAGAAGAAAAAGTGCTTTTTCACCAAGACAATGCATCGTGTCAAGTCGATCGCAACGATGGCAAAACTACATGAATTGCACTTCGAATCGCTTCCACACCCACCCTGTTCTCCAGATTTCGCCCCCAGCAACTACTGGCTGTTTGCAGACACCAAAAGAATGCTCCAGGGAAAGAGGTTTGGCTCCAATGAAGAAGTGATATCGGAAACCGAGGCGTATTTTGAGGCCAAAGACAAATCGTTCTACAAAAACGACATCGAATTGTTAGAAAGCGTTGGAATCAGTGTATCACCCCAGAAGGAGACTATGTTGATGTAAAACGTCGAATTTTACCTAAAAGTTGTTGTTTATTAGTTAGGCCCAGGACTTATGAGTGGTGTGTTAGATGACTACTTTATACGGTTACACAAAAATAAAAATTCGGTTTAGCTAATTTGACCGACATGATGTAAGTGATCATTTTTTATCATAGACATCTATGATCTATAGGTACCACCAATTTGACCCTGTGCAATTTACCCCCCCTACATTTAACACAATGAAACTTGCAGAAAAATTAATATTTTCTTGAAAATTTTTTTCCATTGTAAAGAAAAAACATTAAATAAACTCCTGATGATTTTTTAAATTTTTTATCAGCATACGAAAATAATGAAAATTATGATTGAAAAACAATGTTTTCATTTTTGCACTGTTAAATCAGCTGAAATTTAACGTAGCTAAAAACAAGTTACGATAAGAGGATTTTTTTAAAATTCTATGAAAAATCAATTAATGGTCCGATTTTCACGAAAATTTCCATAAATGTTTACCATTGGATGTAAATACATCTGAAATAGTTTTTTTCTAAAATATATTAGGGGAAATATTTTTTTACGATGTCTATCACCCCCCCCCCTATTTTATTTTATGAGATAAAAAAAAATGATGTGGAAAAAAAAATTTGGTACTTTTTTTCTATAAAGATAAGAGTCTGAATAACTATATCAATGAAATTGTATAACGTACCGAATTATAGTTTTTTTAGGAAAAAATAATGAAATCGGAAATAAAAAGTGCAAAAAAAATGTCATAATATTAATATTTGAAAACTTTTTTTTTCTTATGTAATTGGTATGTACTATATTCTATTAAATTGTCAAAAAAAAAAAAAAATTTTTAAGAAATTAATTTTTACGAGATTTTCAATCTTTTGTGTGATTAAATATTTTTATTTTCTGCGTGAAATAAATTAAATTTTTTTTTTTTCCTGTGGAAAAAAATCAAAATTTTCACGGATATTTAAAAACATGAATTTTAGAATTCAGGTGAACTAAAAGTTGGTCCGATCCGTGCTCGATTAATATTTTTAAAAGAATTTGTAATTTTTATTGTTGAATAGTAATGTGTGATTCTTAGAATGTACGGAAGAGCAAAACTGACATATGACGAGACGCTTCTCGGTAACTAAAGTTTGTTTTTCTGAGCGTAAAAAAATATTTTATTTAACTTTTACGACCAATTAGAATAAAAATAATATATTGAATGATTGTTTTATCAGTTTTTCTCTTAGAAAAATATTCAAATTTTCATTTTATTTTCGATTTTAAGAATTAATACTAAAACCGAAGACATTTTTTAACGTCAGTTTCACTGCGAAATTTTAAGATTAAAGTTTTTCAAGTTTTTATTCATAGTAAATTGTAATATTAAAGTTTTTAAAGATTTTATTCGTTTTAAATTGTAATATTAAAGTTTTTAAAGATTTTATTCGTTTTAATAGAAAAAATTTGGCTAAAAAACTTTGTCCGTTACACCCATCCGTACTTAGATGCATAACTGTAAGAGGGTAATAATATGTATTTCTTTCTCTCTAAATCGCGGCCTGAAAATTACCCTTTCGCACGTAATATGGATAGGTTTGTTTATTTTTTAAGATAACGATGTAATTTTTCCCAATCGGATAATTTGATCTTTGAATTAACTATTTTTCTTTGTAACAACTCTGTACGATCTTTTTTTAACGAGATTTTTGATAAACAAAGTTCGGAAATATCTATTTCCGTTTTATTCAAGATGACCTAAACGGTCTGGTGGTACCTAATGATCTATATATAATTTTTAAAAAAAACAACAAACAACAACAACAACAACAAATAACTGGTAAAATTATTATATCTAGCAGTTTCCGAACACCGTTAGTTCCGTACTGGATTATCCAATTAAAGGCGTGGTGCTATGATTAGAAAGCTAGTCTCGCAAATCCATTACTACTGAATAGCGTAGTTCGATCCTCGCTGGAAGGCCATACTTGTGACCTTGTGTCACATTCGACCCGTGTTGAACGGGTTGGGTAAATATTACAAGTGGTGCTAGAAATTCAAGTGTCCGCTCATAATCGGATAATTCCCTGATTTTTAATAATTTTTTTTTCAATCGGGAGGGTTAAATTTATTTTGTAAACAAACACGGATTTTACACCATCTTTAGACAACGTTTACGGCCATATTTGAGCAAAATCGACCGTAAAATAGTTTTAAATGTATTAAAATAAATTATATGTGTAACATTATTTTGCCTTTATTTATTTATTTATTTATTTTTTACTAATGCTCATTATGTTACTACTTTTCGACTCAAACAAAAATTTGACCTTAAATAATCGATTTAATTAATTTCAATTCGTTTTTAAAATGAAAAGCAGACGAAAAATTGGGTATGCCTATCATAATCTTGCCTAGATTATGAACAATCGGTGGCGTAAGTCATGTTTAAGTTTTAAACTTAAGGCTTACTTTTTCAAAAATTAAAGAAAAAAAATGCTTACTAAAAAATACTAAAATATATTTAGAATTATCTTTGTAACAAAATACAGATTGTTTGTTTTTTCGATTTCTTGAAAAAGATTCCGCCACAGATTGTTGTTAAAAGATCGTTTGGCAAACTAAAATGATCAACATACACACAATTGTATTGAAGTCAGATAAATAACAATAAAAGCAAAGAAAAATAAAGGACAGAAAAGCAGAACGGAGACAGAAAAATTAACTGCCCCTTATGTTCATAACAAAACAAATCCTTTCCCTAGTTTGACCTACATTTGAAAAATGGATGGAGCCTGGAGGACTCTAAATTGGAGAGAAAAATTCAAGGAAAAAAAAAAGTACTGGAATATTTAAGACATACTCGTTTCACTTAGGGTTTTTTGTTTGTTTTTTAGTTTGTTTAAATCTCTTGCAAAAGAATTTTATTTAGATTAGCACTCCCGATTTCTTACTATTTTTCTTTTCTTATACTTTTGATACCAATAAAACCAGAGGCATAGCTAGAAATTTGTGGGCCTGGAGGAGAGGAGAGAAGATGGGGAAGGACTTCTGCTCCCCCCCGCCTACGTCATTTAGGGAAATTTATCATTTTAATGTCAGTAAGAATTCCTTTCTCTTTTGGGATTTAGTACAAAATCATTAGGTTTATTTAATATTCTAAAATCTAACCTCTTTTCATTATTCCTCTCTTTTTTTTTGGCTACTAGGGACGTCCAATCTGACGTGTAAAATGTACCCCCATATATAACAATGAAACTTGAATAAGGGTTAATATTATCTTCAAAATTTTTGGTCCATTCAAAAGAAGAAACATTAAAAAAACAAACTCATCCCTATTGGCTATCAAAAATACTTTTTATAACTTGACGTCTGAAAAAATAAACTATCCCAAAAATATAAAGAAAACACTTGAAACACTGCGAGAATTACTGAAATGTGTTCATCGACAATGAAGCTTGGAATAAAAACCGTAATGAAAGACATTGCAGAAGAACTAAATATAAAGAACTTAGCCTAATTGTAATGGTTTTGGTAAGGCATAAAAAGAAAAGAAATCATTATTTTACCGTTTTTAATAATGGTATATTGATACATCAAGGTGTAAAACACATTCTAGGAATGGTGTTTCCTTTGTAAAAGAAAAAAATCTAAGCCAATCAAGACTGAATGAAATGTGGTGTATATCATAGCAGAATCTGATTGGTTGATTCTGTGCATTGTTATAATTTGATAGGCTGATTATGTCACCAATCATCAAACCTCTCGAGGTCATTTCTCTGAATTTTTTAGATGAGGCTTGATAATTTGTATTATTCGGACTATTGTCCTCATCTTTATTGTTATCTGTACAACGTCCAATTGGACACATAGCGTAGTGGATATAGGCGTAGAGTTAATAAAGTTCTAAGTGGCAGTTATCTCTAGGCTGCAGGTTCAACCCTGGTCAAGGGCGACAGTAACATAGAATAATAATTAACACAGCTTAACACGTGTACCCAGCTATGGTTAGTGGAATGAGAACAGAATATCCCCGTGGATTGAATAAAGGGTTGGGTTCAAAATTCAGTGATAGCTCTCAATTACAAGAAGGTTCTCGATTACAGCAAGAAGGTCCCTGGGTTCGAGAAAGCTCCTGAGGTTAGTCATTCATTTGCACATAAATGGTTTATGTTTGATTGTATATATAGTTTTATTCTTATCTAGTACAGTTGATTGGCAAGTTTGTTTTTTTTTTTGGGGGGGGTAGGGGGTACTTTATAAGAAGTACATTCAGTGCATTTCTATAGGATATTAAAATCTCTTTGTAGCGGAGTGTGGGGATTGAAAAAGAAAACAACAAACCCCCATGGGCCTTCACCGGAAGAACCCTCCGCGCATGTGCGAGAAAAGGACCAACTTCCGTCCCCCAAGAAAATATCTCGGCCATTCTAGTTTAGGCTGTAACTGGGTCTAGTCGCTCCTACTGGTCAGGGAGATATTCCCTTGCCACAGGCGACTATGACCCAAAATAAAGCCTAAATCATAAAAAACACCTTCTGCCTTTGTCTCTTTCTTTTTCGTTCCTTAAATTCCTTCCTTTTCAACGCGACCACCAAATGAGATGGGGTTAAAAGCAAAACCCTAAGAACACACAACAAGAATATCCCAGCTACTTTAAACCTTTAAAACACCCAAACCTCTTGCCACCCCATAGGAGATTGAACTCGCACCCTCCTGATCGTGAGTAGGCAGATTACTATCACCCCTGTTGAATATGCAAATTCCGCATGTGTCGGTCAGCGTGTGATTAGCTCGGATGTAAAATCGTGGTGAGGGCATTTACTTATTATTTAAGTCCTACCTTCACACAACGGTCTGTCGTGTTTTGATTTTTTTTAAAGTGAAGTGAGGCGTACGTTCGAGCGAGTGAACTTTGACGGATTGAGCAAAGACTACTGCGAGTGTTGCCGGCAAAATACTGCGAGGGGGTACTTTTGCGGTGGAAGAAATTGATTATAGCGATTGCGTTCGGTTGTCACTTGAAAAAAACAATTAGACTTTTATTAGGTACTGCCAATATTTACGTCACAGACGTATTTTACAAAATAAATTTAACTACCCCGATTGAAAAAAAATTACTAAAAATCAGAGAATTATCAGATTTCAATGAAATTTTCAGTGTTGATTTATCAATGAATGGATTTTATAATGCATCAGTTATTTTGTTTCAAAACTTTCTGAGTTTTTTCAGGTCACTTAACTTTGACCTTTATTTTGGGGGCGCAAAACAAAGCGCCCATTTTGGTCACATTTTTGGGCGAATTTAATTGTTTAAAATGTATTAAAAATAAATTACATATGTAAGATTTTGCCTTTTTTTTTTTTGCTGATGCTCATTATGTTACTACTTTTCAACTTAAAGAAAAATTTGACTTTAAATAATTGATTTAATTTCAATTCGTTTTTCAAATGAAAAGATAAAAGAGGTAACAAATATATATATATATATATATATATATATAAACAGTGTTCCAAGGGAGGTAATTTTTGTTTTGTTTTATGGCATATGAACCTTTTTTGGGATCATTCAATGACGAATCGAGTCATTTTGATAAACAAAGGACTAAGGTTGCTTACATTACTTGCTATTGCTTAAATGGTCACTCAATTAAATATTGAACAGGCTCATTACTGCTTAATTTGGTGATCTAGCAGGAACCCGTGCTTTTAGCATTACTTGACTGTAACCTTGAAGCAAACAAGTCTCATGAAGTTGCAGGCAAACGAATAAATTGGTTTTTTTTTTGGACACGCCAGATTTTCTTTTTATATCTTGCATCAAAGGTCGATATGAAGGTTTTATAATTAACAGACAAATGATGAGATTGTTGTAAACTTCAAATATTTGCTCCACTCTCATTCTCCCAGGTTCGTTTCTGAAATGAGGATCAATAAGATTGGCCTCAAATGGGGGGAAAAAGGGGGATGGAGTAGAATAATACTGATATTTCAAATCAGGAAGACTATCCACAAAGGGTGATTTCAAACCTGGGTCACCTTCCATGTTAACGGACGATGATTATATTAAAAAAATATTTGGCAAAGCATGAGACAACACTTGTCTACCAGCCACACTGATCTCTGGACTTGGCCATTGCAGACTTTGAAATATTGTTTATGTTCCAAAAATTGAAATCAATCCTAAAATATTAGACTTCAAAAAGAATTTCATAAATGCATTTCAAAACTGGAATAAATAAATAAATAAATAAAATAAATAAATAAATAAATAAGGAAGAAAAAGAATGCTGGAAAAAATAGATAAAGCCAGACTGACCGACGCCAAAAGTTCAAAACTTCCTCCAACTAGCGAGGGGGGTGGAGTCTAGTAGCAGAGGACCCTGAGAAAAGCAGTAACCTGCGAACAGGTAAGTCACAAAATAACAATCCTCCTCAGGTGAACAGATACAAGTAAGCCTGAACACTAATAAGAATTTGTAAAAATGAAAATGAATTAACCAAACCACATCATTGTAACTTGTGCATTTGATACAATTTATAATACACATATAAAGGACAATTTTATTACGACTCAAACTTCTTTGTGATTATTTGTACTGTTTTTTTGTTTCTTAAATGTTACATTTCACATAAACATTACCTCCAACCAACAAATAGTATGATGTATCAAGAGTGAAGACAGTTCCAAAAGACAGACGTTTTGCTAAGTTCTAAGTAATACATTTTTTGACACACCACATAAATTAAATTAGCTCAGAAGGAATTTCAAAATATACATGACTAAATGGCAAAGGTGATCTACAGACATTTGTGTAAACTTCTGAGATTTTAACATTCAAACAAATTGAGTATATATATATAATATATATACATACACACACACACATATATATAGACACATACACACATATATAGACACATATACACATACACACATATATATATGTTGTTCTGCTCCTACCATTCACATCCATATTTTCTATTACAAACACCCCCCATCCAGACCTACATAAACAAATGTTCATACCGCATACACACATACTTACTTATTCACATATGTGCTATGATCCCTTTTCACCGACACCATTCTTCTAATCCATTTTCTGCAACCAACTTATTTCGGTAACTGACTTATTTCTTCTATTAACTGCGACCCATGTAATTGGGTCAAGCACGTGACTATACACATGCACAAATCACCTGTCTACGTGACTAGATCACGAGAACACTTGGTCCCTTTGCTGCCCTTTTGGAACAATTGCCAGTTTCTTCAACAATTGCCAAACAGAAAAGACGCATTCCCGATCTCTGCAGAATACAACACTTTTTTTTGCCCACTCCTCTTCGCACAGTCTGTTGAGAACTTTGAACTTTTTCCCTTTGTTTCATTTTGTAAACTTTTTCATTTGTGTTCAATATATATATTTATATATAGTTCATTCCATCATCTTCAGTTTTCCTTTTTCGTTGCCTTATTTAATCGTTTATTGTTTTCTTAGACCGTCTTGGTTAAGCTATCTGTCAAGCTACGCAGATGAACAATGCAGTGTATATATATATATATATATATATTATATATATATATATAGTTCTAAGTGGTAATGATCTGGAAGTTGCAGGTTCAATCCTAACTACAGGCAAAAATAACATAAAATATACTTAACATATGCTTGACACTTCAATCCGATCATGGTTAATGGAATAACAACAGTCTACCCCAATGGATTAAATAAAGGGTTCGGTTCAAAGTTCCGTGAAAGCTCCCAATTATGACATGAAGGCTCCCAAGTTCAACAAGAAGGTTTCCAGAGTTCCACAAGAAACACCTGAAAACAGCACATCAGCCAAAACATTGCGTATATAACAATAATGATAATGACAAAAGTAAAACAAATCTAAATAATACAAATTACCAAGCCTCATCTAAAAAAATCAGAAAATAATGATAGATTTAAAAAAAAAATTTAAACCGGTAATCAGGAAATGTGAGCTGGTTTATTATAATCAATTTGATGATCATGGCAGTAATAATAATAATAATAATAATAATAATAATAATAATAATAATAATAAAGAATTATTAAAAAGGAAATGATTCCCATACAAATTCTTCCCAGAAAGTGGCTCTGAATACAAATTCATTTTTATTCATCATAAATGCTGCTCTAGTGAGTAGCTTGAAGGACTTCTTGTAATTTAATTGTAATGTGTCATTTTCCATTTAAAACTTTGATATCACAATCCTTCTTACAGCATTTGTGAAATGTTTATTACTGCACATGTGCAGTAATAAAAAAATTAATGAATAAAAGATGAATGTTTTCCTTAATTAATCAAGATAATGATCTTGAAGAATTCAATAAAGAGATTCTGCAGAAATAGCATCATTCTCACTTCCCATATTCTTTGATAAGCAGTGATGCTGATAGCCTTTTGATTTAGTGCGTCCTGAGACACACATATTTGCTTTGAATAAGTCCCAGGGAAAATATATGGGTCCCAACTAAAACTGTCTAACTCCTACCTTGTAACCTATTCTGTGTAATTCATTTCTTAGAAAATATTGAAATGTATTTACAGTTAGCTTGAAATGGTAAAGGAAGAAAAAAGAAAATCACTGGGACGCATGGATATGATTTTACTGCGTCCTTTTAGATTATTGTACGTCAGGGACGCAGGACGCATACCTATTAGCATCTCTGACTCTTCAAAATATTTATCTAGGCCCAATCAGCAAACAAAAGGCGCCAGTAGTATACAAATATCTCAGTCACCAAACATCTAATTGTTAATTCTTGATATCTTGGTCAATTTTTTATTGATTTTAACAGCATGTCAACCCATCTAGACTTATTTTATACCTAGAGGTTAGGGAATTGTGTTCATT
>CM042148.1:57667296-57687296 GCA_023376005.1 Doryteuthis pealeii | reverse complement strand
TGTATAGCTTCCCCATAAGGAAATTAAAAAAAAAACAGAAAAAAAAACAAAGCAAAAAACAGAGACCCTATTTCCATCTATGATTTATTGCTTATTCGGGTAAAAAAAAAAAAATCCAAACTAATTGTTGAAAATCATTTGCACCAGTGTAGGTTATGTAAATTTCTTTTATGTGTAGCTTCCACATAAAGAAACTGAAAAAAAACAAAACAAAAACGGGACCATATTTCCATCTATAATTTATTGCTTAAGGATAATGCAAATATACTGTTTTTGAAATTAACTGTGGCAGACCATGAAAATTGCATACTTAACAATAACATAGAAGGCAAGGGATTATGAAACAAGATAATCCTAATGATTTATTTGAACTACTGCTTCCAATTAGTGTAATTGAAGGAAGCACTTGATAAATTAATAAAGAGAACTGATATAATATCAGTCAGAATAATGCTAGACAGCATGATTCTTTGCTGACCAGGTAAAAATTCTTACAGTTTGGTTGGGAGGCTTTCACTAATCTGCTGTATTCAGTAGATATTGCATCTTTGCATTAGCATTTATTGTAGTCTTTTCAGAATTCTCTCAATGAACAAAAAAAAAAATGTCAGTTGATTACAAAAGGCTCCCAGAGATATGCTGACAAAGATAAAAAGTTGCCTAAAGCATCACAAAAGATAATGGAACAAAAATACAATACGGGACAAAAAACTGAAATGAAACAGAGTGAAAAAAACTGAACTATTCTTTTTATTATTTGTCTAAATTTTTAAGATGAGGATTGAGGTGTATAATTTTTATTTTTTGCAATGTTGTCCACATCTTTATTGTGGTATGTAAAAACATAACATTTTGGCTGCTGTATCTTTCAGCCTTCCTCAAGTGTTCCCTGTGTATCCAAGCATAGCAATGACGCAACCTGGGAAATCATTTGGAACATTTTGACTGTTGATCAAACAAGGCATCGAAATTGAATGAAATCTTCAAAAATTCTTTGATGCCTTGTTTAATCAACAGTGTTGATTTATGCCACAAATGTTGAACAGACAAATGTTAGAAAGAGGAAACACATGAACAAGACATGGAATTTCAAATAACACTGTATTAATACATTTACACAAATAAGAAAATACGCTTGTAATAATTGTTGACAGTATTGTCTGCAGGAAACATTAATTATATAAATATAATAAATTAATTTCCACTTAATGGAGTCCTTGTAAGGTTAATGGTAAGTTATCGTACTTATGACGTCCCTTTTGCTATCTCTGTCACTTTCTGCTGAATATGGGGAGCATTGTAATTCACGTTTGACTTCAAGAGCTGCAAGATGTAAAAAGGAAGATTTCTTATCTTCAATTTTCACACCTGATGATGGCACTGATTAGTGCAGAAAGTACTGGTGTAGGAACCTTCAGTGGATTCAATTAAGCCCTGATACAAAAAAAGATGGCCAGAGAATTGGAAAGGATAGAAAAGGAACTCGTCAAACAAGAATTGTCTGTTGAGTTCAACAAAACATATATACATATACATACACACACACACACATATATATATATATATATATATATATATTATATTTATTTAAGAAATGGATATAAAGTAACCTACTCGAGTTTCATCATCTGAATCGTCAGGGTTACATCTGCTGAATTAATCGAGTTTTCGATTAATATCAGTTGATACCACGTATGTCTGTTGAAACGGGTCTTATCGTTATAGATGAACGTGTGTTTATCTATAACGATAAGACCCGTTTCAACAGACATATGTGGTATCAACTGATATTAATCGAAAACTCGCGTTCATCTATAACGATAAGACCCGTTATGATGAAACTCGAGTAGGTTACTTTATATCCATTTCTTAAATAAATTTTGCTCTACATTGTATTGAGCACTTTGTATTTGTTTTTTCACAGTCTTAACCCCTGGATACTGTGCGCTCCCAACGATCGTACCCATACACACCGGTAAGCCACTACTCTATATATATATATATATATATATATATATACACACACATCCTAGTGTGACATGAGGATGAGCTACTTTAATTGAATGCTTAATCTTGCATAGATTAAAGCACACATATAGAGGGTGTTGTAATTCTATTTTCTGTCTGTGTATTTTTCAGATGGAGAACAGATGTGCAATAAGAGCATAATAGTATTGAATAGTAGAGAAGCCAATCATGTTATCAACCAACTGATTAGGCACTCACAGACTCAATGGCCCGTTGGGATTTGGCCCTTTGTCCTGGAGACCTAATCTAACCATCAGTGTATATATGTGTGTACAAATGAATATTAAAGAAAAGACAAGAAGCAACACCAAATAATTGCTAGACAGATACACGTACACCTATATTCAATCTGATGACTGATATTTGCAAAATTTTCTAAGTCACTTGTTGAAAATATCAATGAAATCTTCACATAAATAAGCAAACACAATTTGGTACCATTATAGTATGTGGCCTACAAAATCATGTCTCTCTTATAGTATGTGGCCTTCCATAAAAAGCATATAAGGTTATAATAATAACTGCTAACCCTAACCCTAAACCCTAACTCTATTTCAGGATTTTAGAATATTTTAGAATGAAATAGATCTGATTCATGTAAATTATGGATAAATTCTTTTTTAATTATTCTTAATTACTATATACATCTTATAACTGAATTGCATTTCTTGAAATTGAATATATGTAAAAAAATAATTAATTTCAATAAATTGTCTACAAGTTATATCTATAAATATACTCTTACTGAGGTAGGCCACATTCAAACTGGGTAGGCCACATACTATAACGGCACCCACAATTTTCTACCAAAATGAATGTTCCAATTCTAAGTTCTCTTTCACTAACTTTTGTGGAATTTTGTTTGAGTTTTTCAAAGTTATGTCTTTGAGCAAGAAATGATGCATACATTTCCCCAGGTGCTTAGTCTTCTGAACTGGTTAGTAAGGTAAGATTAATCACCTTGTCCTAGGGAGGGGGGCATCCCCACAGGCAACCACTGTCCACTTACCTAAAAGGGGCAGGGCTGGGTTTATTACCGGTGCCTGAGGTGCCCCCAAAAGGGAATGCCAATGGAACCACACACTTTTTGCACTGGCCACCACATGACCTTCAGTTTGCATGTGGCTCCCTATTTTAAAAGACATTGTGTTTATCTGGCCAGGAAGAACGTCAGGAAAATATACCTTTCCCAAGGGTAAAAGTGCTACGTGAAATGCAAACAACTTTGTTCAGGATTTGAACTTAGAATTTGAACTGGTTAGTAAGGTAAAATAATCACCTTGTCACAAGAGACCATCCTCACAGGCAGCCCCTGCCCCCTTGCCTAACAGGGTATATTGCCGGTACCTGAAGTACCCCAAAAGGCAAATGCCAATGGAACTACGCACCTTTTGCACTGGCCACCACATGAGCTTTGGTTTGTATGTGGCTCCCTATGTTAAAAAAAACTTGTTAATACGGCCTGGTGGAACATCAGGAAAATATGCCTTTCCCAAGGGTAAAAACACAATGTGAAATGCAAACAACTTTGTTCAGGATTTGAACTTACATTGCCGTGTCCATTTTATAGAACAATAATCGTTACATAATGAGCGTCTCTTTTTTGGGGGTTAATGGAAAGTATCTGGGTTTTCTGTTATGCCTAAAAGAACAAAGGCATTATTCTTTCAAATATCTTTTGTAATCAAAGTCTTTTTCTTTTGCTCTGATCCCCCATGACTCAGATTTATGCCCTACAGATTGAAATTCATGGGTTCATGATTTGTCCAGTATTATCAGCCAACTGATTAATCATCTACAGAGTCACCCTAACTCCTCTGCACGAGCGGGATGTGACCAAGGTCAATTTTTAAGTGGAGTTTAACAGGTTTGAATTCGGAGTTTTGCTTCTCCTAGACCAGTTGCTTAACCATGGTTAAACAGCCCAATCTGCCCTACTATTTATCCATAATTGGACTGCCCTGTTAACTGGGGCTGTAGAATACACCAACTTTATCTTTACAGCTGGGTAAGACCCCCACCACACCCATTGAGGGGTGGGCATCTGTTGGCTGTAGGTGGTGACCAGTGATGTTTAAGGACAGAATCTAGGTAGCTGAGCAGTTCATGACTTGCAAAACTCCACTTTAGCCCTGTCGGCTGAGGCTGTAGGATACATCAACTGCACCTCTGCAGGGGGATAAAATCCCCCTAATAGCTCCACCTGTTGGCCGTAGAGACAACTTGTGATGCTTAAGGATGGAATCCTAATAGCTGAACAGTCCATGACTTGTAACACTCCACTTTGGCCCTTACTTGGGCTATATGGGAAGTCAGAGAAGTCACCTCTGATCAATCAGCTGGTCACGTCAAGTCTTAGCACCTATACGATTGTACCGGTTGTATTACTTTTATAGCAAACCTCCATCCCTCCATATATGTGCTAGAATGTGATGTCTGAGGTTCTTAGGGTCCTTAAACTGTATCTAGTGGTGAGGTTCCAATTCTGGAGCTCTGGGGCATGTGGAGTACCCTTTTATTGCTATTACTCCCAGCTATGGGTTAAACAGATCAAAAAATGAGTTTTAAAAAAATGCGTTTAAAAAAATAAAACAAAAACATTTTCCGCATAAAATAACCCAACTATAACTGGAGGAGAATAGTAGGAAACATACCTTTCCCAAGGGTATTATTACTATGTGAAATGCAACCAAGCCTTGTCCAGGATTTGAACTTGTGTCACTGTGTCCATTTCTTATGGGGATGACCATTACACCATGGGTGCCTCCATGATTTTTTCAGTAACTTCAGTCACTCAATTCTGATGACCAAACTCTTTCCATTAGTGTCTCTCACAATACCAAAAATCAGAGAATTTTCAGTGTTGATATATTAATGAATAAAAGATATAATGCACCAGTTATTTTATTTAAAAACTTTTAAATTTTTTCAGGTCAGTTAACTTTGAACCACATATCATTGAGGCGTAACACAGATTCTCAAAGATACGTGGTTCAAAGTTAACTGACCTGAAAAAAAATGTAAAAGTTTTTAAATAAAATAACTGGTGCATTATATCTTTTATTCATTAATATATCAACACTGAAAATTTAATTAAATTCCGTTAATTCCCTGATTTTTGGTATTTTTTCTATCGGCAGGGTGACATACAATGGTGGAATTTAGGTCCGTTAAGTTCGATAGAACCCAAATCTTACATAAAACTTGTTTAATGGTGAGAGCGCTTGATGGAATCTAGACAAGTTCACTGGCTTTCAAATAACTTGTTTTTTTTTCCCTTCACTTAAATGGCATTATGTTGTTCACTGTGTGTATAAGAATTGTAAAAAAATAAAAATGCTATTTTCCCCCCAAATAAATAAGAAAATAAAATAAATAAATAAAAAAGACCTGTATTGCCAGTTACAAAAAACAAAAACAAAAAAAAAACTTCCATATTTATGAGAGAGGGCTGATGTGTGAAGAGGGGGGAGATTGTCTTATTCTTCAGCATATAAATGTTGTTCTCAATCTAAATGTTCTAATCCTTTAACCAGATGCCTTGTGTTTAAGCCTTCAAGTAAAAATTAAGCTGTAAGCATAATATCCAAAGGAGTCCCTGTGGTGTAATGGCTAATATGGTGGACACAACATCATATTAAATAAGTTTGAACTCCATTTTTGCTATTATGTTTACTTCATCATTAATCTTACTGTAATGGAGATTAGGTGTCTATAACCAAAACTTTATTTACGTTATATTTTCAATGGTTATTAAATAATCATTATTTAACCTTATTTAGTGGGGCCAGGTTAGCTCAGTCGGTAGAGCGTTCGGCTAGAAACCACAAGGTTCCTAGTTCGATACTGGTCCTTGCCAACTCAGCGTTATGAGTAGCACGGATCTGTGCGGTAAAGGAGCTGATGGTAGGTGTGGCAATCCACCTCAGATGCTAAAAAACAATCTCCTTGGTCTAGCACTATTGAAAAGGGGATAGTCTCTCTCGTTGCATGGCTGATACTGACTTTAGGCCGCCCCGTCGACTTTACTTTTTTTACTTACTTATTAACAATGTCTCTATTAAGGTCTAGCTGATATAGATTTCCTCAAAACAGCCCATATTATTGATATGTTTAAAACCCTACAGCATGTGTTATATATCGTGAAGAAATAAATGTTTACATAGTATATGGTGTGAATAATTTACATACCAGTTTTAACAAAACAGTGTTTAATAAATGATTACTTGGTGTTTTTGATTTCTAATATTGTTTTATTCTCAAATGTATCAAAAGCATTCCCATGCAAAATTGTATATTGAAATTAATTAGAACAAAGTAAAAATGAGTGTAATCTTTTTTGTGTTCTTATCTAATTTCATTAGACTTTCTAATTCAATATAATATTTAATTATTTCAAAAAAACAAAATAATTTCAAAACTTAAATACTTGTGCCCAGAAGGCACATCTGACTGTGGGTGGTGACCCATGATGCTTAAGGATGGAATCCTGGTGGTTGAGCAGTCCATAACAATGCAACACTCCACTTTGGCCCTAACTTAGGCTAGATGGGTGGTCGGAGAGGCCCCTCCAATAATCAGCTGGTTTAGTCAAGCCCTAGCACCTATCACTCTTCTGGCAAAGCCCCAACCCTTTTTATCATATATGTGCTAGAAGGCAGTGGTTGAGAGTCTTAATGTCCTGGGAATTATGTTAAACTGGATCTAATGGTGTAGTTTCAATTCTGGGGCTCTGGGGAGTTTGGAGTATCCCTTCATTGCCATTACTCCCTTGTCAACTCTGACCTGGGGTGGTAGTACCTGCTAAGGTCTTATTTATGGGTTAAATAGGAAAATGGATTTTAAAAAACGTGTTTAAAAAAATGGAGTTTGAAAAAAAAAATTGAATAACATCAAGAATGAATAAAACATAACGTCTACAGCATGAAATAACCCAGCAAGGGTTGACATGCTGTAAAATCCAACAAACCAAATCATTCTCCCCAGTTTTACAATGGTAATTATGTTACTCCCAATAAAGATATAAATTACTTAATTGGTTTAGTCTAATTTTTTTTATAAATGTAGTTAGACTTATTTTATCTAAAAACATCAACGTTAATTGCAAGTCATACCTGTTGAAAAATTCACAAAAAACAAAAACAAACATAATCCACCTTGGAACAACAAGATTCCAGCTTTGATACTAACCATTGCCAACTCAGTGCTTGATAAACACAGCTTGGATCTGTTTGGTAAAGTTGGGAGCTGATGGTAGGTGTGGCACCACACCTCAGATACAAAAACAATCTCCCTGGTCTAGCACTAATGAAAAGGGGATAGACTCCCTTGCTGTCCAACTGATACAGACAATAGGCCACTCCACCTACTTTACTTATATATACAAGGTGTGTCATAAAAGTATCAAGATAGAAGCTGTATTTACTAAGATAGAAATGAACAATGAATGGAACGTTAATTTTTTTAGAATACAAGGTGTGTCAAAAAGTACAAAAAATATTAATACTTTTTTGACACACCTTGTGTGTATATATCATGAATTTGTTTTAAGATTCAAGAAAAACATTAGTTATCTTTTCTTTCTTTTTTCCAATAGAAATGAAGAAGAAAATAAAAAAAAAGATGATTGTTTATTTACCTTAAACATTTTGTCTCCAAAATTCTTGAAGCTGATTGAAAGTGATTTTTATTTAAAAGGTAAAGATCTGCAGTGTTTGCAGTTTCTATTTTAGGTTAAAACTCCATAATTATTACCATGGTAACAAGGGAAGAGAGTAAAGTCAGTTACCATGGAGCAGGATGGGAAGGGAGTGTAGGTCAAAAAAATAAAAATAAATAAAAATATGCAAGCAAAATACATGGTTATTTATTTTATTAGATGTAAATAGTTTGCAAATGAAAGAAAAAAAATCTAAAAATAAATAAATGTAATAAAAATTGGAACATTAATCATTTTAAGCCTGAAATGAAGTGGAAATTTCAATGAGGAAAGGAAAAATTGAATGATTTCGCTGAAGAGCAAAAAGGGATAGGATAGAATTAAATAAAAGGAAGAAGAAAAGAATAAAGTAGAAGGAGAAAAGAAGAACAAGGAAGAGGGAGAAAAGAACAAGATAAGAAGAAGGAGAAAGGAAGAATTGGGAAGAAGGAGAAAAGAAAAACTAGGAAAAAGAAGAAGGAAAAGGAAGAAGGAGAAAGAAGAATAAGAAAGAAGGAAGAAAAGAAGAAAAGAAGAAGAAGGAGAAAAGAAGAACAAGAAAGAGAAAAGAAGAACAAGGAAGAAGGAGAAGAAGAACAGAACAAGAAGAACAAGGAAGAAGAGAAAAGAAGAAAAGAAGAACAAGAAAGAAGAGAAGAAAGAAGAGAAAAAGAAGAACAAGAAGAAGGAGAAAGAAGAAAAGAAGGAGAAAAGAAGAACAAGAAGAGAAGAAATAGAAAAGTTTTGGTTTCGTTTAATGGCATACCAACATTCATGGGTTGTTTAATGTCAAAGCCATCCTTGTAGAAGAATAGAAATATTATTTAACCCATAGTTGGTAGGATGAGAATGTTCATACCTTTCTCAATAGTAATAATCTGAAAGTGAACATAATAGCATAACTGAAAGTAAAACTTGCTTACTAAGATGTCACGGTCTAGTACATTATCCACAATGCAACAGGGACTTCCCCAGGGAAAGTCAGAGGCAGAGTAGAATAAACAAGGAAGGAAGTAAAGAAAAGAGAAAAATAGAAGATATTGTACAAAAGTAAAAATAGAGAGGGAAAAAAAGATGACTAAGAAAAAAAATAAAAACTAAATTGATTAAATAACAAAAAGAAAAAAAAGAAAGAAAAGGATAAAAAATGTATGAGATAAAGAGAACTTATGAAAGAAGTTTGGTTCAATTTCTTTGTTTAATGGTACATCAACATTCATGGGTTATTTAATGCCAAAGCCATTCTTGTAGAAGTACAGTAGAGTTACTATTTAACCCATAGCTGGGGAGATGAAGGGGTTAATACCATTTCCAAGGGTATTAGTCTTAAAGGGAACGTAATAGCATAACTGGAGTTCAAACTTGATTAGTACAATGTTGCAGTCCAATGCATTAGCCACTAGGCCACAGGGAATCTCTTCATATGTGAAAGAGAAATCTGGGAGAGAAAGACAATCAAAAAAAGGGAAGGTGAAGAAATTTGAAAGAAAAAGAATATAATTTGTGAAAGAGAAAGAGAGAATTCATATTATAATTCTGCTTGTGTTTTGTCCATTCCCACATTATGCTCATCCACATATCCTCCCCACAGCCAAATGGGATATTCTTTCACTCTCCTCCTCAACCAAGTGAGATATTCTTTTATATCTCCCCCATTTAGCCAAGTGGGATATTTTTTCACTCTACCCTTCAACCAAATGAGATATTCTTCTAGATCTCCTCCCTGCAGCCAAGTGGGATATTCTTCCACCTTTTCTCTCAATCAGTTGGGATGTTCTTCTACATAGATGGTGATTTTTCAGATAAAATTTTGTTCAACTCCGATGGAAATGTCCTGTGCTAACTTCACCTATCCCACTAAGTAGCATAGAAAACATAAATTGTATATTGGTTAGCTGAAACTCCGAGGTTCTGATAAGCTCTTACAAAGACTGAAAAAGAAAAAGAACTCCAAAGATTCCTCGGTACCAGCAATGCCATTATACATAAAATAGAATATGCATCAATATATTGATCTTGTAGTTTCGGTTGAAATTGACCATGTGTCACATACTAACAAATGATATGTGTATTAAGTAGTGAAAGTAAAAGTGAAACTTGTGTTTGAGATATTTTAAGTGGAAAGACCCCAGTCCACTATCTTGGCAGTCCTGCAGTTAGTCCAGTGGCAGGGAAATGTCCAAGACAACTGGGCTGCCAAGCTGCTGCAGGGTGCTGTCTCAGGTAGTATTGAGTCACTTCATGAGAGGAAAGCCTCCCAGGAAGCCCCAGCGCTTGCACCCAAGCACCAGGTTGTGTTGGGGGATTTATGTGAGTAGTAAGTACCTCAATCCTACTACTCTTAAGTAGTACATAGATTGTTATTGTATATTTTTGTATTATTTATTGCAAAGGCAATAATGGGATTTATATGTAATAAAATTTCAAATTATCCTTTCTTACTTAAATCAAGCTCTTCATCTTTTTTTTTTGGTTCTGCTACTTGATTTTAAATGAGAAAACTGAAATAAAAATCCAGAAAAATAGAAAAACACAAATAGAAATTTGAAGAGTTATAAATTAACAAAATTTCATTCTTGTTTTTTTTTTTTTCTCAAGCAAATCCAACAGAGATTTTGCCTGTCAGAAAATAATGTCCCTTTTTTTAGTTCAATTCTTGAAAATCTTATTGTTTATTTTTTGTTATTTTTAGTATTTCATAGAAGATCTTAGAGCTATCAATAAATTTTCAATAGAACATGTTCACAATGCAATGCTTGGTGAAAAATCAGCACCTGATTTTTTAGGCAATAAATATTTGAAGATAATTTCATCGAAAGCAGTGAAATAAAAGGAATTTCTAAAAAAATCAAAAAAAAATCCCCCCCCCAAAAAAAAAAAAAAATTGTTGCTGAAATGTTAAAACATTTCTAAATAGGGAGAAGACTGTCATTGGATTTTGCACTTTGAAAGCACAATATGGAACAGTTCACTTTCCTTTCCTTTTTCCTTTTAGCAGTCTGTCGCAGACGACAATGATGTCACTCCATGTCATTGATTAGTCATGGACTTTGTGATGGCTAATTAGACCAATTCTGGACTTGCAGATGCACTCACACACATTGCAGGGTAAATTCCCATCTGCATTCTGTGGTGCATGATGATGAGTTTGCAATTATTATTATTATTTTCACTCCTTTTGAGTTTTTCACATCAGCTGGAATCTGAGTAGCAACAAGTCTCCTCAGGTCTCCAGGACTCTCCTGAGTATCCTAGCTGACTACAGCAATGCAGTAGTCTGGATGGTCTCAACTCTTCCTCTGATTTCCAGATTCTCTAGTCTTTTTCCAACCTTTTTGGGACCGTTCCAAGTGCACCAATTACAATTGATACCACTTTGACTTTCATATTCCATAGATTTTTCAATTCTCTGGCAAGGTCCAAGAATTTGTCCAAAATCCACCAGTTGACAAGTTCTTTCTTTTTTGTTAATCAACACTAGGTCTGGTCTCCTAGCTGGGATAAGGTGATCCATTTTTATTTCAAAGTCCTAGAGAATTTTATGCATTTCGTTCTCAAGAACAGATTCTGGTTTATGCATATACCATTTTGTTGTATGGTCAAAATTTAATTTTTTGCATAATTCCCAGTGGATTACCTTTCCAACCCAGTTGTGCCTAGTTTTGTACTCCCGTTGTGCTAGTTTGCTACATTCGCATAGTACATGTTTACAGTCTCATCTCTGTCACCGCATAGTCTACATTTACTATTTCATTGGGTCTTATCAATTTTTGCTTTGATATAGTTTGTCCTTATGGCATTATTCTGTGCAGCAATTATTAGTGATTCAGTTTCTCTTTTGAGGTTTCCTTTTCTTAACCATGTCCAGGTTTTTTCATGTGCAACCTCTCCGATTTGTCGTTTGAAGTGTCCATATAATTGTTTTTCTTCCCATTTTTGTTTTCTAGTTTTTGTTGTTTTTCTGTTTGTCCATATGTCACATCTACTATTGTTGGCTGCCATAAGTAATCTGTTTTTGCTCTTTTTTATTTTTTAGTACATTTTATTTTTGTCAGTATCTGTCACTAACATCATTTTTAGAAAATTTCTCAAGTCAGATTTACTATTCTTTGTAGTGTGACCACAAAAAATTCACTCTTTACCCCCAGCAGAAACCTAGTTCAATAAAACTGTCATTTATAAAAAAAGAAAAACAATTGAAATCTAAAAAAAAATTTAAAAAAAAAAAAATTCTTTAGTTTATTTCTTTAACTGATTGCAACAAATTATGACCATATGTGATTTTTAACATAAAAGAGCTACCTCTTTGCAGTGTATTCCCACAATTTTTCCATTAATTTTAATTATCCAGTGTTTATTTTTAACTTAAGAGGATCTGACAAGTGCAGGAATGTGTCAATGCTATTAGTAACAGGAGCCATTAGGAAGAAAACAAAATGACATTTCAGTTTTAGAAGAAATTTACAACAGTTTTAACAAATTTCACCTCACAAAACAAAGTGAGTTTATTTGAATGTTTTCCTTGTTAATATTCAGGAATTGAAGCTAAAAAAAAAAAAAGAAAAAAAAAAGAAAAAAGAAAAAGTAAAGAAGAAAATGGCCAACTTAGTAGAGTTGACAGAGGTGACTATCTATTAATAATGGAGATTCGCTTCCGGTTTTTGTCTGTAACAAAAACTATGTCACTGCTTACGTCACTTTACCCAAAATTGTCATGACATAGAATAAATACACTCAAAATTTGAACATGCAACATTAGACAGTCCTCATTGTTTTTTAAAACAAGTTTTAATAAATACATGACTGGTATTATATATCTATATATAGTTTGTTTTATTTTAATATATATTTAAAGTTTACATTTCAAATTGTTTTATTTTTTAATGCTTTAATGAATTTGATGATTTTACTTACTTAGGGTACAAACTCGCTGACATTGAATTTTAAACTCCCACACCTCAGGCAATATGTTTCAAAAATCTATTTTTACATTGCCCGGAGTGTGTTTTTTTAAATTTTGCTAGTAATAATAATAACTGAATAAGTCAATAAAATAAGCACCATTACAATGGAACATAGCTCACAGAACAAGACCAACAAGAATCTACAGATATATATGTAATGTTAAGTATTATATGTTATTATCATCTGTGGTCAGGATTGAACCTGCAACCTATAGGACACATGGCGCAGATATAAGGGTTGAGTTAATAAACTTCTAAGTGATAATCATCTGTAGGTTGCAGGTCCAATCCTGACCATAGGTGATAATAACATAGAATACTTAACATAAGCGCAACACTTTTAATAATATATATATAACCACTTCAATGAATTTATGGCAATGATTTACTAGCAATAAGATACAAGGGTTCAAATCTTACATTCGGTAACCTCAACAAGACAAGTATAGTATGATAATTATTATTACTAGAGATCAATAATACCAAGTAATTATTTATTAAACACGGTTTTATTAAAACAAGTAAGCAAATTAACCACACTATATATTATGTAAACTATTTTTCCCCCAAAGAATGCATAAATTCTTTCATCATTATCGATATCATCAAGAAGGTGTGCCAACAGCATGGATTCCTTTGACTTTCTCTTACTATCCATCCCTATTGTTGAATTGCGTGACTTCGTGAACTGTTGAATTGGACAACAACAACAACAATGAAGCATAATTGAATTTGTACATGAAGCAGTTGGTATTTGTAAGACTCAGGAATATTCCATTCTTGCATCTCGGTGATTCCATTCCTGAAGTCCTGATTGGCTGCTGGTTTCAGTGTGGTTATGGTGCCAGATAAATAATCAACCATTCTACACTATGCTTGCAGCACTGCAGGAACTGTACTGAGTTATGGCTTGCTTGTTTGCCTTGTCTGCCAATTTGACGGTATTAGAATCCCACTGCGATGGTGAATATTGCTTCTACACCTATCAACTATCACTGTTAGGTCCTTAAGACAGCATTCTATGTTACAGAGCTAATAAATGTAAGTTTTTTGCTGGACGGCCAAAACTGGTGTGTCCATGTGTTGGAGTCTATAGGAGAACATTACTAATAACTTTGTTCTTACTTCTCTTGTCTTGCTCATCTTACTTGAATGGTTAATGAGATGGGAGGTAAATATATGTACAGATGCTGATATGTTCAAAATAGTATGCAGCATCTTAGTCTAGTGCCCAACTAACTTTTCCTCCAGGTGTTTTGTTAAAGTCCAAGTGATACAACCATGAGTTGCATAATTGTATGGTGGTGTGGTACACTGTAGCAAGAATGCAAAGGGCCCAAGTGGAAAAATACCAGAACCATGACCCAAAAGGTGGGAATCTCGCACGTCACGTGTTTTAGTTAGGAAGTCAGTTTTCAACCAGATGTCAGACAGAGAGGATGTCTATTAGGTAGGTTTCCCAAGGCGAAAAAGATGACTTTTAATTTGTAATTTTGATGGTGGGAAAAAAAAGCGGCCAAATGAATGCCTATAGACTCCTGAATATCATACTATTTTTCTGATGCGTAAATGTTGCTTATATTAAAGTTTTCCGTGGGTACCACCAATTTTCCCCATGAAATCCCCCCCCCTACTATATTTAACATAATAAAACTTGCATAAAGGTTAATATTATCTTTAAATTTTTATTCATTCGAAAGAAGCATTAAACAAACTCCTAATGATTTAAAAAAAAATTTTCAGCTTACAAAAATAATGCAAATTATAAACGAAAAACAATGTTTACATTTTTGCACCATTAAATCAATTGAAATTTAACGTAGCCATAAACAAGTTATAACTAAGGTTTTTTTTTTTATAATTCTATGAAAAATAAATTAATGGTCCAATTTTCACGAAAACTTCCATAATTACTTACCTTTGGATGAATATGTGTCTGAAATAGTTTTTTTTTCTAAAATATATTAGGGGAAACAGTTTTTTATGAGGTCTGCTCCACCCTACATCATTTTATGTAATATGAAAAAATGAACCGGCAAAAACGATTTTTACTTTTTTTTTCAATAAAGATAAGAGTCTAGATAATTATATCAGAAGATTTTTATAAGTCTCAATGGCAAAGATTTTGAATAAAAGAACCATAAATACAGACTTCTGTTAAAAAATGATATCAATAAAGAAACTGGCCTTGTTGTAAATAAACCGACTATTTTTCTTATTGTTCACGATAATGATGAGTAATTATGGAAATTAAATCACAAACTAGAGCCTTTTTGGCCTTTGGGCCCGTAGCCTATATCTCTTTGCTGAGGTTGTAACTCAAACCGCGTGGTGAATCAGGATGGGTAGTAATAAAATCTTGTAAAAGAAAATCAAAGTCTTGTTAATTATTTGCATGACTTTAAAAGAACTAGCCCCAAAAGAAGCCCTTAGAAAAGAGACCAGACAACACGACCGGCCAAAGAAGTAAAGATGAAACATGGTGACTAGATGATCATAGTCAAAAGGAAGAAGATAGAAAGAAGAAATGGAAGCAAGTAAGTCACAATGCTGTCTCTCTCTAATGCCTCTCTCTATCACTGAGTCATCTCTCTTGTTTATCTACCCGAGGTACGGTGTCAATGAGGGTATATAACATGTTTATTTGGTGCTGAGAAGACCAGATGTATATCAAGTACATATAAAACGAATCTTGCTATATAACACATACAATGATACCAATACAGCTTTGAAGACTTCCAGTTTCACTTTATGTATTCTTTAAGTTATTGTTGTAACATAACAAAGGTTACTTAATGAGAAATAAACAAACAGAGGTTGAAAATGAAATGAATCTTTATAACATTGACAAATACAATACTCGCCAGCAGCATGAAGAAAGGTAAACCACTGAAATAATACTTCTGTATTTATGAGCATTGGGACATACCCATTATTGTTCATATGTAGGGTATATAACACTTTCCCAACGGTATTAGTCTAAAAGTAAATATAATAGTGTAACTGGAGCTTGAACTTGCTTACTATGATGTCACAGTCCAACATGTTAGTCACTATATATATAACAGTTATAAACCCTGCTGTAGGGGCTAGAACTCTCCAGCACCCAGGGGACAGGAAGTAGGGAGATTAACATCCCTTGTCAGGTGGTAAGAACTTTCTCTTAACTGGTTTCAGCTCTGAGGAGTAAGCCTCATAGAATCAAACTCTCGCCACTCAGTCAACTGTGACTGAAGAAAACCCTTCAGTGAGGGAGCATAGCCGACTACACCACCTGAGCACCCTGTAGCGATTGTCTGCCTGTGTTTGGTCTGGAAGAGTTATGTTCCTTTGTTTTGAGGTTTTCTACCGCCAGGGGTGTTGACTATTTAATCAGGGAAGCGCCAAGTTTGAACTCTCTTATCTCAAGGACAGCAACCAGCACACATGGGTTAGACATTTACGTCTATACCTTTCATGTGGGGGGTCCTCGCCCCCCAGCCTAAGTAAGTGACTTTACTTCTGTACTCTGTACCACTTCTACAGGACGAAAGCCTATGTCCTACTTTCTTTGTAATACATTTATGTATCTTACTTATACACCTTTGTATACCTTCTATTCTTATATATGTTACTTATGTATCTACTTTGTCACTTGTATACATATTCCTGTATAAATGTTTTTCCACATGCTCATATATTAAAGTCTGTTTGTTACATTTCACACCTTGTCGGAATATTGTGTGTACTTACATGTACCCACGTGAAGCTCATTAAGACTTCCAACCAAATATAATACCACTTAAACCAACAACCCCCTCAGCGAAGGAGATAAATAACTGTAAGTACTGCCTTTAAGTACTCGTTATATTGTAGTGTCTAGTTGTGTTTTACATGTTAATAAAATTGGTTAAAAGTACATGTGCTTTTCCCTTGTTACTTTGTGTACCTGTATATTATTCCCCATAGTCTGTACACAGCTATTCCTACACTGCATTTTTTTAAATCTCCATTTTCTAATTTTTTACACATTTAGAAAGTCAATACAACAATAATTAGGAGATGCATGACACCTCAGCAGTTACTAAGTATGTTTACCTTGACTTCTAAATCAGATGTGAAACTATACAAATGTCATATGTGAAAATCAGTCAGTTGGTTAAACAACAAATGAGTAATGATGACTACAGCAGTGGAATTAAAGATGGAGAGCTAATTCATTGGCAACAAGACTGATGATAACCACCTTCTGGATGAGATTGAAATAAGCTCACATTAAACATCTGATAAGACTAGACACAACTATTGAAACGTCAAGTAAATACAGGGTGACCCCTAAAAAACAGAACCTACACACAAATTTTGTTATAAAACTGTTAATCTTATTATTTTTTTTCTTTCAGAATATAGTGCTTAAAATATTGTAAAAATAATTTTCTCCAAAGAAAAAACATTTTGCGTGGAGGACTATTTCACCAAAAAATCATACACTGTAGTGCAAGAAAATTTTTGGAGAAAATTTTGATGTCACTGTGCTCCATCAAAAAGCAGGATTTTTGACTGGGTCATGAAATGTAGAGAATTTGGAACGGTGCAAAATCTTAATTCTAAAGGTCTAAGAGACACTTATTCTGGTCGGAGGGTGAGTGCAATTTTGCGCGATGTGTGCAAGTTTGCCTCCAACACCACGGTGCCCATTTGGAGCATATTTTAGACAGAGAATACCTTTAAAGCAAAGCAACCAAGATAACTGAAACTTTGAAGAATGATTGTACAAAGACTGAAGTTTAAGTCCAACAAGTTTCTTGAAATTTTATAGATGTTGATAAGATTAAATAAAATTTATTTGGGTTCTGTTTTATTTGGGTCACCATGAATTAATCAAATATTAATTAACCAGATACCATAGAGAATATCAGAGATTTTCTGAGCAATTTGAGAAAAAGAAAAAAGATTGATAGATTTTAAAGATGTCAACCTAACAATGGGTAGCCCCTAATCGCCATTACTCTCAGGTCAACTTTGATGTGGAGTACTAGTATCTGTTAGGGTCCCATCTATGGGTTAAATAGAAAAAAATGAGTTTAAAAAAAAAACTGTTGAAAAAAGAAAATTGAGTTTAAATTAAACAAATTTGAATACCCATCAAGAATGAATAAAACAAGATGTCTTTGTCCTAAATTAAAATATCAAGGATTGACATGCCATAAAAACCAACCAACCCAACAAGGGTTATTTCATGCATAGTGGCTATGGAATTACCTTAATTGTATGTCCATATTTACATTTTTTGTGTAGCATCATCATCAGGTCATGCTGACAGCATGGTACCCATGACTCTCCCTGGCACCCATCCCTATCCGTCACACCCCTGGTAGGTCTTCTACACTGCATCTGGAATCCGCATAGAGCTGATTGATCTAAGTTTTTGATGATCAGCCTACATTGGTGTGTCCATGTGTAGGTGTCCACAGAGGAATGTCACATGAGTTCATCCTTGCTTCTCCAGCAGTGTGATAGGCGGCAAATAGCCATACTGCTGCTTTTTTGTGGGGTGCTGCTTCCAAGAATTTGGGAAGATAGCATTCAGCATCCTTGTGTAGTTCCCATTTAGCTTTTTCTTTAAGTGTTTCATTAGAGTCCAAGGAGTGCAGCCATACAGTAGCACTGACACAGCTACAGCTTGGAAGAATTCCTGCTTTATCTTATGAGAAAGATCAGATTTCTATATGATCAATAATCTGTCTATAGCAGTCCATCTTTTCTTTGAACATGGTCCAATTCAATGACTCATTTTTAAACAGATCTACTTGACCCATAGACGGTACCCTAACACGTACTACCACTCAGAGTGCACCTGGGAGTAATGGCAATGAAAGGGTACTCCACTCTCCCCAGATTCATCATCTGATTCAGTTTAGTATCATACCCAGGACACCTTTTTTGCAGGTGGGGGTCTTACCCCTTTACAAGGGATACAATCAGTGTATACTAAGCACTGCCAATAGGGTGACAGGGAAGAGGTGGACAATTCTTATATAGCATCAAATCCCAAAATACTTTAACAAAAACATTTAATTCATTTTATTTTAAAAAAATGTTTGACACTTCAATTTGAAAGGAAGTGTAGTATACAGTAGGATTACCACCCTTGTCTGCCAGATAATTTCTGTTCATGACCACTAGATGGTGTTGCCAAAGCAGTATATAAGGAGGTGTGAAAATCTCAACAATCTTTACTTGCAGGATGAGTTAAAACCTCCGGGGGACAAGGACCTTTTCGTTCCCAGCTAACCTTGTATCGGATTAAACATGACACGACAGAACAGTACACAGCATATAACGTCATAAGTTAGCTTGCTTAAACCCAGGGATATCTAATTCCACACAACCAACAACTAAGGAACACTTCTCAAAAATGTTTCTCACAGAATGTCCCTTAGGGGCTTCACATACACATATGTAAGCTAAGGTCATTTCTACATACATACATACATACACTAGGACATTTCTACATACATACAGGTATGTACTAAAGACATTTCACATACATACATACATACACTAAAGACATTTCTACATACATACAGGTATGTACACTAAAGACATTTCTACATACATACACATACATACACTAGGACATTTCTACATACATACAGGTACACTAAAGACATACATACAGGTATGTACACTAAAGACATTTCTACATACATACACATACATACACTAAGGACATTTCTACATACATACAGGTATGTACACTAAAGACATTTCTACATACATACACATACATACACTAAAGACATTTCTACATACATACAGGTATGTACACTAAAGACATTTCTACATACATACAGGTATGTACACTAAAGACATTTCTATATACATACATATATGTATACTAAGGAATTTTTTATATACATACATACACTAAGGACATTTTTATATACATACACATGTAGAAATGTCATTAGTGTATGTATATGTACATTAAGAACATTTCTACATACATACAGAAATGACCTAGTCGGGGGTCCAGTGAGCTTCGGCCACTGGATCGTTAAGTAAATTAATAGCGTCGATCCCAGGGGATATCCCCGAGCAATACCTGCCCCCATGATTTAAAGGGGCAGGGCTGGGCTTATTTCCGAGGGAAATGCCGACGGGATCGACGCGATTTTTGTTTGCCCACGTAAAAACGAGACCTTGTGTCCAACACATACAAGTGGGATATGAGGTAAATACCTACATACATACATACATGTATGTACACTAAATACATTTCTATCTACACATCTTCATTTATGCCCTTTGTATTCTTCCCATTTAGT
>CM042148.1:57597296-57664796 GCA_023376005.1 Doryteuthis pealeii | reverse complement strand
TTTTTTCAACCCTTAAAGAAAGAGAAAAAAAAACTCCTTCTTGGTTGGACCAAGAACTTTTCAGCTCCCCCTTATCACTAAAGCATTTTGACATAATCATAAGATACATTATATATATATATATATATATATATATATATTAGAAAAATGTGACCTGTTGGGTCACCCATTTTGATGAGAAAAGAAGTGAGTTTGCAAAGCGAATTAATTTAAAAAAAGGAATAGGGCAAGAGATTTTTTTAAAATTCATTAAAATCATTTTGTTAGATTTCTAAGAAAGGGAAAGTTTGACCAAATTTAAATGGACACTGATTCTTGAAATTCTATTAATTAAGGATACCCATTTTTTGTCTGTTTTTCATTTTAATAACGAATTAAAATATCAAAATTATTTAAATCGATTATTTAAGGTCAAATTTTTGTCTAAGTCTAAAAGTAGTAACATAATGAGCATCAGTAAAAAAATCAAAATAATATTACACATGTAATTCATTTTTGATAGGATATTTTTGGATCAATTTTGATCAAATATGACTTAATATGGCTGCCGGAGTTGCCGCAAAATCTGTGTTTACAATATAAATTTAACACTCTTGATTGAAAAAAATTTACCAAAAATCAGGGAATTATCTGATTTTAATGAAATTTTCAGCATGTATGTTTTGACGTATCACATTTATTCAGTGTGGCTAAAAAAGCAGGATGTTTCAGGCTGGGATTGGAACTTGACCTATTTGTTCTACCTCCACTCCATCTATATGACCCACTTTGAGAAAGAGAATTTACTGATAATAGGGCCACTAGGAGCACTCAATCTGCTTAGGAGAGCTATGCAATTTTAGCATAATTTGCGGCCACCAGAAAATTCTATTTCCAGAGAGCTCAACCCAATAGGTGTGGGACATTATATATATATATATATATATATATATATATATATATATATAGTAAGAAAAGGAATGTTAGGGTAACATGTTTTCCAAGTGAAGAGGACATGCTAGTTATAAAAGTCAATGCTGAAGAGAGATGAATATATGTAACTTTGTCGGCCATCAACTGAACATTCACAAACATTTATATATGCATCCAAACGATCTAAAAATGTAATATACATTCCCCAATTCTCTCTCTCTCTCACTCCTTATATATATATATATATATATATATATATATATATATATATATATATATAAGTTTAAGGTTCTGAAGACGAATAACATTGAAAAAGTGTTATTCAGAAACCAATGGTAGGACCGACTTTAAATTGTATTATTAATCATAAATAATAAATAAATAAATATATATATATATATATATATATATATATATATATATATAGAGAGAGAGAGAGAGAGAGAGAGATAGAGTGAGAGTTGAGGAATTTATATAAGATTTTTAGATTCTTTGGATGCATAACCGGTAACTAAGCACCATTTGTTACATAATTGTTAGTACCCTAACAATTATGTACAGTTAGTGTAGAAATTAAAATGGCTGTTAGAAATTACGGCTAGCAGTTTTTGAGTACAATATCATGGAAGATTGATTGACACATGTTAAACTCATGTTGATCCCTTTTCCAGTAGATACTGTGAGAAATAGTAGAGAAATGAGAAAGAAGGGCTCTTTCGGTTTTGATATGAAATAGTTAGTTCAGTATTGGGCAGCCCACGGAGGTAGCAAGTCGCGTTAAACACGCTTCCATACTCATTCTGCGCAGTTGGTCTGGATGGGGATTTCTAAATAAAATATGATATAAAGAAAATCTAAGTCTTGGGTTATTTATCCAAAAGCTACTAATGACCCAGAGCTTCTGATAGACGAGAAATCCCTAATGGAAGGTCAGACCTGAAATCTCCAAGACGAAGTTCCAAACACTAGAAGAAAACATAAGATACCAAACATGATCCGAAGAAGAGAAGAAGTATATAACACATTGACTTCATGTACACGCAATCATAACTTAGATATACATGCTCTATCAACAATATTGAGCACTATTTACTTACAGATATAGCACACTATATATATATATATATATATATAGAATATATATACTGTGCTATATTTGTAAGTAAATAGTGCTCAATATTGTTGATATCAACATTGCTCTATCAACAATATTGAGCACTATTTACTTACAGATATAGCACACTATATATATATATATATATATATATGTGTGCTATATTTGTAAGTAAATAGTGCTCAATATTGTTGATAGAGCATGTATATCTAAGTTATGGTTGTGTGAACTACAAGCCATAAGGAATATATATATATATATATATATATATATATATATATATATATATATATATATATATATATATATATATATATATATATATTATTCCTTATGGCTTATAGTTCAAGAATATATATATATTTCCTTTAAGTGAAGGCATATTATCATTTCCCTAGACTATGTCTACAGTTTGGCTTCAATAAATCCATTGAATTATCTAAGGGAAAAAGAAGCCTCATCTTCCTTAGTGAACTCTGCAGATTCTGAAGACACAGCCAATTCAAAGCTAAGAGTGAAGCTCTCAATTTCTCTTAATTAACAAAAGTTAAAGGCAACGGAAGAACACCGCAGACTCTTTTGCTCAGCTTAGAGGTTTCTCTCTACTAGCAGAAACCATTTTAGAATTTATGAGAACCTTTGCAGAAATTAGAAGAAAATGTATGTGTGTGCATGTATGTATATATATATATATATATATATATATATATATATATATATATATATATATTGTGGATAATATGGGGGCTATATTTCTAAGCAGGTAGGACTCAATATCATTGATAGAGTGTTCATATTTGAGTTAAGGTAGCTTGGACATGGAGTCAACATCTGGTTACTGACAGTTTCTTGCCTATGCAATCTTCAGAATAGAGTACCACTCTGCCAATTTTACTGATAGTCTTCAGAAATTTCTAGAATGCATGAGAAATATCAATTTCAAATAAGATGTACATTTGCTCTGACAACTAATTTTCACTTTATCAATTTTTAACAGGAGTTTAAATTCAGTTATCCTTCTCCTTGGCAAGCAATTATATGATTTCAAATAACTAATGAAAAGAAGAATATGTAAACAATTATAGCTTCAAAAACCTATTACAAATACAAAAAATTTGCACAGTATTTACAAGTATTCCTATCTGATATTGGTAGTTTTCAAACAGATCTATTTGACCCATAGTTGGGTTTGGTTTGGTTTATTTAATGCTCATTTATTGGTTTGTAGGGGGACCAGTTTTCTGCAGATAGAATCAATGTTAATCTGAAATGGAATCTGGAATTTTAAATGTAATTTTCAATAAGAAATAAAAAAACAATAAATTGATTTTTTTTTGTCCAAATTTTTTGTTTTAATTTCTTTCAAAACTTAAATGATCTTGTTATTAAACATTTTAATGAATAGAACATAACCTAGTTATTTCCTTGAAATTTGATTTTACAAATATTGGTTATTTTTCCTTTTAAGATTGGAAAAAGAATTCAGAACATAAGCTTTTACATGAAAAAAGAAAAGTGGGTAGTAGATTCGAGAAAATATTTGACTAGACTTTTTTTAAATACTTAAAATTTTTTCTAAGAAACTGTAATGTAGTAAAGCAGATAGAAATTGGTCATAGTATCATTGCTAAAGTGGAAATAGACAATAGTTTGCCATACCAAGGTTTAAGAGCCCAGTCTGCCCTACTATTTTACTAATAACAGGGGGGAGTATAGTTGGATTCATACTTTTTCCCAAGGGCAGAGATGCTGATAGGTACATGTCCTGCATCCCAGAAGCACAAAAATCTAAAAGGATGCAGTAAAATCAGTTCCATGCATCCCAGTGTTTTTCTTAATGTTCAGACATTTTTGTAATTTCCTTTATTTCTTGGAGAGGATTTTGGAGTAAAATGAAGAATGTTTATTAAATAGACTAGCAAAAAAAAAAAACACTCTCCAGGCAGTGTAAAAATTATTTTTTGAATGATACAGAGATGCTGATAAGTACACGTACTGCATCCCTGATGCACAAAACTCTAAAAGGACGCAGTAAAATTGGATCCATGCATCCCAGTGGTTTTTCTTTTTTCTTCCTTCACCATTTCAAGCTAACTGTAAATACATTTTAATAGTTTCTTAGAATCGAATTACACAGGATAGGTTACAAGGTATCAGTTAGACGGCTTTAGTTGGGACCCATAAATTTTCCCGGGGACTCATTCAGAGCAAATATGTGCATCCCAGGATGCACTAAATCAAAAAGCTATCAGCATCACTGCAAGGGTATTAGCGCTATATGAAATGCAAACAACCTCATCCAGGATTTGAAACTGGGTTGCTGAATCCATTTCCTACAATGATAACTGTCAATCTATGAGTGCTTGCATTTCACTGCATGCTATACAGAAAGAAAAAGACCCTTATAAATGAAAGGTCTAAAAAAAAAGGTATTAAATGACTCACATTAATGAATTCTATTTAATGTCCAGACTTAATTGTCTGAAAAATCTAAATAATTAAAAATGTCCAGACTGTTTTGGATTATGACACATCATAAATTTCCAGATAAAACTTCTTGAAAACAATATTTGTTTTATATTTTGAATGATTTGACAAGAGAAGATAGCAGATTTGATATATTCAAATTTTATGCCTGAAAGAGCAAAATCGTTAAAATTTTCTAATGAGAAGTTAGTCAAATTTGCATGATAAATTGTTTAAATCATTTAATAAGAACTGTTGCTTGAAAGTAGAAATATCCTTATTTCCATGCCAACTCTTTACATATGTATATCTTTAAACATTTTTTTCCCAGATATCAGTTTGTATATTTCTTTATTTGCAAAGTGAATTATCTGAGTTTTTTTTCCACATCATTAGAGTTTATATATATATATATAATACTAAAACTGAGTGAATCAATGATTGTTTGCTAAAGGCTTTTTTCCTATACAGTTTAATGAAACAAAATTCATATCAAAATATTCCTTATTTCTAGGATTGAGTTATGTTTGGAAAAAAAATCCATTTTAATTGGTTCTAATTAGTCATAATTTGAAATTAAGTAAAAATCTGACCTGTCTCATATTTGACATTCTGCTGGTCACTCTCTATGTATATCTTTATTACCTCATCATTATATATGTTAGTTTTTCTGTGAGATTAAAGAGAGTGATTAGGGAGTGTGAAATATATGGGTATGTAAGTTTCAGAAGCAGCTAGCCCGTAACTTAATTGGGTTCATTCAAATTAGGTCAAACATTCCCTTTCTTAAAAATCTTACAAAATGATTTTAATGTTTTTTGTTTTTTTTTAAATTTACTGGCCGTATATATTTCTTTTTAAATTTAATTCACTTTGCAAACTCACTTTTCTCTAATCCCAATTATCTACCAAGAGCTCAATGGGTGATCCAACATGTCATGATTTGTCATATATATATATATATATATATATATATATATATATATATACATACACACACACATGAGAGTCATTCAATAAATCAGGAAAATTTTGCCTAAAGAGTTGGCAATAGAAAGCGCTGTTTATAATTGAACCTTTTTTAAGGATGTAGAATGTCAACAACAAAGTAGTTGTAGTAGCAGTATTAACACTAAGTTACTGTTCAGTATGTAGCATAAATACATGTTTCCCAATCTCTAAAAGACAAGCTCTTATATACTATTGGAGGAAGTAACTTGTATAGTTTAGTGGTTCATGTAGAAGTTCCCATTACTGGGACAATCAATTTCTACCCTACAAAGTAAATCGGCAGTAGATCTTTCATGAACTAGAAGACTGTAGCATTACCATCTATACTGTCTACTACACCTGGAATGTTTTCTTTACCGGAGAATCAGAATATTTCCATTCTATTGATTGTCTTTTTGACTCAGGCTTCTTGTGGCAAACCCATACTTAACCCATTTGTAAATCGGTAATTCCACCCCTTCAATTTTTCTGAAATTTTGTCCAAGTGTGAATTATGATAAAGTTTGCCCATTCCCAAAATTTGAGTTTCCAATTCCAAAAATTGGTAGAGTTATGTTGATTTTTAGCTCTCCAAATTTGAGGGGGTGGGTTGCAAAAAATGGCAACTTTATGTAACCTATTTTTATCTGTAAAATGAATTCTAGATTTGGAGAGCTAAAAATCGACATAACTCCACCAATTTTTGTAACTGGAAGCTCAAATTTTGGGGATTGTCTAATGTTAACATAGTCCACATCTGTACAAAATTTCAGAAAAATTGAAGGGGGTGGGTGACAATTTTACTTTTTTCTGGATTTGATTTGACCCAAACATGATTTTGATTAAAAAATGCTTCTCCATACACATCACACATTCTTCTGTAAATTTCACATGATTTTCATGTCTCAGCCACCTCTGGTACAAGCTAGGAACACTGTTTAATTTGTCACCATTTTGAATAGCCTCAAAACATATTTTTGCAAAATTAAAATGATTTTAGCTATAAACCAATTCCAAATAATGCAGAATTTATATTTAGGGAAAAAATTCTGAAAAAATCTATTTTGCTTTTTTCAATTATATATATATCTGTAGACAGAATCATCTTAATACCAACTGACTTGGTAACCTAAGTTGGACCTTTCATCCAATAATGAAATGTTAGAGTTGTTTAGGTCCAAATTGAGAGCTCGATGTTCAATATTATTGAACAGAGCAATAGAATTGGTAAAAAAAAAGGCTTAAGAATCAGTCATAGATCTATTTCTGGCCATTCTGTGTATACCTATGAGTATCATCAGACTGTTGACTTTATTGAAAATGGTAAACCCCCACTCCCCCTAAGATGATGAGAAGAACTGAAACTGGAACCTTTCAGGATTTCCCAGAAAAATTGTATATAAAGCCACATGAATTTTCTGTTTAAAATTTTTAATAAAGTCAGCGGTCTGATGATACTCATAGGTAAATACAGATACCTGTGAGTATAAATAGATCTATAACTGCAAAATGACCAATTTTTAAGCCTTTTTCTTTACCAATTATATATATATATATATATATATATATATATATATGATAAAATTTGCTATAGTTATAAGTAAAGAGTACTCAATATCATTGATAGAGCATATATATGTCTATGTTAGGGCAGTGTAGACTTACCCTAACATGTCTCAGAATGTGTGTGTGTGTGTGTGTGTGTGTGTGTGTATATATATATATATATATATATATATCAGAATGTGTTAATTAAAACTATGCAAAGAAAAACAAAATATAAAGAAAATTTCCAAAGAGAGAGACCACAAAAATGTCTGATGAGTAGAGAAACAAACCAAATTTAGACATTTTTTTTTCAGGAGTAAATAACAAATAACAAAAAGCTCAAATTTAATTTGTTAATAACACAAAAATAATGGATCTTTTTGAAAGCTCAAAAGAAAATGAAGAAAAAAAAAAGAAGAGGAGGAGTTTTAAAAATCAAGGAGAGAATTAAGTGCTGATAAAATGCAATTGCTTAGAGCAGAATTTTTGAATTGGGCAATCTTAGAAATAATTGTTTATCAATTTGCAGGTAGAGAGAGGGGGGGTAGAAAGAGAGAAGGAGAAAGAGAGAGAGAGAGCAAAAAAGAGAGAGAGCAAAAAAGAGAAATAGAAATTGAAAGAGAAAGAAAGAGAGAAAGAAATTAAAAGAAAGAAAGAAAGGGAGAAAGAGAGAGATAGATTGAAAGAGAGTGTGAGAGAGAAAGAAACAGAGATTCAAAGACAGAGAGAGAAAGAGAGAGAAAGAAACAGAGATTCAAAGACAGAAAGAAAAAGAGAGAAAGAGAGAGAGAGAGAAAAAAGGAGAAAGTGAGAGAGCGAAAAAGAGGGTGAGAGAGTGAAAAGATAGAGAAATAGAAGGGAGAGAGAGAGAGGTGGAAGTGGAATGGTTTCCTGAAAAAGTTTGGGATGTTTCATAAAAAAGAACCAGCAAAGAAGAATGCGGAGGATGACTGACACAAAGCAACATGGCATAAAAATGATGGAAAAATATGGTTGAGGGTGGGGGTGGGCTTCACTTACAGAAAATTGGCAGTTGTATGTTTTGATAACCTTGGCAAATTTTGTTTTTGGATTTCATTTGTAAAACGAAAATTTTATCATGGAACCAAGATCAGAAAGAAAAAGAAGCCGACAGAGAAAAAAAAATGAAAAAAATAAATAAAATTGAAAGAATAAAAAGGACAAAACCAAAAAAAAAAAAAAGAAAAGAAATAAAAGAAAAAACAGAATATGAAAAAAAAAAAAAAAACAGAAAAGAAAGAAAGAAAACAAAAAAAAAAACAAAATAAAAAAAGAAACAAAATGAAGAAAACAAAAAACAAAAGAAAAAACAGAAAAGGCAGAAAAAGAAAAGAAAAGCAAAAAAAAGAAGGAAATATGTAAAGCCAGTAAGTGAAGGATAAACAGAGAGCAAAGAAGAAAGAAAATGGAGAACAAAGAAGAAAGAAAAGGAGAGCAAAGAAGAAAGAAAATGGAGAAGAAGAAAGAAAGAAAAAAGAAGAAAGAAAAGAGAGCAAAGAAGAAAGAAAATGGAGAACAAAGAAGAAAGAAAATGGAGAGCAAAGAAGAAAGAAAAGAGAGCAAAGAAGAAAGAATAAGGAGAGCAAGGACAGAAGATAAAGAAAAGAAGAAAAAGGTATAAAAATGAAAGGAGAGCAAGAAAGAAGGTGAAGAGCACAAATAGAAAGAAGAGACAAATTGAATAAAAAAAAAAAATGAATATCCTAATAAAGAAAAAAAAATGTAAATTCTAATGTCACCAAGGCTTTGAAGTCATTTTTTAAAATTACATAAAAACTCAAAATAAAAAAAAGATTTAGATGCTTCTTATTTCATTGAAGAGATTCTTATGAACAATATTTATATTTTATGTAAATTCTGTATCAGCATAAAAAAATGAAAGAAACAGACAGTTTCACAATTATATAGTGGATATGTGTATATAGATGATTCATCTATCAAATCCAGGAACACCTCATGTGGTGTAATGGTTAGCAAACTAGATTTGCAATCCATTGTTAGTAAGTTCAATTCTCACTGGGCGCACCATACTTCTGGCCTTGTGCCACATCTAAGTAAATAACTATATCAAATCCAGTTGTCTGTCATATTAATCCAACCATAATTGGATAAATTCTTATTTACTATTATTTTTTATTTCTATCAATCCTAGGTGTTTGAAATATATAGCAGGTAGTTGGAGCTTTAGAATACACTGACTGCACCTCTGCAGAGGGGTAAAATTCTCCCAAATAGGGCCAGCTGTTGGCTGTGGGTGGCTACATGTGATGCTTAAGGATGAAATCCGGGTGGCTGAGCAATCCATGACATGCAACACTTCACTTTGGACCTTACTTAGGCTAGATGGGCGGTCAGAGAGGCCCCCTCCAATCAACAGGTTGGTCACGTCTAGCTCTAGCACCTATAGGATTGTCCCAACCCTATTGCCCTTATGGCAATCCCCTAACCCTTTTTATCATATATGTGATTGAAGGTGGTGGCTGATGGTCTTAATGTCTTGGGTATGAATTAAACTATCTGATGGTGAAGTTCCAATTCTGGATCTCTGGGGAATATGGAGTACCCTTTTATCACCATTACTCCCAGATCCACTGTAACACAGAGTATTAGTCCCTGTTAAGGTCCTATCTATAGGTTAAATAGAAAAAAGTGAGTTTTAAAAAAATTGACTACCCATCAAGAATAAATAAAACAAAATAACACATCACTCAATAAGTCCCGGGCCTAACTAATAAAATAACAACTTTGAGGCAAAATTCAACTTGATTCATCAACATATTCTCCTTCTATGGTGATACACTGATTCCAACGCTTCTCTAACAATTCGATGCCTTTTTTGTAGAACAATTTGTCTTTGGACTCAAAATAAGCCTCAGTTTCTGATATCACTTCTTCATTGGAGCCAAATCTCTTTCTCTGGAGCATTCTTTTGAGGTTTGCAAGCAGTCAGTAGTTGCTGGGGGCCAGATCTGGAGAATAGGGTGACACAATTTGAAGTGCAATTCAGGGTAGTTTTAATCGATGAATGCAAAGTATTTTACCTTGCGCATCTCAAAATACGGAAGCCAAAACCTTGCCTGCTGATGATTGCATCATTGGTCGCTTTTGACTGCCGATTTGACTCCAGAGTGAAGTGGTAGATCCATGTTTCATCCATTGTCACATATTTATGCAAAAACTCCTCTTTGTTGCGTTGTAACAGTTATGTAAGCAAACACAGCACCCACTTTGAACACAGCTTTTTCATTGACAAATGTTCATGCAAAATGGTGAATACACTGCCTTCTGATATTATCAACTCCTCTATGCCACGCAATTTCAATTCACAATCAGCCAAAATGAGTTTGTGGAGTTTTTTTGATGTTTTCCAAACAACTGCTGCATTTGGGCAACCTGAGCGTTCAGCATCATTTGTGTGTGTACGACTGCGTTTAAAGTCAGCATACCACCTCTTAACCATTGTTTCAGATGAAGCAGAATCTAAATAACACTTACCAAGCCATTGCTTTGCTTGAACAGTATTTTTCCCCATCAGAAAGCAATGCTTTATTGACACACAAAATTCAGATTTTTCCATTGTATTGAAAATTTACAACAATAGCTTCACTTAAATAACTAATTTGTAAACTAATAATCTGATTGGGCTCAAATTATTGAGTGATGTATTATCTTCAGCATAAAATAACCTAACAAGGGTTGACATGCCTTAAAATCTAGTTAACCAATATATAGCAGGTGTATAATAAGTGGATCAGGAGTGATCGGTTAGATTATTACCATGTAGTCTAACATTTTCACGATATTTGATAATCCAACCAAAATGTTTATTTGGTTTAGAATATAAGAATTTGAACAATTGTATCAAAACAAACTCAAAAGGTTAGAAACACGTCTATAAAAGTTAAATAATAACTAATCTTTGGGAGAAAAATAATTTAATTGTTGTGTTTATTCTAATATAGACTCATAGGGGATTTTTTTGTGATTTTTGGTTGTTGCTATACCCTAATGTGTGGGCATATATGATGAAAAATGAGTAAGAATGAAAAATAAGGAAATAAGGATGATTTATTGATTTTTGGTAAAATGTTCCAACACTAATTGTTTCAATCAATGGATTCACAGCATTAAAACATATTTGAAATAAATATGTATTTACTATGCAGTGATGCTGATAGATTTCTAATTTAGTGTGTCCTGAAATGCATAGATTTGCTTTGAATGGGTTAGGAAAATTTGATGGGTCCCAACTAAAGTTTCTTAATAAATTGTATGTTTTTTTATTCATGATCTGGGGAAACAACTAAAGCCATCTAACCACTACCTTGTAACCTATCCTGTGTAATTAATTTCTAAGAAACTACTGAAATGTATTTACAGTTAGCTTCAAATGATGAGGGAAGAAAAAAGAAAAACACTGGGACACATGGTCCTTTTAGATTTTTGTGTGTCAGGGACGCAGGAAATGTACCTATCAGGATCTCTGAGTATGTTATAATTATTTGAGGTTATAGCAAACATTTCCCAGAAAATGCCATTTAAATGTTTTCAAGTTTAGTCAAAACAGACTCAAAAGGTTAGAAACACGTCCACAAAAGTGAAGAAATAAAGATTAATCTTTAGAAGAAAAAATAAGTAACCATATATAAATGCAGATAGGTCACACCAGGGGATAGGCTGCACCCCTAATTTTTAGTTGAGAGTATTTATGGTTGACCCACAGATAGGTCATAATATAATCTAGCTAGTTACACAACTTATTCTAACATAAAACTTATCAAATATTCACCTTTGTTTCAAGACTTTTATTACAAATATTAGATCTAGAACACTTTGCAATAGATTGTGACACATAATGCAAACATATAGAAATAGGGGTTTGAGTCTTTTAGTACTATAATTGTAAATGAGCCTGGGTAAAAAAGCATAACAGTCAACTCAATGATAAAAAATAGTAATTTATGGTATGAGACATAAATACATTATGTTATGTTGTGGATATAACATAACATATTGTCTACATATTGTCTACACTATAAAAATATTCATGATGCACAAATCATAGAAAGCAGAATGTATAGTGTAATGAAAATGCATATTGTACACATTTTGTGTCATTGCAATTGCTGATTGTTACAACTTAATGATAAATGAAAATTCAAGTAGTGGTGTTTTACATTTATGTCGAATGAATAGTGCAACTTATCCGCAAGTATATACAATAATTGTTGTTTCTTCAAACAGACCCAATAAGAATTTTTTCTGTGATCTTATTTTTGTTGCTATGCTATACCCTTATGCATGTAAACATACACACACATTGATGCTGATAGATGTTTAATTTACTGCATGCTAGGACGCACATATTTGCTTTGAATGAGTCCCCAGGAAAATTTATGGGTCCCATCTAAAGCCATCTAACTCCTACCTTGTAACCTATCCTGTGTAATTTGTTTCTAAGAAACTAATGAAATGTATTTACAGTTAGCTTGAAATGGTGAGGGAAGAAATAAGAAAAATACTGAGATGCATGGATACTATTTTACTGCGTCCTTATCAGCATCTCTGTATATATATATATATATATCCAGTTTAGTTCAGTCAGTAGAGCATCTGCTTAAGATCCACAAGGTTCCCTATTTAATACCGGCCTCGCTTACTCAGTGCATGAGTAGCACAGCTTGGATCTCTGTGGTAAAGTGGGGAGCTGATGGTAGATGTGGTACCCCACCTCAAACATAAAAATAATATCCCTGGTCTAACACTAGTGAAAAGGGGAAAGACTCTCACTATCCAGCTGATACCAACAATAGGCCACTCCACCTACTCTCTATATATATATATATTATAATATTATATTTACCATATCTACCTGGCATTACTCAGGATTTAAAAAGATAAAAATAAATCTCTTATCAATATTTATATATAGATTGATAAAAATTATTTTTCTCTATATTTGTTTTATCTTTTATTCTTTATATATTCTTGTTTTAAAGTTGTTTTTTCTCATTATTCTTGTTTGTATTTTTCTTTTATTTGCTTTTTATTATGTTTTATTCTTTATTAATTTGTCATATTTTTAAAATCATTTTTTTAATTTATTTTTTTAATTCTATTTTTATTTAGCTTATGGAAAATGTGGCATAAAAAATTTTTTTAACCCATTCTCAAACAAAAAAAGGGTGTGGATTTTATTGAATTATGGTCTTTGCTGGTCTACATCAATTTTCATTTATAAAATGACATGTGCTTGGTTGTTGTAGAAACATACAGAATCTTTCTTAATATATACATATATATATATATATATATATACATATATATATAATATATATATATATATATATATATATATAAAAATGTTGCTAAGGGGTCCAACGGGAGAAAATTAAATATTTTCAAAAAAAAAAAAAAAAAAAAAAAAAAAATCTCTGCAAAATGAATTTTGTTTTTTGAAAGTTTTTTTAAAAATTTTACTTCAGCAATATGTGTTTCTGATCTTCTTGTATCTTTTTCAGGTTTCGATTAACCACTTTCTGATTCCTTACATAAATACATTTATTTGTGTGTGTGTGTGTGTGTGTGTGTGTATATATATATATATATATATATATATATACACACACACACACACACACATGCACACATTCATGCAATATCCTTTATCTATGTTTGTACACAGGTATGCAAGGAATGTTGAAAATTATTGGTCATATTTTTATGTGAATTGTTTTTTTTTTATCCTGTTCTTTAGATGTTAATCTTTTGATTTGCATTAAGCTTAACTATTTAATCCATTTGTTTTTTCTTTCTTTAATCTGAGGATAAAATGATATCTCTCAGTTTGAGGTCAGCTAGCCAACCAGTCACCCAGAATACAAAACAGACAGGTGAGGTTAAAAAAAAAAAAAAAAAAATGACAAAAACCAAAACATGTTAAGGTCATTTGATAAAAGGTAAAAAAAAATTTTTAAATAATTTTTACCAATGTTTTTTTTTGTGCACCCCCCCCCCACAAAGAAAAAAAAAACAAAAAAAAACAAACAAAAAACATTAAGAAAACAAAGTAGTTGATTTGCCAATAAATTGCCCAAATAACATTTCAGCCCATTTTCCACTTGAATTTCATGCTGTGAAAGATTAAAGAGTTTGCTGTGTTGTAAAAAAAATAAGTTATTTCAGCCAAAAGTGCAAATCTTTTCGACATTTCCCGGCCAAAATAGCAGGAAGCCCACACAATTTTAAAGATAAGAAGAGCCTAGCATTGTGCAATGGTTAATATTTACCACATACCCCATGTTGATATAACGCCCGATTAATGTGGGACCACCCATGAACCAAAGCTCATATAAGGCAGATGCAAAAAATGCGTTGATCCCGTCAGCATTCCCCCTCAAAGGGGGGCGCCACAGGCACAGGTCAATAAACTCAGCTCTGCCCCTTTAAATAGAGGGGGCAGGTGTTGCCTGGGGGGATGGTCCCCAGGGATCAATGATATTAACTTTATGCAGTCCAGTGCCGAGACTACTGTCTCTGAGTTTGATTCTCACTGGGTGTTCCTCAAGACAGGCAGTGATTCACAAATAAGACAGTTCGAGTAAATAACATTGTTGCCTTGCAGGTTGTATTGGTTTACAAGCTGAGGCTAGTAGACCACCGTTTGTGGTGAGTTTGATTCTCACTGAGTGCCCCATAATTTCAGATTTGATCTACAAATAAGCTAAACTTAATCCATAAAATTGTCACTTCACATTGTGTAATGGTTAACAAGCTGAGGTTAGCAGACCACCGTTAATGATTTTGATTCTCACTGGGTGTCATCCTCCCACAGTTCCTTGCAGTGATTCACAAATAAGTCAAGTAAATAACATAGCAGCCTCGTGGGTTGTGATGGTTAATGAGCTTACATGCTGGACTGTGAGCTTATAGTCAATGAGTTCAAACTCCAATTATGCTATTATGTTGACTTTTGGACTTGGGTAAAAGATATGAACCTCCTCATTCCCCAGCTATGGGTTAAATAGTACCACTACTGTTCTTCTAGAAGGATGATTTTGGCCTTGAATAATCCATGAAGGTTGATATGCCATTAAGACAAAGAAACCAAAACCAATCATCCCCACCCCCGGTTGTGGGTTAAATAGTACCACTACAGTTCTTCTCCAATCATGGCTTTGGAATTTAATTACCCATGAAAGTTGATATGCCATTAAAACAAAGAAACTAAAACCAATCATCCCACCCCGGTTGTGGGTTAAATAGTGTCACTACAGTTCTTCTCCATGATGGCTTTGGCATTTAATTACCCATGAAAGTTGATATGCCATTAAGACAAAGAAACCAAAACCAATCATTCCCCCCACCCCCAGTTGTGGGTTAAATAGTGTCACTACAGTTTTTCTCCAATGATGGCTTTGGCATTTAATTACCCATGAAAGTTGATATGCCATTAAATATTGTTGAGTATCTAGCCGCCATCCTTGGCCAGATGTTAAAGGGACTAACAAATAAGTAAGTAAGTCAATAAGTATCCGGTGTTATAGTATTCTTTGTAAGTCCGACGTCCAAGATGATCCAAATAGCAATGAGCTAAGGTTAAGAATCAGCTAGTATAAATACAATAACAGCAGCAGCAGCACTGCCAGTGATTGGACAACAGGAATCTTCCCCAGGTCACGTGCTTATAGCCGAGTCTATAAATAGAAGTGACCCATTGATGCATGCTTTATATACAAAACAATCCAAATACTACTTTATGAAAATTGACATGTAGTAAAGTGTTAACTTTTAGATTAATAATAACCTTGGGAAAGGTATGAACCTCCTCATCCCCCCAGCTATGGGTTAAATAGTACCACTGTTCTTCTAGAAGGATAGTTTTGGTTGAATAATTCATGAAGGTTGATATGCCATGAAGCAAACAAACAAACAAACATACAAAATATTACTTTATGAAAATTGACATGTAGTAGAGTGGGGGCCCCCATATCATAGATTCAGGGAGAGGGTAATTATCAATTTCTCTATTTTATTAAAAATGTGATTTCTATCTTTAGAGGTTGCTGGCTTGTCACAAAATATAGTCAAGCAATAGTGACATATCCAGTAAGTGCTGTAATTAGTACAACTAGCAAATATATGCACCCTCCGGGTGCTAGTATTTAAGTTTTAATATAAATAATTTATAATATATATTAAAATATATTAAATTAGAAAGGCTGATGAAACTGAATAAGAATGCAGATAAAAAGATTTTGAACAGAGGGGGTATGATTGAAAAATAGAACAACTTTGAAACTAACATTTGACATTACTCCCGTCTGTCTTTGTTAAATTTTCCTAATTTAACTATTTAGTTAAGATAGAAAGTAAAGAATAATATCACAGTTATTTCATCTTGTTAATGGATTTCTTTTAAGATTAATTCCTGAGATTTTTGCTCATATTCAATAAGATAAAACCAAACAATTAGAAATCAATAATACTTAGCACATATTTATTAAATTCGATTTTTTTTATATCAATATGCAAATTAGCCTTTCCGTTCACACTGTAAACCACTATTTTGTTGTATATATAAACATAATTGTATGTTGTTAGTATGTAGATATGGTTAACAGTATTAATAATGTAAAACAATTTTATTAATAATAGAGGTTAAAATTAAAATAGAATCATTGAGAATGTGATGTCAATAACTAAGAGAATTGTAACTTGAGTAGTGATATAAATTACGGTTACAGACAAAAAAGCACACAATCTCCATTATAATAAGATACATAAACATGTTTTATTTTTCTTTCTTTTTCTTATTCAATACTTATCGGTCATTGGCCTTTACTTATCATGGCCGACAATGGACAAGTAACTCTCACATTGTCTTTATTATCAATCTAGCAGGAGATAAATAAATCTTTAGATTCTGTGTAAATTCTATGACATTTTGGACAAACAAAATTATACAGTTAGTAGGATAAATACTGGGACATTTTTCTACCAAGTTAAAGACAGTTTAGTTAGTGCACAGATGAAAATAATATTAAAAAGAAACAAAAACATTTTCTACATCAAATCATGTTTACATTTGGTTCAGATGGTTTGGAATATATACAGGATGACCTAAAAAAAACAAAAAAAACAAAAAAACAAACAAACAGAACCCAGAAATTTTGTAATAAAAATTAATTTTAATTTTAATTTTTTTTTCTTTCAAAATATACGTTCAATTTGGTGCTTAAAATATTGTAAAAATAATTTTCCCCAATATGTCATGGTCAACCAAGGAAAAAGTTTCTTGAAATTTTATAGATGTTGATAATAATCTTATCAAAATATCTTAATCAAATAAAAGTTATTTAGGTTCCGTTTTTTTTTTTTCACCTGTATTTACCAACGCCTCCGCATGAGCAGGATGTGACATAAGGTCAATTTCTTAAGCAGGGTTTTAAAAAAAATTTTTTTTTTTTTAAAACAGGTTTGAATTAAGAGTTTTACTTCTCCTAGACTGGTTACCTAGCCAAGGTTAAAGCGCCCAGTCTGTTCTACTATTTACCCATAGCTGGAGGGACAGTAATTGGATGCATACCTTTCTCAAGGGTATTAGCACTATGGTAAATGCAAACAGCCTTGTCCAGGATTTGAACTCAGGCCAATGACTTATGGTATAAAGGTTATCATCATAGGAAATGGACATGGTGAAATGAGTTCAAATTCTGGACAAGGCTGGTAGGATTTAGCATAGCAATAATACCCTTGGGAAAGGTATGAATTCAACTATTCTCCTCCAGCTATGGGTAAATAGTAGGACAGACTGGGCTCTTTAACCTTCTTCCTCCAGCTATGGGTAAATAGTAGGACAGACTGGGCTCTTTAACCTTGGTATAGCGACTGGTCTGAGAAAAGGAAAACTCTGATTTCAAACCAAGTTAAACTCCACTTAAAAATAGACCTCATGTTACATCCTGCAGGTGTGGAGGGGTTAGTAAATACATCCTTATAGAGTGACTAGACATTTTATGAGAAGGGACGTTTTGTTTAGGTGACACCACAAGCAGGTAGACTCATATATTTGCATAAATACATGCACATGCAACTATACAAGTGAAATGTAAATGGCAATCAGGAACCATTAAGCAGTTGGCTCTCTGTTGCGGACACATCATATTAAGTACTATTGACACCTATTCTGATCGCAACTAAAAGTGCTTGCTGCTGGTTACTATACCAATTCCATTTGACTTTACAATGCTAAGTCATACTATCCAACTTGTGAACATCAGTGACCATCTTAACAGGACATATGTAATACTAACAGGAACTGTGGATATACCACAGTATGATAATTTGATTATTACAATGTTTGATATGTTTAATTAAGAGCTATTGCAAATAATTCAATATGTAAAAAGTATAATAATGTTGATTCAACTCTTTCTTACTCCTTTTCCCCCTATGTTTGATTGAAACAGATTAGCATTATCACTTCCACATGCTTTCTTTATTATTATATTTTTTTCTGTGTGGTATGACCTTTTTCTTCTCTTTCTTTTTTATAATAAAAATGGATTGGTCTATTATCTATGAGAAGCTATGAAACTCATAAGAAATAAGAATTCGGCAGATATGCAACACCAGATAATCAGGATTTACATTTCTGCATTTCATCTTGGACAATTTGGACAGTCTCATTTTTAACCAGAGGGTGTTGAAAGATGATAATGGTTGCACTTTTAAGGAACATGTATTATTATATATGAGGTGTGTTATAAAAGTATCAAGATTGGAGCTGTATTTACTAAGATAGAAATGAACAATGAATGGAACGTCAATTTTTGTCAGAATACAAGGTGTGTCGAAAAGTACAAAAATCTCGATAATTTTTTGACACACCTTGTAGATGGGTGAGAACAGCTAGCAATAATAATATATTTCATTTTTTAAACAAAACCAGCTGGCCATTACAAGCCAAGGGGTAACAAAATGAGCAATGAAGGTGTTATGGTAATTTACTATGCACGCATGAACTCTTCCAACTATAAATAGCAGCAGGTTCTGCACTTAAGGGAGAGTCAATATCTCAGCAGACAGCTGATAAGACCATCTCGTGAGTAACCTTCTCATTTGTATAAGTTATATGTTATTTGTATACTGTTCTTTGTTAATATATTTGTTTAACTCATTTCTTCTCTTGTGTCTTTATTCTGGTCCCTAACCAGGCCACAACAGAAGGGTAAAGATGGGTAAGAACAGCTAGCAATAATAATATATATATATATATATATATATATATATTTTAAGCAAAACCAGTTGGCCATTACAAGCAAAGGGGTAACAAAATGGGCAATGAAGGGTAAGGATGCAGTAGAAATCCAAGGTAAGACACCACTTATTAAATGTGGATGTAAACAGTCCAAGGTTATAGCTGAGAGGAAAACATTAATGAGCGAGTTTGGTCGACATTGCAGATGGAATGGAGTGAGCATCTGGTGTGGTGAAAATTCAGAAAGAAAGAAGTATCTAAGAATAAAATCAGCCAAATTATCAATGTTTTTCCTGGATATTCAAAGATTTCTATATACAATATCTACTTAAAATGCATGGAATTATATCATTTTAATCCAGGTAAAAAAAGTAAGAGAAAAATTTTTTTCATAATTCCTATTTTTATATACTCTTGGAATTGCAAGGTTCTGGGTTCGATATCAGTCCTCACCAACTCATTTGCATGAGTAGCACATCTTGCAACATATCACTTGGATGTCTGGGAATATGTTAAGTAAAATTTCTTAAACCCTGATGATCTTCATCTCAAAATATTGCAAATATGTCATAATATATTTACTGGTGGCTTGAGCTCTCTGGAAATGGAATTTTCTGGTGACTTTTAAATAAGCAAAAATTGCATAGCTCTCCTTGAAACAGATAGAGCACTCTCTAGTGGCCTTATTTATTACAGTAAAACTCAATTTCTAAAAAAGTGGGTGTGGTGGTAAGATGTCTGACTGATGACAATTCGGTCTGATTTTAGTATACCATATAAGTATAATATAAGTAGAGACATACTAATTGTAGAAGAATTCCAATTACTGTCAAATTGGCAGACAAGGCAACAAGGAAGCCGTAACCCAATACGGATCTTACCTTGTTGCAAGCCTACTGTATAATGCCAGGTTATTCATAAAATACCATAACACCACAGAAACCAAGCAGCCAATCAGGACTCAAGGAATGGAATCACCCAAATGCATGAATAGAGTATTCCTGAGTTCCATAAGTACCAGCTGGTTTGGATGGCAGTTCAGTCGTGCTTAGCTAGTTGCTGTTGTTCAAACCAACAGTATACTAACTTACTTCAATACTAATTATTGATACTAGAAAAATATGGGTGCAGATATTTGACAATCATCAGAATTTTCAAAATCTTCCCTCGTCAAATAATTCTTGTTTACTACAATTCAAGTGTTAAAACAAAAACTGAAATTTTATACATCTTATTATAATAGAGCTTATGTGTCGCTTCTAATGTCCAAATTCCCTTAGTTATTTATGTCACATTTTACATGATTTTATTTTTATTAAAACCTCAATTATTAAGAAAATTGTTTTATATTTATATACTGCTGGCATGTAATTTAGTGATTTACAAAGTGAATGAGAAGGCTAATTTACAAATTGATCTTAAAAAATTTTTGATAAATATTTACTTGGTATTAATGAATTCTAATTGTTTGGTTTTATTTTAATAAATATGGACAAAAATCCTAAAATAGCAGTTACTGTAAGCAACATGAGTCCTTTTTTTTATAAAAATGACTTCAGCATTAAATGACCTGAAAGAGGGTTGATATATTGTAAAACAAAACAACCAACCAAAAATCCTATCAATAACTCTTAAAAGAAATCCATAAACAAAAAGAAATAACTTGAATTTTATTCTTTACAGGCTAATTTACTTATATTGTGAAATTATGAAAATTTAGCAATGAAAGCCAGGAGTGGCTTCCATTGCTAAATTTTCATAATTTCACTATATAAGTATTGAATAAGAAAAAAAAATGTTTATGTTATTTATTGTACTAATTACAGCACTTACTGGATATGTTACTAGGGCTTGCCTATGGACTCTCTCATCGATTTTGACGTATGAGGGTTCATTCAATGACTATACAGTGGTTTTGTTTATAGTGGTGGACCATCTGCACTTTTTGGCACAGTCGATAGAAAAGAATTGGTGCACAAGGAATAACACAAAGCCAATCAACGAATAACCTCAGGAATTTTCCAATTTAGAGTTTCCTTCTCCTAGACGGGTTACCTATCCAAGGTTAAAGGACCCAGTCTGCCCTACTATTTTACCCATAGCTGGAGGGAGAATATATGGATCCATACCTTTCCCAAGTGTATTAGCTCTATGTGAAATGCAAACAGCTTTGTCTAGGATTTGTACTCGGGTCGATGAGTCCATTTCCTACAACTCTTGCCTATAGGATTTGCCTATATTTTCAGACGCTAAGATGGGAAGCACTAGAATCCAAGCAGTTCTGTTCTTTAATCATGCCACCTATTTTAAAGATCTTTTTCTATGTATTCTTATTCAGCTTTGTTGGTCTTTCTAATTCAATATAATATTGAATAAGCTCAAATACCAGCATCTAAAGGTCACATATTTTTTCTAGTATCAATAATTGGTACATCTCTACCATATAAGTATGGTATACCAAAATCAGACATCTAAATAGAAAGTTCAATACAAATTTGATGTATTTTATTACATTAAAACTCAAATATTCAAAAAATTCAAAAATTATTCAAAAAATTCAAAAAATTCAAAATTTATTCAAAAAATTATAGAATAGACAATTTTGTTAATATGTTTTATAAAACTTTGGTATTGATCTGGTAAAAAGGTTTATAATTAATAATTTCAGGGAAGATACTGTTGTATCATCGAGGTGAAATTGATACACAGAAGAAATTGAGTGCTTAATATATTTATTCAGCACAAGTATCCGGTGCTAATGGATATTTACAAAATACAGAACAATAAGTTACAAAACAATTAACTTACAAGAAATAGAGGAGGGTCAAATGCAGAAAGATCAGTCCAAATATTAATCAGCTTATTAATCCACTGTTGAAGTCCTTAATTGTAGACTATTTAAGGCTATGGACCAGTCCATCTGGTAGAATGCTGAAGGGGGGCTAGTTACTCTACAACAGATATCTTTATGAAAAATAATTATTTTCTCTTTGTTTAATTCCACAACTTTGTCACATTTTGCAAATCTCTGACTATGGACCACCCATTACCCAGAAAAAGAAGGGAGGCTAGCTACTCTACAACAGATATCTTTATGAAAAATAATTATTTTCTCTTTGTTTAATTCCACAACTTTGTCACATTTTGCAAATCTCTGGCTATGGACCACCCACTACCCAGAAAAAGAACAACAAAACAAACCACAAATTCTCTTATTGAGATAAGAAAAATATTTTTTAAATACCCATCGAATGAATCAAATAAAATGTCTTCGGCATAAAATAACAAGGGCTGACATGACGTAAATCCAACCAACCAACCATTCTTTCTGCCTTGTGCCAAACTAAGCTAAGTATATGATAACTAAATACAGGTTGTAGCTAGTATATTCTAACTTTGTCAGAAACTTTGTGTTAGGCCTTATTTATTGTGATTGAAAACCATTAATTTTTTTCTTTGTTTTCTCATGTCAAAAAATCATTAATGGATCAATAAGTAGTAAGATGACTTATGGGAATAGATTTAATATGCTTTGAGAGAGAGAGTAGAAAAACTGTACTCATGACATGAACATGTATGCAAGTATGAACAAGTATTCATGGGTAAATTGGTTGACTGATTGATTTTTTACAGCATGTCAACCTGACTGGGGTTATTTTATGCCTAGAGGTTAGGTAATGGTGTACATAGTACTTTATATTATCATTTTGTTTTGTAAGAGTTTTTTGCACAGTTATATAATATCAAGTATTCCTATCTAATACAAATAATTTGATCTATTTGATCCATAGATAATTTGGTTTCATTTCTTTGTCTTAATGGCATAACAACCTTCATAGGATACTTAATGCCAAAGCCATCTTTGTAGAAGTACAATAGTGCTACAATTTAACCCATAGATGAGACCCTAACGGGTACTACCACTCCAGGTCAGAGCGAACCTGGGAGTAATGGCAATGAAGGGGTACACCACATTCCCTAGAGCTGCAGAACTGAAGCCTCACCATCAGACGCAGTTTAGTGTCATACCCAGAACATCCCTGGGGTTTCTAACTCCACTGCAAGGGATACAGTCAGTATATTCTAAGCCCCGATGACAGGGTGAGTAGAATATTAGTGATAAAAATTTTATTTGCTGAAAAATCTTTCCTTATAATGTCACAACCAGAATGTTACATAATTCATGAGCAGCTCATAAATTATGAGTTATAATATATTAGTTAGAATATTTAAATAAAGTTTGTTAGATTTAAAATCGGAAGTGGGCAATTTCCAATGCCCGTTTGGGATTATGATTGACATGGCGATGATCCCAACTTCACCTTCCGGAAGAGCTGTGAGAATAAATTTTAGTTTAGTTAGTTAGATATGACCCAATTTCGAAGGAGTGCAGACGCGATTGTCGGCTCTGATGGGTCAGTCTCCCCGCGGTGGAATCAAATGGGCAGGGTTGAAAATAATACTTTATTGTTAAGAAACACCAAATCTTGTTGTGTTAATTAAATGTTAAAAACAATGACCAGCCCAGCCTGAAGAAGAATCAACAAAGAAGAACCAAACCTTAACAGCAGGAGCTGACTAACAAAAGAAAATGGCAGCCGAGGTAGAACCAACAAGTAGAAGTGTAACAAGCAAGAAAGACCACCATATCATCTATCTATCTAACTATCCGTTCTCTTTCCTCCTTTATATATCTTAGAAGGGTACATAACGCACGTCAAACCGTCCTTATGTCTAAATGTTAGGGAATTGCGTTGTAAGTTCATATTTACATTTTTTGAGTAGTTGCTTCTTAGATACGCTTTTAGATTCACTTAAAAATGACGGGGTCTGTGGAAAGTTACTGGGTCCAATGAGTGACAATGGTGACATTCCAACTGAGCTTCCGGTATAGATACATGAGAATAAGTTTTAGTTTAATTAGAGATCCAACCCTATCAGAGAGGATGTCTCTTACGGTTTGCAACTCACCTGCAGTGGAATCAAATGGGCAGGGTTGAAAATAAAAGCTTGATCAAGAAACAACGAAGCCTTGTTTTGTTAATCAAATATTAAAAACAATGACTAGCCTAGACTGAAGAAGAAGAAGAAGCAAAACTTAATAGAAGAAGCTCACTAGACCAAAGAACATGGAGGCCAAGGTAGAACCAACAAGTAGAAGAGTAACAAGTAAGAAAGACCATCATATCATCTAATATATGTCACTCTCTTTCTTCAATTATATACCCAAGTATGTTAGAAGGTGTTGGATTGTTTTGTGGTTATAAGCCGTGCTACCATACACCACCTAAATTTATAGACTAGGCAGGGTCACGTGGTTTATTCTTCCGCCAATCAATAGCCATAATGCATGGCTAGTCGACTACTTAATAACTGATACTGACAGTCATCCATGCAATACTGAGGAACAACCAAAGGATTCTTTACCAAAAATTTCCGCTAGACAAACACCTCTGCTTGAAGCCTAAACGATGGCCCATAAAAACATAAGAGGGTATGGGCCCAGCACACTTCCACAAGAAGGGTATATAACAAAAACACCCCAGTGGGTGGGGGTTCTTACCCCACTGCAGGGGATATAGTTAGCATATTCTAAACCCTGCTGACAGGGTGGATAGTTAAATTAGTTTTGATGCCAAGAGACTGTAATCTTAAATTCTTTAAATTTTGTGACCCATTTCTTTTACAAAGTCTCAGTTATTTTTTTTATTTTTTTATTTCTATATTGAACATGAGACTTTAATGTTTTTCACAGACATTTATTTTTCTAATCATTAATAAGGTTTGGTAAAGAATATCTTATAGGAATACTAGAAGTGGCTACCCAGCATCGACTGAGTAGAGGTGGGTGAGTGGAGGCAAACTCTGGCGTATTGATTTGTTTATTTTTGAGATTTACAAATGCTGGACATTTTTAAGTAGAATTTCAATGCTATTTCTATGTATATTTTGATCTTTAAACATCTTTGAATAAAGATCAAATCTTCATAATTTTTGTACAATAAGCAAGAACCGGTGATATCTGATGTGTATAAAAACTTACTTTGTCATTAATTGTTTTATTTTCATAGTTTCATCTGGAAATACATATGAGGGTGTGTCAAAAAGTAATGCCATTACCAACACAGGTATATGTATCATGCATCAAAATAAAACTGGTCCTCTGTGGATCACATCCCTACTTCTCCACATAGTCACAGTTTCTCTCAATAGCAACGTTCCACCTTTGAATGAGAGCAAGTATCCCTGCCCCGTGAAATTCTGCTGACTGTTCTTTGAGCCACTCCTTCACTACAGATCCGCATCCTCCATACTCACCAGATTTAGTGCCTTCAGAGGGTTTGAGAGGCAAACATTATTCCAGTGAATAAAGGAAGTGAAATCTGTAGTGAAGAAGTGGCTCAAAGAACAGTCAACAGAATCTAGTTCAAATCCTGGGCAAAGCTGTTTGCATTTCATATAGGGCTAATACCCTCGGGAAAGGTATGCATCCAACTACTCTCCTTACAGATATGGGTAAATAATAGGGCAGACTGGGTTCTTTAACCGTGGCTAGGTAACCAGTCTAGGAGAAGGAAAAATTCTGAATTCAAACCTGTTAAACTCTGCTCAAGAAATTGACTTTGTGTCACATCCTGCTTGTGCAGAGGGGTTAGTAAAATATATATATATATATATATATATATATATATATATATAGGGCCAGTTTAGCTCAGTCAGTAGAGTGTTCGGCTAGGAATCACAAGGTTCTTGGTTCGATACCGGCCCTCGCCAACTCAGTGTATGAGTAGTACAGGGAACTGTGTGGTAAAGCAAGGAGTTGATGGTAGGTGTGGCGCCCTACCTCAGATGCTAAAATAATCTCCTTGGTCTAGTGCTAGTGAAAAGGGGATAGACGCCCTCGCTATCTGACTGATACTGACATTAGGCCACCCCGGCGACTTTACTTATATGACTAGATAACCATTCTTCAGGAAGGATAAAGAAGTGCCAGTTAGGTTTGAAATTCTTATCTAACAGAAGATAGACTTTAACAGCATGTCAACCAGTCTGTGGTTATTTTATAACTAAAGGTTAGTAAATTGTTTACATTGTATTTTATGTTTACATTTTTTGTATAGTTTAAAAATTTTTTTTTCACATGTTTATATGATATCAAGTATTCTTATCTAAAACAAATAATTTGTAAATAGATTTATTTATATGTCAGCCTATTTAGGGTTATTCTATGCCCAGACATTAGGGAATCACATTCATTGTGCATTTAAGAGAAGTTTCTTGCAATCAAATACATCCAATCAAATACAAATATTTCTTTAAACATAACTATTTGAACCATAGATTGGACCAAAACAGTTACTACCTTACTGAGTCAAAGTGGGCCTGGGAGTGATGGTAAGGAAGGGATTGTGGGAATTTAAAAAAAACTAAAATAAAAAAAACCCAACAAACTCCCATGGGCCTTCACCAGAAGAACCCTCTGTGCATGTGCGAGAAAAGGGACCGACTTCTGTCCCCCAAGAAAATATCTCAGCCATTCTAGTTTAGGCTGTAACTGGGTCTAGTCGCTCCTACTGGCCAGGGAGATATTCCCTTGCCACAAGCGACTATGACTGGGAATAAAGCCTAAGTCATAAAACCACCTTCTGTCTCTGTCTCTTTCTTTTTCGTTCCTTGAATTCCTTCCTTTTCAGCTCGACCACCAAATGAGATGGGGTTATAAAGCGAAAACCCTAAGAACACGCAACAAGTGTATCCAGCTACCTTTAAACCTTAAAACACCCAAACCTCTTGCTATCCCATAGGGTATTCCACACTTTCCAAAGTTCCAGAACTGTAGCCTCCCCATCAGATGCAATTTAGTTTCTTAAAAGTCATTACTTATAATTTCATACCCAGAAAACCCCTGCAGTGTATTCTAAGCCCTTACTGACAGGGTGTCCTAGTGAGACTTAGTGATAAAAATTTTAGTTGTTTAAAATTCTTTACTTGTCATACCCAGAACACCCCTGAGGATTGGGGGGGGGGTTACCCTTCTACAGGAGATACGTCAACATATTCTAACCTCTACTGACAGGGTGATTAGAATATTACTGATAAATATCTTAGTAGCTGAAAGATCTTTACTTTAATGTCCTACCCAGAACACCATAGGACGGAGGGGGCTTACCTCCCTGTAGGGGATACAGTCAGCATATTTTATGCTCTGCTGACATGTTGATTACAATACTACTGATAAATATCTTAGTTGTTGAAAAGTCTTTACTTATAATGTCATACCCAGAACACCCCTGAGGATGAGGTGGGGGGCGGTCTTACCCCTCTACAGGTGATACAGTCAGGGTATTCTATGTTCCACTGGGAAAGTGAGTAGAATACTAGTGATAAAAATGTTAATAGTTGAAAAGTCTTTAGTTATAATGTCATAACCAGAATACCACTGAAGATAAGAGGGAGGGCAGTCTTACTCCTCTGCAGGGGATACAGTCAGCATATTCTATGCCCCACTGAGAAGGTGAGTAAATTACTAGTAGTGACTACCCCAAGCAGAGTTTAACAGGTTTGAATTCAGAATTTTCCTTCTCCTAGACTGGTTGCCTAACCAAGGTTAAAGAGCCCAGTCTGCCCTAATATTTATCTATAACTGGAGGGACAGTAGTTGGATTTATATACCAAGGTTATTAGCGCTATGTGAACTGTAGCTTTGTCCAGGATTTGAACTTGGGTTGACGAGTCCATTTTCTACGACTCTAACCATTACACCACGGCCTCCAACTAGTGATAAAAATTTTAGTTGAAAAATCGTAACTTATAATATCATACACAGAATAACCCTGAAGATTCAGGGCAGTTTTACCCCTCTGCAGGGAATACAGTTAGTATATTCTAAGACCCGCTGACAGAGCATTCTAACAGAAGAGAAATTGGTTCTATAGAATTCAGCATGAAAGAATGCTGAAATTGGCTGAAGACCATTATTGATTTGTTTCTTCATCTTCTGATCAGTCGTTCATTAAGAAATTTTGTCTATGTCCAAGCAATCTTAAATAAAAACTTTCCATTCTCTAGTTTCTTGAAATCTTTTCTGTTAATGAGAACATCTCAATGGGCTGGGCTAAGCTGGGCTGGGCTGGGGTTGGGTTGGGTGGAGCAGGGTGAGGAAGCAACTAAAGGACAAGACAACAACCATCAGAAGATTTGGTTTTGGTTTTGTTGGTTTTTTTTTTTTTTTTTTTTTTTTTTTTTTACAATGGCTTTTACAGACTAAGTTGGTTGCTTCATTCAAGGTTATTTTGGCAAAGGAATTACAATTGCAAATCTAGAAATGCAGACAATTCAGTCTCAGCAGGCAGAAACAGGAGGAAAAGAAAAGAGTTCTGAAAATATAATAATATATAATATATAATAACAAATAGAATAAACTTTTTCTCTATGTTTCTTTATTTCTTGATGTGTTGCTTCTCTCACATTTTAAGCCAAGAGTGAAAATTAACAAATCGATCCTTCTTTGTTTAAAACATCTGACCTGGAAGTAGGCAAGCAAGGTACATATCCACTATGCCAGAACCCATTGCTGCTTGAACAGCACAGTAAAATTAACTCGGAAATACAAAGTCAGATTGATTGATTGATTTTAGTTTGGCTGGTTGGTTGGATTTTACGGTATGTCAACACTTGTCGGGTTATTTTATGCTGAAAATATTTTTGTTTTAGTTATTCTTGTAATGTATATCAATTTTTAAAAAACTCATTTTTTAAAACTCAGGTTTTGATCTATTTAACCTATTGATGGGACCCTAACAGGTACTACCACTCCAGGTCAGAGTGTATCTGGGAGTAAATGGTTTTGGAACCTCACCATTAGATGGAGTTTAACATCATACCCAGGACGCTAAAACACTCAGCCACCATTTTCTAGTACATATATGATAAAAGTGTAGAGTTGAATTCCATAAGAGCAATGCAATTGAGACAATCATAGAGGTGCTAGGGCTTGATGTGACCAGCCAATTGATCAGAGGAGGTCTCTCCAACAGCCCAAAAGGCTAAAGTGGTGTATTACATGTCATGGACAGTTCAACCACCAGGATTCCATCCTTAATCATCACAGGTCGCCACCCATGGCTAACAGTTTGAGCCATTGGGAGGGGGGTCATACCCAACTGCAGAGGTATAGTCGACATATTCTACAGCCCCAGCCAACAGGGCTAATTTTGGTTTGGTTTCTTTGTTTAATGGTATATCAACCTTCATGGGTTATTTAATGCTAAAGCCATCCTGGTAGAAGAACAGTAATGATATTATTTAACCCATAACGGGGGGGGGGGACGAAAGAGTTTATACCTTTCTCAAGGGCATTAGTCAAAAAGTGAATGTAATAGCATAACTGAACTTTGAACTCACTTACTAGGATGTTGCTATTCAGCACATTAGCCACTACACCACATAAACTTCCTCCTTGATTGATTTTAATAACATACCAATGCGTCTGGGGTTATTTTATACTTAGAGGTTAGGGAATTGCATACATTGAACATTTATATTTACATTTTTTGCACACAGTTATATGATATCAGGTATTCCTATTTAATGCAAATAATTTACCAATAGATCTATTTGACCTATAGATGAGACCTTAACATATACTACCTCTCTGGGCCAGAGTGGACCAGGGAGTAATGGCAATGAATGGTTACTCCACACTCCCCAGAACTGGTTTGGTTTGGTTTGTTTTGTTTTACAGCATATCAACCTCGGTGGGTCATTTAATGCCGACAAAGTTTTGAAATAAATTCATTCATAATGCATAATACAATTTTGTTTATCAACTCATGTTTTTCTATTCAACCCATAGATGGGACCTTAACAGGTACTACCACTCTGGGTCAGAGTGGACCAGGGAACAATAGTGATGAACGGGTGCTCCACCATCCCCAAACCTCCAGAAGTGGAACCTCACCATTAAATAGAATTTAAGGTCATTCCCAGGATATGTAAACCCTCAGCCACCACCTTCTAGCACCCATATGATAAGAAGGATTGCGGGTTGCCATAAGGGCAATAGGGTTGGGGCAATCATATAGGTGCTAGGGCTTGATGTGGCCAGCTGATTGATTGGAGGGGGCCTCTCCGACCGCCCATCTAGCCCAAGAAAAACCTAAAGTGGAATATTGCAAGTCATGGACTGCTCAGCCACCTGGGTTCTATCCTTAAGCATCACAACACTGGGTTCTATCCTTAAGCATCACGCAGAACTGGAGCCTCACCATCAGATGCAGTTTAGTATCATATCCAGGACACCTCTCTCAGGTAGGGGATACAGTCAGTGTAAGCTAAGCCCTGACAGGATAGAAAATTAGGTAGAGTAGATATATATAACACTGATCCTACAGAGGTGCAGGGAGCACAGATATTCTTATCCTAGTCAGAAGTGCTAATCCATACACATGTAATCCCTATTGTTGCATAGATCCTGACAGGATTACTTATATATTGATCAACACTACTGACTACGATAAGAGTATAAGTATCTATATTTATGGAAATCTGATTAAATATATATGTATACATTTTTTTTAAATAAAAAAATTTAAACTCACCTATATTTTTTCAGTTATTTCCTTTAAGTCTAACATAAACAAAGGAGAACCACTCTTGACTGATAAATTATTTATTTATTTTCCCATTAAACTAACCCTAACCCCTTCTTTTTTCCTAGTAGATCAATAAATAAATAAATAATTTATTAGTCAAGAGTGGTTCCCCTTTGTTTATGTTAGACTTATAGGAAATAACCATTTTTTCTTTGTATTTATTTTTGAGAAAGTATCAAATCTTATATTTTTCAAGATAATTTTTCATTTGCATATTTTATATGTTAGAGTTTTTACAATACGTGTGTATTTCCACAGCTAGAAAGTACATTGAAAGGAGAAGGAAGGAAGGAGGATCTTTCAAAGTAGTTGTTTGAATTCAGAGTTTTCCTTCTCCCAGATTGGTTGCTAAAAAAAACCATCTGGGCCAATTTAGCTCAGTTGGTAGAGTGTTTGGCTGGGAACCTCAAGGTTGCCGGTTCAATACCGACCCTCACCAACTCAGCATATGAGTAGAACAGGGATCTGTGCAGTAAAGTCAGGAGCTAATGGTAGGAATGCCACTCCATCTCAGATGCTAAAAAACAATCTCCTTGGTCTAGTGCTAGTGAAAAGGAGATAGACTCCCTTGCTGTTTAGCTGATACCAACTTTAGATCATCCTGATGACTTTACTTTTTACTTTACTAGATAGGTTGCCATACCGAGGTTAAAGAATCCAGCCTGTCCTACTATTTATCCCTACCTGGAAGGAGAATTGTTAGATTGGTACCTTTCTTTGAACTTGTTTTACTGTGTCCATTTCCTATGATTTTAACCCTTACACCACGCACCTCCAGCAACCTTTCTTTCTGTCCTGTTGTCATTCTTATCCTATGCACAGTGTATATTTCTCTTAGCTTAGATGGAACTATATATTGTTAGAAAGAAATTGGAGAAATCTTCAGATGGAAATGGGAAATTATTCCCAATCATCATCTGAAGATTGCTCCACCAACATGAAACTTAGTAATGAGTGGATAAGGGAAGCGAGGTTGTATGTCAAATGATTCTAAATTAGCTCTCTACTCCTAATAGTTATATTGAGCCTTTTTAAGCATTCTTGTCATTCGCTTTATACTGTTTTTTTTTTTTAAATATTAGCATTATCCAAAATCATTATATATATATATATATATATATATATATATATATATTAGTGATTTAAAAAGACCTCCTAAAAGATTCATTGTATGAAAAAAAAACTAGTTTCGATCCTCGCTCAACAGAGCTAAATATCGAGGATAATAGATAAAACTATCTATTATCCTTGATATTTAGCTTGCAACTTGTTTTTATTTTGCTTTTACCCCTACTTCTATTGTAAAATACATACAATTTTTTTTTCATACAATGAATATGTTAGGAGGTCTTTTTAAAGCACTAATAAAATTCTGTACACCCCCAAAAATTTACATATATATATATATACATACATACACAGTGATGCTGATAGCTTCTTCATTTAGTGCTTTGAATTGGTCCCCAGGAAATTTGATGGCTCCCAACTAAAGTTTCTTAATAAATTGTAGGGTTTTTATTTATGATCTGGGGAAACAACTAAAGCCATCTAACTCCTACCTTGTAACCTATTCTGTGTAATTCATTTCTAAGAAACTATTGAAATGTATTTAGCTTGAAATTGTGAGGGAAGAAAAAAGAAAAACACTAGGATGCATGGATTACTGTGTCCTTTTAGATTTTTGTGCATCAGGGATGCAGTATGCATACTTATCAGCATCTCTCTCTCTCTCTATATATATATATATATATATAGTATTAATAATAAGAGTGTTAATAAACCTGCAGCCCTACAGTAAAAATAGATTTAAAACAAACAAACCTCTTGTCACAAGCAGTTTCATGCTTGCATGATCAACAAGTGAGAAGTTGCTTTATATATATATATATATATATATATATATATGTCAGCTATGTATACCAATAAATAGACTGAGTTAGGTATTAAAAGAACATGATTAAATTCATATAATATATATAAATATATATATATATATATAAATTGCATAATCTTTACATATCACTGCCATCCCTCATAATCCTACAACACTACCACCAGAACCTTTCCTATCATGAGCTCTCAAATGACTCATCAATCACGCTGCAGATTCACAAGTTTGATCCAAATATGACATAGGAAGGATGTCCTTCCCACTGAATTGGATGGATCTGAAGATAAAATTTGAAGCTTATGCACCACCATATGTCTCTTAAGACCAGAAGCCAATTTACAGACTTTGTTTGTTCCTAGAGTGTGCATGAATTGTCCCTAATGAGATTTTCTATGATTGACATATCCAGCCTTAGAAAGCAGAATCCAACCACATGTTTGACATTTCCAACCCTCCTTGTTCTCGCCAATATGACAGGTGTATCCCTTTCGAAGTTGACGCTTGAGGTTTTTATGCTCAATTCTTTCACTCTCAAAACTAGTACAGCCATCATCCACATGTATTCTCCAGTCAGTCCTTTTCCCAGTTGTCAGGATCAGATTATATATATATATTTTTACATGCGTGCGTGCATATATATATATATATATATATATATATATATATATATATATACACACACACACACACATATATATATACATATTACAGTGAGCACATTTATAAATATAGCAAACTATATTATCAATATTATATATATATATATATATATATATATATATATATATATATATATATATATATATATAGAGAGAGAGAGAGAGAGAGAGAGAGAGAGAGAGAGAGAGAGATATAGATAGAGAGAGAGAGAGATTATAATGAGCACTCTTATAAACATAGCCAACTTTCTTATCAATATTAATTTATATATATATATATACTTTCTCTCTCCCTAATCAGTCTTCACATCCTTCCACTTTTGCTTACACAAAATGGATTGAGAGAAAGATTTGAAGAGAAAGGAGTGAAAGAAAAAAACAAAACTTTTTCCTTTTTCTCTGCCAGAAACACAAAATGAAAAAATTAAAAAAAAAAAAAACCCTGGTCCCTATTCCATTGATTTATCCGAAAAGGAGAAAAAAACAAAACAAAAAAAAGTAAATCTATTTCCAACCCTACACTCTTCCATACATTCCTCCAATTATCCATTTTGTTTTTTCAGCTTTCTCCTCAGCAATCCGTCCCTCTTCGCCCTCGCCACTGCAATTACTGGATGCCACCCCCACCCAAATTTGCCTGATTGATAAAAGCAGGTATAAAAGTGGGAGGGACACAAGTTATTGCAACAGGAATTCTAAGATTGAGCAAGTGTCACTACCTCATCCATCGTAAAATCAATACTGCCACCAAATTCTTGCAGTAAATCCTCGTTTTCTTGGGTAAGTCAAAGAAAGAGAGAGAGAAAAAAAAAATGAAATAAAGAAATTTTGAGTGAAAAGAAGAAAGGAATGATTAATTGAAGTAAAAAAAGTTCTCAAGGGGTAAAAGTTTATAAAAATGAAAAAACAGAAAGAAGGAAGGTAGAAATGAAGAAAATAGGAAAACATATCTAAAGAAAGATCGAAAAAGATTGGAAGAAGAAAGGTAAAGAATGAAAGAAAAAGGCCAAAGAAACAATGAAAAATAAAAAAAATCTGAAGAAACAATGAAAAGAGAATGAAAGAAATCTAGAGAAACAATGAAGAAAAGAAAAAATCTAAAGAAACAATGGAAGAAGAAATCTATGAAAAAGAATAGAAAAAGAAATCTAAACTTGTATTATTTGGATTTTTCTGACTGCTGTCTTCATCTTTATCGAGTTCGATGAAGTTCTGAGTTCAACAAGAAACATCGTCCAAAATGTTGTGTATATAACAATAAAGATGAGACAACAGCCCGAAAAATCTAAATAATAAAATTATCAAGCCGTATCTCAAAAATTCAGACAAATAAGTTACTGTATATAAGTTGTGTGTATAACAATAAAGATGAGGACAACAGTCTGAAAATCTAAATAATACAAATTATCAAGCCTCATCTCAAAAATTCGGACAAAATAATCTAAAGAAACAAAGAAAAAGAATGAAAGAAAAATAAAAATGAAAGGAAAGAAGAAAAGAAAAATTAAAATTAAAATTAAAATAAAATAAAAAAGTAAAAAGTGACATTGTAAAGGAATGAAAAAGAAAATGCAAATTAAAAATGGGAAGAAGAAGAATGAAAAAAATAATTAAAGATCTCAGGAAGAAAAATAGCAAAGATTAGTAGAGAAGAAAATTTGAAAAGAAATGAAATAAAATAAAAATGGAAAGACTTTAGATGAAGTGAAAAAAGGATTTAAAAAAGAAAAACAATCTTAAGGATTTAAAGAAATAGAATTTAAAAAAAAGAAGGATGAAATGGAAATTCTTCAATTCTTAACCAAAACCTTGAAAACCAAATCCAAATCAAGGGAGATAAATGAAACAAGAATTGAACAATCATTTTTGGTAAATGAAAAAAAAAAAAAACTTAAAAAAAAATAATAAAAGTGGGGAGGCTATTGATGGCACTCGATGTGATTTTCAACTCTGCTGCATGATTTAGTCAAACCACAGTGCAGATATATCAAACATGGCTGCCAATAACTACAAAGTTGTAAGGTCCTTGTGATAGGAATCCATTTTATTTCACTGGTAAGAGAGACATACATATACTAGTCTGAAACAGATAATCTGCTGGCTGCCATGAATAATTTACCATATTTTTGCATTAATTGTATATAAAAAAAAAAGAATGGCCACAAAAGACAAAGAAAAGAAATTGATAAATAGGCTTGAAAGAGAACGTCAAAACCAGAAATAGAAATGACAGAAGGGAAAAAAAATTTAAAAATACGCAAAGTAATAAGAAATCCCACTGTGTTCTTCCATATCATGAGTAGATTTTCATAGAATAAGAAATGGTCAGTTGCTCTTATAAACCAAGTGTATCAGGTCTTACCTAAGAGTTAACAATTTTTACAGGCCATGGTGGTATCAGTGCAACTGTATGGCTGCACCACTTGGACCTTGACGAGGCACCTAGAGAATAGGCTAGATGGGAAATGCAAAAGAATGCTGTGTGCGATCTTGAACAAGTGGTGGTATCAGTTCTACTGTATGGCTGCACCACTTGGACCTTGACGAGGCACCTAGAGAATAGGCTAGATGGGAAATGCAAAAGAATGCTGTGTGCGATCTTGAAAAGTGTGAAAACAACACCCCACAAGGAAGCAGCTATACAGCCACCTGCTCCCATCACACACACCATCCGAGTAAGACAGACCTGGAGAGGTAAAAATGAACTCATAAGTGACATCCTCATATGGAAACCAGTAACTGGACATGCTAGTGCAGATACTGGATGCTGTGCGGAGGACCTGCTAATGACAATGAGTGATAGGGATGGTTGGCGAGAGGTTGTCATGGATATCCGTGCTGCCCTCCAACATGATGATGACGATATCATCAGTGGTGTTAAGTGATTATTGCTATCATCATGGCTAGGCTTTGTGAATAAAGATTAAGGTGGTGGTTCACATTGACTGGAGGCATGTTCGTGGCTGATAAGGCCAATGTGGGATAGGCTGGCATGGTAGCAGTGGTGTTGTGCTCCTGTGCCTTTTTCCCTTGAGGGTGGACCTGAAGATGTTTTCAAAGAAGGAAACAACATGGTCAGTGGTGAGATGCCAGGAATCATGGTTCTCAGCTCGGGTGGACAGTCATTGTTATAGGTGGTAGGGGAAACTACCATGCTGAACTTCCCACTCTGGCATAGGTATTACACAATCTCAGCTGGAACTTTCTTGAAAATAATTTTAATAACCAAATGGTATTTTATGAAATTATTATTATTATTTTTTTTTTTTTTATATAAAAAGGTGGAACTTGACTGACTTTGAAAAAAAAATCACAATTTTCTTACAAAATTGACAATTTTTTTGCATTTATATTGTATCTGACAAAAACAAATTTTACAAATTGTGAAAATCAAGTTTATGAATATTTTTCAACACTTACAATAAATTTAAAAAAAAACAACAAAAACAAACTAAAGACACGTTATTATACTAAAATAGTTTTTATTTTATTTTATTTTAAATGCAGAGTTTTTATTTACAAAATATTTTTTATGTTTATCTAAATAAAAGGATGTTGTTCAGAAACAATTCACACAATTTGAAAAATGTTTTTGTCAGATACAATATAAATGCAAAAAATTGTCAGTTTGGTTGTTTATAATTATGTTTGAAGTAAAATTTACTGGTGACAAGTTAAAATGTGAACCTTTCAATAACTTGAGAGGCTAGGGTGCTTATTGGAAACCTGATCCAACACTTTTTAAGAAACTACATAAGGAATGTAAATATAAAGTACAATGTATGCAATTTCCTAATCTCTAGGTATAGAATAACCCCAGACAGGTTGACATGCTGTTAAAATCAATCTTCTGTTAGACAATCATTTAATTCCTGCAGGGAAGTTTCAAACCTAAGAAGTGGTAGTACCTGTTAGGGTCAAATCTATAGGTCAAATCTGTTTAAAAGTTATTTCTTATTAAATACGGCAATGTAAAAATAAAACTTAAAAATAAAAAAACTCTTAAGAAACCACTACACAAAAAATGTAAATATGAACACAATTCCCTAACCTCTAGGCATAAAATAATCCCGATGGGCTGACATGCTGTTTATTGTTTTCATTAATCTAAACAAATATCTTATTTCATTTCTTTTATCTTCTGGATGTTTTTTTTTCTTTTACATTATTTATGGGTTAATAATTTTGTTATATAAAAGGTGTATACATTTACAGAGATGCTGATAGGTACCCGTCCTGCATCCCTGATGCACAAAAATCTAAAAGGACACAGTAAAATCATATCCATGTGTCCCTGTGTTTTTCTTTTTTTTCCCCCTCACCATTTCAAGCTAACTGCAAATACATCTCAATTTCTTAGAAATGAATTACACAGGATAGATTACAAGGTAGGAGTTAGATGGCTTTAGTTGGGACCCATAAATTTTCAAAGTGAGTATGTGCATCCCAGGACGCACTAAATCAAAAAGCTATCAGCATCACTGCATTTACCAACTCCTCCGCAACAGCAGGTTGTAACACTTGATAAGCAGAATTTAACAGGTTCAAATCCAGAGTTTTTCTTCTTGAAAACCAGTTGTCATATCAAGGTTAAAAAGCCCAGTCTGCCTTACTATTTATCCATAGCTGGAAGGGGAATAGTTGAATGTATACCTTTCCAAGGGTATTAGCACTATGGGAAATGCAATCAGCTTGTTCAGGATTTGAACTCATGTTGTTGTGTCCATTTCCTATGATAATAACTATTACACTACAGGTTATATAAAAGATGTATAAAAATTATTTTAGTATTATTAGAATTTCTCAGTCTATTGTCCTCATCTTTATTGTTATCTGTACAATATTTATAGAATAATAATTAACACAGCTTAACACCTGTATCCAGCTATGGTTAGCGGAATGTGAACGGATACCCCTATGGATTGAATAAAAGGTTGGGTTCAAAGTTCCGTGATGTCTCCCGATTACGACAAGAAGGTTCCCAGGTTTGAGAAGACTCCCAAATCTAACAAGAAATACCTGAAGAAGGCTGGAGGGCACATTGGCCAAAACGTTGTACAGATAACAATAAAGATGAGGACAATAGTCTGAATAATTCTAATAATACTAATTCTCAAGTCACATCTAAAAAATTCAGAAAAATTATTTTTCATTTTTTAATCAATTATATTTTTTAAAAATCAAAAAAAAAAAAAAAAAAAAAAAAAAAATCACTATTGGCTTTAATCACAGCTTCCAGACAAATTCAGAATCTTCCTGCAATCCTTTTTGACATTCTCCTTCAAAAGTGCCAGAATCTCAATATTTGTCTTTACTATTATAACATCTGAAACTAAAGTTACAGATAAATGATAATCTGTGTTAAAATTCGTGTAGCCATTTTAGAGCTGTAGCTGAAAGTAGTTTTACAGTGGAGTACCCTTGTGGCATAAAGTTTGATCCTTTCTTGAAGTAGAAAGAGGTAGTTTTAGGTTTAATCCTTTCTGCTGATCCGTCCTTAGAGAGTTGTATAACCCCTATCTATTGGTCTGTACTCCAGCGAGTAATTTAGGACAATTCATCAATGCCATTAAATAGTAAATAAAATACATGTTTGGGCATTTTTGATTGGCTTATTCCACCACAGCTGTTTTGGAACAGTTTATAAATACAAGTTGTGATCTTCAGCACACCTTTTCATCCAAAATATGCCAACAATGTTAATAATATAAGAAGTTGTGGATCATCTTTAGATGTATATTTAATACATTTCAATTTATAATGCTGTGGTATAGCTGGCTGATTGGCTGAACATAAAAGTGAGTTTAAATTATCTAGGGGATTATCTATAGTAAAAAAAGAACATATTGGCTCTAATATTGGTTCACTTGGATCAAATTCAAAGAACATATTGGCTCAAATATTGGTTCACTTGGATCAAATTCAAAGAAATATTGGCTCAAATATTGGAAATATGTTGGTTCAAATGGTTCAAAGAACATATTGGTTCAAATTCAAAGAACATATTGGTTCAATGGATTCTAATTCAAAGAATATATTGGTTTAAAATACTTTCTTAAAAATGTGTAGAATACTAGAATGATTGACTTTAATGACATGTCAACATATCTAGAGTTAATTTTTGCCTAAAGGTTAGAGAATCGCATTCATTGTATGCTTATATCTACATTTTTGTGTAGTTGTTTCTAAACCTTTTCACTGTTTTGAGAGCTACATGTAACACATTTGAGGGCCATATGTGGCTCTCAAACTGCATATAAATAAAGGATGAAATCTTGTGAAAACAAGATAGCAGACACCTTTAATTTGCCTTGAACAGTGAAAGGGTTAAAAAGGTTTTTTTTCCTTATCAAATACAAATAATTTTGAAACAAATCTATTTGACCCATCAATGGGACCCTAACAAGTAATACTATTCTATGTCAGAGTGGACATGTGGGTAATGGCAATGAAGGGGCAAATCCACATTCTCTAGAGCTCCAGAACTAGAGCCTCTCCACCAGATGCAGTTCAGTGTCATACCCCAAGACCACCCTTTTTGGGATGTCCTGGGTATGACACTAAATTGCATCTAGTAGTGAGGTTCCAATTCTAGAGCTCTGGGTAGTGTGGAGTACCTCTTCATTGCCATTACTCCAGTGGTAGTACCTGTCATGGTTCCATCTATGGGTTAAATCAGTGGGTCGGATAACTCAAAAAATAACAAGCACAAGCCACATTATTATTGTGCTCACTAGCCAGAATGAAAGCTCTGAGAAAAAGATGCAATAAAAATTTATCTTTTCATGTTATATTCATGGATGAGTGGCGTAAGATGCACAAAAACAAATTTAACCAACATATTTATTTTCAAAACATTATCAAAGAACGTAAACAAACAAATTCAAGTACTTTCAGCGGGCCTGATAAAATGCGGGCCATACTTTGGTGACCCCTGGGTTAGATAGATCAAAAAATAAAATTTTAAAAATGTGCCTAAAGAAATAAGTTTTTTTTTTTTAATTGAATACCCAACAAAAATGAATAAAACAAAAACGTTTTCAGCATAAAATAAACCATGGTTGACATGACCCCACCAAACAATCTTTTTGGGGACTCTTACCTTTCTCCAGGGGAGACAATCAGTGTATTCAATGCCCTACTAATAGGATGAGTAGAACACTAGTGATCAAAATTTTAGTTGTTGAAAAATCTTTACTTATTTTCAAAGACAGAAAACAAAAATTAAGATAGTGACCCTTAACTTTTGGGTTTATTGTTTAATAATGAATACAAAAAAAATAAAAAATGTAAAATGCCATTTAGTTTGTAATTTCTAATGGCATTTTTTTTTCTTCTCTTTTGACGTTTTTATTGCAAGCTCATTTGCACAAGACACAAATTAGCTGCTATGATAAATCATTTTTAGTTTCAAGAATTTAATTTGTTTTCCATTGCAAATGTACTTGATGAACCCAGCTCTTTGGGGAGAAATGTGTTTTTTTTAACAAAACAGTTTCAGCTGCTTTCCTTGTATAAACAAAATTTCAATTAGTTCCAGGGTTTTTTTTTTTTTTTTTTAGGCAGATTGTCACAAATGGGAATCAGACATCTTTTAGTTTCCATAAGACTTGTAGGAGAAATACGCAGTTGTCAGGGGGGGGGATACTTAAGTTTTGTTCAGAATCACCAACAAGAGAAAAACATCAATTTTTATTTTGTTTATTTTAATTCTTGACTCTGTAGTGACTTGGCAGGAATCGTGACAGATTAGAGGGCATTTTAGATTTTTTAGAATACAAAAATACTTTTAGAAAAAGGGGGGAAAAAAAGACTGTTAATGATATAATAATAGATTACTGAGTCTTTTATTTTCCATTTAGTGTAGTTAATTTAAAAAGATTTAATTTTTTTCTACAGAAACTGTTAATGTTAAATAGGTTTGATTGATAGGTGATGATCTTGAGGTCAACTTGATTGGCTGTTTTGTTTTACAGTATATCAAACTCTTTTCTGGTACATTTAATGCTGAATCAAGTCATTTTTGATAAACAAAAGACTCATGTTGCTTATGGTACTGTCTTTTACTTAAGTGGTCACCCAATTAAGTATTGAATAGGCTCATTGCTGCTTAACTTTGGTGATCTAGCAATAAAGAGCTTACCAAGGAACTGAGTACTTTCAGGAACTGGTACTTTCAGCTTGGCTGTAATAGATCAATTTGAGAACTTGTCAGGTGACTGAGGGGTTCTAGAGGTTAGATTACAACTCTAAATTAGTTAGCTGAGAGCCGTTGGATTGTGCAGAGCTAATTTCCATCTATGGTCTAAGAAGGCTAATTTCCAATTGTCGTACAGACCTGTTATGTTAGGTTATCAAGAATGTCCACACAAAAAAATGTCTTTTATTCACCAGGTTCATTTCTAGGAGGAGAGGTTAAGTGGAGCAAACTTGGCAGACTCAATCAAACAAAACCTACTTATGATTGATGAGTCTTGGGCAATTCTGATAAGGCAAAAAGGCTGAATCTCAAAAAAAGACACCATTTCATCCAGACATATTCCAGACAGGCTACTTGGCTGTTTGGACTGGCTCAGTGTTCCTGCATCAGGTGCATTTGCCACCCACTTAATTCTCCAAGCCTTTTTTTTAACTGGATTCCCCTGACACTCTTCGCCAACTGTCCCTATCAGTGATTGCTATTGGTAAGTCCTCTAGACGGCATTCAGCATCCATACGGAGCTGATGAATGTAAATTTTTGCTAGTCGAACAACACTGGAGTGTCCATAGAGTCCATAGAAGAATGTTACTTATAAGTTCATACTTACTTCTCCAGCAGTGCTCAACATGTCTTGCTTATCATACTTGGATAGTTTGTGAGATGGGAGGTAAGTGGCCATACACTTGCTGTTTTGTAGGGTGCTGCTTTCAGGATTTCAACTAGAAATAAAATTCTGGTATCTTTGGTTGGTTTAATAGAAAATAAACTTTTTATAAAAATATTAGGGGCATAATTATTTCTGGGCAATACTGTGTGTGTGTGTGTATATATATATATATATATATATATATATTATATATATATATATATATATATATATAGAGAGAGAGAGAGAGAGAGAGAGAGAAAATGATATGAAAAAACACATGTCGTTTAATTGAATTTATTTTTATAAATTTTGCATTGCTAATATTGCCAATATTTCAATTTCATCAAAAAATCTTCATCAGAGCATAATGATAAGTGTGATCATTTTAAGATGTGATTGTTTTAAACCAGATTCTTCAAGAGAGAAACAGAATATTTTAAATTTAAACTGGAAATATCGTTTTTTCCAAAAAGTGTGCATCATGTTCATTAGGTGTAACAGTTTTTATAAGAAAAAGAAATATATATATATATATATATATATATATATATATATATATATATATATATACACACACACACACACACATACACACAGACCGAGAAAGAGATATGTAACCATGATCCATTAAAAATGCTACACGATTTACATTAGAACAATACACTTAAAATGCACTAACAGAGAATAAAGCAATTTGGTTTGTTGCATATAACGGCATGTCAACCCTTGTTGGGTTATTTTATACTGAAGACATTTTGTTTTTCAATTCATGCTTGATGGGTATGCAAACTTTTTTTTAAACACATTTTTTCTTATTCAACCCGTAGATAGGACTCTAACAGGTACTACCACTCTGGGTCAGAGTGGACCTGGGAGTAATGCCAATGAAGGGGTACTCTACACTCCCCAGATCTCTAAATAGAAGCATCAATTGAATATCATCATGGATAGCTGTTAACTTTGAAATGCTAATTTGAATGCTTCACTTATTCCTAGATAGAATCATCAATATCATCATGGGTCACTGTTTACAATAAAATGTTAATTGCAATCATCAAATGCCCCACTTTGCAATCATTTATTCTTACTTAAACAGATGCCCACTATCATCATGGACCACTGTTAACTGTTGAAATGCTAATTTGAATCCATCACCCCTTCCTAAATATAAGTATCAATATAATCAGGGACTACTGTTTACTATGAAATGCTAATTAGAATCCTTTACTCCTTCCTAAATAGAAGCATTATATAATTATGGACAGCCATTAAATATTAAAATGGTAATTAGAATCGTTCACCCCTTCCTAAATAGAAGTATCGATATAATCATGGACTGCTATTAACTATGAAATGCTAATTCGAATCCTTCACCCCTTCCTAAATAGAAGCTTCAATATCATCATGGACAGCTGTTAACTATTTAGAAACCTTGCTAAATAAAGCATCAATATAATCATGGACAGCCATTAACTATGAAATGCAAATTAGAATTGTTCACCCCTTCCTAAATAGAAGCATCAATATAATCATGGACAGCCATTAATTATGAAATACTAATTAGAATCCTTCACACCTTCCTAAATAGAAGCTTCAATATCATCATGGACTGCTGTTAACTATTTAGAAACTTTGCTAAATAGAAGCATCAATATAATCATGGACAGCCATTAACTATGAAATGCTAATTTGAATCCTTCACCCTTCATAAAAAGAAACATCAATATCATCATGGACTCCTGTTAACTATGAAATGCTCTTTAGAAACCTTCCTAGATAGAAGCATCAATATCATCATGGACTCCTGTTAACTATGAAATGCTCTTTAGAAACCTTCCTAGATAGAAGCATCAATATCATCATGTTTAGCTATTATAACAGAAACTGAATGTTTTATCTAGTAATCTTTAAATACTAAAAAGTATTCAGGTTACATTTTTTTTTAAACAATTAAAAAACTGTTCTGGCTAAGCAAAGAATAATTTTATGATTTTTTTCCACCACCCCCACTTCCGAGTTTATTACAGCGTAAATCTACTGACATACAAGTTCCATTTGCAACCCATTGCCATAAACATGGCAGGAATTGAAGATAAGAACAAGTCAGTTTGAAGATTTCTCTGCCGAGGAAGTTGGCACTGATGTGAAGTGAACATATTTGTAATGAATTCAACAAAAATGATACTCAGACATTCATTGGGCCATCGACTGACAGTGAAGATGCCCTGCAGCTACCATGCGGCTTTATAAATTCTATTTCAGTGCCACACTTCACTATGGCGGATACTTATTGGTAAGTGTTTTTGCTGCCACCTATTTACCATCTTGGAATATTGATTTTCTGATAATCTGAGAAGTTGTGTATATCAAATTAGTGCCAATTACCAAATATGCTAAGAAAAGGAAGGCCATTCACTTTCTTGCTCATTATCACTTTGGAAAAAAGAGAGAAATTCTAGCATGGAAACAAGGCAATGTTAACTTGTGTATTTTATTCACTTGGATTAGTTTCATGTTTTTCTGATCCTGTTCCTATCAATCTAAGTCTGTTTGTATTGATCACGGTTCATATCTACAAGGTTAGTCCCAAAAGTAAGGTCTCCAAAGCACTGCGGACGCAGGGAGACTGTTCGTGCAGCACCAATGATATTATGGACCGCTGTTAACTATGAAATGCTAATTAAAGTCCTTAACCCCTTCCGAAATAGAAGCATCAATATAATCATGGACTGCTGTTAACTATGAAATGCTAATTAAATCCTTACCCTTCCAAATAGAAGCATCAATATAATCATGGACTGCTGTTAACTATGAAATTCAATTAAATTCCTTCACCCCTTCCTAAATAGAAGCATCAATATAATCATGGACTGCTGTTAACTATGAAATGCTAATTAAAATCCTTAACCCCTTCTAAAATAGAAGCATCAATATAATCATGGACGGCTGTTAACTATGAAATGCTAATTAAAATCCTTTACCCTTCCTAAATAGAAGCATCAATATAATCATGGACTGCTGTTAATTATGAAATGCTAATTACAATCCTTCACCTCATCCAAAATAGAAGCATTAATATAATCATAGATAACTATTATAACACGAACCCAATGGGTTATCTAGTAATCTTTAAATATTAAAAGTATTCAGGTTACATTTTTTTCTAACAATAAGAAAACTGTTCTGCTATTGGCAACACTGTTACATTTGTTGTGCATGTGCACATCTCACTGCCAAACTCAGTCTTGGCTTGGCAATCGTTTCTGATAGAGTTCCTGATTGACACTACTGCCAAGTGTGATGTTAGCACAGTTATTAGTTTTTTGAATGCAAAAGGCATTAAACTGATTGAAATTCATCGCCAATTAATGGAAATATATGGTCAGTCATGCATGGATATCAAAATCGTCCTCAAGTGGTATAGGGAGTTTGCAATTACAACAAGGTTCAACCCTTCCTCAACAACATGGTGGTGAGCTGGTATGACACGGGCATACAAAAACTGTCACAGCGCAGAGTAGGGTAGACTGGGCTCTTTAATTTGGTATGGGAACCATTCTTGAAGAAGGAAAACTCGGAAGAACTCCACTTAAAAAATTGACCTTGTGTCACCTCCTGCTTGTGCAGAGGGTTAGATAAATACACACAGGTACTAAAATTTGGAGTAAGTGTCTAAAATTTGGTTTGGTTTGGTTTGTTTTACTGCATATCAACCTCAGTGGGTCATTTAATGCCAATAAAGTTTTGAAATAAATTCATTCTTAATGGATACTCAATTTTTTAATAAACACATTTTTCTATTTAACTCATAGATGGAACAGGTACTACCACTCCTGGTCAGAGTGGACCAGGGAGCAATAGTGATGAAGGGGTGCTCCACATTCCCTAAACCTCCAGAACGGGAACCTAACTATCAGACTACTAGCAGTCATAGGATAAAAATGGTTGTGGCTTGCCATAAGGGCAATAGGATTGGGGCAATCATATAGGTGCTAGGGCTTGACGTGACTAGCCAATTCAGAGGGGGCCTCTCCGCCTGCTCATCCATCAAGATTCCATCCTTAAGCATCACGGGTTGCCAACAATGGCCAACAGCTGGCCCCATTGAGGGTTCTTACACCTCTGCAGGGGTGCAGTCGCTGTATTCTAAAACCCCAGCTGACAGGGTTAAGTGTCTAAAAGCAAACATACTTAGTCAGAGATGCTGATAGGTATGCGTCCTGCCCCCCTGATGCACAAAAATCTAAAAGGATGTCATAAAATCATATCCATGCATCCCAGTGTTTTTCTTTTTTCTTCCATCACCATTTCAAGCTAACTGTAAATACATTTCAATAGTTTCTTAGAATCGAATTACACAGGATAGGTTATAAGGTAGGAGTTAGACAGGTTTAGTCGTTTCCCCAGATCATAAATAAAAACCCTACAATTTATTAAGAACTCATGAACTAAATCAAAAAGCTATCAGCATCACTGCCTAGTACATAATGGACACCACATGCAACCTTTAAGTTTAACTAGAACATTATAAAGCTAAAATTTAAGACATTTGTTTTTTCTTTAATTTACCAGTTGAAAAACATGAATTGGATCATTTTTTATCCCAGGCAATTCTAGTTAACCTTGTTGATATATATACATAACCTCACTAAGTTATCAACCAGTGAAATTCAACTCAGGCTATTTAAACATCTGGAGATCCTTTAAGCAACAACATATGAGATTCTAATCATTTATAATAACAAAATTTCAAACCTTCTATTATTTACTTATTCACTCTCTCTTTTTTTTTCTTTCTTTCTGTATTCACCCCTCTTTCTTTTCTTTTACTCTTTCATTCTTTTTGTTTTTTCTTTCTTCCACCCACTTGCATCTTCACTATTTCTATCTTATTTTTTCAGTTACTGAAACACTTTCTTTTATTTATTTTTCTCTCTTCTTTCTTTTTTTGTCAATTTGTTCTACTCTCTCTCTCTCTCTCTCTCTCTCTCTCTCTATATATATATATATATATATATATATATATATATAAAGGACAAACAATTTCTTTCTCTCTCTCACTAGTAAGGGATGTAGACCAGAGGTTAGAACATAGGGCTGAAATTTTCTAGACTTTGGATTCTTTTTTTTTGTTGTAAAACTCAGTTAGGCATAATTTATAGTCCAAGGCAAATACATAATTTGAAAAAAGAAAAATAGACTCCCCCACTCCATCTTCCTGCAATCATTAAAGAACTTGATCATTCACAAGGTTCAAATGTTCCTAAAGGATGAATATGTAAATGAGTATATATATATATATATATATATATATATATACAAGGTGTGTAAAAAACAGTATCAAGATTTTTTGTACTTTTTGACACACTTTTTATTCTGAAAAAAAAAAAAAAAAAAAAAAAAAAACATTCCATTCATAATTTTTTTTAGAATGCAAGGTGTGTCAAAAAGTACCAAGTTAGAAATGAAAAAATAACGTTCTATTCAGAACGTTATTTTTTTCCAGATTTACAAGGTGTGTCAAAAAGTACTAAAAATATTGCTACCTTTTTGACACACCTTGTGTGTGTGTGTGTGTGTGTATATATATATATATATATATATATATTTGAAATAGGCATATTTGGACAGTATCCTTTCATTCAAACACATTTGGTTAGAATGATGAAATCCTTATTGTTTTGAAGTTTTTTATTTTAAGTTTTCTAACAATTCTTTTGATGTTATCATCTTAAAAGGTGTTAATGAGTTGTCCAAAAGAGTTTTCAGTAGTAAACCAAGTACTTTTGGTTCTTTTCAAAAACAAAACAATAGTTTAGACAAATAATAAACAGCCTTGATAATGGTTCAGTTTCGGACAACTCAAGACGATAACATCAGTTTCAGACTTTCAAGATAACATAAAAAAAATGTTAGAAAACTTGAAAGAAAAAAGAAAAAACTTCAAAACAATAAGGATTCTATTGTTTTTAACCAAATTTGTTTGAATATATGAATATATATATATATATATATATATATATATAAGGTGTGTCAAAAAAGTATCAAGATTATTTGTACTTTTTGACATAACCTTGATATTTGATATTTTGACACATGAATTTTTTTTTTCAGAATACAAGGCATGTCAAAAAGTACAAAAAGTCTCAATTTTTTTGTATTACACCTTATATATATATATATATATATATATATATATATATATATATATTACTCAAACTTGGTTGTTTTTTACAGCACATCAAAACTTGCCGAATCAAGTCACTTTGATATAGGTTTGCTTACAGTACCTGCTGTTACTTAAATGGTCACCCATCTAAGTATTCAACAGGCTCATCACTGCTCAAGCTTTTTTGTCATTTTTCCTATACTGAGGTCCAGATGGTAGAGAAGGTACTCCATATTTTGTTACCAAGTGCTTTCAACTACGTCTTCTTCAGGGGTATTATTTGTTGTTGTAGTTATTTTTTGGGTGCGAGTTTTATTCCTTTGGAAAGGTTTATTGCAGCTTTTTGTGGTTGTAAGTTATTCAGTTAGCAGGGTTTATTGTAGGTATATATATATATATATATATATATATATATATATATATACCAACCCTCCACATGAGCAGAATGTAATACAAGGTCAATTTCTTAAGCAGAGTTTAACAGGTTTGAATCCCGAGTTTTCCTACTCCTAGGCTGGTTACCTAGCCACGGTTAAAGAGCCCAGTCTGCCCTACAATTTACCCATAGTTTGAGGGAGAGTAATTGGATTCATACCTTTTTCCAAGGGTATTAGCGCTATGTGAAACATAAACAGACTCATCTAAGATTTGTACTCAGGTTGATGAGTCCATTTCCTATATAAGTTTTGGAATCATAATAAACTTTTACAGAAAGCACAAACTTGCATCTGTTGAAGTTATGGTCTGCCAAACAGACCATAACTTCAACAGATGTTAAATTTACTATAACACAGAAGATTGACAAAATTTATCAAACTCCACATTAATTCTAGAAACCTGTCGGCTGGGGCATTAGAATGCACCGACTGCACCTCTGCAGAGGGGTAAGACTCCCCCAATGGGGCCACCTGTTGGCCGTGGGTGGCGACCCGTGATGCTTAAGGATGGAGCCCAGGTGGATAAGCAGTTCATGACTTGCAATACTCCACTTTGACCCTATCTTGGGCTCGATGGGCGGTCTGAGAGGCCCCCTCCGATCAATCGGCTGGTCACGTCAAGCCCTAGCACCTATATGATTTTTCCAACCCTATTGCCCTTATGGCAAGCCCCAACCCCTTTTTATCATATGGGTGCTAGAAGGCGGTGGCTGCGGGTCTACATGTCTGGGAATGACGTTAAACTCTATCTGATGGTGAGGTTCCAGTTCTGGAGGTTTGGGGAATGTGGAGCACCCCTTCATCACCATTGCTCCCTGGTCCACTCTGATCCGGAATGGTAGTACCTGTTAGGGTCCCATCTATGGGTTAAATAGAAAAATGTATTTATAAAAAAATTGTATTATCCATTAAGAATTGATTTATTTCAAAACTTTATCGGCATTAAATGACCCACTGAGGTTGATATGCCGTAAAACAAAACAAACCAAACCTTATTCCAAATAGACTCAACAAATCAAACTAATCAAATTTTTAACCATCAAAATCTTTTAAAAAATACTTTTATACAGAATGATCTTCCAATTTAATGACAATTTTTTGAAAGAAAAAAAAATCAAAATTATTTATAAACACTAGCAAATATATGCACCCTCCGGGCGCAAGTATTTAATCTTTTATGCAATAAAATATTATATTAAATTAGAAAGGCTAATGAAACTAAATATGTGTTGGCATCCTTCTGTCTATTAAAGACGATGGCGTAGAATCCACTTTTTTATTTTTTTATTTTTTTTTAATCTACAGCTACGTGAGTGGCTGAACAGCTGAACAGACCAGACCAATTTTTGAATGAAACTAAATAAGAATGCAGATAAAAAAATTTGAAACTGAGTTGGGTATAATTGGGAAATAGAACAACTGAAACTTACTCTTCAATCACTCCCATCTTTTATAGCTAAATTTTCCTAATTTACCTATTCAGTTAAAATAAGAAGTAATGAATAAAATTAGTCATATCTTCTTGTTAACTGATTTCTTTTAAGATTTACCCCGGGGATTTTTGCTCATACTCATTAAGATAAAACCAAACAATAAGAAACCAATAATACTAAGCACATATTTATTAAAATCAAATTTCTAATATGAATATGAAAATTAGCCTTCCTGTTAACACTGTAAACCACTATTTTGTTGTACATATAAATACAATTGCATGTTATTAGTACATAGGTAAGGCTAACAGAATTAATAATGTAAAACAATGTTATTAATATTTGAGGTTTAAATAGGAATAAAATCACGGAGAATATGACGTAAATAACTAAGAGAATTGTGACTTGAGTAGTGATATAGTTTCAGTTACAGACAAACACTAAATCTCCATTATAATAAGAGTTGTGCAACATCAGACAATGCTATCATTTAAGTTCAAATTACATTGAATCATGAAGTCAATCCTTAGCATTTATAGTTATTTACTAAGCTTTATTCATGAATTTATTCTTGATGGATAAGTTGATGCTATAACATTTCAATTTATGCATAGTCCCAATGAAGGTTGCATAAATCGAAACATTATAACGTTGGCTTCTCCATCAAGACTTAATTCATCTTTTTGGAATACTTTGTTTTTCCTATTTTCTACATATATACTGAGCTTAGATGTGGCCAGAAGTATGGGGCACCCAGTGAGAATCGAACTCACTAACAATGGTCTGCTAATCTAGCTTGCTAACCATTACACCACGTGAGGTGCCCTATCCCTTGGCATTTATATGTCTTTCAGTAAATGGAATAATCTTTCAGTCATGGAATAAATATTCTTGATCATAGCTGAAAAATTGGCTGGGATTAACATTTTTTGGTACCATTATAGTATGTGGCCTACCTTTTGAATGTGGCCTACGAAATCATGTCTCTCTTATAGTATGTGGCCTACCATAAAAAGCATATTATAAGGTTATAATAATAACTGCTAACCCTAACCCTATTTTAGAAATAAATAGATCTCTGATCCATATAAATTATGGATAAATTCTTTTTTAATTATTCTTATAATTACTATATACAGCTTATGATTGAATTGCATTTCTTGAAATTGAATATATGTGAAAAATAATTAGTTTCAATAAATTGCCTACACCTTATATCTTACACATTCAAACTGGGTAGGTCTATAACAGAATCAAAAAGGTAGGCCACATACTATAACGGCACATATTTTTTACCAATGTTCACATGTCTATTCTTTCATTCATTATATATATATATATATATATATATATATATATATATTCAATAAGAAAGAAAAACTTAAACCACCATTTGGTTATCATAAATTTATTTTGACCAGAACTCAATATGAGCCTAGTCTCATCAGAAGCTTACTACATAAAAGAAAACAAACTTGAATAAAGAAACTATATATATATATAATATATATATATATATATGTAGAAAATAGGAAAAACAAAGTATTCCAAAAAGTCTTGATGGTGAAGCCAACGTTATAATGTTTCGATTTATGCAACCTTCATTAGGACTATGCATAAATTGAAATGTTATAGCATCAACTTATCCATCAAGAATAAATTCATAATTATATATATATATATATATATATATATATATATATATGTATGTTGATATTTTTTCTTATTTCTTTTTTTTATGTCTCCCTGTATATATAAAGAGAGAAAGTGATTGAGTACCTTCCCTTGAGCATATCCAATATACAAGTCCCACAAAAGCATCGTTTATTAGTTTGTTTGCTTCAGTTCAATATCAATCAGTGATATAGATCTTCATCTCCACCCCCACTATTTCACCCCCACCCCCACAATTCACTTTCTATATTTCCAAACTTGTTTTTGTTTCAAACATATTATCATATAAGACAATTTATGTGTTAAGGCCACAGACAACTTTGTAGACAGCTGTCATGAGTGATTAATCAATAGTTAGTATAAGTTGACCCTGTGTATTGAAAATCAATGCAGATTGAAACATTATGAACAAGCAAACACACATTGTAGTAAGTAAATTACAGTAAGTCCTATATTAATATTATTTTGTTTATAGTTATTCTGTTATTAAGAAGAATAATTAACAAAGGAATATCAATTTACACTTGGCAACGATTTGGCCCAAAAGAAATTATCATGATGAAAGTAAAAATAGTTATAATTATTTCTCTGAATTTTTTAGATGAGGCTTGATAATTAGTATTATTTGAATTAATCGGACTATTGTCCTCATCTTCATTGCTATCCTGGTCAGGGGCAGCAGTAACATAGAATAATAAAACACAACTTAACACCTGTACCCCAGCTATGGTTAGCAGAATGAGAACAGGATACACCCGTGGACTGAATAAAGGGTTAGGTTCAAAGTTCCATGATGGCTCCCAATTATGACAAGAAGGTTACCAAGTCCAAGAAGGTTACCGAGTCCAAGAAGGTTCCCCGACTCCAAGAAGGTTCCCCGATCCGACAAGAAATACCTGAAGAAGGCCGGAGGGCACATCGGCCGAAACATTGTACAGATAGCAATGAAGATGAGGACAATAGTCCAAATAATTCAAATAATACTAGTTACAATTATAATGAAAACAACAACATCAAACATAACATTTACCTATCAATGTAGGCAAGATACTTTCCTTTGTGTTATTAAAAATACATATTGGGTAATTCAATGTCAAATCATCCAGGCCATGTCACCCACCCCCTTCAACTTTGAGTGAGGATTATGTTAAAGTTAGACAATCCCCAAATTTGAGCTTCCAATTCCAAAAATTGGCGGAGTTATGTTGATTTTTAGCTCTCCAAATTTGAGGGGGGTCACGAAAAATGGTGACTTTTTGTAATCTATTTTCCTCTGTAAAATGTGTTCTAGAGCATCCCTACTCCTAAAAATTGATTTATAAAAGCATTTTCACCCAAGGAATCAAAAAAAGTCTTAAAGCTAACCATCTTTAAGTTATTAATGATTCTGATTTGCAAAATTTAAACTGATGTTGTAGCTTTTTTCATGACCCCACCAAATTTGAGACCTAAAAATTGACATAACTCCACCAATTTTTTGAATTGGAAGCTCAAATTTTGGGGATTGCCTAACGTTAACATAGTCCACACCTGGAAAAAAATCAGAAAAATAGAAGGGGGTGGGTGACAATTTTACTTTTTCTGGATGATTTGACATGGAATTACCCTATTAGTAAATTGGAATTCATTCAAAAAGAAGAGTAGTATTATTCTTAAACAAAAAACTAAGTTATGTAAAAGGGATTTTTTTTTCAAACTTTCAAATTCTGACTGAAATCCAGCCTTTTGCATCAGTCTGACTTTTTAACAAGTCTAGGATCAAAATAAGGTCAAATTTGTATTTACCTAACCCTCAACCATGTCAAAAAGGTTCCTTTTTAAGTGGAGTACAACTGGTTTGAATTCAGATTATCCTTTCCCTAGATTGGTTGCCAAACCAAGGCTGCCCTACTATTTATCCAAAGTTGGGGGAGAGGAGAAGAGATGGAATCATACCTTTCCCAATGGTATTAGCATGAAGTGAACAGCAATCAGCCTTATCCAGGATTTGCAGTCAGGTTGCCAATTCCATTTCCTAAGCATTACCTTAGATAGGAAAGATAATTATTGTTCACATGTTCTGTAGGTTATGTTGATTGTAAACTTATGAAAAATCTTGTTGGAGGAATAATAATAATAATAATAATAATAATAATAATAATAATAATAATAATAAATTCTCTGGGACTCTGAGATAAAGATGGATCACCTTATCCCAGCCAGAAGACCAGACCTAGTATTGATTAACAAGAAAAAGGGAACTTGTCAACTGGTAGATTTTGTAGTTCCAGCAGATCACAGGGTGAGGATTAAAGAAAATGAAACGATAGACAGATACCTGTAGATTGCTAAAGAATTGAAAAAGCTGTGGAATTTGAGGGTAAAAGTGACACCAATTTAGTTGGTGCACTTTGAACGGTCTAAAAAAGTTTAGAAAACAGACTAGAGGAACTGGAAATCAGAGGAATCCAGATCATCCAGACAACAGCATTGTTGAAATCAGCTAGAATACTCAGAAAAACCCTGGAGACTTGCTGTTACTCAGACTCCAGTGAAAGACCATCAGCTTATGCTGGTGTAAAAAACTCACATATAATAATAATAATGCTACCAAATGGTATATGCACAAATCAGAATCTGTCCTTGAGAATGAGGCACACAAAATTCTCTGGGTTTTGAGATACAGACGGATCACCTAATCCCATCCAGACAACCAGACCTAGTATTAATTAATAGTAAGAGAACTTGTCATCTGGTGGAATCAACACAGGATGAAAATGAAAAGATAGACAAATATTTGGATCTTACTGGAAAACTGTGGAACATGAGGGTGAAGGTGGTACCAGTTGTAGTTGGTACACTTGGAACAGTCACCTACGGTTTGGAAAACAGACTGGTGGAATTAGAAATCAGAGGAAGAATCAAAACCATCCAATTCCATTTTAAAGACTACTTTGGAAGGAAGTTAAATATAAACAAGACAAAAACTAATATCCCTATATAGCTAATCTATGTGAATAAAAAATTGTGGCACAACCCACAAACCATCCTAAGAACAATGTTGACATGACTTCAAAACTTAGAAAACAATCAGATGACCTCAAAGACAAGATTGTTCCAGAATATTTGCCAAGAAAAGTTTATAAAGTGTTTGATAAACAATTTAATATTTATGGAGCCATAATCGGCTTTATAATTCACAAGAGGAAAAAGTAATATGGCATTACAATATATACTCAGAAAACAGAGGATCCTTGTAAAATATGATTTTTTGAAAGAAGATTGATTTTACTAGGATCAGGTTATTTTATGCCTAAAGGTTAGGGAATTGTGTTCATTTGTTTATTTATCTCTGTGATGTTGCTTCTGCTTGTTCTGCTGAACCGGTATGAATTCCACTCAGAGATTGAACCCACAACCACCAGATAAACTGTAACCCATAACCACAACCCATAACCATCGTAAGAACAATGTTGACATGACTTCAAAAGTAAAAGAACAATCAGATGACCTCAGATGTTCCAGAATATTTGCCAAGAAAAGTTTATAAAGTGTTTGATAAACAATTTAATATTTATGGAGCCATAATCGGCTTAATAATTCACAAGAGGAAAAAGTAATATGGTATCACAATATATACTCAGAAAACAGAGATCCTTGTAAATCTTTGTGTGGTGCCTTGATGATTGCTTGAAATGTGGGAAAACAATTTTGCATTACTTGAAAAGAATTGGTTGAATATTTAAAAAGGGGACAGGATTTGATTGGTCACTATGGAAACAAATATAACATTAAAAAGTCTTGGAGACCTAATTTAGAAATGTTAGAGAATTCTATGATTTTGTGAGATAAAGATTGATTTTAAGGGTATCTCAACTCATTAAGGTGATTGGCTTTTGGAGCTTAGGGAATTGCATTCATTTGTTAATTTGTCTTTGTGATGTTGCTTCTGCTTGATCTGCTGAACCTATAAAGATTCCACTGGTTGGTTGGTTGGATTTTACGGCATGTTAACCCTTGTTGGGTTATTTTATGCTGAAGACATCTTGTTTTATTCATTCTTAACAGTTATGAAAAAAAATTTTTAAACTCAACTTTTAAAAAAAAAAACACATTTTTGTTAACTCATTTTCTTCAATTTAACCCATAGATGGGACCCTAACAGGTACTACACTCTAGCTCAACTGGCTCATGGATTGAACCCACAACCACCAGATAAACTGTAATGTGTAAACAACATTTATATTAGTATTATTTGGATTATTTGGACTATTGTCCTCATCTTTATTGTTATCTGTACAACGTTTCGGGCGATGTCCCCTCTGATTATGACAAGAAGATTCCCAAGTTCGAAAAGAAGGTTTCTGAGTTCAAGAAGGCTTCTGAGTCCAAAAAGAAGGTTCCTGAATTTGAGAGGGCTCCAGAGTCTGACAAGAAATACCTAAAGAAGGCTGGAAGGCACATCGGACAAAACATTGTATAGATACCAATAAAGATGAGGACAATAGTCCGAATAATCCAAATAATACTAATTATCAAGCCTCATCTCAAAAATTCAGAGAAACATTTATATTCATTCAGAAAATCACATAACTTTGCTGGATATGACAGGCACTGAGAAGTAATATGACATTACAATAAACATCAAGAAAAAAAGGGATCCTTGCAAAATCTCTCCTTATGCTACCTTGAATATTATTGGAAAAATGGAAAAAAGACTAAAAATACTTGAAAACGATTGGTTGAATATTTACATGGGTTGTTTGATTTTACAGCATGTCAACCCTTTCTGGTTTATCAAAATCTTTTTTTTTTTTGTATGTAAGCAATTATGTGGGTTCATGTAACTATCCCTATTTAATAATAATGATAAATTCTTTGGAACTTTGAGATACAATCCACCAAATCCTGGAGAAAAGACCTAGTATTAATCAACAAGAAAAAAAATTGTCAACTAGTGAATTTTGCCATTCCAACAGACAATAGAGTGAAAATAAATTGTCGGTGGGTGGCCTAAAGTCAGTATCAGTCAGACAGCGAGGGAGTCTATCTCCTTTTCAGTAGCGCTAGACCAAGGAGATTGTTTTTGGCGTCTGAGGTGGAGCGCCACACCTACCATCAGCTCCTCCCCTTACCGCACAAATCCCTGTACTACTCATACCGGTATCAAACCCAGAACTTTGTGGTTCCTAGTCCGAAGCTCTACCGACTGAGCTATACGGTCCCCTTGAAAATAAAAGAAAGCAAAAAGATAGAGAAATACTTGGATCTTGCTAGAGACCTGAAAAAGCTATGGAACAAGTAAGTGACAGTGATGCCAATTGTAGTTGGTGCACTTGGAACAATCCCCAAAGACTTGGAAAAGAGACTGGTGAAACTGGAGATCAGAGCAAGAATAGAGACCATCCAGATCACAGAACAATTAAAATCAGCTAGAATACTTAGGAGAGTCCTGGAAAGCTGAGGAGACCTACTGTCACTCAGACTTCAAATAAAACTGGTGTGAAAACCTGAAAAGAGTCAAATAATAATTTGCAAACAATTATAGTTTCAAATAACTATTCTTGATACAAATAATTTGCCCACAGTTATATGATTTCAAGTAATCTTTTTTAATCTTATTATAATAGAGATTATGTGTGTCTGTAACCAAAACTTTATCACAATCCCCTAAGTTATGCATGTCAAATTCTCAAGGATTTTATTTTTAATTTAAATCTCAATTATTAAGAAAAGTGTTTTATATTATTAATATTGTTGCCCTTTCCTACATGCTAATAACATACAATTGTATTTATATATACAACTAAATAGTGGTTTACAATGTGAACGGGAAGGCTTATTTGCATAATGATCTTAAAAATGTGATCATAATAAATAATACTTGGTATTATTAATTTCTAATTGTTGGGTTTTATTCTAATAAACATGAGCAAAAATCCCATTAATAAATCATGAAAGAAATCCATTAAAAAAAAAAAAGAAATAACTTTAATTTTACTCTTTACTAATTTAGTTAAATAAGGAATATTTAGCAATGAATGCTGAGAGTGATGGCAAGAGCTATCGTCCAAACGGTTCTATTCTTCATTTACACCACCTCTGTTTAAAATCTTATTATAATGGAGATTGTGTGTCTGCCAAACCAAAATTATGTCACCACCAACATCAAAATTCCCATAGTTATTTACATTATATTCTCAATGGTTATTAAATAATCATTATCTAATGATTTATTAGTATCTTATTTATTTATAATATCTCTATTAAGGTCTAGCTGAGATAAATTTGCCTCAAAACAGCACATCTTATTGTATGTTTAAAATCCTGTGGTGTGTGTTATATATATTAAGAAATGTTTATATAGTATATGGTGTGAATAATTTACATACTGGTTTTAACAAAACCGTGTTTAATAAATAATTACTTGGTATTATAGATTTCTAATATTATTGTTTTATTCTCAAACGTATTAAAAGCAATCCTATGTATAATTTTTATATTGAAATCAATTAGAATAAAGTAAAAATAAGTAATCTTTTTTTGTGTTTGTATTTAATTCTATTAGTCTTTCTTATTCAATATACTATTTAACTATATTAAAACTGAGATGATTGTGCCATAGATTGCATTTTTTTTACTAGTAAGTTTAATGAGATAATTTAATTTTAAATGGTATTAAATGCTATTTATGATTTTATCAATTCTTTATTTTTTTTATTTATCTTATATAATATTCTTTAAACTATTTACGTACACAAACACAAAAAAATAATAGTCTTTAAAATAGAATTTGTGTTTTTTAAATAGGATGGAGCCATCTCTGTATTAAACCCCTGAAATTATAAAACCAGCTCACATACCTAGGTAGCTATATTTCATCTACAGAAAGCAATGTCAATATATGTATAGGAAAGGAATAGACTGCTATTGACAGGTTATCAATCATATGGAAGTCTGATCTCTTTGATAAACTAAAGCGGGAATTCTTCCAAGCTGTAGCTATATCAGTACTACTGTATGGCTACACCACAAATTTCAACAAAACACCTGGAGAAAAAGCTAGATGGGAACTACACAAGGATGCTGTGTTTTGAACAAATCCTTGAAGTAACACCCTACAAAGGAGCAGCTATACATATACATATATATATATATATATATATATACACACACACACATATATACATATATAGCCACTAACAACCTATCCTGCAAATCACCAAGTGAGATGAACAAGACATACTAGGCACTGCTCGAGAAGTAAGAACAATCATGAGTGACGTTCTCCTGTGGACTCCTATTCATGGACATACCAGTGTTGGCTGACCAGCAAAGACTTACATACAACAGCTGTGTATGGACACTACATGCCAAATTGAAGACCTGCCAGGAGTGATGACCAATAAGGATGGATGGCATGAGAGTCAAAAGAATCCATGCTGTCAGCATGACTTGATAATGATGATTATATCAAAACTTAAATACTTGCGCCTGTGGGTGCATATTTTTGGCTGTACTATTAATTTTAACAGTTATATGGTTTCAAGTAATTATTCCTATTTGATAATTATATATCTTCAACTAACTATTCATATCTAATACAAATAATTTACCAGTCTTTACAAAGACTTGAGTTATTAAGTATTATGTGTACAAATCATTTATATTATGTAGGAATATAATACAAATAATTTGTACACAATTATATGGTTTCAAGTAGTTACAATATCAATAAGAACCAATGTATTATTGCAGTTCAAAATCATTTTGAACATTATCTTAAACAGAACTATTTGATCATAGATTGAATCCAAACAGATACTACTGCTCCAGGTCAAAGTGGACCTGAGAGTTATGGCAACTTTGGGGTTGCTCTAAGCTACAAAACTGGAGCATCACCACCTGGTGCAATTTAGGGTCATACCCAGGACACAGAAAATTTAGAGGGGGTAAAAATGGTTGTAACTCACCAGACAGCAATGTACTCCAACAACATTAATTGAGGTTCCGAAGATTTAGCAAGGTTCCACTGTTAATAGAAAAAAAAAATTATGGTTTGACTGAATTTTATGACGAAAATTTGGACCAAGTAACCAATAGGCTGGGATCTGTTTTGAAAGGAACGCCTTTTGCTTTTCACCGTAAACTTCCTGTTGTTTGTTTATAAACAACAGATGATTTTTTGCATTAGAATTTCACTATAAGATTTTTTTTTAATTTGTTCATGTGTATTTACAACCCACGTTTTTATACTAAAATAGTTTTCGATTTTAATAAGAAATAATTAATTATTTTATGTTATTGTTGTTAATTCAATAGGAATTTTTTTAATTATAAAACTATAAATGAAAGACACATTTTTATATTAAAGACACATTTTTCTATAAAAATAGTTTCGGTTTAATCAGAATAGAAATGCAGATATGTTTATTTAAATGAAAAAAGTTTTTATTTACAATATATCTTTTATGTTTATTTAAATAAAAGGATGTTGTTTAAAAATGTTATCACACAATTTATAAAGTTTATTTTCCATGCACTTCTCTACCACAACTGGAAGTGTACGGTGAAAAGCAAAAGGTGTTCCTTTCGAGGCGGCTCCCAGCTGGGGTGCCTATTGGTCAAAAAATTTTTTATAAAAACAATGAACATTTCAATTATATACTTTAGTCATATGTATTTACCCAACCCCTCTGCCATAAACAGGATGCGATACAAGGTCAAATTTTTAAATGGAATTTGACAGGTTTGAATTCAGAATTTTCCTTCTAGACTGGTTGCCAAACAAAGATTAAAGAGCATAGCCTGCCCTGCTATTTACCCATAGCTGGAGGGAGAATAGTTGGATTCATACCTTTTCCAAGGGTATTGATGCTATGTAAAATATAAACAGCTTGTCCAGGATTTGAACTCAGGTCACAGTGTCCTTTTCCTATGGTGATAATCGTTGCACTATATATCATTTGGTGATAATTGTTGCACTCCATATCACTGCATGTTATACAGAAAAAAAATATACCCATAAAAAGGCATTAGGTGACTAAGTCTCTAGACAAGAATTCTATTCAATATGTCCAGACTATTTTGGATTATGGATGGTTGATAGGATATTTGACAAGAGAAGATAGCAGATTTGATATATTTAAATTTTATGCCTGAAAGAGCAAAATCTTTAAAAGTTCCTAATGAGGAATGTTAGTCAAATTTGCATGATAAATTGTTTAAATCATTGACTAAGAACGAAAGTAAAAATATCTGTATTTCCATGCCAACTCTTTATATATGTATATTATTTTTAAAAAAAATCTTTTTCCCAGATATCAGTTTGTACATTTCTTTATTTGCAAAGTGAATTATCTGGGTTTTTTTCCCCACATCGTTAGAGTTTATATATATATATATATTATATATATATTATTATAATACTAAAGCTGAGTGATTCAATGATTTTTTGCTAAAGCTTTTTTTCCTATTTAATTTAATGACACAAAATTCATATCAAAATATTCCTTAGTCCTAGGATTGAGTTATGTTTGAAAAAATCCATTTTAATTGATTCTAATTAGTTGTAATTTGCAATTAAATCAAAAACTGATCCATCTCTTACTTCACATTCTGTTGGTCACTTTCCTCCTCTCTATGTATATCTTGATTACCTCATCGTTATACATGTTAGTTTCTCTTTGAGATTAAAGAGAGTGATTAGAGAGTGTGAAACATATTTGTATGTTAAGTTTCAGAAGCGGCTAGCCTGTAGTTTAATCGGGTCCATTTAAATTGTTTAAATCACTGAATAAGAGCTTGGAAGTATATTTGAATTTGAGCCACTGTGTCCATTTCCAACAACAATAACCATTACACCACAAGCACCTCCTTTTACTTTAGTCAAATAAGATAACTCAACCATTGCTGATATTTTGGGAGAAAATCAAATGAAAGCTACAAGTCAAAGAACATATTCCCAACAGTTTAACACAAATTAAGCACCAATTTTATAAGGAATTCCTCTGAGTCTCAACAGTTGACTGACTATTCCATCCATATTTCAGCTTAGTGTACATAACTGTGATTTAAGCAAGAAAGAGTAAACAACATTTTAGCATTTAAAATTGGTTGTGCAAGAGAAAACAATAAATTATTCTGAAGAATTTCATGATATTTTTGTAAGTTTTGAGTTTTATTACTCTTACAGTGAATTAGTGATTCAAAACAGTTTGTGGTTGGTGTTTAACAGCATATCAACCCTTGTGGGTTATTTAATGCCATATCTGTATATACATATATATATACATACCGTGGATTCACTTCCATCTCTTCACACATATATTATATATATATTATATATTATAAATAAGAAAGTCCACAAAATGGATTATTTCATTATTTTTTATTTTGCGATATGTGTTTCAGATCTTCTGATATCTTCTTCAGGCATTAATCAACCATATTATATACACCTATAATTTCCTGCCAATTCTCTTAGCCCATTCCCCACAACCTTTCATATAATTCTGTGAGTTCCTCCTCTTACTTACTCTTACCGCTACTCAGTTTGTCTTACACCTAGTCTGTTAAAAAGAACCAGGAACCAACTTGACTACTCTTCACCTGAAGATGACACTACAAAGTGTTGAAAGTACTCCTGATAAAACTTTTGGTGGACTTATCAACCAAGACCATCCAGACATTAAAAAACTGGCCAGTCAACTTGAAAAGATTGCAAAGAAACTCATCAGACATGAAATGACCATTGTGTTCGACAAAACATATATATATATATATATATATAATTACATGTGCATTAATAAATTGGAGGAAATAATTTTTATTAACTTCATATCTATTAATAAATACTGATGCTTGACCCTCAGCAATCACCTTCTAGCACCCATATGATAGAAGGGGGTGGGTGTTTACCATTAAAGCAATTTGGAGAATACAGTTAGGGCAATCATATAGGTACTAAGGCTTGATATGACCAGATGATTAATGGGATCTGACTCAGATTCTTGCCCTGATGAGCTAGTAAGCGAAACTCTTAGTAGGTATATCTGACTCATTAGGATTAACTTCATATATATATATATATATATATATATATATATACGAGGAAAAAATGAGTAAAGAAAAGAAATGTAGATGGATAAAAATGAATTTAATCGATATTACTTTTAATCGATATCACTTACACATGTATTTTGGTCCGTTTATCAAAATGTATACGGATTACACTATTATATTATTAAAATAATCAGATGAAATTGAAATAATGATAATAGTAATAATAAAATTCACTCTGATGAAGGTCGTAAAAAAATTTCTGTGTATGGAATATTTTTACATTCGTCCTATTATTACTATTATCATTATTTCAATTTCATCTGATTATTTAATAATAATAATAATAGCATAATTCGTATACATTTTGATTAACGGACCAAAACACATGTGTAAGTTATAGCGATTAAATTCATTTTTATCCATCTACATTTCTTTTCTTTACTCATTTTTTCCTCATATTGTTGGATTCAATTCCCTTTCCATTCTTACACACACACATATATATATATATATATCCGCTGTAGATACAAAGAATAATTACTACCATGCCTGAAGGTGTAACAAAACCAGTAGCGTCAACATGACAAGACATATACAACTGAAATAAGACCTAGGAGAATATCAGTATTGGAAAGACAAGTGGAATGTGTTCATGTAGGCTGTAGAAATCCGCAAGGTGAAGAGTTGAAATTTTTTTCAAAAACAGCTGAAAATGATTCTTTACTATCAGCAGTTCTTGTAAAGTCTAAGTTACCAGAAAAAAAAACATGTCACAATATCTGTACAGAAATGCTGGAAAATTATAAGGATGAAAAATTGGTTTGTAGAATGTCTAATTTTCAGTGATGTGTTGATTGTAACGATAATAAACTTTAACTGCTTTTCTACAAAACTTTATTATGAATATCATAGTTTTTTTTAGATATATTTTAGAACTATTTTTGTAGACACCCTGAAATTATATATATATGAATAAGATATAATGAAAAAACAAACGATGTTTACAACTGAAATAGGCTCATCAGAAGAGAAAGTGTGCAAACCGTTTTGGGGCCAAATCTCTTGACGGTTTAAAAAGCAACACCCGGCCCATCCTCAACTAATATGAGGACCCTATTGCATTATAATGTATCAACCGCACGTGGGTCGGTCATCAACAAAAATAAGACGGGAAAAAAGACCATTAGTAAAAACAGAACACTACTAGTCAAACGTTGGAATTAATCAAAAAAAAATTGTGCTGTCTGTATTAAAAATAATATGAATTTTATTTAAAAATAAAATGAATTTTATCTCTTCTGATGAGCCTATTTCAGTTGTAAACATCGTTTGTTTTTTCATTATATCTTATTCATACTGTCGGATTAATTTCCATTTTATTTTCACATACTTGTCCATGAAAAAACTTTACATTTGAATGTTTACCCCTTTTTGATGATATCCATTAACACCACGGATTTACCTATAAATGTGGGCTACTTATTTTACAGTTGGATTGTATTACAATAATATACACTTTTTATACATATTTTACACTTTTCTATAACTTTACATCAGACTTTTTTGAGTCTTATTTTATACTATAAATGCTTCTGATTATTTTCAAAATTAGAAATGAGATTCATTTTATTTTTAAATAAAATTCATTTTATTTTAAATAAAATTCATATTATTTAATACAGACAGCACAATTTTTTTTGATTAATTCCAACGTTTGACTAGCAGCGTTCTGTTTTTACTAACGGTCTTTTTCCCCGTCTTATTTTTGTTGATGACCGACCCACGTGCGGTTGATACATTATAATGCAATAGGGTCCTCATATTAGTGTTGCTTTTTAAACCGTCAAGAGATTTGGCCCCAAAACGGTTTGCACACTTTCTCTTCTGATGAGCCTATTTCAGTTGTAAACATCGTTTGTTTTTTCATTAATCTTATTCATACTATCGATTAATTTCCATTTTATTTTCACACATATATATATATATATATATATATATATATAGATAGATAGATAGATAGATAGATAGAGGTAATCCTTAACTTGTTCCTTGTAAATTTCGTGATTGAGGGTATTTCACTTGTTACTTATGCGATTCCGAATTTTCACTTGTTACAACTGCTTGAAAAACACAGATAATTCTCAAAGAGCTACTGTGAAGCAATAGGTCAAAAGTTATGAGACAAATGTAAATTCCTACCATAAAATAAACTGAACCCTCATTTTATGTCCGTGTTTTTGCAATAAATGTTTTATTTTTCTTGCAACCGTTATTTTACAATACTAAATATATTTTCTTTATCTATTTTAATATTCACTTCAATGTGTATATCCTAAAAGTTGTAAAATAACAGGTGCAAGAAAAATAAAACATTTATAGCAAAAAAAACGGACATAAAATGAGGTTCAGTTTATTTTATGGTAGGAATTTACGAGGAACAAGTTAAGGATTACCTATATATAGAGAGAGACAGACAGACAGAGAATAAGCTAGCTGCACTAGAATGCTGTGTGCTGCCTTAAACAAATTGTGGAACCAACAAGAAATCAGCTGAATGGTCATCTACCCCCTAACACACAAGGAAAAGATGAACAAAAGAGACTGGAGAAGCAAGGACAAACTCATAAGTGATTTTCACCTGTGGAAACCTGCACATGGGCACACTAGTGCAAGCCGTCCAAGCAAGGACCTACATCAACCAGCTCTGCATAGATTTTGGATACTGTGCAGAGGACCTCCCAGGGGCATGATGACTGAAAAAATAATTATCTTCTCTTGGATTCTCATGTCGTCTTTCTGTTGGTCACATGATAATTCGTTCCCTTTAAAACTTTCTCTTTTTTGCCCCCATTCATTGAACGGATAAGACCTATCTTTTTCAGTCCATACTCATGGAGTGAAAAGGATGTTTTTTTTTAAATTCTGTTCATAAAACAGAATAGAGACAATTTGTCTCCAACTTTCAAACCAGCTATACTCTGCTTAAAAGTTGACCTTGTGTCATATCCAGCTTTAGAGGGGTTGAGTAAATGCATACTTCATCTAAGGATCAGCCACCTCCATTAATTAAGTGGTGGAAACAGCTAAGATACTGCTCATCATGTAATATACAGCAAAAGGAGAACTCTTTACTGAATAAAAATAAAATAAGGATATCACAGTACATTATTTCCCTTATATCCAAGTCTGTGTGTAGTAGATGTAGGTGTGTTGCAGAAGTGTAACACTTGTATATAATTCAACCTTGTGTCAATATCTTAGTATGAATGAAATGCCCCATTGACTAATAAAAAAGTTAGTGAAGTCACTGTTGCATTCTGAAAGGAAAATGTAATTACTACTAGCTGTGAACACCATAGGTAGCAAATTGAATAGGTATTTGATGAGACTTATCTGTTGAAAGAAGAACATGTTTATTTACTTTATTTTCCCCAAGAAGATCGTGTGTGTACTTTGTTATAATAGTTGATTGATTGGTTGGTTTTTATGGCATGTCAACCCTTGTTGGGTTATTTCCTGCTGAATATGTTTTATTCATTCTTCATGGGTATTCAAAAACTGTTTCTTTTTTAAACTCAATGTTTTTAAAAACGTTTTTAAAACTCTTTTTTTTCTATTTAACCCATAGATGGGAAACCTAATAAACTTGGAAAAAAGACTGGAGGATCTGGAAATCAGAGGAAGAATAGAGACCATCCAGACTACTGCATTGCTGCAATCGGCTAGAATACTCAGACCTGGAGAGCTGAGGAGACTTGTTGTCACTCAGCATCCAGTGAAATATTATCAGCTAACGCTGATGTGAAATACTCAAAAGGAGTGAAAATATAATAATAATAATAATAATAAGAAGAAGAAGAAGAAGAAGAACCTGTCATCTCGTGGATTTTGTCGTCCCGGCCGACCAACGAGTGAAAATGAAAGAAAGCGAAAATACTTAGACCTTGCTAGAGAACTGAGGAAACTGTGGAACATGAAAGTGCAGGTCGTACCAATTGTAATCTGTGCCCTTGGAATGATCCCCAAAGCTCTGGAAAAGAATTTGGGGAACTGGAAATTATAATTATGGGAAATTATAATTATGGGAACCTAACAGGTACTACGGCTCTGGGTCAGAGGGAACTTGGGTGTACTTGCAATGAAGGGTTCTCCCCACTTCCCAGATTTCCAGAATTGGAACTTCACCATTAGTTGCAGTTTAACATCATACCCAGGAAACTAAAACCCTCAGCCACCACCTTCTAGCACATATATATGATAAAAAGGGTTGGGGGGTACCATATGAGCAATACAGTTGGGACAATCATATAGGTGCTAGGGATTGATGTGATGAGCTGATTGATCAGAGAGGTCTCTCTGACTGTATCTAGCCTAAGT
>CM042148.1:57449796-57594796 GCA_023376005.1 Doryteuthis pealeii | reverse complement strand
AACAGAGAAAGTCAGTTAAAGTCCCTTCAAGGGAGTTTTACTGCATTTTGGAAGCAATGATACCAAGCTCATATATATATATATATATATATATATATATATATATGAGCTTTGTATTCATCACATTTATTGGGATAATTTATATAGAGAGTGGCACTTTTCCTCAGATCAGATATCTGGTTGCTCTGCCTAAGATCAAAGTGTTGTTCCAAACATCACACACACACATATATATATATATATATATATATATATTCATAATATTGGATCTCTGCCTATTTTGCAGAAGGGAAATTGAAATTAGATTTTTGTGTGATGAATGTATTGGTAGCCATAAGTAAAATATCTTTCTAACTCTCATATCAATTATCTGATTTTTCTTGATGTATATATCATTATTATTTTTTAGATTTTGGTGAAAAAAAAAAAAACAGCTGGAGTTGTAGAATAGAGTGAGGTGCTCTCCTTTCCCTTTTAAATTAGATACATCAAACACACATGAAGAGTTTTATATGTTATAGTTTTCAATTGACAAGAGATCACATGTGGTAGTGAAGGTTCCTTCCATCAAAACTGAAGGGGAAAAATACATTTCATAACGAAACAAGATATTATAAAGAAAGATATTTTACAAATCTGATGAAGTGACAAAATAGAATGACTTAAAAATCAATAAAACAAACAGGAAATCCCATCACAAGGCACAGATGTGCTATATATATATATATATATATATATATATATATATATATATATATATACACACACACATACAAGGTGTGTCAAAAAAGTGCCGAGATAGAAGCTGTATTTACCAAGATAGAAATGAACAATGAATGGAACGTTAATATTTTCAGAATAAAAGGTGTGTAAAAAAGTACCAAGTTTAAAGCTGTATTTACCAAGATAGAAATGAACAATGAATGGAACATTATTTTTTTTCAGAATACAATGTGTGTCAAAACTTACAAAAAATCTTGATACTTTTTTGACACAGCTTGTATATACTTGTATAAAGTCAACAGTACTTGGTAACTTGATATTGTATACACATATATAAAAAAAGGTATGAAACCCAGGGTCACAGAATTACTTCCATGCAATTATATATATACAACACTATTGAGGTCAGTAAGTCAGTCAGATTCGAAATCCAATGGGATATTCCCTCACAGGTTCGAATCCTGTTCACAGCGTCATATTGAGGTCAGTAAGTCTACTGTTGGTTTGAATAACAGCAGCCAACTAAGTACCCCTTAAGCAGTGTCCAAGACAGTTGGTATATATAGAAATCAAGAATGATCCATTCATGAATTTGGGTGATTTGGGTGATTCCATTCCTTGAGTTCTGATTGGCTGCTTTACTTTTTGATTTGAATGACATTGTGGAGTCTTATAAATACCCTTGTCATTCTGCAGTAGACCTTGTAACTATTCGGGTTTGTATTAAGTTACAATTGTTTGTTGCCTTGTCTTCCCAGTTCAACGGTAATTAGAACTTTAATTATTCTTCAAACACTTGTCTATATTTTTAGAAAATATTATTTTCATGATACCTCATTAAAGAAAATATATGATATAAAAATATACATATAGGTGATGGGGAGGCATGTGGTGTAATGGCTGGAGTTGTAGGAATAGACTTGTGGATTTAAAAAAAAAATATTTTCATTTTTGGATAGTATATTATGTTTTCTTTTTCTTTTATGCAAATTTCCTACATTTAAGTCTGACCATATATGTGATGTGATGTGTGTGGCAGGGCTTGCCTGTTGAGGGCTGGGCTTCTCAGTCACAACGGTCCCATATGAGCGGAACCCAGGCATCTCACGCGTCATTTGTGTTACAAACTGCTTGTAGAAATAGTTTTCTTCTGTGAAGAAGTGGCAATCACCATATATATATATATATATATATATATATATATATATATATATTAGGGATGTAATTATTTATCGAAGCCTTGCGATTTTTTTCACTGATGATACTAATTATGATATATGAAAAATGTCCTGGTACATTGTGTATTGAACAAATGAAAAAAAAAAAAAAAAAAAAAATCAAATTTCTCAGAATTTTTTTAGATTAGACTAGAGAATTAGTATTATTTGGAGTCTGAATGACTATTGTCCTCATCTTTATTGTTATCTCTACAACGTTTCAGCCAATGTGCCCCCCAGCCTTCTTCAGGTCTGAGAAGTTTCCCAGGGTTCAACAAGAAATACCTAAAGAAGGCCGGAGGGCACATTGACAAAAAACATTGTATAGATAACAATAAAGATGAGGACAATAATCTGAATAATCTAAATAATACTAAAAACTCAAATATTCTTTATCCATGAAAAAAAAGTAAGAAGAAACCCATTGCTTTTATCAATCAAGTTTTAAAATACAACATACACTCTGTTTTGTTTTTGTTTTTTTCTTTATCATCTCAGTTTTAACGTATTGCTACTGTTTTATAAATTTTAATTTCTGTTCATTTGAAATAAATACATTGTAATTTACCTAAGTTTTTTTTTTTAATGAAAATGTGTTTTTTTGTTTTTTGTTTTCCTTGTTTCATCAGTTTGACTTGATAGTGACTTTTTGTCCAATCAGGAGCCGCTGGATATATAATTTAATTTCTAGTGAGTGAAAATATGGCAGAAGCACATTCAAAATCTATATCTTTAGAAGCAAAGACAAACTAATTAGTGACAATCTCCTGTGGGCATTTACGCATGGACACACCAGTGTGGGCCAACCAGCAATAGCCTACATCAATCAGCTTGCTGCGGATTTTGGATGCTGTGCAGAGTCTACCAATGGCGATGACCAATAATGATGGTGAGAGGGAACCAGGGATATCCTTGTTGCCAGCATGACCTGATGATTTATATATATATATATTCTAGGCATGTGCTATTGAACAACACAGAGTATTCTTTCTTCATTTTTTTAATTTGTATTTTTTCCAGTCTTCTTGCGATCTTTCTTGAGTCTGGATCCAATTGGTATATAATATTTCCCATACTTATATCCCGAGCGCTTTCGACTGTTTCACCAGTTGTCATCATGGGGTACATAATTTGGTTTTTAGTTAATTTTTTTTATCTATGTTTTTATTAAATTTGGAGAGCCTACAGATCCTAGAAGACATATGCATAAAAAATAAAAAACCTAACATCAACAAAATAGCATTTAAAGTCGGAGACAACGTACTAAATATCTTTAATAACTAACATACTTAACTTACACCCCCTTCTTTAAAAAAATAATAGACTCTCCAAATTTAATAAAAACATAGATAAAAGAACTAAAAAAATGAACTAAAAACCAAATTATGTACCCCATGATGATGACTGACGAAACAGTCGAAAGCACTTGGAATATAAGTATGGGAAATATTATATACCAATTGGATCCAGACTCAAGAAAGATCGCAAGAAGCCTAGAAAAAATACAAATCTAAAAAAAATGAAGAAAGAATACTCCGTGTTGTTCAATAGCACATGACTAGAAAATAACTTGCTGCCAAAATACACAACATTTAAATTATATATATATATATATATATATATATATATAAATGGATACTCATTTTTCTTAATTTTAACAATTCAATTTGTTCTAAAGAGTATTCTTTCCTTTTTTTCTTGTTCTTATTAAAAAGAGTTCAAATGGGTGTTTAAAAGATAAACAATTTTTAATTATAATAAATTTAACTTTTAAAATAAACCTTTAGGGTTCAGATGGGAGGGGGGGTCAAAATAGTACAAATAGTAGTAGCATAGTTTTCAAAAGAACCCATAATGTTCCAGAAAGAAAGTTTAAATGTTCTGAGAATAGTATTTGAGATGAGTATTTATGGTCAAAAGCCATTTCAAGATATTTTAGGATAGAATAGATGCATTAAAATAGACTGGATCCCAATGTATAATCTGAACATCACAAATCATAACACATTTTTTTTTCATAGTTTCTAGTCAGCTTACAGAGATGTTTCTTTTTTATTTATTTATATTTATGTTCTTACTATGATGAATATATTAACAGATTTTCTACTATGGTATCACCTGACTATCATTACATGCCATATATATATATATATATATATATATATATATATAGCATGTAACAATACAATCAGTTGATGATACATATTGCGATATTAATTTGTGTTTTTAAATGAGGAAGAATTCACAAAAAAATAAATTATCTTTTTTTACATTATGTGCATGGCTATCTGAAGAGACTGATCTCTTTCATACAGAGACCAGTTGAAATAAATTAATTTATAATAGCCAAATGATGGTTTGCTGAGTTTTTCACTTACATGGAAGTGTAACTATTGCTCCGTATGAAATGATATAATTGTTATACGTTGACCTCGCCTGAGGACTTGAAGGAATCTTCATATCTATCTGTGGGTGTGCATATATATAAGTTTAAATGTGTTTATATATGTATGTGTGTGTAGGTATAGATATGCATTGTGGATATTTGGTGGATATAGTAGGTCCTAAATAGAAACATTCTCAACTCATCTAGTCTATCATATATATATATATGTGTGTGTGTGTGTGTGTGTGTGTGTTAGAGTAGCAAAGATATAAAGTCAATGGTGCTTGGTAACTGTCAGTTTCTCACCTATACCATTTTCAAATCAAATCAAAAATTAAACCAAATGATATTGAGCAGCCTTTACTTACAAATATAGTAAACTGTATGTTTCTCGCCTATGGGATTTTCAAATTTGGTTTAATTTTCGATTTGGTTTGAAAATCAGATAGGCAAAAAACTGACAGTTACCAAGCGCTATTGACTTTATATCTTCGCTACCCTAACTTTGATATATATGTTCTATCAATGATATTGAGCACTCTTTACTTATAAACATAGCAGACTTCATAGATTTGTTGCTTGCTCTTTCCATTTAAAATTGCTTTTAGCCACTGTTTCACTCACAAATAAATATAATTCATTTGCATGTCAGAGCAACTGCACATATCTAATCCCTTGGCCAAGATGACCTCTTCTACTCCATCTTTCCATTACTTACATCAAATGCAGCAGTTACAGCCTGGACAATCTCCTTCAGTCAGCATTCAAACAAACTACTTTGGACAATGTTTACACCTATACATCATCTTTCAAACTTCACATTAGACAACCTTTTATCTGCCTCTGGGGCTTATAACGCCTCTTTTAATTTATCTTCTATGGACAACGCTTTGAAAAGAACTAGTGAGGGTAAATGGACAAAGAATCCATTTCTATAATATTCTTCACTTGGCCCTCAAGAGCCATGTTTCCAACAAGGATTGTGCCTCGCAGAGCCAGGATAATGCCATTCAAAGAACGGTACTACGAAATATTCAAAAAATGTCTTCTGGAGATGGAGAATTATCAAGAGTCAAGATGCACCGTGAGGCTTCTTTTCTTTTTTTTTTATGACTATTTACTAAGCTTATCTTTGTTTGGTACAAAACCATCAAGAGAGAAATCATTGTATTTACCCAACCCCTCTGCTCAAGCAGGATGTGACACATGATCAGTTTTTTTTAAAGCAGAGTTGAACAGTTTGTCTGAATTTTTTAGATGAGGCTTGATAATTTGTATTATTTGGATTTTTATTGTACTCATCTTTATTGTTATATACACAGAATTTGGGCCAATGTGCCCTCTGATTTCTGAGTTTCAGGAGAAGATTCCCAAGTTTGACAAAAAACACCTTAAGAAGGCCAGAGCACACACTGGCCAAAACGTTGTGTATATAACAATAAAGATGAGGACAACAGTCTGAAAAATCCAAATAATACAGTTTAACAGGTTTGAATTCCTACTAGACAGATTGCCATACAAAGACTAAAGAGCCTCGTCAGCCATATTATTTACCCATAGCAGGATGGAGAATAGTTGGATACATACCTTTCTCAAGAGTATTAGTGTTATGTGAAATGCAAATAGCCCCATCCAGGAATTGAACTCATGTCGCCATGTCCATTTCTTACGATGATAACTATTTCAATACAAATGCCTCCAAGGGAAGATTGTGTAGCACCAAACAATCTTCCAAAACTGGAAGACTTGCCTGTCTTGACAATCACAGTGATGCTGATAGCTTTTTGATTTAGTGCATTCTGGGACGCACATATTTGCTTTGAATGAATCCCCGGGAAAATTTATGGGTCCCAACTAAAGCTGTCTAACTCCTACCTTGTAACCTATCCTGTGTAATTCCTTTCTAAGAAACTATTGAAATGTATTTACCGTTAGCTTGAAATGGTGGAGGAAGAAAAAAGAAAATCACTGGGATGCATGGATATGATTTTACTGCATCATTTTAGATCTTTGTGCATCAGGGATGCAGGACGCGTATCTATTAGCATCTCTGACTCTTCAAAATATTTATCTAGGCCCAATCACCAAACAAAGGCACCAGTAGGAAATATGCAACTATCTCAGCCACCAAGCAGCTAATTGTTAATTCTTAATATCTTGGTCAATATTATTATTGATTTTAACAGCATGTCAACCTATCTAGACTTATTTTATGCATAGAGGTTAGGGAATTGTGTTCATTGTACATTTACAAGGAATTTTTTTTTGCACATGGTCTTATCAAATATGAATAATTTTTAAGCATATCTATTTGATGCATAGATGGGACCCTGACAGGCACTACCACTCCAGGTTAGAGTGGACCTGGGAGTAATGGCAATGAAGGAGTACTCCACACTCCCCAGATCTTCAGAACTGTGGCCTCACTGTCAGATGCAGTCTAGTATCATATCCAGGATACCACTTTATTTTTTTGGCGTGGGAGGGGAGATATTACCCCTTTGTAGGGGGATAGTCTGCATATTCTAATCCTTGCCAACAGGGTGGAAATCATGTAAAGAGGAAATGAATCTCTGATTTGAGTTTGTCATAACAAGATGTAAATACTAAAACAACAATGGAGACTTGGTTTCCTGTTCTGATTGTTTTAATTTTTTGTCTGAGATTTTAATCATCTGAGAAACACCACATAACTCTCACAGTCTGAATTCCCTTAAAACACTTTTGGTTCTTTTACTACTACTACTACTACTTTTACTACTTCCATCATTACCAATATTTTCAGTGTTTTCTTTTCTTCACTCCCACTACTTAATGACACACCCAAACACTCTTTAACAAGACAGCTGGTCCTCAAATTGCTGCTGCTGCTGTGTCTCCTCTAGATCTTTGAGTGCTTCCTAGGGTCCCAACAATGGACAATGAGGACAAATACAATACACTCAATTCCTTTTCAAAAGTCAATATGCATTAACACTAAACCATAAAAAAAGGACTCTCTTGTCGAATTTGACGCATGAGGGTTCATCCAATGAACAACCTATACAGTGTTTTGTTTATAATGGTGAAGGCTTGTGTTGGACCATCCACACTTTTTGGCACAATTGATAGGAAAGACTTGGTGCACAAGGAATGCCACAAACCCAATCAATGACTGACCTCAGGATTTTTCAAATTCAGAGTTTTCCTTCTTCTAGACTGGTTACCTACACAAGTTTAAAGAGCCTGGTCTGCCCTACTATTTTACACATAGCTGGAGGGAGAATATATGGATTCATACCTTTTCCAAGCCTTTTCTTAGCACTATGTGAAATGCAAACAGCCTTGTTTAGGATTTGAACTCGGGTCGATGAGTCTATTTCCTACAACTCTCACCATTATGCCAAGTGCCTCTGTATTTGCCTTTTTTGAATTTTTGAGATAAGGTTTGATAATTTGTATTACTTAGAATTTTTGGATTGTTATCCTCATCTTTATTGTTATATACACATTATTTTGTCTGATGTGCCCTCTGGCCTTCTTCAGTTGTTTCTCCTCAAACTCAGGAATACCTGAACATGTGTATATAATAATAAAGATGAGGACAAGAGTCTGAAAAATCTAAACAATAACAAACCTTGGGTTATTTTATGTCAAAGACGTTTTTGTATCTCCTGTCAGGTCTGTATTCTCCTCTATTAAGTTTGCATAGGCAGTAAACGTCATGAATTGGTCTTATATTTGTATGAGGAAGACATCTCATGTGGTGCAATGGTTAGCAAGCTAGATTAGCAAACCATTATTAGTGAGCTTGATTCTCACTGTGCACCCCATACTTCTGGCCTTGTGCAGCATCTAAGCTATGCTTAGTAAATAGAATGGGCTTCTCACCTGGTGTAATGGTTACCAATCTACATTCGCAAACCAGGGTGCCCCATACTTCTGGCCTTGTGCCACATCTAAGCTAAGCTTAGTAAATAACTATATTTGTATGAGGAAATGATACTCAACCAACTATGTTTCATCCAAAAGTCTTTCCTTTCAGCATTTTTGCAGGGGGTAAATAAGCACACAAGCCTTAAGGTCTTCTTTTTTTTTCTTAGAAATTTTTCAGGGGATGAATAAGAACACAAGCCTTAATACTTATATATATCTGTAGAGGACTGTTCATGTCTGAAGTCACCCTGATGCAACACCATGAAACTAAGAGGTCCAGAAGAAAGCAACAAAGCACCGGCACGTCAACATCTTCAGGGACAGCCTTCATATGCGACATCTATGGTTGAGAATGTTTTTCAAACATTGAACTTCACAGTCACAGGAGGGCTGTAACTTCAGGGGCTCAAAAACTATTTTATAGTCTTCCGATACTGAAATGCCAATAATTCTCTGTAGGGACTTGATATTTTCCTCATGTCAGATAGAAATGGAGACAGTGGTGGAATTATTGAATTATGTTAAGGAGTCAAAGTCAGGAGTCAGAGTTGGAATTATAGAAATCCCAAGAGTTGAAATTGGTATCCTAGGAATACTAGGAGTGGGGGTCAGAGTTGGACCTTATAACTTTCAATTCTGCAAACCAGGTTTCCATTTTAAAGGCTTCAGCTTCTACACCTTCAATGTAGAGTATAATTAACCGCATATTTCCAGGAGGCCATCCCACCAACCAACACCCTCGATTTAAAAGGACAGGACTGGGTTTATTGTCTAGTGGTGGAGGGACCACACATTTTTTTGCACTAGCCATTGCATGAGCTTCGGTTCGTGTGTGGTTTCCCACATGAAAACCTTAGAGAAAGACAGTTATAGATCAAATAGCTTCAATGTATATTTGAAGGGTCATGCTTGAATGAATAGCCAACTCAAGGTATGCAAGTTGTAGCTTGTTCAATGACCAATGGGCAGTTCATTAAACATAACCATTCAAAAAGACATAAAAGGCGTGTGGGGTAATAGTTATCATTGTAGGAAATGGACACGGAGAGACAAGTTCAAATCCTGGATAATCTGGTTTGCATTTCACATAGCGTTAATACCCTTGGGAATTGGATGAATCAATATATACTCCCTCCAGCTATGGGAAAATAATAGAGCAGACTGGGCTCTTTAACCTTTGTTAGACAACCAGTCTAGGAGAAGGAAAACTGAATTCAAACCTGTTAAACTCTGCTTAAGCAATTGACCTTGTGCCACATCCTGCTCATACAGAGGGATAGGTAAATACATAAAAGCACCAAATAGTAGTAGTAGTAATCATCATCATCAACTTGTGCTGATACCATGGGTCTCCATGACTCTTCCTCACCATCCGTCTCTATCGTCCATCATTCCTGGCAAGTCCTCTGCACAGTATCCAGTATCTGTACAGAGCTGATCAATGTAGTTTTCTTTTTATGGCTGGCCTACACTGGTATGTCTATGTGTAGGTGCCAATAAGATAATGTCATTTATGAGCTCATCTTTGCTTCTCAAGCAGTGGCCAGCACAGTTGTTCATAATAGTAATACTAATAGTCGTCAGAGTGCCCTAAAGTTGGTATCAGCCAGATAGCAAGGGAGTCTATCCCCTTTTCACTAGCGCTAGACCAAGGAGATTACTGTACTGATCCGTGTTGACAACTATTATTAATTTCTGACTAGTATTTCTTTCATCTTAATTTCAGTTGCTTTTTATTGCAACTATTCAGACTAGGAGTCCAGAGTTTGTTTCTTTTTTCAAATAGATAATCAATTTAAAAAAAAGATTTATTGTCAGTATCAGCTGAATAGTGAAGGAGTCTATCTCCTTTTCACTAGCGCTAGACCAAAGAGGTTTTTTTTAGCATCTAAGGTGGAGTGTCACACCTACCATCAGCTCATTACTTTTACTGCACAGATCCAGAGTTGTTAAGGGCCGGTATCAAACCAGAAAACTTATGGTTACCAGGCAGACGCTCTACCAACTAAGCTAAACAGCCCCTAGTAATACTAATAGTAGTAATAATAATTAGTAATAATAATGAATAAAATAATAGTCAATGCAGTGACAACAGTCAGCAAAAAGAATAGCAGAACTATGGGTTAGCTCAGTCGGTAGAGCGTTCGGCTAGAAACCACAAGGTTCCTAGTTCGATACCAGCCCTCGCCAGCTCAGCGTATGAGTAGCACAGGGATCTGTGCGGTAAAGTAAGGAGCTGATGGTAGGTGTGGCACTCCACCTCAGATGCAAAAACAATCTCCTTCATCTAGTACTAGTGACAAAGGGATAAACTCCCTTGTTGATTGGCTGATATCGACTTTAAGCTACACCGACGACTTTTTTTTTATTCCCCAGTTGAAGTAATTGTATTTCTAATCAGATTAATTCATGAACAATTTATAAATCTGAATATTCAGTTCTTTAGAAAAAGGGGGGAAAAAGTCTTAGATTCCATCCGAAATGTCAAATTGGTAACCTAACAGCATTTCTTTAAACTCTGATAATGGAATCGGTGAACTAAGTTCAAATCTTTAAATGCCATTTTCATGCTCATGATAAAGGAAGACTACAAACCTACACTTGTATTGTTCTGTTCCATTGCCAGTCATCTTGACTGTTGTCTCTTCTTTGGAATACCATAGCTGAAGTTAGGAAAAAGAAAATTAAGCTATAAGAGCCACCCACAAAATATTTCAGTAAACACACAAAGTTTGATACTAAAAGTGGTAATAAATAATGGAGAGCAGTATGAAGAAAACGTTTTTATTTTTAAGACAATCATTAACATTTTTTGTCTAATGCAGATTTGGTTAGTTGGTTGGACTTTACAGCATTGTTCACCACTGGTAGGATATGACACACGTTCGCAAGTATGAGACACCCAGCAAAGGATTGTATTTGCTATTGTAACTGTTGTGGGAGAGAGCATAGCAATAATAGATCTTAATCTTAAAGACATTTTGTTTTATTCATGCTTGATGGGTATTCAAAAAAAATTTCTAAACTAACTTTTTAAAAAAAAATTCATTTTTTCCTATTTAACCCATAGATGGGGACCTAAAAGGTTCTACTATTCTAGATCAGAGTTGATCTGATAGTAATGGTGATGAAGGGGCAACTCCATACTTCCCAGAGCTGAAACTTCACCACTAGATGCAGTTTAGAGTCACACTCAGGACAAGAAGACCCTCAGCACATATATGATAAAAAGGGGTTGAGACTTGCCATAAGAGCAATAGTGTTGGGACAATTATATAGGCACTAGGGCTTGATGCGACCAGCTGATTGATCAGAAAGGGCTTCTCCGACCGCCCATTTAGCCTAAGTAAGGGCCAAAGTGGAATGTTGCATGTCATGGATTGCTCAGCCACCAGGGTTCCATCCTTAAGCATCATGGATCACCACCCACGGCCAACAGGTGGCCCCATTAAGGGTGAACATTTCTACCCCTCTGCAAAAGTGCAGTCAGTGTTTCCTTCTGTCACAGATGACAGGGCAGAGTATTGAATCTTTGAGACTTCCTTGTTAACCATTAGACCACGATCGGACACACTAAATAATGGAGTATGTAGAAAATGTTTTATTTTTTAAACAATAATTAACCTTTTTTGCCTTAAGCATGTCAACCATTATATGAATATTCAATGCCGAAGTAAGATTCTGTTTTTGCAACCAGTCTTGGAGAAGGAAAACTCTGAATTCAAACCTGTTAAACTCTGCTTAAGAAATTGACCTTGTGTCACATCCTACTCGTATGTAGGGGTTGGAATATATATATATATACATATATATATATATATGGTTCTTCAAAGCCTTGCTTGAAAGATTCAATGATTTGCAAGCCATTGTATGGTTTCAAAGCCATCCTTGTATATATTTATCAAGCAAGGATACAATATATGGTCAATTTCTTGAGAGGAGTTTAACAGGTTCAGGTTTTGGTGCCTAACCAAAGGTTAAAGAGCCCAGTTTGTCCTGCTATTTACCTAGAATTGGAGAGAAAATAGTTAAATGCATTCCTTTCCCAATGGTATTAGTGCTATATGAAATACAAACAGCCAAGTCCAGGATTTTAACTTGTGTCACCGAGTCCATTGCCTTCTTTGTAGAAGAACAGTAGTGGTACTATTTAACTTATATCTGGGAGCATGAGGGGGTTCACACCATTCCCAAAGATATTAGTCAAAAAGTGAAAGTAATAGCACAACTTAAGTTTGAACATGCTTACTACGATGTTGCAGTTCAGCATGTTAGCCACTATGTCATGCCCCCCCACCCACACACACACAGTTTAGAGGGAACATTCAATATGTAAACGATGTTTCCATCCAATTAAAAACATGATTTTTTTTTTTTAAATCAATATTCAAGGATAGATACTAAAAAGAGACACATTTGTATTATTTTCATAAAACAGTTTTTTGAAAGATTGTGCAACACCAATCTTTTATATGTAACTAGTAAAGTCAGCAGAGTGACCTATTGTCGGTATCAGCTAAACAGTGAGGGAATCTATCTCCTTTTCACTAGTGCTAGACCAGGGAGATTGTTCATGTGTCTGAGGTAGAGTGCCACACTTACTGTCAGCTCCCCACTTTACTTCACAGATCCAAACTACTACTCATGCATTGATTTGGCAAGGGCTGTTATCAAACCTGGAACCTTTGAGATTCCTAGGTGGATGCACTTCTGATTGAGCTCAACTGGCCCTTTTTGTATGTCAGCAATTACAAGTTATTATTCAATTAAAGGTTATCTTGTTTCTGGATATAGAGAGCTTCAGTACAACCTTATTAATATGAAGGTCTTTTAATGTATATGGGGATTATTCATTTCTATAAATGATAAACTCTGCATTGTTTGGAATTGGTTAATATAAAATTATTTTAATCTTGCAAAAATATTTGTTTTGAGGTTATTCAAAATGACGGCAAATCAAACAATGCTTGAACAGAGGCCAGTTATGGCATTTTTGGTGGCTGAGAAGTGCAAATCATGTGAAATTTACAAAAGAATGTGTGATGTGTATTGAGAAGTATAGTTTAGTAAAAAAGAAAAATCTTTATAAATAGACTAAACATGGGTTTGCCACTACAAGTGAAAAAGATATTCTCCTAGAATTTAGCCAAGGTTAAAGAACCCAGTCTGCTGGAGGGAGAGTAATTGGATTCATACCTTTCCCAAGAGTATTAGCATATGTGAAATGCAAACAACCTCTTATATATCAAGTTATTAATTTTGTTGCACTGACTCAGATTTGACTAATTAGTATGCTGGTAAAAAAAAAAAAAAAAATTTAATGAAATAGATCACTAATTAGGACTGAGCCTATTCTAGTAGTGACCACCCCAAGCGCAGAGTTTGAACAGGTTTGAATTCAGAGTTTTCCTTCTCCTAGACAAGGTTAAAGAGCCCAGTCTGCTCAACTATTAACCCATAGCTGGAGGGAGAGTAGTTGGATTCATACCTTTCGCAGGGGTGTTAGTGCTATGTAAACTGTAACTTCATTCAGGATTTGAACTCAGATTGACGAGTCCATTTCCTACAACTCTAACCATTACACTACGCACATCCAATCATAGTGTGGTGTATCCATGGTTCCCACTAGTAATAATGCTCTATGACTCGAACTATTTGACCACGTGCCTCCAACCAATTTGGAGTTAGTAGTGGAGATTATGAATATCGTGTGGCCTTAGTGAATCTTATTTCAGGTGAGGACAAAAGCATTAATGAACCCCAATTAGAAGTTCATGGCATTTGTCGAAAGTCAAAACGAAGAGCCAATCAGCTTCTAAATTCACAGTGGTCAAAAGTAGACAAATTCTATTAATACACGTGGAATTCCTTTTAATCAGAATAATTAAATATTTAGCCTTTTCTTTGTAGAATCCATATGTGAAATATTTCCAGTAAGTTTACATTGACTACCGGAAATGAATTGATCTATATTTTAATACTCATGCTCTTTCTGGTTAAAAATGAGATCATTCAAATCATCCAAGATGAAATGCAAAAATGTAAATCCTGATTATCTGGTGTTATCTGCTAAATTCTTATTTCTTATGTTCTTTTACTTCCCTTTCTTTCTTTATAATAAAAACGAAATGGTCCATTATTTAGCTGAGGTGACGACACTCATAAGAAATAAGATAAGCAATGGCAGCTTTGTTAGTACACACACACACACACATCATTATTATTATTATACTAAAGTTGAGTGAATCAACATTTGTCTCCAAAAGGCTTTTTTACTATTTAGTTTAATGACACAAAAGTTATATTAAATTATTCCTTACTTTTAGTTATGTTTGGAAAAAAATCCATTTTAATTGGCTCTAATTAGTCGTAATTTGCAATTAAGTCAAAAACTGACCTGTCCCTTACTTTACATTCTGCCTCTCACTTACCCCTCTCTATCTATATCTTGATTACCTCCTTGTTATATAGGTTAGTTTCTCTGGAAGTAGAGAGAGAGAGAGAGAGAGATAGGGATGGGAGAATTTGAAATGTATTTGTATGTTAAATTTCATAAGCAGCAACCTGTAGCTTAAATTAGGTCAAATGTTCCCTTTCTTAAAAATCTTACAAAATGATTTTAATGTTTCATCCAGTCATATTTATTTTTCAAAAATTTAATTTGTTTTGCAAACTTACTTTTCTCTAATCGCAATTATCTACCCAGAGCTTAATGTTTGACCCAACGGGTCACATTTTGTCTAGTATATATATATATATATATATATATATATATATATATATATATAGGTAGATTTATTTGAACATTATCTTGTCTACCCTGATATATCATCATCCTTAGTCACTACACTTTCTTATATATAAGAAAGTGTAGTGACTAAGAATGATGATATATCAGGGTAGACAAGATAATGTTCAAATAAATCTACCTGTGAATACAAATAAGAGATTTATTTTTAATTTTTTAAAATCCCAAGCAACGCAGGGTAGCTCTACTGGTAATTCAAGAAAAACTTAATTCTGTTAAATTAATTTTTACTATATTGTTTCAAGAAAATATGAAAACCATATCAATGTTTGTTTGTTTTTTTTTTAAATTATTTTTTTTTATAGACATTGAAGATATATTGTGTATATCAGAGATACCATTAATAAACTTCCATGGCAATGGACCAGCTATGTTACAATATCTGACATCTGATGGACATTTAGATTCTAACAATGAATTTTTAAGGGCTGATTGATATCAGTTGGTAATCGTGTTGAGATTGAGTGAAATTGAAACTGTGAGGAACGTAAATTCCACATTTGGGAACAATGCCCATTTTTGTGAATGAACAATATGATTTGGGATTAAAACATCTTTTGCAAGTGATGAGTTTGATTTAGAAAAAAAATCAACCAAGACAAATGTCAAACCATCAACCAATGATAAAGACCAAGTAGAAACACTTCCAAAAACTTCTTTAAAAAATAAAAACAAAAAAACTCATAGAAACTTTCATTGTATCAATTCTGTGATAGGTATGAAGAAAAAAAAAAAAAAAAAGTTAAAGAACCCAGTCTACCCTACTATTTACCCTAACTGGAGGAAGAATAATTGGATTCATACCTTTCCCAAGGGTATTAGCACTGTGAAATGCCAACAACTGCATACAGGATTTGAACTTGGTTCACAGTGTTCATTTCCATTGAAATCACATGTCATTGATTTTCTTGAAATAAATTGGTAATTGAACATCTTTAGTTTAACAAGTTTGAATTCAGAGTTTTCCTTATCCTAGACTGGTTGACATACTAAAGTTAAAGAGCCCAGTCAGCCCTACTATTTAACCATAGCTGGAGGGAGAATAGTTGGATGCATACATTTTTCAAGGGTATTAGCTCTATGTGAAATGTAAACAGCCTGGTCCAAGATTTGAACTCGGTTTTCCATGTCCATTGCCTACACATAACCATTACACCATAAGTACCTCCAGGAACATATATGTAAAGTAAGTAAAATCGTCGGGGCGGCCTAAAGTCGGTATCAGCCAGTCAGTGAGGGAGTCTATCCCCTTTTCAATAGCGCTAGACGAAGGAGTTTGTTTTGGCGTCTGAGGTGGAGCACCACACCTACCATCAGCTCCTTTACTGCACAGATCCCTGTGCTACTCATACACTGAGTTGGCGAGGACCGGTATTGAACTTGGAACCTTGTGGTTTCTAGCTCAATGCTCTACCGACTGAGCTAACTTGGCCCCTATTAACAATTATGCGATGTGTAGAACATTGTACAGTCTGTTTCGACTTTATTAAGTCTCATCAGTGATGTATACTAACGATTTCCCTCAGACAGAAATCGAAACCGGGAGTCCAGCAGGCAGAGTCAGAGACTTTACCGCTCGGCTACCGATACGCACCTGTATATGTAGATGTGCACATTCTGTGAAATATTGCAAAATTTGATGGGAAATTGTGCACATTTTCATATCTTAACATTTACAATACTGTAAAGAATTTTTTTTTTAATTATACAAAAAGATGCCATCAATGAAAAAGAAAATTCAATGAGTTTGTCCTTGCTACTCCAGCAGTATACAACATGTCATGTTCATCTTACTTGGATGGTTTATATGATAAGAGGTAAGTAGCCATACAGCTGCTTTTTTGTGGGGTGCTGCCTCCAAGATTTTTTCAAGACAGCACGCAACATCCTTGTGTAGTTGCCATACACCACAGTAAGGCATTCCAGTTTTATATCTATTTAAGAAATGCACACAACAAGCGAATCCTCTCACTGAAGAATATATTTCTCTTAGAGACAAAAAGTCCACAGGAGAAATTTTTACATTGTTGACTCAATTTATTGTGGGGATTTTTTTTTTTTTTTTGTATTTCTTCTTTAATCTTTATTTTTATTGAGATTTAACTGGTTGTTTTTCATATAGTTTTTTTTTTTTCATAGCTGAATTGTGTTTTATTGAACAGAAATAAATTGGAGAAAAAAAAATGTTATTCATAACCACTGCTGAAATATTTTTGCCCAGAAGTGGTAAAAAAAAAAAAAAAAAAAAAAAAAAAAAGAATATATTTTGCAAGAAAATTCTTTGTTCTAAAGTCGCTTGTGGAATGTCTTTCCATCTGATATCACACATTGATACAAATGAGGATAAAACAAAATTTTTTCACTGAAATTTAAAAATAAATAAAAAATCCGAGAAAGGGACAAAAAGAGTTGGAAAAAAAAATAGAAAAAAAAAATCAAGTTTCAAGCAGCTAATCAATGAACATGCAGGAAAAAAAAATTATTGATCCAACCCGTTCACCTCAGGTTTGGTTTGGTTTGTTTTACGGTATATCAACCTCTGTGGGTCATTTAATGCTGACAAAATTTTGAAATGAATTCATTCTTAATGGATACTCAATTTTTTTCTATAAACACATTTTTCTATTTAACCCCTGGATGGGACCATAACAAGTACGACCACTCCGGGTCAGAGTGAACAATGCACCACAGGTAGTATTTGATTTGATTTGTTCTTATTTTACGGCATATCAACCTCAATGGGTCATTTAATGCTGACTACGTTTCTGAAATGAATTGGTGATAATGTTTAATTTTCTAAAGTTTTTTTTTTTTTTTTTTTTTACATATTTTCTTTTGTGAATGAAACTTTTAGATGTTTTTGTTAACATATATTTTTGTGTTTTTATTTTTTTGGAAGATTTTTAGATTTTGTTGTAGATGTATGCTTCTTTTATGTATCTAAGTAGTTTTTCTGGGTTTATTTGGTAGAATATCTGTTTTTAGATTTGTTGTTTGGTAGTATTTTTATTCTGTTAGTATGTGTTTGATTGTGTAGGGTTTTTGGCATGGTATGGGGCTGCTTCTTTTTTGAGGAGGTATGAATGGGTAATATATGAGTGCCCTATTCTTAGTCTGGATAATATTACTTCTTTTCTGGATATTTTGGTTTGATTTATTTGAAGTTTTACAGGTAGTATTTGACACATGGTCACAAGTACAGGGCATCCAGCAAAGATCGAACTTGCTATTCAGTAGTAATAGATCTATGAGACTAGCTTGCAAACCATTACACCAAGATGGGGCACCTTCTTACCCAACCAATTCGCCACGGGTAGGACGTGACACAAGGTCGCAAGTATTGATCATCCAGCAATGATTGAACTCCCTATTAAAGTTATAATGCAGGAAATTATAATAATTTCCATTTGTGATATAAATCATTTTCAAGGCAACACACCTCGTGCCCTTGCAGCCAAATAAATAATACAAATTTCTCAAAACCAAAGTCACCCCCTCCCGTTTCTGACTATTCTGTATATCAATACTCTTGTTCCTTAATCTTCCAACTGTTATCTTCTAGCAACAACCTCTGATTAAAAAAAAGACTCTGGTTAAAAAGAGCTCTTAAGTAAACATATCAAACATTGTAATAATTAAATTATCATACTGTGGTATATCCACAGGTCCTGCTAGTTTGAAAATATTCAGTGAATCTGGTTTGTATAATCAAGTAAAAGTGATTGATGCAAGCTACTTTACTATCAGATGACATATACAGAATGACAAATAGGGTAAATATAAAAATCCTTAAGTCAATAAAGGTAGCACAGAAATGCTGATAGGTATGTGTCCTGTGTCCCTGACACACACAAATCTAAAAGGACGCAGTAAAATATTATCCATGCATCCCAGTGTTTTTCATTTTTCTTCCCTCACCATTTCAAGCTAACTGTAAATACATTTCAATAGTTTCTTAGAATCGAATTACACAAGATAGGTCACAAGGTAGGAGTTAGACGGTTTTAGTTGTTTCCCCAGATCATAAATAAAAACCCTACAATTTATTAAGAAACTTTAGTTGGGACCCATACATTTTCCCGGGGACTCATTCAAAGCAAATATGTGCATCCCAGGATGCACTAAATTAAAAAGCTATCAGCATCTCTAGTAGTATATGTCTTATATTCATTAATAAGAAGTACATGTACAATAGGAAAGGTTGCATATTTGAACTTTTGAATGAAAACTTACATCATTCAGTCAAATAGCAAAAAAAAAACATAGCTAGCAATAATAATATTAGTGACTTTTGCAATGACTAAAAATCAATTTTCTACTGTATAACTAAATTATACTTGTAAGTGCATATTTGAAACATTCTTTTAGAAAAAGATTCTTTTTAAAAATGAACTTGCTTTGTCATTTATACTCAATTCTATGAGGGGAAAAATGGCATATTTAATACTGTAAGTGGGTACATAAATATTTCCATGGATTTAAAAAAAATAAATCTTTTTGGTAAAATGTCTTCAGTTTGGGAAGATTAGAAAAAAATGTTTGTTTTTTTCTTGTTTGAAATCTTCAAAAGATTCTTTTCAATTTTTATTCAGCTTGTGATTTCTTTTCTTTTTTTTTTTGTCCTTTTTTTTTTTTTCAAAATGGCAGCCATCTTGGTCAGGTCATGTTGAGAATCATAAAGCAGTTTATTTGCTGATTGAAATCTATTCATGCAATATTTCATATCTTGACTGACAATATTTTTTAAAAATATGCAAATTAACTCATTGCTCATAAATCTGTTGGGAATTTTATTTAAACCAAGAAACTAGAAAACCATTTATATAAAATATTTGGTATCATTATAAAGTACTACAGTATTGGAGGTGTATGGCGTAATTGTTATCATTAAAAGAAATAGATGACCCAGGTTTGAATCCTGGATGAGGCTGTTTGCATTTCACATAATGCTAATACCCTTAGAAAAGGTATGTATCCAACTATTTTCCCTCCAGCTATAAGTAAAATAGGGCAGACTGGGTTCTTTAACCTTGGTTAGACAACCAGTCTAAGAGAAGGAAAACTCTGAATTCAAATGTTAAACTCCACTTAAATATTGATCTTGTGTCACATCTGGTTTGTGTTGGTAAATACATACAGTATTGAACAAAAAAAAGGAAAAAAAAAAAGATTTTTTTTTTCATTATTGTCAAAATTTAATGAAATTTCAATAGCTTAGACACACATAGGAAGTTATTATTTTACTTGATTATTATTGTAAGTCAGCGGGGTGGCCTAATGTTGATATCAGCCATATAATGAGGGAGTCTATCCCCTTTTAACTAGTGCTAGACCAAGGAGATTATTTTTAGCATCTAAGGTGGAGCATCACACCTACCATCAGCTCTTTACTGTATTGAACCAGGAACCTTATGTTTGCTAGGCAGACGCTCTACTGACGGAGCTAAACCAGAGAAATTTCATAGAATTTACTTTTCCCTGAATTGATATCCTAATTTGTGATTAGTCCTTTCCTGATGGTTTGTAAGCAGTTGTCTGAGTTTGACAAAGGACAAATTGTAGTATACAAGGTGTGTCAAAAAAGTATCAATATTTTTTATACTTTTTGACACACCTTGTATTCTGAAAAGATAAAAATAAAAATAACGTTCCATTCATCAATTTTTTTAAGAATACAAGGTGTGTCAAGAAGTACAAAAAATCTTTATACTTTTTTGACACACCTTGTATAATGGTTGCGGACTGTTACTTTGCAAAGAGATTAAATTGACATCATTCATCAATTGATGTTTTCCTAAAAAATTATGAGAAAACTCAAAATTATCATCAAATGGATACTGTACCAAATTCTAAGGTCATAAATTGTCCTAACTTGTCTTAAACTATATCAATTGTCATAATAAAATTTTATGTCAGCTGTTTTGGGATTTTTTTCCCCAATACTGTAACTATGTCCAAGAATAGTTGTTACATTTGCATATAAATTTTATATATTGAATATCAACAACTATCATGGGACATAGTAGAATATATCTTTTTTTTATATGATAAGAGAAGTTTTAAAGAGCTTTCTGGCCTTCTTTAAGTATTTGCAATAATTGGTAACTTTCTGGGAATTTTTAACCAAATTATTTATTGATTTTTCTTATTCCATAATCCATTCAACCTGTCGGTGGGGTGGAGAGTATGGTGATTGTATCTCCTGCAAAGGAATAGGTTGGTTGGTTGGTTGTATTTTATGCCATGTCAACACTTGCTGGGTTATTTTATGCCAAAGACATTCTGTTTAATTTATTCTTAATGGTATTAAAAAATAAAATTTAACATGCTTTTTTTTAAAACTCATTTTTTCTATTTAACCCACAGATGGGACACAAACAGGAACCACCAGTCCGGGTCAGAGTAAACCTGAGAGTAATGGTGATGAATGTGTACTCCATACTCTCCAGAGCACCAGAATTGAAACTTCACCATTAGCATCTAATTTAATGTCATACCAGAAATTGGGTAAAGCCCCTCTCCAATAAATTTGGTTTGGTTTGGTTTGTTTTACGGCATATCAACCTCAGTGGGTCATTTAATGCCGGTAAAGTTTTGAAATAAATCAATTCTTAATGCATAATACAATTTTTTTATAAATACATTTTTCTATTTAACCCATAGATGGGACCCTAACAGGCACTACCAATCCAGGTCAGAGTGGACCAGGGAGCAATGGTGATGAAGGGGTGCTCCACATTCCCCAAACCTCCCAAAACTGGAACCTCACCATCAGATAGAGTTTAACGTCCTTCCCAGGACATGTAGACCCTCAGCCACCGCCTTCTAGCACCCATATGATAAAAAGGGGTTGAGGCTTGCCATAAGGGCAATAGGGTTGGGAAAATTATATAGGTGCTAGGGCTTGATGTGACCATCCGATTGATCGGAGGGGGCTTCTCCGACCACCCGTCTAGCCCAAGAGAGGGCCAAAGTGGAGTATTGCAAGCCATGAGCTGCTCATCCACCTGGGTTCTATCCTTAAGCATCACGGGTCGCCACCCATGGCCAACAGGTGACCCCATTTGGGGAATCTTACCCCTCTGCAGAGGTGCAGTCAGTGCATTCTAATGCCCCAGCCAATAAAGGGTATCCTGGGTAACTTGATATCATATAACTGAGAAAAAAAAAACTTTCAAGAAACAAATATATACAAAAAATGTAAATATGAACATGCAATAAATGCAATTCCCTAACCTCAAGGCATAAAATGACTGTATGTGATATGCGATTAAAATCAAACAATCATGCTCAGGGTTAATTAATCTCTGAGATATCTGGTTGTCTCTTCTACTGAACCAAAGTATTTGATTTTCTCAGACTACCTGACACAAGGATTGAATTCTTAACTGCCAGGTAAGTAGATACACTTTAACTAATGCTTAAATCCATTAGGCTACTGTCCTGTTGGACAATTCATTAGTGCTAAATTGAAGCCTTAAACCAAATGACATTTTATCTGCCTCTTCAATTGAACCAGATTATATTTCTTTGAGAGGCTGGTTTAGCTCCGTTGGTAGAGCACTCGCCTAGGAATCGCAAGTTTCCTGGTTTGATACTGGTCCCCGCCAACTCAGTACATGGGTAGCACAGATTGGGTAATCTGATCTATACAGTAAAGTGGGGAGCTATGGTAGATGTGGTGCACCTCAGAAAAAAAAAACAAAAAAAACTCCCTGGTCAAAAGCTAGCAAAAGGGGGATAGACTCCCTTGCTGTTCAGCTGATATTGACAATAGACCACTCTGCCAACTTTACTTATTTTACTTATATTTCTTGTACTATTCATATTATCATTAGGTGGAGGAATTTTAAAGTCTTAAGCCTCCAATTCTTTCTTTCCCACATGATTACCATTTATGAAATACACCTTAAGAAGGCCAGAGAGTACAACTGCTGAAATATTAGTATTATTAGGATTATTTGGACTATTGTCCTCATCTTCATTGTTATCTTTACAACGTTTCAGCTGATGTGCCCTCTGGCCTTTTTCAGGTATTTCTTGTCAGACTCGGGAACCTTCTTGTCATAATTGGGAGCCATCATGGAACGTTGAACCCAACCCTTTATTCAATTCATGGTGTATACTGTTCTCATTCCTACTGAAATATTGTGATTAAAATAAACTTGTGTCCTCATCTTGATTAAGATTTTTTTTCAGATCCAAGTATTTTTCTATCTTTTCATTTTCTTTCATTTTCACTCAGTGATCTGCTGGGATGGCAAAATTCTCAAGATGACAAGTTCTCTTATTATTATTAATTAACCCTAAATCTGGTCTCCTAAACAAGATTAGGTGACCCATCTGTATCTCAAAGTCCCAGAGGATTATATGCATCTCATCTCAGGCATTTTTCTGCAGGACAGATTATTATTATTATGAGGTTTTCACACTTGTGGTAGCCAGTGGTTCACTGGAGGCTGAGTGACAGCAAGTCTACTCGGGTATCCTGGACTCTTCTGAGCATTTTAGCCAATCCCAACAGTGCTGTAGTTTTGATGGGTTTGATTCTTCCTCTGATTTCCAACTCACCCAAATTCTTTTCCAGAGCTTTGGGGACCACTCCAAGGGCAACAATTACAATTGGTACAACCTTGACCTTGATGTTCCAGTTTTCTCAGTTCTCTGGCAAGGGCCAAGTATTTGTCTTTTCGCTTTTCCCTAGGTGGTCAGCTGGGACGGCAAAATCCACAATATGACAGGTTCTCTTCTTGTCAATCAATATTAGGTCCAGTCTTCTGGCCAGGATTAGGTGATCCATCTGAATTTATGTATCTCATTCTCCAGGACAGGTTCAAGCTTGTGTACATAGCTTTTAGTTGTATGGTGAAAATTGAATTTCTTGCACAATTCCCAGTGGATTACCTTTCCTCCGAGTTGTGCCTAGTCTTGTACTCTCTTTGTGCTACTTTGTTGCATTCGCTTATTATATGATTAGCCATTTCCTATCCACACATTCTGCACTTGCTATTCTGCTGCGTCTTATCTATTTTTGCCTTTATATAGTTTGTTCTAAGAACAAACTATATATGGCATTCTAAGAACAAACTATATATAGCATTGTCTTGTGCTGCGATTATAAGCGATTTGGTTTCTCTCTTGAGGTTTTCTTTTCTTTTCTTTTCTTAGCCATGTCCATATCTTCTTGAGTTTGACGCTTGAAGTACCCATGTAGTTGTTTTTCTTCCCATTTCTGTTTTTTAGTTTTTAATGTATTTTTGTTGTCAATATGTTGCAATTGCTTAAGATGAGGACACTAAGTACATCAGTGAATTATTATAATCCACATCTCAGATTCAGACAGAAAATTTTCTTTGTAAGATGAAGATGACATTTTGAGTTTTTTTAACATTTTTTTATAAAGTCTTTTTGTCAAGATTTGGTTTAGATATTGCTGAATAGATTGAATCATTTGAATAAAACTGATAGATTTTATTATAAGGACAGACTGGTTGGATTTTATGGCATGTTAACCCTTGGGTTATATAATGCTGAAGATGTTCATTTTATTAATTCTTGTCGGGTATTAAAAACACATTTAAAAAAAAAACTCCTTTTTAATCTATTTAATTCATAGATGGGACCCTAACAGGTATTTACACTCTGGGTCAGTGGACCTGAGAGAAAGAGAGAGAGAGGGGGGTAGAGAAAGAAAGGGAGAAAAAGAAAGAGAAAGTAAGAGAGAAAATAAGACAGATAGAGAGATAAAGAGAGAGAAAAAGAGAGAGAGATAAAGTGAGAGAAAAAGAGAAAGAGATAAAGTGAGAGAAAAAGAGAGAGAGATAAAGTGAGAGAGAAATAGAGAGGGATAAAGGTAGAGAGAAAGAAAGAAAGAAAATGAGTGAGAGGGAATGTGTGTGAGAGGGGGAGAAAGAAAGAGAGAGAGGGGCGAGGGAGTGAAAAAGAGAGAGAGAAAGAAAGAAAAATTGCCAAAAACAATTGCAGTAATTAAAACTGGGGAATTCAAAATTTCAGAATTGGGGGTCTGGATGAGAGAGAGAGAGAGAGAGAGAGAGAGAGAGAGAGAGAGAGAGAGAGCCTACAAACAAATAAATAATAAATTCTGGGGAGATCCTCATCATTAATTCAGAATATGGAAAAAATATATATGTACATATTTTTTAAAAATTGGATCATTATACATTTTTTAAAGGTTTTTATTGAAGGAGTTTCACTTTAAAAAAATGCCCCCCCCCCCCCCCCCATTGCAGTAATTAAAACTCAGGAATCCAAATTTCAGAATTGTGGGTCTGGATTTGGCCCAGAATGTTTTTAATTTTCTCCCAGAGTCAGCCTTGCTAAAATGTTTATTATGTGTTGGGCTACATCCTTAAAGAGTAGGTATTTACCTTGCACCCCACATATGCAGGTGTGACATAAGGTCTTTTTAATGTGGGACCAACCACGAGCTGAGACTCATGGGATGGTAGGTGCAAAAAATGTGTTGATCCCAACGGCACTGGACAATAAACCTAGCCCTGCCCCTTTAAATCAAGGGGGCAGGTGGGATAGCCCCCTGGGATCAATGCTGTTAACATTACTTAACCAGTCCAGGGCTGAAGCCACTGGACCCCCAACGATGTCGGGAAAGTAAAGAGTAAAGTGACACACTGACATTCACATTTATTATCAGAGATAGATTGATATAAGATTTTGAATTTTTAAATTATAAAAATCCAAAATTTTTTAAAAATATAAGCACTGGAAAAACTGTGGACAAAAAAAGGTCCCTATTCTGCTGAAAATCTTCTGATAATGTATTGTGTTTTTATTAAAAAATCCTATTTTCAGCAAAAAATTCTTCATGATAAAGCAAAGCAGAAAAAAATGGCATGGATATGCAAAATTTGCTGGTGAATATCATGGAAGCCTTAAAAAAAACAAACTCATCACTTGAGCTTGTTATAGCGGCAATACTCATGACACCCCAAAATGATGAAGACAGTTGCATTTTTAGTGGTATAAGAATTAAACGTAGTTTTAGCTTCAGTTGCTAAAACAATTCTTATAATACATTAGGCCTCAGAAAAACTTCCTAACATGAGTGAATATAACACATCACTCAATAAGTCCCGGGTCTAACTAATAAAACAACAACTTTTAGGCAAAATTCAACTTTATTCATCAACATAGTCTCCTTCTAGGGTTATACACGATTCCAATGCTTCTCTAACAATTCGATGCCTTTTTTTGTAGAATGATTTGTCTTTGGCCTCAAAATATGCCTCAGTTTCTGATATCATTTCTTCATTGGAGCCAAATCTCTTTCTCGGGAGCATTCTTTTGAGGTCTGCAAACACCCAGTAGTCGCTGGGGGCGAGATCTGGAGAACAAGGTCGGTGCAGAAGCAATTCGAAGTACAATTAATGTAGTTTTGCCATTGTTGCAATCGACTTGTGACAGTGCATTGTCTTGGTGAAAGAGCACTTTTTTCTTCTTATTTGTGACCATTTTTTGGAAATTTCTTCCTTCAAATACATCAATAATGCTATATAATATTCGCTATTGATGGTTCTTCCTTTCTCAAGGTAATCGATGAACAAAATACCTTGCGCATCCCAATATAAGGAGGCCAAAACTTTGCCTGCTGATGTTCGCATATTTGGTCGCCAGCTGCAGTCCACTCAGCTGACTGCCAATTTGACTCCAGAGTGAAGTGGTGGATCCATATTTGATCCATTGTCACATATTTACGCAAAAACTATTTTTTGTTGCATTGAAATAGTCGCAAACAATGCCCTGAATCATCAATGCGTTGTTGTTTTTGAACGACTGTGCGCAAATGTGGCACCCACTTCGAACACAGCTTTCTCATTGAAGTCTGCATACCACCTCTTAACTGTTGTTTCCGATGGAGCAGAGTCCGAGTAACACTTATCAAGCCATTTCTTTGATTGAACAGTATTTTTTCCCATTAGAAAGCAATGCTTTATTAACACACGAAATTCAGATTTTTTCATTGTTTGAAAATTTGCAACAGTAGCTTTACTTAAATAACTGTAATTTGTAAACTAATAATCCGACTGGACTCAAATTTTGACATGTGCCATTTGAAGGATAGTACTTTATAAAAATCATATGGATTTTTTTTATTAGTGGCGCCATCTACATGTCAGGCCCGGGACTTATTGAGTGATGTGTTATACAACAACTTCCAACAAAGAGATATATATCACAACAAATACAGACTTTATTGTCTGAGCACATTTAACAAATATAAAACGGCTAGGACAAAGGTCCTAAGGAAAAGAGTCTCTGTAGATCATCTTGGGGCTACTAAATGGAAAATAGAAGAGTCACTTACTGTATAGAATATCTATCATGTAACAGGCACACGGTAAAGACACAACTGGTGCGTGTAACTTCAGTGGAGTCCTAGGGTATAGAAATGGCTGCGTACATACACAGGTATAAGCCTATAGCAAGGGGGCAAGGACCTCTAAGCATTAATGGACAGAGACACAACTTATCTAGTGCATCTTTGTGAATGCCAGATGAAAGAGAGCGAGTTCTTCCCAGGCTGTGTTTAAATAGCCAGGTTAATGCCCTCTAGTGGAAAACCCTGGTGGCAATATTTTTCAATATCAACCTCAACCAAAGACAATTGCCACAGTGGGTTCCATCTGAAAAATGCTTATAAAATTGCTATAAGCCCATAGAATCCTGTCAAACCATACATTAGATGAAAGGAAATTGATTTATCTAAAAGTTTATCAAAGTTTTTTTCATATGTACTAGCAAAAATATGCACAAGTATTTAAGTTTTAATATAATTAAATATTATATTGAATTAGAAAGACTAATGAAATTAAATACGAACACAAAACAGATTACACTTATTTTTATTTTATTCTAATTGATTTCAATATGAAATTATACATAGGACTTCTTTTAATATGTTAGAGAATAAAACAATAATATTAGAAATCAAAAACATCAAGTAATTATTTATTAAACACTGTTTTGTTAAAACTGGTATACAAATTATTCTCACCACATAATATGTCAACCTTTATTTCTTAATGACATACATTGAAGGATTTTAAAAACATCAATATTATGGGTTGTTTTGAGGCAATTCTATCTCAGCTAGACCTTAATCAAGACATTGGTAATAAATAAGATGCTAATTAAGACTAAATAATAATTATTTAATAACCATTGAGAATATAATGTAAATAACAAAAGGAATTGTGACATTGGTGGTGATGTAGTTTTGGTTACAGACGGATAGACACACAATCTCTATTATAATAAGATATCTTATTAAAAATATTATGGGTTTAGGCAATTTTATAAGCATTTTTTCAGATGGAATCCACTGAAAAAGCAAATGTCTACAGTATTCTAGGATGCCATGAATATTGCCAATTTTAAAGGCTCATAATCATATTACTGTTATTATTTGTGTATAACAAGCACCCTTAACTTTACACTATGAATTTCTGAGAGAAAAAACTTTTTTGTGTATAATACACACTGACTTTAGAATATGTAGTACCTAAATTTAGCATTTGTTCAACTTTTTATCGGTTCATACTAAATGTTATGTTTTTACATACAGATAAAATATGGAAGACTGAATGATAATGCAAGACCAGGTTGTTGTAAAATTAACAAGATTTTATTTAACACAGGGTAGAGAATGCTTCTACACTAAAAATGACTTAACTAGCTCAACCGTGCTGTGCACGTACGTCCACTCACAACCAAACCAAATCCAATCCAAAAGTGACATGGTGGAAACCCCACTTCCGGATTCCCAACAGTCCCCTACTGATCAAGGGGAGCAACTATTTTCGTTAGGTCTAGTGTCAGTATGTGACGAGCAGCAAGGAAGTCTATCCCCTTTTCACAAGTGTTGAATTTCACAGTGATAATATCCTTGGGAAAGGTATACATCCAACTGTTCTCCCTCCAGCTATGGGTAAATAGTAGGATGACTGATGAGAGAAGAATATTTTCCACCGTAAATAGGTAGGTAGATAGATATGAATAGACTGATATAGATAGATAGATAGATAGATATCAACAGATGATATTTGTGTTATCCTGATGAAGATCGGAAACACATGCCTAATAAACATTTATTTTAAATATGAGTTCGATACTGTAAATCCCCGAATCAAAACACTAAGTGTCGATGTATTTTTTCAAATATCAATAAATCATCCCCACTTTTCCTATTTTTAACTCTCACTCATTATTCTTCAACATAGATATAAACAGACTGAGGTAGATATGAATATAGAAAGAAGGTTTGGTTTGGTTTGTTTTGTTTTACGGCATATCAACCTCAGTGGGTCATTTAATGCTGATAAAGTTTTGAAATAAATCAATTCTTAATGCAGAATACAATTTTTTTATAAATACATTTTTCTATTTAACCCATAGATGGGATTCTAACAGGTACTACCACTCCGGGTCAGAGTGGACCAGGGAGCAATGGTGATGAAGGGGTGCTCCACATTCCCCAAACCTCCAAAACTGGAACCTCACCATCAGATAGAGTTTAACGTCCTTCCCAGGACATGTAGACCCACAGCCACCGCCTTCTAGCACCCATATGATAAAAAGGGTTTGGGGCTTGCCATAAGGGCAACAGGGTCGGGAAAATCATATAGGTGCTAGGGCTTGACGTGACCAGCCGATTGATCGGAGGGGGCCTCTCCAACCACCTGTCTAGCCTAGAAAGAAGGAGAGAGAGAGAGACTGGTACATGTTCCCAGTATTTAACAAATTTTTTGTTCTTATTCTTGTACCTTTGCCCATAGGAAATGGACAAAATGACACGAGTTGAAATCCTGGACAAGGCTAGTTGCATTTCACATAGCGCTAATATCCTTAGGAAAAGTATACATCCAACTGTTCTCCCTCCAGCTATGGGTAAATAGTAGGGTGACTGGGCTCTTTAGCCTTGGTATAGCAACTGATCTAGGTTGGGTGTTTGGTTGGCTGTTTTGTTTTATGGCATTGGGCATATCAACCCATTTTGGATCATTTAATGCCAAATCAAGCCATTTTTGATAAACCCAGGACTCAGATTGCTTACAGTACCTACTGTTGCTTAAGTGGTCACCCAATTAAGTATTGAACAGGCTCATCGCTGCTTAACTTTGTTGATCTAGCAGGAACCAGTGCTTTCAGCATGACTTGACCATAATAACTGGTCTAGGAGAAGGAAAACTCTGAATTCAAACCTGTTAAACTCTGCTTAAAAATTAACCTTGTGTCACATCCTGCTCGTGCAGAGGTGCTGGTAAATACATTCTTATTTTTTGTGGTTGGTTTTGAAGGCTATCACAATGCAAGTATAAAGAAAAATGAGGTAACTATGATTTTGTTTGTTAACCTTGATTTATTCTTAATATTTTGAGATAAAGATCTCTTCGTCAGAAGATTTCTGAAAGTCTGAAGTTGTTGCTAGGTATTGTCCATTCTGTTTTGTGTCTTATATCTTCCAAATTCCATGTGTGAGTCTGTGTGTGTGTGTTTCTTATTTTTGTACCTGGGTGTGTTTTGTTTTATTATCCCCACTAAAACGTACCCAAGAGCTCCAGATTCACAAATAAGATAACATCTGAGCGAAACCATCATTTACAATGAGTATCACAAGTACATGTTATTTTAGGTGCCACTTATCAAATCTATTAATTTAATTCCAGAATATTCTATCGCTTTGATACAGAACTCTAAAAATCCCATCATGCTTTGCCAATCAACCAGAAAAAAAAAATCATTAACCCACACCCATCCACACACCCAACCCCCACCTTAGTACATTCTTCTTTGTGATTCATTATTGGATTTTCTGGTAATACACAGCTTACCATAGAATGTTAAATCATGATCAACCTTTGAACTTCTGAGACTGATTTATTGGAGGGGAAGAGTGGGGGAGGAGGAGGGGGGAGTCAGCCACAAAAACAATAACAAAATAATCATGTGAAAAGTCTTAATTGAATTATGACAATTTAGAAGAAAGTTGATTTCTAATTATTTCAAAGATTATTCACACTAGCATCCGTATCCTTGTTTTTATCACAACACTTCAACTGATGTATTATCTATAGACTTATTGACACACAATATATACATATAGTTATTTACTAAGCTTAACTTAGATGTGGCACAAGGCCAGAAGTATGGGGCGCCCAGTGAGAATCGAACTCACTAACCATGGTTTGTGAGTCTAGCTTGCTAACCATTACACCATGTGAGGTGCCCCAGTTATTCACTAAGCTTAGCTTAGATGTGGCACAAGGCCAGAAGTATGGGGCGCCCAGTGAGAATTGAACTCACTAAAAATGGTTTGCAAATCTAGCTTGGTAACCATTACACCAGGTGAGATGCCCATTCTATTTACTAAGCTTAGACTAGATGTGGCACAAGGCCAGAAGTATGGGGCGCCCAACGAGGAACAAACTCACTAACCATGGTTTGCGAGACAAGCTTGCTAACTATTACACCACGTGAGGTGCCCCAGTTATTTACTAAGCTTAGCTTAGATGTGGCACAAGACCAGAAGTATGGGACGCCCAGTGAGAATCGAACTCACTAACAATGGTTTGAGAGTCTAACTAGCAAACCATTATACCACATGAGATGCCCTGCCATATATACAAAGGAGAGTCAGGCTGGAGGTGCGTGGTGTAATGGCTAGTTGTAGGAAATGGACTTGTTGACCAGAGTTCAAATCCTAGACAAGGTTGTTTGCATTTCACATAGCACTAATACCTTTAAGAAAGGTATGCATCCAACTACTCTCCCTCCAGCTATATGTATTGTTTATTCTCTCCAAGAAGAAGGTTTTCAGTTGGTCATGCAACCATTTATGCACCACTTCTTTGATATCTTCATCCTCAGGAAATCAATTTTAAACTTCGCTATCCACTAATACACACTTTTATGCAGTAGTACACTGTCCCTGTATTGTGCTAAAAGCCTCCATTGAATTTCAGTCCCTAACATGGAGTTTTGTTTAAATTCTATATGGGCACTAGGATTTGCCTTCAACTTCTCAAGCTGCTAAGGAATCCCATCAACTGATCTTCCCAGGAACTCTTGTCAAATAGCAGAAATAAATTCTCATATTCATCCTTCAAGTTCTTCCAAAGTTGTTGGTTTCATAGAGAAAACTTGCTCTTTTAACCAACACCAAAGAAAAAAGTTGCAGGGTGTTAAATCAGGGTTTCTGGCTGGCCACTCATGCAGACCATGTCTACCTATCCAGCTCCCAGGAAAATGTTAATTCAGCGATTTACGAACATCAATAGCAAAATGTGAAAGAGCACCATCTTGCATAAAAATCAACATTTCAATATTCTCCAAAGTACTGACAACTGACATACAAAAACTTTATGAATAGTTTTAAATTCAATCACTCTGTAGAGTAGATTAATAGCTAAGAAATTTGCAAGTCATTTTAGGGAGTCTGTTTCACATTTAGCGCTCTGTAAATGTGGCCTTTTGCCAAGCTTAGTACAACCAGTGATGCTGATAGCCTTTTGATATAGTACCTCCTGAGATGCACATATTTGCTTTGAATGAGTCCCCGGGAAAATTTATGAGTCCGAACTAAAGTTTCTTAATAAATTGTAGGATTTTTATTTATGATCTGGGGAAACAACTAAAGCCATCTAACTCCTACCTTGTGACCTATCCTGTGTAATTCATTTCTAAGAAACTATTGAAATGTATTTACAGTTATCTTGAAATGGTGAAGGAAGAAAAAAGAAAAACACTGGGACATATGGATTTGATTTTACTGCATCCTTTTAGATTTTTGTGAGTCAGGGATGCAGGATGCGTACCTATCAGCATCTCTGTACAACAAAACTTTTATGGGGCATCAAGAAGTACTTTTTTCTTTTTGGTTTTTAATCTTTTTTTCTATTGACTTCATATATTTAAAAAATCTATTGAGTCTTTTTTTTTTCTTTTCTTTTCAAAAGAAATATTGAAAATGTGTGAGGAATTTGGTCTTGTCTACTCACTGGCTTGTTCAATTTATGATCTGATTATATATTGTTAGTATTTGTGATGATGGTGGGAATATATAATGGTGAAGAGGTGAACCAGAAGAGGCATAGATGAAGGATGTAAGGGAATTGGTAGAAAATAAAAGAAGGGGGACACATGAGGAGGAGAAAGAAGGGGGTGAGGAGGAGAAAGAAGGGGGTGCAGAGGAGAAGGAGGGAGAAGAGGGATGAGGAGAAGGAGAAAGATCAGGCATAAGGAGAAGGAGAAAAAAGAGGGAGGAATAGATGGTAGAATGAAGGAGAAAGGAAAAAAAGAGAGAACAGTTGGAATAGAGAGTGAAAACTAAATAGACTTTGAAACTACAAAAGTAGAGAGGGTGGGGGGAGAAAAATGAGATTCTTGTCAAGAAATTCGAATTCTTCAAGGAGAATTATTAACATTTTGGAAAAAGATGAAAATCTTATTAGATAAGCCAAATAAGTATGAATTTGTTGTTGTCATGGGATGGGGGGATGGAATGGATGAAAATATGTAAAACTAACAGAATCACAGGACTGAATTCAAAGTAAGAACAGATATATTTGTAATCGCTTAAAAAAAAAAATGGCTTCACTTGTGTTGTGGACTGTTTACACCAATAATTTGCAAAGTATTCCCATCTGATGCAAATAATCTGCAAACAATATGGTTTCAAGTAACTATTTAATAATAATTTGTTTGCACACAGTTATGATTTCAAGTAATCCTATCTAACACTAATAATTTACAAGTAATTATATTGTTTCAAGTATCAATAATAATAATAATCCTTTGTAAAAAATTATAGCTTCAAGTAACTATTCTTAATACAAACAATTTACAGTTATATGGTATAAATGAATGATTGATTGGATGGATTTTACAGCATGTCAGCCCTTGTTGGGTTATTTTATGCCAAAGACTTTATCTTATTCATTCTTGATGGGTATTGAAAATTCTTTTTTTTTAAACTCAAGTTAATTTTTTTAAAACACATTTTTTTCTATTCAACCCATGTACGGGACCCAAACAGGTACTACAACTCCAAGGTGGACCTGGGAGTAATGGCGATGAAGGAGTACTTTACACTCCCCAGAGCTCCAGAACTGGAACTTTAACATTAGATGTATGGTATAAAGTTTGTATTACTATGTAATACAAATAATTTTCAAACATCTATTTGACTCATAAATGGGACCCTATCAGGTACTACCACTCTGAGTCAGAGTGGACCTGGGAGTAATTGCAATGAATTCTGATCTCCTGGACTGGAGCCTCATTACCAGATGCAATTTAGTGCCATACGCAGGACACCTCTTTTAGTAGGGAGTTCTTACCCCTTTGCAGAGGGTGCAGTCGGCATATTCTAGGCCCCACTGGCAGAGCAAGCATCTATTAAAAGTTCAGGGGACACATACACACAAAAAAATGTTTTTTGTAGTAAGAATTAGTACATAATTAGTTCACATCACTTTTCCAGAGGTGGGGGGGGGGATTTTAAGACCCACCCCACCCTAGGCATTGGGGTCTGACAGTACTATTGTAGGGGACTAAATGTAGTCTCCCTTGTCACAGGGTTTGAGGTATTCTTCCGAGTCAGGAGTCCCTTTTTGGTCACATGACATGGGAAACCCAAAATATCAGCTTCTTTTACAAACCTGGCTTGACGAGGACAGACATGCTCATCACTACTCTTCAGCACCACACATGGTGCATACCTTTCAGTCCAGACCCCATAAACAGTAAGTGGTTTGTCTTTCCATACACTACTGCATGTACTTGGACAATTGTGACGTTGTATAGAACCTAGTTTCCCCATAAGTATAAATTAAATGTATGTCCTTAACGCGTTTGTTGTTATCCTACTGAAATGTTCTGCATTGGGTATTCTCCTTTAAGTTTACCCAATGTTTTATATGAAACAGAGTTTATACTCTTTGAACTTCCTATAGTATAGTTGATATTCTGTAGCTGTTCACTGATTTAATGGGTGAAATCACTAAAGACTGGATACAACATTTACATGAAATAGACAGAAGAAGAACAATGTGGATGCTTCATCTTCAATCTTCCGAAAACGAGAGAATTGCTGTTTGAGATCAGTACGTATCTGCCTACATCTTTATATTGTTGGATGCCTGAAGGCTACGGTTAAGATATCGTAAAGGAATCCATCTCTTTTCAGGAATCACAATCTAAAGCTATTAGAAGCAATCAGCCATTAGAGATTCTTTCACAATTCTAACTACAACCTTCAGGTGCTGTCCAAAGAGAAACAGGGACATGGTCAATTATATTTACGAGCAAAAATATGCGCCCTCCAATCGTAAGTATTTAAGTTTTACTGTAATGAAATATATCAAATTAAAATGACTAACTAAATTGAATAAGAACACATACAAAATGATTACACTTATTTTAATTATATCTTAACTGGTTTCTATTGAAGTCAGTATACTGTTGGTTTGAATAACAGCAGCTAGCTGAGTACAACTTGAAGCAGTGTCCAAGACAGTTAGTATATATAGAAATCAAGAATGATCCATTCATGAATTTGGGTGATCTGGGTGATTCCATTCCTTGAGTTCTGATTGGCTGCTTGATTTAAATGATATTGTGTAGTTTTATAAATACCCTGTCATTCTGCAGTAGACTCTGCGACTATTCGGGTTTGTATTGGGTTACAATCGTTTGTTGCCATGTATTCCCAATTCGACGGTAATTGGAACTTTGATTATTCTTGAGTTTCTATATATAATCATTCATTGGATTGATTTTAATATGTTGATGAACAAAACAATAATATTAGAGATCAATACCAGCAAGTAATTATTTATTAAACTCAGTTTTATTAAAACCAGTATGCAAATTAACTACACCATATATCATCTAAACTTTTATTTCTTAGTTATATATAAGACACATTGCAAGATTTTAAACACTATTTTAAAGCTATTTTGAAGCTAATCTAACTCATATTTAATCTATGTATTAATGATATTAAATACTCATTGATCATTGATAGACTTATGTAATTGCTTAGGGTATTGTGACATAAGTAGTGACAATTTCAGTTACAGACAGACACTGAATCCCCATTATAACTATACACTATTGCCCATAAGTAAGTACACCCCAAACAATTTCATATGAAAAGTTGTCTTCTAAACAAAACTTATCAGAATTTTGCTGTTTCTTGTGGAACATTATCCAATCAAAATGCATATTATTAGGTATTATTTATTAACAAACTCTACAGCACTGAGACTTATTAAAAATAATATATATATATGGAATTTTCTGGTGACTGCTAATTATGTAAAAATTGAATATAGTTCTCCTTAAAATGGATTCATTAATCCCTAGTGGCCTAGTAAGTTTAAAGCAGTAAAATTCCATTTCTAAAAAGTGGGTGTGTAGATGGTGCAGTGGTAAGATGCCTGACTGATGACAATTCAGTCAGGATTCAAACCCAGCCTGTCTAGCCCAAGTAAGAACCAAAGTGGAGTATTGCATGTTATGGACTGCTCAACCACCTGGGTTCTATCCTTAAGCCTCATGGACTGCTGCCACCCACGGCCAACAGCTGGCCCCATTGGGGGAGTCTTACCCCTCTGCAGAGGTGCAGCCGACAGGGTAGATGAGAATTGGTCAAGTTCTTAGATTAGAAATTGATGGCAATTTTTGAATAACACCCTGTAGAATTATAGAATCAGTTACTGGCATGGTTTCTAATAAATTGTTTATCTATCTCTATACATATATAAAGGGCAGTTGTGTATATGTATGTATGTATGTGCGTATGTATATCTGGAAGAAACTACAAGAATAAAACAATTAATGACAATGTAAATATATACACACATTCACCAGTGATGCTGATAGCTTTTTTGACTTAGTGCGTCCTGGGACGCACATATTTGCTTTGAAGGAGTCCCCGGAAAGAATCTATGAGTCCCGACTAAAGCCATCTAACTCCTACCTTGTAAATTATCCTGTGTAATTCATTTCTAAGAAACTATTGAAATGTATTTACAGTTAGATTTAAATGGTTAGGGGAAAAAAAAGAAAAACACTGGGAGGCAAGGATGCAATTTTACTGTATCCTTTAAGATTTTTGTGCATCAGTGATGCAGGACACGTACCTATTTGCATCTCTGCATTCACTATCACCAAAGCTTGATTTTTGTGCAAAAATAATGAAGATTTGATTTATATCTGGATAGATATTCAAAAATTAGGATTTGAATAGTAGCAGAAGCGAGTCATTGGTTGCATTCATGATTAAAACATAAATCAATTATGTAAGACCAAAATAATCAATGGATCTGCGAGACTAACTTTTATTATCCCACCCTCTATCCAGGCAATGCCGGGTAGCTGCTTCTAGTTTTTGATAAAGTAAATCCTTTTTGTTCCAATATTTGTCTCTTTTGTCAACATGAGAAAATACCAATAACATTCTAGTCTGGGAATTATGAAGACTAAACTAGAATCCCTGGAAAGTACTGAACCTCCCCCCATTGAACAAATATTCTGCCAAATTGACCTGTGCCTAGAGGGAAATAATAATCTTTGGTTTATGCAGATAGTAATCTTTCCTGATATAACTGAAATGGATAAATAGATTGGGAGAGGGAGAAAGTTATATAATTCTGCACCCGACACAAAATGTGGGTATAATCTATATACCCCAAGGGGTGGCAGAACAAGAAGGTTGTATTTATTCCTCTCCTATGTGGTGGTAGGTTGCAATACACAGTTGTAAAAAAAAAAGTATAGGTATTTACTCAACCTGTTCACCACAGGTAGAATGTGACAAAAGGTCGGAGTTGTGGGTCATCCAGTGAGAATTTGCACCAAAGCAGCTGGTATTTATGGCACTCAGGAATACACTATTCATGAATTTGGGTGATTCCATTCCTTGAGTCTGTAGAATACTGATAATTGTCATTCTGTGTTACTTTCACCCTTAGCCAGGATTGAACCTGCAGTCTGGAAATGACTGTTACAGATTGTTAACTATTGGACAGTAGAACAGTCAAACACCCCCTCAGCTTAATGGACTCTTCCTGGCAGCAGTGGCAGGAATTATTTAAGCTGTTATAGTGGGCTCATTAATGAACTAGTAACTTCATGTTAGGCTTGGCCAGTCAAACCAATTGTTGACTGTCTGACTGACTTCAATATGGCGCTGCGAACAGGATTCGACCTAGCTGGATGGGAAAAGCTGTTTATTGAGGCAGGCATATCTGTTGCCTCTGCCAAAACTTATGCCAGACATTTTCTAGTGAAGAGATTGCAAGGTCCAGCTTGCATATGCTAGACGTGCAATGCTTAAGGAACTGGGTATCAAGACTATGGGTGACATGCTCACTATACTAAGCTAGCCAAGAATCCCAGTGACACTCCCATTATCAGCTAATTATGCAAGAACACCAACTGCAAAACTTCCTCAAATCCGTTCGGAATGACCCACAACAATTCAGGAAGTTCAGGATAGACTGGGACGTATTTACAAGATGACCAATCTTCCCCCATACAGACTACATTCAACTGTACAATTGTGCTGATGAAACTGTCCAGAATTCTATCATCAATACTTACCCTGACTTCTTCAACACCAACCCTAGCAAAACTGCTTGATATGCTAGAGGTGTTGGTTACACAGAAATCAAATCCCAGGTGCACAGAAATCTCCTTTTCATCATCACACAGTCTTGACCCGCTACAGAATGGTGACAAAGTAGCCATTCAAACCCATCAAACCGCCGGTGGACCACTACAGGCACCGTCATGAGGTTCTCCCACATCGGCAATACCGGCTCCGAGTGGACGATCAGGTAGGATCACACTCAGAACGACGCTTCCTGAAAAAGCTGACCAACAAAACCCAACCCACACCATTGCCTAGTGCTATGCTTGATCCCATTGGCTCCAACTCTAACACCCCACACCTCAACATTAGGGACCAGGCCTCACCCAATGTCACTCCGCCCAAAAACCAAGGCCGACGAAATACCCCGGGCATTGTCAAGTTGCTCCCCTCTAATCAGCCTGCCGAAAGGAACTAATTTCTCCTCAAGGCCAATACGCCTGCGCAATGGGAGAGGGGGGGGGGAGGAAGGGGAGATGTAGAATACTGATAATTGTCATTCTGTGTTACTTTCACCCTTAGCCAGGATTGAAGTCTGAAATGACTGTTACAGATTGTTAACTATTGGACAGTAGAACAGTCAAACACCCCTCAGCTTAATGACTCTTCCTGGCAGCAGTGGCAGGAATTATTTAAGCTGTTATAGTGGGCTCATTAATGAACTAGTAACTTCATTTAGGCTGGCCAACTGTCTGACTGACTTCAATAGAGTCTGATCTTGGTTTCTGTGGTGTTATGGTGTTATGGTGCTTGATAAATAACCTACCAAGCTGTAGGCTTGTGATAATGCAAGATCCGTATTGAGTTACGGCTTGCTTGTTGCCTTGTCTGCCAATTCAACGGTAATTGGAATATTGCTTCTACAATGTGTATGATGTTTATTCTACAGTATCAAGTATTTCTATTTAATACAAATAATTTGCACACAGTTATATGGTTTCACTCTATTTGACCCATAGATGAGACTAACAGGTACTATGACTCTGGGTCAAAATGGACCTGGTAGTAAATCAGAATGAATGACTCTATACTCTCCAGATTTCCAGAACTGGAACCTCACCACTGGATGCAGTTTAATGTCATACCAAGAACAGCAGTTGGTGGGCAGAAGGCTTTTATTTAGTAATACATGTGGCAAGTAGAAGGGGTTTATATTTATATATATATATATATATATATATATATTGAAACCTTTGGTGGACTGTTATACCAGTTACACCCCAACACCAGAAGGATGGCCCGAAAATTGGAACGGATCAACCAAAGACTTGTCCGACAGGAATTGTCTGTACAGTTCAACAAAACTTGTATAAAAGAAAAAATGCTGCCAAAATACACTTATTTTAAAATATATAATATATATTATATATATAAAGCAATAACTCAAACAGGTAGATGTAGGAGATATATTTTGTTCCGCAAAGTTGTGTCCAACCCTCCAATCTTAATATATATATATATATATATATATATATATAAAAATGTGTGTGAATCTTGTATAAAGCTGTGATTGATTGTATGTGGGTGTAAAATATGACCAAAATTAGTAGGGGGTGTAAATGGCTATTTGTGATGAGTGAGGGTGAGTGGGCCATAGATGACTATTTGTCATGGGCAGGTGGGGGGGTAGATGGTCATTTATGATGTGTAATGGGATGTAAATGGCTAGTTACATTGTTGGGGGGCTGTAGATGGTTATTTGTGTGTGTGGGGTATAGATGGTTATTTGTGGTGTGTGTAGAGGGGGTAGATAGTAATTGTGATGTGTGTGTTGGTGGCTGTAAATGACTATTTGTGGTGTCCGGGGGGGGGGGTCGATGGTTATTTGTGGTGTCCGGGGGGGGGACTGTAAATGGCTAATTGTGGTGTCCGGGAGCGGGGGGTTGGAGGATGGTTATTGTGATGTACTGAGGGGTTTGAGGATGGCTATTTGTGATGTACTGAGGGGTTGGAGGATGGCTATTTGTGATGTGTGGGAGAGGTGAAAAATTAATTTTCAAAAAGAAAATACAAAACAGAAAGGCAGAAATACATAAAACATCCTCCATAAATTCACATCCATGTTTCAGGTTTTATCAAACATTTCATAAGCAGTTTGTATAATGTCATAAGATGGAATTTAAATCTTTAAAAAATAAAAAAAATAACAATGAAAAACATCCATATACATCTATAATGATTGTTAATGTGTATTTTTGTTGATTCTTTTGGTAGATAAACCTAAATGGCACGAGATAAATATAGTGGAACAGAGATAAATCTGAATGGAATTAGAGATGTAAAGAGTACTGGATAAAAACAGATTTTGAAGAGAGAGAGAGAGAGGGGGAGGGGAAGAGAGAGAGAGGAGGAGGGGAAGAGAGAGAGAGGAGGAGGGGAAGAGAGAGAGAGTGTGTGTGAATTAGTGGGATACTGGGTAATGAGAGAAAGAGAAAGAAAAGAAAGGTAGATGAAAAAACACAGAAAATTACAAAAGATAAGAAAAAGTGAAAATTAAATCAAATGAAAAGAAGTTGAAAGAATGGTGAGGAAATATAGAAAAGAAAAAAAATGTAAATAAGAAAAAAGAAACAGGAAACTAAAGTGACAAGAAACAAAAAAGAGAATCAAGAATGAAAGACTAAATGAATAAGATGGATAACGTAGAGAATGATAAAGAAAAATTAAATTAAATAAAAACAAAAAAAAAAAAAGAAATGAAAAGAAAAATGAATTAAAAAAAAAGAAATGAAAAATAAAAAGAATTAAAAAAAAGAAATGAAAATGAAAATGAATTAAAAAAAGAAATGAAAAATGAAATGATTAAAAAAAGAAATGAAAAAGAAAATGAATAAAAAAAAAGAAAGAAAAAAAAAAAATGAAATGAAAAAAAATGAAAATGAATTAAAAAAAAAGAAATGAAAATGAAAATGAATTAAAAATGAAAAGAAATTAAAAATGAAATGAAAAAATGAAAAGAAATTAAAAATGAAAATGAATTAAAAATGAAAAGAAATGAAAAAAGAAAAAAGAAGTGAAAAAAGAATTAAGGAAGTGCAAAATGAACATAAAGTTAAAAATGCAAATGAATTAAAGAAGTTAAAAATGATTTAAAGAATTGAAAAATTAAAATGAATAAAAAGAACAAATGAATAAATTTGGAATAATATATACAATAATAAAAAGAAATACATGAGTGGGAGGAGAAGAGAAAGAAAGACAAAGAAATCGATGAAGGAGAGGTAAAAAAAATTGTGAAAGAAAAAAAAAAGAAAGAAAGAAAATGAATGAGTGTTTGAGTTAACAGGAATTCTGAATTGCTGGCCTGAAACAATTTAGGGTCAGGGTTAGATAAATGACTTCATCATCCATTTTCTTTAATACCTCAGTTTTGCTTTTCTGTCCCCCTCCACCCCACCCACGCCTCCTACTACCACCACCAATACCACTACCACCTTTACTCTCTCTCTCTCCCTCCTCTTTCTCTCATGGCAAAGACAAATCAATGAAGATAGAGAATCTGTGAACAAGAGGAATTTATCACACAGATGCATGAGGTAGCATTAACAGCAGGAAGAGGACAAATGAATGAATGAATGAATGAAAGGAGGAGGAGGAGGAATGAAGGAAGGAGATGGAGGAACGAGTGAGCAAAGAAGCGGATGTTGGAGGTGTCTGAGATGAAGAATCAATACCAAAAAGAAGGATCAAGCTTAAAGAAGGTGGATTTATAGACTCTAAAATGGTAGCAGGATGGTTACAATGGTTATATTAATGCTGGCCATGGTGGTAGTAATTCAGGGGAGCTGTAGTAGCACATTTGGGATTATAAGGAAGCTGTGGGGTGAGAGAGGTGAGGTTAATCAAGAAAATAATGTGACCATTAGTTGTTATGACTATGATTATGTAAAATAATGTTAATTATCCTGAAGATGGTAATCTTTATGTCACACGGTGGTGATAAGAGTAGCGATAGAATTGATTTATAAAAGTCATTTATTGACACATCAATTCCTATATAATGGTCATGTAAGACTAAACAAGTTATTTTAAATAGATTCTCACAGTCTTAAATCACATGTGATGCTTTTAATTAAAACATGATTTCATGGCACACTGATTGCTATATAATGGTCTTTAATCCCCAATAGGTTTTTAAATAAATTCTTTATAAAAAAAAAAGTAAATAGGTAGAGTAGCCTATTGTCAGCTAGACAGTGAGGGAGTCTATCCCCTTTTCACTAGCACTAGACTAAAGAGATAGTTCTTGCATCTGAGATAGAACACCACACCTACCATTAGCTCCCCATTTTACTGCACATATCCAAGCTGTGCTACTCATGCACTGAGTTGGCAAATACCTTGGGGTTCTGAGACGGATCCTCTACTGTCTGAGCTAAACTAACCCCTTATATATATATTATATTCTAAATCACAAATACAAATCTATTTAACTCATTGTGGTTCTACGGCACATCAATTCCTCTATAATGGTCATATAATGTTAATAATTTATTTCAGATTCATAGAATTGATTTATAAAGGTCATTTATTGACACATCAATTCCTATATAATGGTCATGTAAGGCTAACTAAGTTATTTCAAATAGATTCTCATAGTCTTAAATCACATGTGATGCTTTTAATTAAAACATGATCTTTATGATTATGGCCTGTAATCCCAAGTAAGATAATAAAATGATATTGCTAAAATAAAATGTTTCTACCTCTGTACCATAAGGTTTGTTCATTTTATGGCATGTCAACACTCTGAAGCTTAGTTTACATACTGAGGCAAAATATCAATTGAATGAAGTTGTTTTGTGCTTTATCTATGTTTCCTCAATTTTAATCACATTTTGTTGGATTTGCACAATCTGTTACTCCTCATATATGTATTGAAGAATAACTAAAGTTCCAATTACCGTCGAACTGGGAAGACAAGGCAACAAACGATTGTAACTCAAATACAAACTTGAATGCTACAAGGTCCACTGCAGAATGACAAAGTATATATAAGACTCCACAGTGTCATTCAAATCAACCAGTCAAGCAACCAATCAGAACTCAAGGAGTGGAATCACCCAAATCACCCAGATTCATGAATGGATCATTCTTGATTCCTATTTATACCAGCTGTCTTGGACACTGCTTGAGTTGTACTTAATTAGCTGCTGTTATTAAAACTAGACTAACTGACACCAATATGTATGTATTTTATATTTTCCAGTCAGAATTTTCCTTTAGATTTTTCTCGATGAAACATTGGTACATAACTACTGCTAATATTTGGTTTTTTTAACCAGCTCTATATATGTATTGAGCCCTTTTATATATTCGTTATTATTCCAACTCATTCAGTTTCTTTCTTTTTTTTTTTTTCCAACAGTACAAATTATGACTTGATTTTTTTGTTTTTTCCATTGAGTCATTCTTTCTTTAAAAAACAATTTTTATATATATATATATGCTCCCCATCCCCTAGGGTTGAGCACTCTGGGGGGGGGGGATCTCGCTGACGGCCGCCAACTCAAGCGTAAACGCAACACTCTTCTATATAAAGAATGGAGCACTCTGTGACGGCCTTTACATACAAAGCGATGTGTGTATTAAATCAGTTAAAATCCCCTTCCCATTCTGTAAGTGAAAACCGCCTAATGGTTAAGGTGCCGGACTGACACCCAACCGATCGGATTTCAATTCCGGCTGTAGGTAGCTTACAAAATGTCTAGCCACACTGAAGAGACTTGATAAGTCGAAACACGTATCAGTGGATGACCCTATATATATATATATATATATTTCTATAATTTTCTCAGTTTCTCATTTATTTCACACATCACTAAATCCCAAAAAGATATATTATAGACATATATAACACACACACACACATTATATATATATATATATATATATATATAATAAGTAATCCACAGACACGTGTTTCGAAGTATCACTTCTCATCAGTGTGGTTATACATTAACAGCTACCCCTGGCCAGGTTTGAGACCCGAATGAACTTTCTTTCACCAATCCTCTTTCCCATGTGGTATATATATATATATATAGATAGATAGATATAATATATAATATATACACTGAAAATTAGACACATCAGATATACCAAGAAAGAAGCATACATAGACTCCACAACCACACACACATTATATATCTTTATGATATAGAAAATGATATTATATTAAAAAATATATAAAATAAGTTTTATAATAAACTAGAATTTTCTTTTTCTTATAATCAATAATGTGAATTTTGATTATTAAAAAAATTGAAAAAATTTTGAGAATTTTAATGGAAATTTATTTGTTACTTTTTGAAAAAATATATTACGGAAATAATAAATGTTGATTTTTATCTTGTTGACAAAAATCAATGTGACAAGCAGAAACTGATTATTAAATAAGTTATTATTAATCTGAATCTAGTTTGGCACAAAGAAACAAATATGGGACACACAGTGAGAATTGAACTCACTACCAATGGTCAACTAACCAAGTTTGTTAACTGTAAATTATTATGTACAAGTGGACCTGTGGATATATCACAGTATCAGAATCCAATTATTACAACATTTGATATGTTTACTTTAGAGCTATTTCAAGATAGTTCAATATGTAAAAAGTGTAATAATCTTGATTTAACTCTTTCAAACTTTTTTTTCTCCTTCTTTTCATCTTTTCATTATGAAACAGATTAGCATTATCGCTTCTGCACGCTCACCCCCTCTGTCTTTCCCTTACTCTCTTTCTTTCTTATAACATTTTTTCTTTGCAGCATGATCTTTTTCTTACCTTTCTTTCTTTATAATAAAAATGGAATGGTCCATTATTTAGCTGAGGTGACAGACAATAAGAATTTGGCAGATAAGCAACATTAGATAATCAGGATTTACATTTTTGCATATCATCTTGGATGATTTGGACAGTCTCATTTTAACCAGAGGGTGTTGCAGGATTATAATGGTCGGAAGATTAAGGAACATGTGTATTAATATATAGATTATAACTGGTATAACCAGTTATCCCTCTCTCTAACTTTATGGATTGAGCCAAGCAGCAGGAGCATAGATTTGTATACCCTCCTCCAACCCAAAATGGATGGAACCATTAGACACTAGTTAAACACATTGCAATTTCTCCTTGAGAACTTAACTCTGACTTGCCTGGAGGAATTATATTTATTTACTAAGTGAGGCTTAGAAGCAGCACAAGGCTAGAAGTAAGGTGCACCCAGTGAGAATTGAACTCACTAACAATGGTTTGCTAATCTAGCTTTCTAACCATTAGATAACGTGAGGTGCCCCCTGGAGGAATTATAACCCTTCTACACCAGACCTTAACACTTATCACTAACCATTACATTACACAATTATTCTTTATTGTAACTGGTATAACCATTTATCCCCCTCCAACTTAATAGATTGTTCCCAGCAGCAGAAGCATAGACTTGTATCTCCTCCTACCCAAAACCATTAGACACTATTTAAAGTATTTAAACTATTGCAATCTGTCTCTGAACATTTAACTCTGACTTGCCTGGAGGAACTATAACCATTCTACACCAGACCTCAACACTTATCACTAACCATTACAATACACAATTTACCTGTCAAAAGCAAATAAATTGCTTACTAAAATTGGAAAACCATTTCTCAATAGAATACATGAAAGTAATATTGTTACATAATTTATGAACGTGCCTGCAGTTAGAATCTGAATTAAGGGCCATTAACTTTGAAATAACGGGGTCCCATGGAAAATTACTGGTGATGGTTAATAAACTTTGACCCCCTAAAAGGTGCACAATTGCACAAATAGTTTCTAGTTTAGAGCAGATGCGGCCCGGCTTTCAAGCAGTGTAGACATATTGTCAGCTCCAGGGTCCATCTCTCTCCACAGTGGAATCATGGGCTAAGAAATAAAACTTGATCAAGTAGAGCCAAGTCTTGTTATTAATTGAATATTAAGACAAAGACAAGCCCAGCAAGAAGAATTGAAAAAGATTGTTTGTTTGTTTGTTTTGTTTTACGGCATATCAACCTCAGTGGGTCATTTAATGCCGATAAAGTTTTGAAATAAATCAATTCTTAATGGATAATACAATTTTTTTATAAATACATTTTTCTATTTAACCCATAGATGGGACCCTAACAGGCACCACCACTCCGGGTCAGAGTGGACCAGGGAGCAATGGTGATGAATGGGGTGCTCCACATTCCCCAAACCTCCAGAACTGGAACCTCACCATCAGAGAGTTTAACTTCATTCCCAGGACATGTAGACCCGCAGCCACCCCTTCTAGCACCCATATGATAAAAAGGGGTTGGGGCTTGCCATAAGGGCAATAGGGTTGGGAAAATCATATAGGTGCTAGGGCTTGACGTGACCAGCCGATTGATCGGAGGGGGCCTCTCCGACCACCCGTCTAGCAAAAGATAGGGCCAAAGTGGAGAATTGCATGTCATGAACTGCTCATCCACCTGGGCTCTATCCTTAAGCATCACGGGTCGTCACCCATGGCCAACAGGTGGCCCCATTGGGGGAGTCTTACCCCTCTGCAGAGGTGCATTCTAACGCCCCAGCCGACAGGGCGGAATTGAAAAGAAGAGGAAAACCAGCCCTTAATAGAAGTCAACCAAATAACGTGGCAGCCAAAGAACTAGACGAGTTACATAACATAGACAAAGAATCAGAGGCAGCAATGTAAAAAGTAAGAACTATTGTCTCCTATCTCTATTCTATCTGCCTGTCTCTCTCTATTATACACCAAAGATGATTCTCCACAGGTTATATACACCTGAGTAAAAGGAATATATAACAATTTGACTATTTTTCTTTCAAAACAGAAACTTATAAAAAGTAAAGTTAAGAAAAGTTGGTGGAGTTGCCTATTGTCGGTATCAGCCGGACAGCAAGAGAGTCTTTCCCCTTTTCACTAGCACTAGACCAGGAGGTGTACCTCTCTGCAGAGGGGCAATCAGCATATTCCACAGTCCCAGTTGACAGGGCTATTCAGTACATGGTATAGAATTACTAAATAATAGTTTTAGCATTTAAGATTAATTTAACTAGCAAGAATATGTGCCCTCCAAGCATAAATATTTAAGTTTTAAGGTAATGAAATATTAAATTAGAAAGACTAAATTAATTAAGAACGCATATAAATAGATTACACTTATTTTCATTGGTTTCTATATAAAAATCATTCATTGGATTGATTTTAATACATTGGAGAATAAAACAATAATATTAGAGATCAATAACACCAAGTAATTATTTATTAAACCCAGTTTTGTTAAAACCAGTATGCAAATTAACCACACCGTATATTATGTAAACCTTTATTTCTTAGTTATATATAAGACACCTTGCTGGATTTTAAACGCACTAATAACAGGGGCTGTTTTGAAGCAAATCCAACTCAGATTTTCATAGAGACATCGCTAATACATAAGATTTATGCTATGTATTAATTAATGATTTTGACTATGACCAGAGATTCTGATAGGTACGCGTCCTGCGTCCCTGATGCATAAAAGTCTAAAAGGACGCAGTAAAATCATATCCATGTGATTCAGTGTTTTTATTTTTTCTTCTTTCACCATTTCATGCTAACTGTAAATACATTTCAATAGTTTCTTAGAAATGAATTATACTGGATAGGTTACAAGGTAGGAGTTAGATAGCTTTAGTTGTTTCCCCAGATCATAAATAAAAACCCTACAATTTATTAAGAAACTTTAGTTGGGACCCATCAAATTTCAAAGCAAATATGTGCGTACCAGGATGCACTAAATCAAAAAACTATCAGCATCACTGTATGACAATAAATTAAATACTCATTGATAAGCTTATGCAATTCCAGAGAGTATTGTGATGTAAGCAGTGATGTGGTTTTGGTTGCAGACAGACATACACTGAATCTCTATTATAATAAGATTAGACTTCAAGGAAAAAAATTAATAAACTAAAATCTATTTTAACTGAAGTTGAAGACTGTATAAAAAATGTAAAAAAAAATTTAAGACAAATGCAAAGGGATTTAGAATTAACAAATACTGGATTAGATGGAAAGAGCAGCAAAGAGAAATGAAATTTAAGCAAATTAAAGTGGAGCATGATCTCACCTCAAAACGTAATCTTCTGACCAACTTTCCAAGAAATGATAATTAGGAAATCAAATCAGCAAAGGAATAAACTTCAGTATGTGGTATAGCATTACACCACAGAAGTATTATAGTACAGTTGTTGGTTATTTCTGATATAAGGTGTGTGCCACATGTCTGCTTCTACATATAGACTCGCCGATAACCATGTGACCAACCTATTGTCCAATCACTGGCAGTGCTCTGCTGCTGATATTATTATTTATACTGACTGTTCTGGTCATACCTACACACATTGCCTTCAGCCTTCATGGACGACGGATCATAGGATTATATCACTGGACCTTTTGACACTACGTAGGATATAGTTCAGATTCACTTACCAAAGGATTCTATAGTTCAGGACTTATTCACTTACCAAAGGATTCTATAGTTCTTACCAAAGGATTCTATAGTTCAGGACTTATTCACTTACCAAAGGATTCTATAGTTCAGGACTTATTCACTTACCAAAGGATTCTATAGTTCAGGACTCACTTACCAAAGGATTCTATAGTTCAGGACTTATTCAGGATTCTATAGTTCAGGACTTATTCACTTACCAAAGGATTCTATAGTTCAGGACTTATTCACTTACCAAAGGATTCTATAGTTCAGGACTTATTCACTTACAGGATTCTATAGTTCAGGACTTATTCAGATTCTATAACTCAGGACTTACTTATTTACTTTAAGTTCTTTACAACTGGCCAAGGATGGCGACCAGATACTTAACAACAGTATATTATAGTATTACTAGAAGTGCCTGGGTAGAGGGATGATGATAAAAAGTTAGTTGTGCAGATCCAGACATGAATAAAATCTTCATTATTTTTGCGCAAAAAGTAAGCTCTGCTGATAATGAATGTGTATATATATTTACTTTGTCATTAATTGTTTTATCTTTTGTAGTTTCCTCTGGACATACATACACACAACTACCCTTTATATATGTATAGATAGATAGTGGAGGTGCTCATGGTGTAATGGTTATCATTGTAGGATTTTTTTTAAAACAAAAGAAAAACTTGCAGGTAAAAGGTTACATTGTTTAAAGATCTTAAGAGAAAAAAAGAAAAAAGTATTGTAGATTGCTGAATAGTAAAAATAAATTATAAATAACAAATATAGGATTGGAACGAAAGTCTTTTCAGATACAAAGTAACATTTATTCAACCAATTTGGTTAATTTTGGTTAGATAAATACTATTTTGTATTGGACAAGACTTTCATTCCAATCCTATATATCTTTAGAATATATGAACTATCAACATCAAACAGTTTAAGATTTCAAGATGAGATTTTTTGATGATCAAAGAAGCTGCTTCTACAAGCCAACTAAATGTTGGTCTAAGCCACAATACAACACTGGTTTCTTTTTCCCAAAAAATAAGGTTAAAAAAAACAAAAAACAAACCATACAGGTCAATGGTTACTTTGTTTAAAGATCTTAAGAGAAAAAAAATGTAGATTCTTGAATATTAAAAATAAATATTATATATATATATAAAATATGGGTGCTATATTTGTAAGTAGACAGCACTCAGTGTCATTGATAAAGAGCATTTATATTTGAGTTAAGGTAGCGTGGATATGTAGTCAACACCTGGTTACTGACAGTTTCTCGCTAATGCCATCTTCAGACCAAGAAACAGTCAGTAACCAGGTGTTGACTCCATGTCCATGCTACCTTAACTCATATATGTATGTATGTATATATATATATATATATATATATATATATATATATATATATGTGTTGTGTGTGTGTGTGTGTGTGTGTGTGGTGTATGTGCATGCAGCTTCATGTCATGGAGTAAATATTAGGTTTGGTTTGGTTTGGTTTGGTTTGGTTTGATTCATTTAACCCCTTACACGAATTATTTAATGCTTAAATGTTTGATTAAACTCATGATTATCTAAAGGTAAGATGATATGAAAATCACACATGTTGTTCAAATAAAGTTTGTTACACCTGATTAAGAACGTGACACATGGTCTTTGAGAATTTTTTGTTTAAAATATTCTCTTTTCATAAAAAGTGCAGTATAAATTAATCCCATTCAAAAACGGTCATAAACTCTTTTCTTATTAACAAAACATATGCTCTGAAGAAGATTTTAACAGATCAAAACATTCTAGTATCAGCATAATAAATAACTTTATTTGAACAACATCTCTGTGATTTTCATATTATCTTACCCTTATATACCGTCAGATTAATTTCCTTACTTTTAATTAATATCATGATTATCTATATTTTCAATTTTCCATTGTAGTCATTAGACAAAATTTTTGTCTTTGATAATCATCATCATCATCATATATATATCTTTAGAATATATGAACCACCAACACCAAACAATTTGAGATTTCAAGATAAAAAAATTTTTTTCTGAAATTACAAATATCAAATTTGCTTATTGACTCTGAAAAAGGGAAAATCTTCAGTTTGATAAGTTTTGTGGCAATTTGGGGGATGAAAAGAAGTTTTCAAATATGTTTAACTTGTTTGACCTTTTCTTCCTCTAAAGCAGAAGAGTTAATATTGGATAGAATAACTAAAGAATGTCTCATTGAACAATAAAGTGTCCATCATGTCAAAACAGACAATTAAGTGCAACAGAATTCACAAAGAATAACTCATAAGGATATTAATTGGTATTTGTTCTTTCTTTGTACAAAAATCAATAATTTTTCTACATTGTGAAGTCTTTATGTATCTGGTTTTGATGTAAGGGAACAACTCTGTCAGTTGATAAATAACCCCTTTACGTCTTTACAATTAGGCAAAATGTATTGCGTACAAAGACAGTAAACTAGTCTTTTTGATATATACAATCAATAAATCACTACAATTTTAGAGGCATTGTTGGCCACACTAAAAGAAAACAAAAGTTGTATTCGTAAACAATTCTATATTTCCTAGCAGATTAGCAGGTTTTGTTCTAATGAACAATGGCTTTTATAGATTCTTTTTTTTTTAAATAAATAAATCAATAATTTTTTTTTCTTTTTACACACAGACATGATTTTTATTGACAACCATTATTAATTTCTGACTAGTGTTTCTTTCATCTTGATTTCAGTTGCTTTTTATTACAACTATTCAGACTAGGAATTGCAAGGTTCCTGTTTTTTTTTTTAAATAGATAATCAATTCTTTTTTCTTTTTTTTTTTTTTTGAGGGAGGGGGGCAAATGGCTTATTGTTAGTATCAGCCGGACAGCGAGGGAGTCTATCCCCTTTTCACTAGTGCTAGACCAGGAAGATTGTTTTTGCGTCAAAAGTGGAGCACCACACCTACCATCAGCTCCAGTTTAGTTCAATCGGAAGAGCATCTGCCAATGAACCACAAGGTCCCAGGTTTGATACAGGCCCTCACTAAATCAGTGTATGAGTAGCACAGCTTCGGTAATCTCATCTGATTTCAATACTTTTTGACACACCGTATGTGTATATATATATATATATATATATATATATATATACACACACACACACACACATATATTATATATGGTATTTGTGGAAAAGGTGACTTACCGGTGAAAATGGTCACAATGGTTAGTTGATGCAAGTTTCACAATGATAAGACAGCAATATAACAAATATAAAGTGCTCAATACGTGAGTAGAGCAAATTTATTATAATAATGGTACACAGTAATAACCTACTCGAGTTTCACCATAAGGATCTTCATGGTTAAATCCACTGGATTAATCAAGATATTGATTAATTGCAGTCGATTGCATGTGTGTATTTTTTTAACCAACTGTCATCCCAAAAAAAGACACACATGCAAAAAAAGTACACACGTGCAATTGACTGCAATTAATCAATATCTTGATTAATCCAGTGGATTTAACCCTGAAGCTCCTTATGGTGAAACTCGAGTAGGTTATTACTGTGTACCATTATTATAATATATATATATATACACATATATATATTACACATATATTTTAGGAGTCTAAAACACATAGCCCATGTGTCACATGTATCCAGCATTGGAACTTGTTTTATTTGTTTTTGTTAACCCATATTTTTCCTAAAACTTTGGCATTTAATTAAAGAATTATTTTCTATTTTTATTCACAGTCACCAATTTGCATTAGCTCACATATTTCCAGACACTTACTGTCACATGCAATTATTTTAAACTACTTCTCAGTATTAAAATTTCTAACTGAAAGAAACATTTCTTATTTCTAAAATTAAAAATCTGTCGTAAAAATAAAGTTTCAATTAAAATATTAAAAATTTGATACTCAGATTTAATGATTTTCAGAGGTTATTTTAACCTGAGTCATACCATAGGATTTTGCTCCCTGCCCCATCAATACAATGTTAAACTGCATCTAATGGTGAAGGTGAAGTTCCAATTCTGGAACTCTGGGGAGTGGAGTACCCCTTAATCGCCATTACATCCAGGTCCACTCTGACCCAGAGTGGTAGTACCTGTTAAGGTCCTGTCTAAGAGTTAAATAGAAAAAATGTGTTTTTAAAAAATTTGAGTTTGAAAAAAATGTGAATATTATCAAGAAGGAATAAAACAAAATGTCTTCAGTATAAAATAACCCAACAAGGGTTGACATGTTCTAAAACCAACCAAAACATTCTTTTGAGTCTTTAGGTTTGTGAGACTTCTGATTTTATATATCATTACTGTGTTTAAAGATTGTAGTATCTATAGAGGGAGATGGGGTATCGATATCTGGGATAGAGCATATATAAGTTTATGGTAGTATGGACATGAAGTCAATGGTGCTTGGTTACTGACAGTTTCTTGCAATTTTAAAACCAATATATAGGCAGTATAACAAATAAATTAAAACATATTGTAACTGCAGAGATAAGTTATATATAACTAACAGTACACATGCAAATATATATATATCTCAACTCCTCCACATAAGCAGGATGTGACTCAAGGTCAATTTCTTAAGCAGTGTTTAACAGGTTTAAATTAAGAGTCTCTTTCTCCTACAGTGGTCGCCTAACCAAGGTTAAAGAGCCCAGTCCGCTTTACTATTTACCCATAGCTGAAGAGAGAATAGTTGGTTTTATACCCTTCCTAAGGGTATTAGTGCTATGGGAAATGCAAATTGCTTTATCAAGGATTTGAACTTGAATTGCTGTTCATTTCCTATGATGATAACCATTACACCACACACCTCCATAAAGTAAGTGAAGTTGTCGCGGTGGCCTAAAGTCGGTATCAGCCAGACAGCGAGAGAGTCTATCCCCTTTTCACTAGCGTTAGACCAAGAAGATTGTTTTTGCATCCGAGGTGGAGCGCCACACCTACAATCAGCTCCTCACTTTACCGCACAGATCCACGTGCTACTCATACACTTAGTTGGCAAGGGTCGATATCGAATCTGGAACCTTGTGGTTCACCTCCATAGTGCATACATAATACATTAAAAAAAAAAAATTAATGTGTAACCAAACAGGAAGGAAAATACAAAAAAAAAGACATGAAATGAAATACAGTCCATTTCATCAACTATTCTTGAAAGAATGTAATATGGATTGTTCTTCATCAGGGTGGCCTAAAGTTGGTATCAGCCATATAGCGAGGGAGTCTATCCCCTTTTCACTAGCACTAGACCAAGGAGATTGTTTGGGCATCTGAAGCAGAGTGCCACACCTACCATCAGCTCCTCACTTTACCGCACAGATCCCCGTGCTACTCATACGCTGAGTTGGCCAGGGCCGGTATCGAATCAGGAATCTTGTGGTTCCTACTCGAACGTTCTACCGACTGAGCTAAACCGACTGAGCTAAAATGCTTAAAATTGCTTCAATTTTTTAAGATTAATTTTTTCTTTTTTTCTGTAGTGTTAGAACAAGAAGTATAATAGACTTCTTAAACTGGAGGCATCAACTGCCTCCAATGCATACTGGGTATAAAGTGGTGGCACAAAATCACCCACTATTGCAACGCCAACTGGGATGGATGGGTCACACCATGCCTGCAGATAGACTCCCTCATAAAATACTTGGTGAACTCACAGATGGCACGCGAAGGACAGGAATCCTCCAAGGCAAAAGCGGTTCAAACACCATATTAAGACAACGCTGAAGAAATGCACCATCAAACCTTCGAGCCTGTAAGATCTGGCCTCCAACAGGGTTGGTGAGCCATGTGCCGCACAAGAGCTGAGCCGCTCAATATCGAGATTAACAGGGCTGCAGAGCAGCAACTTCTTCATTATCAAGAACCAGCAATTGCAGATGGGAATTTCCCTTGCAATGTGTGTGACCACATCTGCAAGTCAACTATTGGACTAACCAACCACCAGAGGGTCCACAACTGTTGAAGACATGAAGTGACGTCATTGTCGTTTGTGACAGACTTCTAAAAGAAATAGACTTCTAAATTTCACTTGTCAGCGTTTTGTGTCAATAAACTTATTTTCATTTATCTCTGTTTTTCTTTCAGTTTCATTTGTCAGAGTCACTGATGTTAGAAATACTTAAAGCTAAATTCTAAATTACTAAATTTTTGAAAAGGCATTTTAGAGAAGAAGAAGAAGAAGAAGAAGAAGAAGAAAAAAAAAAGACAGCTTTAAAAGTCTGAGACAAAAAAAAATGCCAATAATAATCACATTTGCCTAACATTAAAAAAAAATAATGCTTTTTAATCATTTATTTATATTCTTAAAACAGTTCTGTCTCAACAAAATTGAAAAGCCATAAGGTATACCTAGTGCAGACTTTACTTGCAAATATTAACTTTAACCCAGATTTACGGAGATTAAAATCAGGTGAGGCCCACATTCCTATTTGGGAATCATCTTGTGAGTTCCCACTGAAATTCAAAGAAAACAAAAAGAAAATTGTTATGCTTTTACATACAAAGAAATTATAGATTAAGAATTAAAAGATGGACTTGGATGTTGATAATTAACAATGGATTCTTAGTGACAGTTATCTCTAGGCTGCAGTTTCAATCCTGGTCAAGGGTGACAGTAACATAGAGTAATTAACAGAGCTTAACACTTATATCCAGTCATGGTTAACGGAATGAGAACAGTCTACCCCTGTGGTTAGGTTTGAAGTTCTGTGAAGGCTCTTGATTACGACAAGAAGGTTCCTGTGTTCGAAGAGAAGGTTCCCAAGTTCAAGGAGGTTCCCGAGTCCAACAAGAAATACCTGAAGAAGGATGGAGGGCACATTAGCCAAAACTTTATGCAGATAATACAAATAATACAAACAATGGATTTATTTAATTCAGGGCAGAACTAATATTTCTACCAAAACTGACTTAAAACACAAACTTGTGGGGGACCAAATAAAGTGCAACTATCCATGTGTCATCACCGACTCCTTCTCCACTTCTGGTCTCTGATCCAGAATGCACTGTAACAGGAGGTAAGTAAAAGTAAAGAAGGTGGAGTAGCTTATTGTCGGTATCAGCTGGACAACAAGGGAGTCTATCCCCTTTTCACTAGTGCTAGACCAGGAAGATTGTTTTTGTGTCCAAGGTGGAACACCACACCTACCGTCAGCTCTCCATTTTACCACACAGAAGTTGTAGTACTCATGTGCTGATTTGCTGAGGGCCAATATCAAACCTGGAACTTTGTGGTTCAGAAGGTAAATCTCCCCATATTCATTAAGAGAAGCAACTCTATATGTTTTTGTTAGGATGGTTCTAACAAAAATATAAAAAACTTATTACAGATACTTGTTGTTTATATATCAAATTTTGATTCTAAGATATCAGCCAATTTATTTTCATTCATGACAAACTTATTTTGCTTATTCATAAAGATTTAAATTGCTTGTACAGAAAGATTTAAGAAACTTTATTTGGGACCCATTAATTTTCCCGGGGACTCATTCAAAGCAAATATGCATCCCAGGATACACTAAATCAAAAGGCTCTCAGCATCACTGATTGTACCAACAATAGGCCACTCTGCAGACTTTACTTTTGCTATATTCACTGGAATGGTTAGAAATTTTGTTTGAATCTCCAAGATGAGGAATTAGTATCATTCATTGAGACTGTCAGTGGTTCAAGATTTAACAGAAATCAAACCTCTCTCTTAGAGCAGTTCTTCTCAAACTTTTGAAAGTTGCAGACATCTTGGCATTTTTTTCATTGATGCACGGACTAGAGCAGGGATCACCAAACTTTTTTCACGGTGGGATGGATAATTGGAAAAATAACAATTATCATTGTGTTCAGTACTTGCTAGCCAGAACAAAAGCTCTGAGAAAAAGATGTAAAACAAAATTTATCTTTCATCGTTATATTCATGGATGAGTGGTGTAAGAAGCACAAAAACAAATTTAACTAACATATTTATTTTCAAAACATTATAAAAAGAATGCAACATTAGCAGAAAGGTTTAGTGAGATTTGTGAAACTGAAGTTTGCCTTTCAAGGTATCGTCAATGTTTGGTTTGGAATTGCTACATCTAGCAATAATTTTGTAACCTACCTACAGTAATCAAGTCCATGAAGATTTAGTAAGCTAAACATGATATTTAAATTTAAATGGTATCAGAACGTCTTGTGTTCCATACATTTTAACAAACAAATTCAAGTACCGTTGGCTGGACTAGAGTATAGAATTTAAAAATTTGTTAAACTACGAATAAAAAGTATTTATGCAGGCATGTTAAAATTAGATTTATTTAATACAGAAATCTATCGTCAATATAAACTAACCCCTAGTGTACAGTCAATGGGAACAGTTTGTCAAGTCTTGGCTCTATAGAAGAGAGTGTCACACACAATGGTTCTCAAATATCAAATTGTTCCTGTACTTCAGTTTTATCATACTCATTGTTGAAAAAGCAGCATGTGGGGCAATTGCGGACCCGTAGGTGGTACTCCTAGGACAGGCACTGGTCCGGCAGACTGTCTATGAGAAGCACTGTCTTAGAGAGCACACCAGAATCCTGATAGATAAGCTGAAAGTGGTGTTGATGTTTGTGTATAAATGACACTTCCAATTGAGTTCTAACATATATCACTAGAAAGATTTAGCTAGGGGTTCGCAATTATCTCCTGTAATGGAAAATATATAGATGGAATACTTTGAGGAAATATTTCTAAGAAAGCCAATCCTATTGCTAAGTTACATAGATGATACCTTCCTATTCTGGCTTCAAAAGGATAATGTTCAATACAGTTCACAATAGAAAAGGAAGAGAAAAATAAATTATCAATCCTGGATGTAAGAAGAACTTGAACAGAAGATGGATTCAAAACATCTGTATGTGTCGTTTATTTACCCATGGACAGAATGCAACACAAGGTCAATTTCAACTCTTTGCCTACTTTATATATTTACCAACCCTTCCACACGAGCAGGATGTGACACAAGGTCAATTTCTGAAGCAGAGTTCAACAGGTTTGAATTCAGAGTTTTCCTTCTCCTAGACCGGTTGCCTAACCAAGGTTAAAAAGCCCAGTCTGCCCTACTATTTATTCATAGCTGAAGGATTCATACCTTTTTATTCATCCATAGGTGGAGGATTCATACCTTTCCCAAGGGTATTAGCGCTAAGTGAAATGCAATTATCACATCCAGGATTTGAACTCAGGGCAACGAGTCCATTTCCCATGACTTTAAACATTACACCACACACTTTGCATACTTTAAGCCACTCACAGCAGCTCTCCCATCACTGTGATCCTACTTTTGTTTTTTCAGGGAACCAACCCTGAGACTGGTATTTAATCCTTTTCAAAAAGGGAACCATCTAAATAAAAATTTGGTACAGCCATGGGGGAAATTTGGTAGGCAAAGAGTTAAGTGGCATAAAGCTGGTTTGGTTTCTTTATTTAATGGCATATCAACCATCATAGGTTATTTACTGCCAAAGCCATGCTTGTAAAAAAACAGTAGTGGAACTATTCAACCCATAGCTGGGGGGGGGTGAAGAGGTTCATACCTTTAAATACTCTAAACACTTTGTATTGAGGAAGAGATCAAGGAGGAGGAGGGAGAGTAGGAGCTCTCAAAGTAGTTTTTTTGACTAATAAGAAGAGAGCCCCTTTGGTTGGAATTCAGAGTTTTCCTTCTCCTAGACCGGTTGCCATACTAAGGTTAAAGAGCCTAGTCTGCCCTACCATTTACCCATAGCTGGAGGTAGAATAGTTGGATTCATACCTTTCTCAAAGGTATTAGCACTACATGAAATGCAAACAGCCTCATCCAGGATTTGAACTCATCTCGCCATGAACATTTCTTATGATAATAACCATTAAACCACACACCACCAAGTCCAAAAGTGAATGTAATAGCATGACTGGAGTTTGAACTATATTACTACGATGCTGCAGTCCAACATGTTAGACAATACGCCAAAGAGACTCCCTACTGGCATAAAGTTGGTTTGATTTAAGAGTTTTCCTTTTTCTAGACTGGTTGCCTAACCAAGGCTGAAAAACCCAGTTTGCCCAACTATTTACCCATAGCTGGGGAAGAACAGATGAATTTGTGTCTTTTCAAAGAGCATTAGCATGAAGTGAAATGCAGTCTCATGCAGGATTTGAACTCATGTTGCAGATTCCATTTCCTACAGTATGCTAAGTGTGCCACCTAGTTCAAGACGTCTGTACATTGTTTGTAGACCAACAGTCACCTGACAATACCTGAACTTTTGTGGGGGATTAAAATAAAATTTTAACAAAATAAAAATAACAAATTCCCATGAGCCTTCACCAAAAGAACCGTCCGCGCATGTGCGAGAAAAAGGACCAACCCTGGTCCCCAAGATATAATCCCTCGGCCATTTTGAGCTTAGGCCTTAACTGTGTCTAGTCACCACTAGTAGCCAGGGAGATATTCCCTTGCCATGTGGCTTCTATGACCAGTAAATAAAGCCTAAGTCATAAAACCACCTTCTGTTTTTGTCTCTTTCCTTTCATTCATTGAATTCCTTCCTTTTCAGTACAACCACCAAGTAAGATGGGGTTAAAAGCAAAACCCTAAGAACACACACCAAGAATATCCAGCTACCTTTAAACCTTAAAACACAAAACCCATACTCATCAAGTTGCAGTTTTGATTTGTATTTTATACATGGAAAATTATAAAATCAAAACATATTAGGTATTATTTATTTGTACAAACTCTCCAACATTGAAACTCAGTAAGCAAAAATATGAATGTATAGCAGTTGAAAAATATAATTATTTATATAGTATTTAGTATAATAAATACTATTTATATACATTTGTATAGTTTTACTTGTGGTTACAGGGTGCTGTACTGTTTGGTATCAACTAATATGTAATAACATACGTTTTGATTGTATAATTTCCAATAAAAAATTTTTAAAATCTTGATATCTCTTGTTTCGAGGAAAATTAATTTTTTATAGAAAAATAATTGTTATGGATATTCTTATTCGTGGATGATACTGTATCTTAACTGTTTGATATATATATATATATATCTGGTGATTGTAAAATATGTAAACAAATGTATGTATTTAATAGTTTAAACACCGCCCCTTAATGGCAGCTGTCAAATGGCTGAGAGGTTAACGAATTAGGCTGAAGAAAAGTCAGTTGGGCTTCACTTCAGGTCGGAGGTAGTTGCTGTGTCTAGCCATACTGAAGAGACATGAAATGTTGAAACAAGGTGTCTGTGGATGACTTTATATATATATAATGATTTTTTTCTAAACTTTACCTTGCCTATCTATACATGAAACTAAGTCAAAATTATATTAACTAGCAAAAAAAAAAAAATGCTCCTTCCGGGCACAAGTATTTAACTTTTGATATAATTAAATACTATATTGAATTAGAAATACTAATGAAATTATTTCTCCGAATTGGACATATGGTGTAGTGGATATAGGCATTAGGTAAATATAGTTCTAAGAGACATTTATTTCTAGGCTGCAGGTTCAATCCTGGTCAAGGGCGACAGTAACATAGAATAATAATCAACACAGCTTAACACTTGTACCCAGTCATGGTTAACAGAATAAGAACAGTATAGCCTCATGGGTTGAATAAAAGTTCAAAGTTCTGTGAAGGCTCCTGATTATGACAAGAAGGTTCCAGTGTTTGAAAAGAATGTTCCCTCGTTTGACAAGAAATACCTGAAGAAGGCTGGAGGGCACATCGGACGAAATGTTGTACAGATAACAATAAAGATGAAGACAATAGTCCGAATAATTCAAATAATACTAATGAAATTATATACAAACACAAAAAAGATTACTTATTTTTACTTTATTCTACCTGATTTCAATATAAAATTATACATAGGATTGCTTTTAATATGTTTGAGAATAAAAAATATTACTAGAAATCAATAGCACCAATTAATCATTTATTCAACATGATTTTGTTAAAATTGGTATACAAATTATTCACACTATATACTATATAAAAATTTCTTAATGATATATTACACATATTGCAGGATTTTAAACACATTAATTACATAGGTCTTTCGGGGCCTGTGTTTGTTAATGAAATTAACAGCGTCGATCCCAGGGGGCTATCCCCCCAGGCAACACCTGCCCCCTCGATTTAAAGGGGCAGGGTTTATTGCCCAGCGCTTGAGGTGTCCCCCTCGAGGAGGAATGCTGACGGGATCGACGCATTTTTTGTGTCTACCACCCATGAGCTTCGGCTTGTGGGTGGGCACGCATAAAAATGTCCTTGTGTCACGCCCTCATAAGTGGAGTGAGAGGCAAATACCTTAATAATATGGGTTGTTTTGAGGTAGATCTATCTCAGCAAGACCTTAATAGAGACATTGTTAATAAATGAGATGCGAATTAGGATTAAATAATGATTATTATTGAGAATATAATGTAAATGAAAAATTAAAATTTTTCAGTAAAAGGCGAGTTCCCATTAACGTATTCAAATTTAGAGTTTCATAAATTACTTTAACTTGGGTATAGCCAGGTGATCTTGTTAGTTCTTCATAAATTTAGTGTCTATGTATGCCATGGACTGATAGCTTGAAAACTTACCTTCCCAAAATAAATCAGAGTTAAGTTCTAAGCAGGTGAACACACAAACACAGAAATAGATAATTCATAAGAATTTAAGGAGTATGGAATAAGACATAAAAATATCTTAAGAGAAAAAGAAAAAAAAGAAAAGAAAATCTTCATAAAATTTCAATAAATTTTATTCAGTTTGAAAATAACCCAAATTAGTCGAGCAAGTGGATAAATTTTATGGAAAAAAAAGGTTAATTTTATCATTGTTCACAGATTTTTCTTTTCTTTTCTTTTCACATTTAGAGAATTAGGTGGGAATAAAATAATAAAAATCATTTTTTTTCTTTTTAAATAGAAAGATAAATTCAAAGTTGATTGACTAAAAATAGTATTACCCACAAGTGATTGTCTATGTAGGTTTTACATGGCATTACAAACATTTCTGATTTTGTTCATCGATCTATACATATATAAAGGACATTTGGTGCATATCCAGAGGAAACTATGAAAATGCAACAATTAATAACAATATATATATATATATATACACACATTCACTATCACCAGAGCTTGCTTTTTGTGCAAAAATAATGAAGATTTTATTTATACATGGTAAGATATTTAAAAATTAGGATTTGAATAGTGAGAGAAAGTCATTGGTCGGGGTTTGTGATTAAAACATAAATCATTAATGTAAGACTAGAATAATCAATGGATCTGCAAAACTAACTTTTTATCACCCCCCCCCTGCCCAGTTAATGCCGGGTAGCTGCTTCTAGTGGAGGCATGTGGTGTAATTGTTAGAATCATAGGAAATATGGAGTTCTCATCTTGAGTTCAAATCCTGGGCATTGCTGTTTGCATTTCCCATAGTACTAATACCCTTGAGAGAGGTATGCATCCAACTACTCTCCCACCAGCTAGGAGTAAATAGTAGGGCAGACTGGGCTCTTGGTAAGGTCTAGGAGAAAAAACTGAATTCAAACTTGTTAAACTCCCTTAAAAATTGACCTTGTATCACATTCTGTTCATGCGGAGGAGGTTAGTAAATATGTACATATATCTAAGTTAAGGTAGCATGGACATGAAGTCAACGGCACCTGGTTACTGACAGTTTCTCGCCTATGTGATTTTCAGACCAAGTGCACTTGGACATAAGGTCAGAGACATTATGTATGTTATCTCTGAAGTAATTCATATAAAAATCACACTAATAATTAGATATCTCAATCATTGGTATGATTTTAATATAAATTACTTCAGTACTAAGTAATTTATATAAAAATCATAACAATAATAAATATATATATATCTTATTATAATGGAGATTGTGTGTTTTTTCTGTCTGTAACCGAAACTATATTACTACTCATGTCACAATTTCCTTAGTTATTAACGACACATTCTCCATGATTCTATTTCTATTTAAACCTCAATTAATAATAAAACTGTTTGACATTATTAATACTGTTGGCCTTACCTAAATACTAATAATATGCAATTGTATTTATATAGACAACAAAATACCAGTTTTCAGAGTAAACGGAAAGCTAATTTGCATATTGATATTAAAAAAACTGATTTTAATAAAAATATTATTGATTTCTAATTGTTTGGTTTTATCTTAATGAATATGAGTAAAAATCTCTTCAATAAATTCTAAAAGAAATTCATTAACAAGAAGAAATAACTGTAAATTTATTCTTTACTTCCTATTTTAACTAAATAGTTAAACTAGGAAAATTTAGCATTGAAAAATGGAAGTGATGAAAGAGTAAGTTTCAGTTGTTCTATTTTCCGATTATACCCCCTCCGTTTCAAATCTTTTTATCTGAATTCTTAATTAGTTTCATTAGCCTTTCTAATTTAATATGATATTTTATTACATTTAAACTTAAATACTTGCACCCGGAGGGTGCATATATTTGCTAGTATATATAATTATTGGTATGATTTTTACATAAATTACTTCAGAGACAACACACCTAATGTCCCGGATTCAAAGAAGCAATTTTTGAAAACAAAAGTAATATGTATTTTTCTCTTTCTCTCGCACACATACACACACGTTACAACTTAATATCATTAACCTAATAAAATGTTCATATTCATTAATAAGTTCATGTGTGATAGAAAAGTTGCCTGTTTAAAACATGGATTTATGAAATGTAGACAGGAATTTTCAGTTTTTTGCAGATAAATTCTGACTCTAAGTACAGTGCACAGATACTACACTTTAAAAAGAACTGGTATCTATGCATAATCATGTCCCCAGCTTTAGGTTAAATAGTACCACTACTGTTATTCTGTAAGGAAGGCTTTGGCATTAAATAACCCACAAAGGCTAATATGCCATTAAACAAAGAAACCAAACCATAATCCTATCATTTTTTTTTAATAAGAACTATGTTAGCCACTTAGAAATTAATCTTTTTTCTATCATGTGAGATGTCTTTTTATATGGATTCATGAAAAATGTTGGTGGGAGAATTAAATTGAAGAAAAAGATATTTAGTAGATGCCATAATGTATTTCCTTTTATAGTTGTTATTTTATTTATATTTTGAGACATTTCCTGAATAGAGAGAAAGCTTCCTTTTTCCCTCTAAAATATAAGATGTTCAATGGAACTCTTTAGTAGAAGAGTTAAAAATAATCATGTGAGTCATAGAGCTTTTCATTTTCTTTTCTTTTCATATTTCAGTATCTCAAGATATAGCATAAGAAATTTACTGTGTCACTTTTGTACAATTCAAAATGTAATGTCCTATAATGGTTTGATTTTAGAATTTTTCTGTGAAAGAATTTAGAAAAATGAAATGAATTGTAGATTACACCACAGGGTAAAGATGAGGTAGTTTTTACTTTTAGCTTTATGGAAAGGGTGCTGAAGATATTTGAAGATTTTATTTTTATATTTGGTAGATTTTCTTGATTTTAAAAACCGGTTCACTTATTTTCTGTTGTTTTGTTCTATTTTCAATTTAAAATTAAATAAATATATACATATATATATATGCTCCCATAAATTTGGTATGAGCTCTCTAAGGGGTAATTTAAATTAACTTTCACTACTAAGCATATAAGCAATGATTGTTTGGTCACAAACTAGATCTCTCGGTGATTGTAAAATATATAAACAAACCTATGTATTTAATAGTTTAAACATCAGCCCCGCTACAGTAGCTGTCAGTGGCCGAGGGGATAAGAATGCAGGCTGGCAAACAGTCAGTCAGAGTTCGACCCTAGCCAAGGATAGTTGTGTCTAGCCACACTGAAGAGGCATGAAACGCCGAAACACGTGTCTGTGGATGACTTATTAATATTATATATATATATATATATATATATATATATGGTGATTGCCACTTCTTGACAGAATAAGGCCATTTCTACAAGTTCGGCGGTTATTGCGCGGTGCCCAGGCGTTCAGCTTTATTTTTATTTACTGTTATACATATGAGCCTCTTCCTCGGTTTCCTCTCGTGTGCGACCGTACATGACTAAGAAACCCAGCCTTTGTCAGGCAGGCCCTGCCACACGCATCACATATATAGTCCGGCTTAAATGTAGGAAATGTATCCATGACGTTTGTCATGTGCCATTTGCGTAGGGACCGCTTCAGGATGGAGTGTTCGAGCCGTTTTATCTCAAAGCCCTTGCAGCTACCATAGACAAGTTTTCTCCATCCTGCGCGATTCGTAGCTATTCTCTCCCATTCATGAACGTTTATGTTGAGAGTTTTGATATTGTTTTTGATAGCATCCCTAAAACGCTTTTTGGGCTGTGCCTCGGACGCTTCCCACATTGCAGTTCTCCGTAGAACAATTGCTTCGGGAGTCTGCTGTCTTGCATTCTGGCAAGATGCCCAGCCCATATATATACATACATACATACATACTACCAAAAAGACCCTCCAGGTGGTGTAAAATTATTTTTTGAAAGATATTGTATGAGGGGTGGGGGAGTTAGAAATTCAATTCAGAGGGTTTGTATCATAAGTAAAATGATAAAATTTATTAAAGGAGTAAAAAAATAAAACAATTTGAAATGTAAACTTAGTTCTGTCCCCCTCAAATAAAATGTTGTGTGTATCTATTAATTATTAACTAAGTAATTATTTTGAATGTTTTACACATAAATTTTACACAAAATTGTTGGTATTTATTTATTTGTAAACTTTTTAGTTAACCTCATGATACTGAAAAAAAATGACTATTTATTGTTTGTTCTTTATTCTATATATTGACGATTTGGGGTAAAGTGATGTAAACAGATGTAGTTTTGGTTACAGACAAATTGAGACTGAATCTCCATTATCAATATAGATTTATTTACATGAACAAAGATACGAGAAATTTATCAGAAAATGTAATATAAAAAGAAATTAGATTAAATTTTTGATTGACTCATGTTATATACCCTACCTATGAACATTAATGGGTATGTCCCAATTCTCATAAATACGGGAGTATCATGCTGAGAAGTCTTATACCACTAGCAGTGGTTTACCTTCACACCGCTAGCAAATATTGTATTTTATTAATATTATAAAGATTCCATTTCATTTCCAACCTCCATTTGATTATTTCTCATTTAATAGCCTTTGTTAAGTTACAACACCTTATGAAGAAATAAAACTTCCCAGCTAATGTATTGATACCATTGATTTGCCCACTAACCACTTATAAAAATCCCTGTTGGCTGGGGCAATAGAATACTCTGACTAAGCCTCAGTAGAGGGGCAAAATCCCACCAATGGGCCAACCTGATAGTCATGGGTGGCAATACATAATGCTTAAGGACAGAATCCTGGTGACTGAGCAGTCCATGACATGCAACACTCCACTTTGGCCTTTGGCCAAGATGAATGATCAATTGGCTGGTCATGTCAAGCCCTAGCACCTATATGATTGTCCCTACCCTTTTATCATATATGTGCTAGAAGCAGTAACTAAGGGTCTTAGTGTACTGTGTATGATGTTAAACTGCATTCAGTGGTGAAGTTCCAATTCTGGTCCATCTACGAGTTAAATAAAAAAAATGAGTTTTAAAAAATGTATTTATAAAGAAATTGAGTTTTAAAAATAAGATTGAGTTTTTTTTTTTTTTTAATTGAATACCCATCAAGAATGAATAAAACAAAATATCTTTGGCATAAAATAACCCAACAAGGGTTGACATGCTCTAAAAAACATAATATAAGGATTCATTTTTCATTTTTTTAAATTTTTTACTTCTAATAATGTTATACTTTATTGATATCCCTCCTGCTATTGGTTCCTGTTCCATGCAAATCCCTTCTTCACAAGAACAGATGAAATGCCCCCCCCCCCGAGTGTTTTCCAACAATATATGACCTTGAGCTCTTCAAGTCCAAGATGAATAATTATCTTATTGGTCCTGAGATGTCACTCCCTGTCTATTATCCATCCATATTCCCATCTTTACTCATCCCCCACTCTTCAATCATCCTTCCTAATCATTTACCAATGTCTCACTGAAACATCATTGTAACCTTTAACTGAGCAGTGACCAATTTAGACTTGCTGGGGGTGAACCTTGGTTAAAAAAAAATAAGTAAAAAGTCTTTCACTTGCAAAAACTGGGAAATCACATTTAAGACTGACAGGTAGCAATGTTGACAAATATATATATATATATATATATATATATATATATAGATGAAGTGATAAGACAGGCATGAATATTTCTTTTAGGTTATTTTTTCTTAATTGTTCTCAACCTTAGATCATTGTCAGAGAAAAAGCTTGTGAAAAAAAATTGTTTTTAGAAAGTTTAAGAAAAAGTTTTCAAAGTGTCTGACAAGGGTCACAAAATGTACTGATGAAGTGACATGTCCATTTATTGAGTATATATAAGTTGGTGGCATTGTCGGTATTGGCCAGACAGCAAGGGAGTCTCCCTTTTTGCGAGCACTAGACCAGGGAGATTGTTTTTGTTTGCTGAGGTGAAGCGCTACACCTACCATCAGCTCCACATTTTACTGCACAGATCAGATTACCCAATTTGTGCTACTCATATTTTGAGTTGGCAGGGACCGGTATCGAATCAGAAACTTTGCGGTTCCTAGGTGGGTGTCCTACCAACTGAGAATGGTTATCATTGTATGAAATGGAATTGGTGACCAGTGTTCAAATCCTGGACAGATCTGTTGGTGCTTCACTTTGGTGCTAATGACTTTGGGAAAAGTATGAATCCATATGACCCCCCCTCCAGCTATGGGTAAATAGTATGGCAAACTGGGTTCTTTAGCCTTGTTTAGGTAATCAATCAAGGAAAAGGAAAACTGAATTCAAACCAGCTGAGTAACACATATGTAAAGAAGATTGTATATTACCATTCTCCTAAGTGGGATGAATCTGCTTACCTTGAATGTCCATTATTTAGCTGAGGTAACAACACTCATAAGAAATGAGAATTTCGGCAGATAAGCAACACCAGATAATCAGGATTTACGTTTTTGCATTTTTTCTTGGATGATCACATTTTTAACCAGAGGGTGTTGCAAGATGATAACAGTCAGTAGATTAAAAAACACGAGCATTAATATATATGTAAAGGGAATGACATACCAGTAAAAAATATTGGGTTGGTCTCAATATTTGGTTGGTATAAGTGTTACTTGGATAAGTCAGCGTTATAACAAGTATAAAGTGCTCAATAGGTAAGTAGAGCGATTTAGTATTATAGTGTGTACAGAAATAACCTACTCGAGTTTCACCATAAGGTTCTTCAGGGTTATGAACTCCCGCAGTTAACTAATTAATCAATATCGTGATTGATTCAGTGGATTTAACCCTGAAGATCCTTATGGTGAAACTCGAGTAGGTTATTTCTGTACACACTATAATACTATGTATATATATACTGTATCCTCATTTTCTTCTATAGGAGTAGAATTATATTGGAATTAGTTTTTATTATTTTTTTTTATTTTTTAGGTAGTACATCTTTGAATAGTATGAGGTAATATTTCTTGTGGATATTGCTATATCTCTTGCAACCAGGATGTGTGTTAGGTCCAGACCTAATGAAATCTAGAATTACTCCATGTAAGTTTCATAACTTTAGAACTTTTCAGAGCTGAGAACTTTTCAAATGTGGGGTAATGTGGTTGAATATTTCTATGTATTTCTCAGAAACTAATGCCCGCATGATGCCATTTTTTTATATGTTAATAAACAAAACAACAAAATTATTCATACACCCATCAATTTTGAATATTTCTATGTATTTCTCAGAAACTAATGCCCGCATGATGCCATTTTTGTTTAATATGTTAAGAAAAAAAAGAAAAGAAAAAAATAATATAAAACTCAATTTTCAGAAGGATTGGTTAAATACAACAATTTTGACAGGTGAATTATGCAAATTAAGAAAAAAAAATTATTCGTACATAAAAATATTCAAATTGATGGATGTACGAATAAAATCATCATTGACTGTATAAGGGAATAATTGTTTGTCAAGAAAGTAATGAGACTTTATTTTTTATTTTTTTCAGTTCGGCAACCCTGATTAAAAATCAATTGACCTTGAATATGGATGAAACATTCAGTTCACATTTACCTTTTTTAATTCAAATTCAGCTGAGCAATATCGGGGCAATACAAGTATGTTGGTTAAGTGTGGCACAATAATAAAACACAAGATCAAATTCTGTGTCAAATTCATGGCCAATGCAACAGAAAAACATTTAGAAGATTTACACAAGCTTATAGGCACCAAATTTTATCTTGCGCACAGGTTTTTATGCAGCACGGATTTTTTTAGTGGAAGGAGGGGGTCGTAGCTGAGAAACTATGACAAATGAACCTCCTCCTCCTCCTCCTATATGTGTTGGCATCCTCCCATCTGCTAAAGATGGCATAGTGTCCAATTTTTTGTTTTAACCTCTTTGTATATATATATATATATATATATATATATATACATGTATCTACTGATCTGTGAAAGAATTTGTGTCCAACCAAATTAAACACCAAAAATTGAAGTGGGCTATTAGAAAGGGTAATTTTCAGCCCAGTAACATTTAAAGTGGAGAAGTTCCAACATGTAGTTTAAGTGGAAGAGTAGATCTCTCCAGGGCTGGCCTGGTGAGTCATCTGTGAAAACACAAGGATACAGTGTCAATTGCTACTGACACTCAACTATGGAAAAAAAAAAAACAAAAAAAAAAACAGGAAATGGTCTTACTGGAGCAGGAGTTGACAGGCAACAACAATATATATATATATATATATATATATATATATATAGATAGATAGATATATAGATAGATAGATAGATAGATCATACACATGTAATCAACTGCAATTAATCAATATCTTGATTAATCCAGATTTAACCCTGAAGATCCTTATGGTGAAACTCGAGTAGGTTATCACTTGTACCTGTATTACAATGTGTGTGTGTGGTGTGTGTTTGAAGAGAGGATGACTTAACATTGACCAATGAACAAGCTGAATTCCCTTCACAACTCATTAATGACAGAATAAACATCCACTCTGATGACAAGGCGCCGAGGACATAAAGGGAGAAAACTAACATTTTCCTCTACCCACATCAAAGTGCCTAAGCCATCAGTTGCCACCTGCCCAGAAATGACCCTTCCTTCATTTTCAAGCATTCAAAAAGGAAAAATATTCCAGTGAAATTTTACCCAAATAAAACCTTTTTATTTTGTGGTACTGTGTTATTTGTTTTTACACATTCCCACTACACTTAGCTTCTTTATTGTTATATATTTATAGGGTAGTATGTGACATCATTTTTTTTATTTTCAGATTGGCAACCCTGATTAAAAATCAACTTAAACTTGAATATGGATGGAAACATTCAGTTCACATTCACCTTTCCTAATTCTATTATAGGGTAAGCACAGTCATGAACCGAGTACTTCTGCTCGTACATATATATATATAAAGATGCTGCTGGGTATGCTTCTTGCATCCCTGACGCACAACAATCTAAAAGGACAAAGTAAAATCATATGCATGTGTCCCAGTGTTTTTCTTTTCCTTCCCTTACCATTTCAAACTAAGTGTAAATACATTCCAATAGTTTTTTTTATAAATGAATTACACAGAATACGTTACAAGGTAGGAGTTAGACAGCTTTAGTTATTTCCCCAGATAATAAATAAAAACCCTACAATCTATTAAGAAACTTTAGTTGTAATCCATAAATTTTCCCAGGGACTCATTCAAAGCAAATATGTGCGTCCCAGGATGTACTAAATAAAAAAAGCTATCAGCATCACTGTATATATATATATATATACTAGCAAATATATGCACCCTCCGGGTGCAAGTATTTAAGTTTTAATGTAATAAAATATTGTATTAAATTAGAAAGGCTAATGAAACTAAATAAGAATGCAGATAAAAAGATTTGAAACGGGGGGGGGGTTATAATCGAAAAATAGAACAACTGAAATTTACACTTCCATCACTCTCGTCTTTCATTGTTATTTTTTCTAATTTAAGTATTTACTTAAAAGAGTAAGTAAAGAATAAAATGTCAGTTATTTTTTCTTGTTAATGGATTTCATTTAAGATTTATTGAAGAGATTTTTGCTTATATTCATTAAAATAAAACCGAACAGTTAGAAATCAATAGTACTAAACACATATTTATTAAAATCACATTTTAAATATCAATATGCAAATTAGCCTTCCCGTTCACACTGTAAACCGTTATTTTGTTGTATATATAAATATGATTGCATGTTATTAATATGTGGATATGGTTAACAGCATTAATAATGTAAACAATTTTATTAATAATTGAGATTTAAATAAAAATAAAATCATTGATATTGTGATGTCAATAACAAAGGGAATTGTGACTTGAATAGTAATATAGTTTCGGTTACAGACAGAAAAACACACAATCTCCATTATAATAAGATATATATATATATATATATATATATATGTGTGTGTGTGTGTACTAAGCTTAACCTGATGCATAATCACATGAAAAGAAGTAAGATTGTGTAGCACCAATCGTAGTGGCGATAGTTTTCCCCGTTTTCAAAATACTGGCTTTTATCTGTACTCAAAATACTAATTTCTGGCATCAATGAAAAACGCTATTATTTTAGCCACCAAGCAGCGTTTACCCCGCAAATAAATAAATATGTACATATCTAACAAGGAAATACAGAATGAAAGAGAGAGGGGGGAGGTGAATTCAAAGAAAAGCAAATAACTAGCAAACTGAAAACTACCCGCCTTTCCCTCCCTGTCAGCTAACCCTGCTTGACAACCACCCCCTCCATGTCCGTCAAAATGGCTTGAAGCCCAGCTGAAAATTATCAAACTTACCGGGGGACATGGTTGCTGAAAAACAAGATGGCCGCTGAGTCAAGCAAAGTCAAGCATCATGAACTTCTGTTGCTCCCTGATCAACACAAGTTTTTATTCTTATTTTATTTCAGTTTGCTTTTCTTAGATTTACTGTTGTTGCTGGGAAATCTTTGAAAACAGCAAGAATGACAAAAAGAATTGTTTAAGAAATACAGAATGTATAGAAGAAGTACGTCTTCATTTCTATTAATTATTATTTTTTAAAATATATATCTAAATCTTTGAAAAAATAAAAAAATCATAGAATTAATTAAATCAAGGAGTTGCTTATTGAATTTCGTTTGGTAATTCATATAAGTTTGTTGCCAGCTTTGTGTTGTTAAAAGTACCTAATTAATCAGAATAGCCCTGTCGGCTGGGGCGTTAGAATGCACCAACTGCACCTCTGCAGAGGGGTAAGACTACCCCAATGGGGCCACCTGTTGGCCGTGGGTGGCGATCTGTGATGCTTAAGGATGGAGCCCAGGTGGATGAGCAGTTCATGACATGCAATACTCCACTTTGGCCCTATCTTGGGCTAGACGGGCGGTCGGAGAGCCCCCTCCGATCAATCGGCTGGTCACGTCAAGCCCTAGCACCTATATGATTGCACCAACCCTATTGCCCTTATGGCAAGCCCAGACCCCTTTTTATCATATGGGTGCTAGAAGGCGGTGGCTGCAGGTCTACATGTCCTGGGAATGACGTTAAACTCTATCTGATGGTGAGGTTCCAGTTCTGGAGGTTTGGGGAATGTGGAGCACCCCTTCATCACCATTGCTCCCTGGTCCATTCTGACCCGGAGTGGTAGTACTTGTTAGGGTCCCATCTATGGGTTAAATAGAAAAATGTATTTATAAAAAAATTGTATTATCCATTAAGAATTGATTTATTTCAAAACTTTATCGGCATTAAATGACCCACTGAGGTTGATATGCCGTAAAACAAAACAAACCAAACCAATTAATCAGAAGCTAATTAGTTGCACCTGATCTAATACTGAAAATAATTAACAGGTAATCTGGATAAAAATTATATCACCCTGCAGTTCCTATGTTGGATTTGTCCTGTACTTTGGGTTACTGTTTTTCCATAATTTGTTCAGTACAAATACCGGATACATAAAATAATACTGTAACTTTTAATTTTAGAAATAGTCATTCATTCAAAAAAAGAATATAACTATGGGATTTTAATGATTTTATGTGGGTTTAAGGTCATTGGAGTGTGTTTGTTTGGTTGTCGCTAATTTCTTTTCTTAAACCCTATTATATACATGGTTCTTCCTTCTTGTGATTGTCGAATTGAAAAGAATTAAAGGAAAGAAAAGGAAGAGACAAAAGAGAAAAGGTAGTTTTAGGTTTTAGACTTTATTCATGGGTTCATAGCTACCTCATGGAGAGGAAATTTCTTCCTGTCCAGTAGTAGCATCTGATCACAAATTAGGCCTGAGTTCGACTGGCCAAAGAATCTTGTTGGTGGTAGGAAGTGGATCCTTTTCTCTGTGAATGCCCAGAAGGTTCTTCCTGTCTGGGAGCCTCATGGGGGATTGTTATTATTTTCTTTCTTTTTTTAAATCCTCCATAACACATTTCTTTAAAGGAATTCAAACACGTTTTCTTTAAATTCAATTTTGTTGCGATTTAATACGATTATTTTTGGTTGGTTTGGTTCGGTTTCTTTGTTTAATGGCATATCAATATTCATGGGTTATTGAATGCCAAATCACCTTTGTGCAGTAGTAGTACTATTTAACCCATAGCTGGGGATATGAGAGGGTTCATACCTTTCCTAAAATCATTAGCCTGAAAGTGAACATAATAGATTGGGTCTTCTCGCCTTACTGAAAAACACTGAAACACATGGATATGATTTTACTGCGTCCTTTTAGATTTTTGTGCATCAGGGACACATGAATGGTACCTATCAGCATATATATATATATATAAGTATATGTGTGCAAAAAATGAGTAGGCCTAATTGAAAAAGTTTTTGACAAAAGATATTTTATATTGTGCATCTGTTGTTGCATATCAGCACAGTAGATGTATAATATATTTGAAAATGCATATGAAATTTTCAGACACACCTGTGTCCTTCTGTTAGTTATTTGAATCTAAGCATGTGCAGAAGTGAAATAAATGCATGATACACAACACTCATATGGACACATGCTTAAAAAATGAATAAATTCATAAATATTGAATAAATTAAAATCCTGGGGCTGGTTTAACTCAGTCAGTAGAGTATGTCCCCCTCAGAGTCACACAGTTCCGTGTTCAATACAGGCACTTGCCAAATCAGCACATGAGTAGCACAGCTTGTATCTGTACACTAAAATGGGGGAGCTGATGGTAGGTGTAGTGCTCCGCCTCAAACGCAAAACAATTTCCTGTGTCTAGTGCTAGTGAAAAAGGGAAAGACTCCCTCGATATCCGGCTGGTACAGACAATAGCCTACTTGGCTTACTTTTCTTCTTTTTTTTTTCTATATCTAACTTACAGAATCATCTTGAAAAAAGCTGAGCTGGTTTAGTTGATATTTTTATAAGAAGTATTAAGAATGCTAAGAAACTATTGAAATGCATTTACAGTTAGCTTGAAATGGTGAGGGAAGAAAAAGGACGCATGGATATAATTTTACTGTGTCCTTTTCGATTTTTGTGCATCAGGGATTCAGGATGCGTACCGATCAGCATCTCTGCCTGGGTATGACATTAAACTGCATTTGGTGGTAAGGCTCCAGATCTGAAGAGTGTGGAGTACCCTTTCATTGCCATTACTCCCAGAGTGGTAGTACCTGTTAGAGTCCCATCTATGGGTCAAATAGATCTATTTGGTAATTATTTGTAAGATAGGTATACCTGCTATCATATAACAGTTTACAAAAAAATTTGAGAAACTATACACAGAAAATGTAAATATAAAGGTACAATGCGTGAAATTCCCTAAGCTCTAGGCATAAACTAACCCCAGATGGGTTGACATGCTGGTAATATCAATAGAACAGTTAATCAGATTTTTAAATTACTTCATATATTAAGATTAAAATATGATTCTATTTTAATGTATAACTGTTAATTCTATTCTTAGTAAAGAGTACATGTTACTGAATTTGTGATTTTGTTATATAGACTTAAAAAAGAAAAATAATTTTTTAAAAAGCTCCCTTTGTTCTGATGACACCTCCTATCGACCCCTTTTTCATCACAGTCTTCTTTCCACCTCCACATTCCCCAGGGGTTGTACCATCCACCTCAAGAATGAGTTAAATAATTATAATACAGAGATGCCTATTAGGTACACATTCTGCATCCCTGACACATAAAAATCTAAAAGGATGCAGTAAAACCATATCCATGTGTCCCAGTGTTTTTCTTCTTTCTTCCCTCACCATTTCAATAGTTTCTTAGAAATGAATTACACAGGATAGGTTACAAGGTAGGAGTTAGACGGCTTTAGTTGGGACCCAGATCAAAGATAAAAACCTTACAACCTATTAAGAAACTTTAGTTGGGACCCATAAATTTTCCCAAGGACTCATTCAAGGCAAATATGTGCGTCCCAAGATGCACTAAATCAAAAAGCTATCAGTATCACTGTATGTGTGTGTGTGTGTGTGTGTGTGTGCATGCGTGTACTAAGCTTAACCTGATGCATAATGACATGAAAGGAAGTAAGATTGTGTAGCACCAATCATATATTTTCAGCTATCTGGATATCAAAAGTTATCAGTTAAAAATTAGTTAAATCCCCATAGAAACACATAATATAAATTTTATTAACATGAATGTTAAAATTACTTTTTTTTTTTTTTTTTTTATGAAGTTGGAAAATATTTGTTTGTTTGCCACAGGTTAGTTTAATTTGGTGTGCATTTCTCTGTGAAGAAATGGAAATGTCCTCCATAGAATTTCACCTTATTTTCTATACTCTGAGATCTGGAAAAAAAGCTAAAAACTCACTCTCTCTCTCTCTTTCCCTGAGGTAAGGAAAATAAAAACAGACTTTCTTAATGGGTCTTTACTAAGCATGAAGTTCATCTCATAACTACAAATCTAAAAGGAGTTTCTTTCTTCCCACTCCCAACATTGTTTCTTTTTTGTTTTTTTGGGGTTTTGTTTTTTTGTACAAGCTCTCCTGCTGATTCTGTATTTATCTCCCCCTCCGGGGGGTTGTTTACAGTTCAACATAACCTGAAGGACATCTATTATCATCATCATCATCATTATTCATTTTACTCCATTTTCTCTCATTATTTTCCTTTCTCTTATTTTTCTCTTCATCTTTAAAATTTTATTTTTCATTCCCTATTTTTTCAGTCTTCTTCCCCATTTAAAACAATTTTCAATTTTCCCTTTTTACCTCTCACTGTCTCAACAGTCTTTTCTTCCTTCTCCAAATTCTTTCTTTTGGCCACTTGAATAATTTTTTTTATTTCATATATTCCTTCTTCAATTTTTTATTTTTTTTTTTTTTACATATTTTTTTATTTGCTTACTTGTATCTTTTATTTTATTTTTTTTCTCATTTAAGAAAATTCCCTTGAATAAAAATATCTTTATGAAATTTCTTTTTATAATTTTTCTTTGTCAGAAGAAGGAAATGTTTTTTTTAAGAAAGAAAAAAAAAAAGGGGGAGGAGACAGCTTCTTTCTTGTTTGTACCACATTTTAAACTTAAGCCTCCTACCACTACCACCACTGCAGCTGCCAAAACTACAAGTATCCCCCCCCCATCTCCAGCATTGTAAGTGCAAATCATAACTTGATCTCAAAACCTATTATAATAAAAAAAAAATCCTTTCTTATCTTATGACTTATTTAGATATATAACAGTCTTGGATATTATTGGTCTGAATTATTTGGACACATGGTGCAACAGATATAAGCAGTGATGCTGATAGCTTTTTGATTTAGTGCATCCTGGGACGCATATATTTGCTTTGAAGGAGTCCCCGGGAAAATTTATGGGTTCCAACTAAAGCTGTCTAACACCTACCTTGTAACCTATCCTGTGTAATTCATTTCTAAGAAACTATTGAAATGTATTTACAGTTAACATGAAATGGTGAAGGAAGAAAAAGAAAAACACTAGGACGCATGGATATGATTTTACTGCGTCCTTTTAGATTTTTATGCATCAGGGACACAGGATGCATACCTATCAGCATCTCTGATAAAGGTTGAGTTAATATAGTTTTAGGTGACAATTATCTGAAAGCTACAGGCGAAAATAACATAGAATACTTATTATAGCTTAACACTTGCACCCAGTCATGATTAACAGAATGAAAAAATTAAGTAAAGGGTTCAGTTCAAAGTTCCATGAAGGTTCCCAAGTTCAACAAGAAACACCTGAAAAAGGCCAGAGGACACATTTGTAAGGATCAAAGTGATATATACTTGCAGATAAAACTCCGAAAAAGGTTGATAGACAAAACATTTAATATGGTACAGCACATGGATAAACAAGGTACATGGTGACGTAGAGGTGTACATAAACATACATACAAAAGTAGAGATAAAGACACATTCATGAATGGTAAAAAGATAAACATAAAAGCCACAGACATGAGACTAGGAATTGTCCATGCTGTGTGAATCACTTACAGTAATGTAAGGGGGGCCAAAGCCCCAACAAGAGGGGGGTAGACCAGAGTCTAACCCATAGTGGTGTCTCGTGGGTAATTCCACCTAGTGTCCATCCCAAAAGTCCTCAAAATTTTTTTTTTTTTTTTTTTTTTTTTTTCCAAAATTTTACCATTTGTTTGTGTCCATGTGAAAAGTAAATCCTAAAAATTGCAGAACAATTTCATTAATCCTTCTTATTTTATGACAATTTAAAATTTTCAGATTTTCACCCAAAGAACCACTTCTTCTGCCTCAAACTAGTTTCTAAGAAACCTGCTATAGGGTCATTCCAACCAATTTTATCTAGAATGCATCCTGAAGATTCACAATTTTTTAAAAAATTTCCCTATTTGTTAGTATAAATGTAAGAAGTAAATCCTAAAAATTGCAGCATGATAGCATTAATCATTCTTATTTTATGACAATTTAAAATTTTAAGGAATTTCTGAAAATTTCTACTTTTTAAGTTTTTCCCAATTTTGGAGGCTAGTATTTTGAAATTGTATTTGTTACAAATCTCTGTAAGGTTTTTCTTATCTTCATCCTAAAATGTTTTAAAATCAGTTAAAACCAATTGTTTTATCTCCATCCTAAAATGTTTTAAAATCAGTTAAAACCAATTGTTTTAACTTAGGTACCTTTTAAAAAAGTAACAGTAGAAAATCTTTATAAAACACTCTGAGGAACAATTTTTAAAAGATTCAAAGTTTAAGTTGCACAAAATAATTAATATAATAATGTGGTTGTTTACTTTGTTGTTAATAGATGGACAATATTTAAAGGAATTATCTTTAAAAATTAAAATAATAAATTATAAAAACAGATATCCTTTAGATATATGTAAACTTTAATAAAAGTCACTCTACATCCTCTACATAGTCAATTTCTTAAGTGGAGTTTAGCAGGTTTGAATTCAGAGTTTTCCTTCTCCTACACTGGTTGCCTAACCAAGGTAAAAGAGCTCAGTCTGCCCTACTATTTACTCAGAGCTGGAACATGGGTTGGTTGGATTTTACAGCATGTCAACCCTTGTTGAATTATTTTATGCCGAAAAGGTTGTTTTATTCATTCTTGATGGGTATTCAAATTTTTTTTTTAAATAGGTTTTTTGCAACTCTTTCTTTTTCTATTTAACCCATATATGGAATAGCTGGAAGGAGAATAATTGAATGCATAACTTTCCCAAAGGTATTAACACTATATAAAATGCTAACAGACTTGTCAAGGATTTGATCTAGTGTCAAGAAGTCATTTCCTTTAACAAATTATAAAAACACTCATCCTTTAGACGTAATCCTAAACTTTAATAAAAGTGACTCTACATCCTCTACATAGTCAATTTCTTAAGCTGAGCTTAACAGGTTTGAATTCAGAGTTTTCCTTCTCCTACACTGGTTGCCTAACAAAGGTCAAAGAGCTCAGTCTGCCTTACTATTTACCCATAACTTGAAGGAGAATAATTTGATGCATAATTTTCCCAAAGGTATTAGCACTATATGAAATGAAAACAGCCTTGTCAAGGATTTGAACTAATGTCACCAAATCCATTTTCTTTACACAACAAGTGCCTTCCCAAAAACATAAAGACAATCAAATAATCAAAAGATAACATGTTAAACCTTTAGAGAATACAAGAATCGGAACTTCACCATCAGATAAAGTTTAATGTTATACCCAGGACAATAAGATCCTATTATGTTTTTTTACATACAGATAAAATACGGAAGACTGAATGATAATGCAAAGACCAGGTTGTTGGAAAATTAACAAGGTTTAATTTAACACAGGGTAGAGAATGCTTCTACACTAAAAATGACTTAACTAGCTCAAACATGCTCTGCACGTGCGTCCACTCACGGCCAAACCCAATCCAAAAGTAACATGGCGGAAACCCCATTCTGGGTTCCCATCAGTCCCCCACTGATCAAAGGGGAGCAAGTCTATTTTTGTTAGGTCTTCCTAACAGATCCTCAGCCATCACCTTCTAGCACATATATGATAAAAAGGGTTGGGGCTTACCATTAGAGCAATAGGGTCGGGATAATCATATAGGGCTTGAAGTGACCAGCTAATTGATCAGAGGAGGTATTTCCGACCACCCGTCTAGCCTAAGTGGAGTGTTACATGTCATGGATTGCTCAGCCACCAGGGTTCCATCCTTGAACCTCACGGTCACATCCCAAGGACAACAGGTGGATCCATTAGGGGAGGTGAGTCTTATCCCTTTACATAGGTGCAGTTGGTGTATTCTAAAGCCCCAGCCAACAGGGCTGGTTCAAAATGTTATCCATGCATGACCGTTGAGGTGAACAAGGGAACTACTACTTATATAAGATGTTGGAGGTGTGTGGTCTAATGATTAGAGTCGTAGGAAATGGATTCATCAACCCGAGTTCAAATCCTGGATGAAGCTACAGTTCTCATAACGCTAATACCCTTGGGAAAGGTATGAATTACTACTCTCCCTCCAGCTATGGGTAAATAGTAGGGCAGATTGGGCTCTTTAACCTTGGTTAGGCAACCAGTCTAGGAGAAGGAAAACTCTGAATTCAAACCTGTTAAACTTTACTAGAATAGGCTCAGTCCTAATTAGTGATCTATTTCACTAAGTGAATATACCGCTGTATTATCTAACCATGTGATTGCTTGCTTTTTTTTTTCATTTTACAGGGTCTGCAAAAATGAAAACTGCCAAATTGTGAAATATGGGATGTTATTTATATGCTTTAGATAGGATCAAGAACCACTATTCTTCAGGTGTATGTGAGATAAGGTGGCTTTGTCCCAAATGGATATCTAACAAATGTTATCTATACATAGAACAGTCTAAATAAATATACAGAATAAGAAAAAAGACTTTGTTGCATACTGAGACAATAGTTGCCACAGAAAAGTCTTCTAACAAAAAAAAAAAAAAAAATAACTGATTTGCTTCCAGTAAGCAAGTAATCAATTTGTGAATTTGGTCTTTTGCAGAGACCATTGATCAGAATAGGAAAAGAGACATGTGATCAAATACTGTTTCCATTTATGGCAAAGAGAACCAATTCCCAAAACACTAATAATAATAAAAAAATATATAATATATATAAATATAATATATATATATATATATATATATATATAGTATGTATGATCACAGAGTTTATCCAATCAATTTCTTTTTGCATACAATAAATGGTTTTCCCCTACCTCCAAGGCTACAACTGTAGCATGCCTAACAATTATTTATATATTTTGTGAGCAATTGATAGTGGATCCATTGAGAACAACGTTACAAATTCAACCAATCTTAGACTCAATAAATGTAGAAAGCTAGTACTACTTAGTCTGGCACAAGGCTATAGGTGCATTCCAATCAGTGTGGATTGCACGCTCTACTGTATTTTGTGAAAACAGCTTGCTAACCATTGCTTAAGATATTCAAATTATCTAATAAGCTGAACTTAGTCTGGTAGAAAGGTACAGTGGCAGGGCACCCAGTGAGGAACAAATTCTCACAATGTACATGGCAAATCGAATAAAAAGGAATTCATAACAACTACCAAATTTATCACTAAAAAAAAAAAGTTAAAAAAAAAAAAAGTTTAAAAAAAAAAAAAAAAAATAGTTCAGTATGAATCTTACACATACATAATACATTGTTGACTGATTGATTTTAATGGCATGTCAACCAGTCTAGGGTTATTTTATACAATGAGGTTAAGGTAATGGCATTCATTATATGTTTATATTGACGTCTTTTGTGTAGCTGTTTCTCGAGTTTTTTCTACTGGCTTGACAATCTATACATATATAAAGGGCAGTTGCGTGTATGTATGTCCGGTGGAAACTACAAAAATAAAACAATTAACGACAAAGTAAATGTAGATACACATTCACTATGACCAGATCTTGCTTTTTGAGTAAAAATAATGAAGAATCGATTTATAATTATGAAGATAATTAAAAAATAAAATTTAGATGATAACAGCATGGATTTTTTTTTTTTTGCATTTAATATTTAAAATTTAATAATTTTTCTTTTCAGGTTGTCTGGATCAACGCAAGGTCTTTTTTATATAGGGATTTTAATGGGGCATCTTGCAAGGGTCCAACTCGCGATTCAAAAATAATGGATCTGCGTGACTTCCTTTGTTAACCCCCACCTCTACCCAGGCGACATCAAATAGCCACTTCTAGACAGAGATAAAGTAGGTTTTTTTTGTTTTTTTTTTTTAAATATTTTCATTATGCGAAATGCAAACAGCCTAGAAATATTCATATAAATATATTTAGTATATTTTATATAATCTAACTGTTTCAATATAAAAACAAAATGAGTATTACTTCCTTTCTTAGTGTTAATTTCGGAAAACTTTTTGTTTGGAGTTAAATTAATTACTGAGAGCAACAGAGAGAATTCTTTAAATTTTGATCAATCAATGGCAATCATTTTTTGCCTTATAATCAATTTCATAGACTAAAATTTTGAAAAATTACAAAACTGTAAATATTCATTAAAAATAATATCTGTAATGTCTGAGTGACAATTGAAAACCGGGTGACAAAAATCATTGCAATGCAATGTGCAACAACTAATAATGCAATGCACCATTGTTTGGTACATATGCAGTGATGCTGATAGCTTTTTGATTTAGTGCATCCTGGGACACACACATTTGCTTTGAATGAGGTGATGTGTTTATGTTCCAGTTTTTTTCAAGTTAGTAGTAGTAAGAGTAGGGGAACTCGTAGAAATTATATTAAGGGGTGTGGAGGCTGGAAGAAAGAGAATTGGTAGGAAAAGTGTTTTTAAAATGTGATTACTGCATTCAAAATTAATCTTATTTAAGGATGGCTTGTATTGTTTGATGTATAAAGCCTCTAGTATTTTTTTTCTATTTATTTAATTTTTTTTTCATTTATTTATTTATTTATTTACTTTTTTTATCATTTATTTTTTTTATTTCTTTATTTTATTTTTCATCTGGACACTGCGTGCATATAAACCTAAGCATGTTTATGTTTTTAAATATAAGTCTTATGTTATAACATTCCATTGCATGAGCATGTTTCACATTATATAATAATGCAATGCCCCATTGTTTGATACATATGCAGTGATGCTGATAGCTTTTTGATTTAGTGCATCCTGGGACACACATATTTGCTTTGAATGAGTCCCCAGGAAAATTAATGGGTCCCAACTAAACTTTCTTAATAGATTTTAGGGTTTTTATTTATGATCTAGGGAAACAACTAAAGCCATCTAACTTCTACCTTGTAAACTATCCTGTGTAATTTATTTCTAAGAAACTATTGAAATATATTTACAGTTAGCTTGAAATAGTGAGGGAAGAAAAAAGAAAGACACTGGGATGAATAGATATGATTTTACAGCGTCCTTTTAGATTCTTATGCGTCATGGTCGCAGGACACATGTACTTCTCAGCATCTCTGCATATGTCATGGATTGGCAATTCCTCTTCTTAATCAAATTCAGGGGAGGAATAAAATATCATTAAAAAAGTTAATGAAGAAGAATTTAGTAGAGGAAGAAGAAAAAGTTTTCCTTATTTTAAAAGTCTAAAACATTACAGATGAAAAAGAATTTATTTTCCTGCAAAAAAGAATGAAAAATTGGAAACAAGATTCAATAAATCAAAAAGAGGCTGAAGGCTTTGTTAGAATGTTATTCTCAAAAGAATAACAAATAATGACCCCAACCTGTTGTTCTTCCTTACAGATTCAGGGTTAGTGTGTGAGTGTATAAGTTGAAAAATGGAAGTGAATCTGACAATTATGTTCAAAGATAAAAAGAAAATGTATGGATAAAAATACATTATATTCTATTTATTATTATTTTAAATACAAAATAAAATAATAATAATAGAAAAAATATACAAATTTTTAAATATAAAAAAAAAACTCTTAAAAACATGCCATGACAGATATGGGAGAATAGTTTTTAGTTAAGCAGATTCAACCCAGATTTAAAGGAGAACAGACATGTTGTTGGCTCACCCAGGTTCAGTCTCTCCCCCACAGCGGAATCAAATATGGGCTAATAAATAGAGCTTGATCAAGCATAAAACCAAGTCTTGTGTAAATTATTAAGACAATGTTAAGCCCAGCCTAGAAGAAAAATTAAGCTGGAAAGTCAATGCCCACCAAAAGCCTAGAAAGAAGTCAGCCCAGGCCGAGACAAGATGGTGGCCAGACAAGATAGAAGAAGAAGCAGTAAGCAACAAGTAGAAGTGTACCAAGTAAGTTCTACCATCTCTAATCAGTCTCTCTGTCTTTCTCTATTATATACCTGAGTATGTTAAAGAGGTATATAAAGCTATACAACACAATGACTCAATCCTGCCTTGGAGATAAAGGTTTGTCAAAAAACAATAACATCTTTATTACACCCTCTGATACGTGGACATGTTGTCATCATGCGCACCACCCAAATTTCACTAATAATTTTTTTTCCTTTAAAGAAATGAAGGCCCTGAGGAAGGTTTATTAAACAAACCAAAACACTGCAGCATTGGCTTATTAAACATCACTCATGAGTGAAACTTGTGTTTTTTCATTTTTTTATAAAAAATTTTTCATATGTATTCTTTTTCTACAGTTCAGTTTTCTATACTGTCTTGTTATTCATTTATCTGGTTATTTCTCTCTTCATTCATTTATTCTTAGTTTTTTTTTTTTGTCCTTCCTAGATTTTATATTTTCTCTTATTTCTATAAACAATGACTCTTTCCAATTCTTCTGTCCCACAATCTTTTTTTCTCCTTTAATCTAATCTCCCTCTATTACCTTCATTCATCTCCTTCCTATCTCTCTTTCCACTACCCTCACTAAGCTCTTACCTCTCTCTTTTACCCGCAGCATTCTCTCTCTCTCGCTCTTACCTATTCATATATCTCATATATATATATATATATATATATATATATATATATATATAAAGGGCTGGTTTGGCTCAGTCAGAGTACTTGACTCGGAATCGCAAGGTTCCTGGTTTGATACACTGACCCTCGCCTCGCCAACTCAGCGTATGAGTAGCACAGAGATCTGTGGGGTAAAGTGAGGAGCTGATGGTGGCGCTTCAACTCAGACACTAAAAAACAATTTCCTTGGTCTAGCGCATGTGAAAAGGAGATAGACTCCCTCGCTGTCTGGCTGATACCCACTTTAGGCCACCCAACGAATTTATATACATATATATATATTACCTTCATTCATTTTATCTCTCTCTCTCACCCTCATCTCTCTCTCCCTGTCATTTCCTATATTTCTCTCTCTCTCTATTACCCTCATTCATCTTATTCATATCTCCATCTCACTCTCATTCATCTCCTTCCTATCACTCACTATTAATCTCTTTCCTCCCCTTCCTAATTCTCTTTCTATTAATCTAGTTTTTTTTCCTACTCATCCTTTTTTTATCTACTTACCTACTACTGCAACCTCTTTTGTTTCTTTGAGACTTAAACCCTGATGGCCCAACAAGCTGTTTCAAGGGTCATTAACTTTCTGCCAAAGGGTAATTCCAAGAAAATGGAGAAGACTTACTCATCTGGCATTTGCAGGACAGGAGGTCTCCCACATGAATTGTACAAATTCACTTTCTTATTAATTCTTCCCAACAGAAAACATCCATTTTTATGCCATTACTTCTGTGTCTATTACTGACAGTAGAAGCCTATACTTAAAAGGGTCTACTTGCTATTGCATGGGTTAATACAGTTAATATAACTCACTCTTCCAAGATGTAAGGACTGATTTAGCTCAGTCGGTAGAGTGTCAGGCTAGGAACGCAAGGTTCCTGGTTCGATACCGACCCTCACCAACTCAGTGTATGATTAGCACAGGGATCTGTGCGGTAAAGTAAGGAGCTGATGGTAGGTGTGGCGCTCCACCTCCATGCAAAAACAATCTCCTTGGTCTAGCACTAGTAAGAAGGGGATAAACTCCCTCTGTCTAGCTTGATACAGACTATAGGCCACCCTGACAATTTACTTTACTTCTAAGATGTACTAATTCACCAAGTCTGACACAAGGCCAAATGGGTGCCAATACAAAGGAAGCCAAAACTCAGTACTAAAAATTATCTTCAAAATTAATCAGATAAAGTAGTAAATGGGTGCCAATACAGTTTTTATATATACAAAATATTGTATATATTTATATCAGTTTTTATATATACAGTAATCAGTTTTTTGATTAACTGTAATCAGTTTTTATATATACAAAATATTCATGTTTATTTAAATAAAAGCATGTTGTTCATAAATCACACAATATAAAAGATTTTGTAAATAATGATTATTTTTATTTAAATAAGCATATCTATACTTATTTTCTGATTAAATAAAGAAAGACTATTTTAGTATAAAAACGTGTCTTTCAGGTTGTGGGGGGGGGGGGTTCTTTGTGTAATTCATCATAAGTGTTGAAAAATATTCATAAACTTCTGACTGTGATATTATTATGTCTTGCACACTATTTCGCATTAGTACCAGCTTTTTTATTTTAATAAAAAAAATAATAATTTAGTACTACTGACAATACAAAAAGAGGCCAAAACTCTGAGTGCTAAAAATTATCTTCAAAATTAATTAGATAACTGTATTTTTATGGTGGGGCACATTGCATAATCTAATTAGTTGGTTGGCTGGTTTTATTTTACAGCATATTAACCCTTCTCAAGTCATTTAATGCAGAACCAAGTCATTTTGATATCAGCTTGCTTACAGTACCTGCTGTTGCTTAAATGGTCACCCATCTAAGTATTAAACCTGATTAGTTGGTTATTTGTTTAATGGCATATCAAATCTTGTGGAAGATTTAGTGCCAAATCTTATGATTTTTTTTTTGTATATATGATTTGTAAGCAAAATTTGTTGGTAAATATTCTTGTTTGGTTTTATAAACTGGTAGAAATGATTTTCATTAACTTCATGTGTATTAATAAACTGGTAGAAATGATTTTCATTAACTTCATGTGTATCAATAAACTGGTAGAAATGATTTTCATTAACTTCATATGTATCAATAAACTGCTAGAAATAATTTTCATTAACTTCATGTGTATCAATAAACTGGTAGAAATGATTTTCATTAACTTCATATGTATCAATAAACTGCTAGAAATAATTTTCATTAACTTCATGTGTATCAATAAACTGGTAGAAATGATTTTCATTAACTTTCAAACAGATCTATTTGACCCATACATGGGACCCTAATAGGTACTACAACTCTGGGTCAGAGTGGATCTGGTAGTAATGGCAATGAAGGGGTACCCCACACTCCCCAGAGCTCCAGAATTGGAACCTCACCACTAAATGCAGTTTACTCTAATTTCCAGGATACAGTCTAATTAGTGATTAGGACTAAGAAACCATTGTTAATAAGTTTAATTCTCACTAGTAGATCCATACATCTGGCCTTAGTATTTACCCAACCCCTCTGCCATGAGCAGAATATAATACATGGTCAATTCTTAAGCAGAGAAAAGCTGGTTTTAATTCAGAGTTTTCATTCTCCTAGACTGGTTGCCCAACCAAGGCAAAATAATCCAGTCTGCTGCACTATTTATCCATAGCTGGGGGGAGGGGGACAGAACAGATGGTTTCATGTCTCCCCCAAGGGCATTACTCAGAAGTGAAACATAAACAGCCTCCTCCAGGATTTGAACTTGAGTTACTTATTTCATCTATTACAATAACCGTTACACTAAGGATGTGGAATGACACTCCCTGACATTTTGATTCTAGTTAATATGCAAATACTACACTCATCCTAGCAACAGTGTTCATAAGAGTTATTACAAATCTTTCAAAGATTTTACTTGGGTCTGCTTTTGAACATGACACAAAAGCACCTTTAGGAAAGGTATATATCCAACTATTCTCCTGCCAGCTATGGGCAAATAGTAGGGCAGACTGGGCTCTTTAACCTTCGTATGGCAACCAGTCTGGGAGAAGGAAAACCGAATTCAAACCTGTTAAACTCCGATTTAAAAAATTGAACAAAGAAAAAAAAAGTGGTACAAAATACTATTATTACTACTACTATGAAAGGCAAAATAAGTCATTTAAGCATTTTAATGTATGTATATTTGTTGAAGTTCCTTTCTACCACCTGATGATGGTTGGAGATAGTATTTGTAAAGATACAAGGGGGGACACTATATATCAGAGTAAGAAATTTGAAAAATGCACAGATGTTCTTAATTAATGTAGTTTTATTAGCTGTTTATATTGCAATATTTCGATCTGTTGTGGACCATCATCAGAGTAGGTCTATTATAAAAGATGAAAACAATTTAATGAAAAACATTACCAGTTTATATATAGAGATAGATAGATAGATAGAGAAGAATTCATTATAATTAAATAATCATGACAAGTAAATTCAGCAAACACCATGTGCAATGTGCGGAACATTAGACAGCTGTTTTGACCTATATTAGGTTGAATCAGCAGTGTATAACATGAATTTGATTTATATATATATATATATATATATATATATATATATATATATATATATATATTATAGATACACATGCACACTTTGTCATCTGCTAGTGACTGGAAAACTAACAAATCAAAATCTAGACACAGAATAAACAGACAAACTTTGAGACAAAAAATAAAAACTTGAAATCATTTGAAAAGTTTACTAAAAGAAAATTGAGCAGGAAAAAAAAAAAAAAAAGACTTGATCTTAAATTGGTAACACTTTTATTCATTTATTAATTGGCCAAGGTGTAATCCAAAACAAAATATTGAACTTTGATTAAAAGTAATGGGTTTTGCTATTTCATCATGTGCACAATTCTATGTTTATATTTTTGAATAGAAAAGAAGCAATCAAACAAAACTATGATTCGATAAATTTGTCTAATTGAAATATAGACCTTCAAGATTTCATTCTGATGCTTTACCAACTGAACTATGTCCAAATAGAAAACACAGGCTTATTTATTCGAGGAAGGATCTTGTGCCTTTCTTAATTGTTGTATAAATAGATGAGGAATGGAAAAAGGAAAAAAATTCATGCGTGTTGTAATGGTTATCATCATAGGAAATGGGCTACAGAGAACAGAGTTCAAATCCTGGACAAAGCTGCTTGCATTTCACATAGCACTAATACACTTTGGAAAGGTATGTACCCAACTATTCACCCACCAGCTATGGGTAAATAGTAGGGTAGACTGGTATCTTTAACCTTGATATGGCTACCAGCCTAGGAGAAGGGAGACTGAATTCAAACCTGTTAAACCATGCTTAAAAAATGACTCGGTCACATCCTTTCATGTGGAGGGGTTGTTAAATGTTAAAAAAAAAATTCATAAAACGAATAATAAACTTCAAAAATGAAAGAAGAAAAAAAAGGACTACAATAAAAATATTTTTAAAGACAAGAATGAAAGAAAAATAACAAGATGAATAATGAATGAAAAAGAATGAGTTAAAAATTAACAAGGAAAAAAACAGGAAAAAAAAAAAAACAGGAATAATAAACTTTAAAAATGAAAAAAAAAAAAAATAGACAACAATAAAAAGAATTTTAAAGACAAGAATGAAGGAAAAGGGAAAAACAAGAAAAGTGAATAAACAAGATGAATAAATGAATGAAAAACCAAAAATGAGCTGATGAAGAATAAATAATGCATGAAGAATGAAAGAATGCATGAAGAATTAAAATAGGAATGAAGAAAAAAAATGGAATTATTTTAGGTAATTAATAAAGACCTTGAAAAATGCAAAAATAAAAAATTAAAGAGAAAATTTGGAAAGTGAAGGAAGTTAATAACATTGGGGTTATTTTATTGTTTTTAAGCAAATGTTTCTTCTTAGAATTTTCTGTTTGTCTGATTACCTCATTGGCAAACTGTGGAAAAGAAGATTATTTCCAAAATTAAATTAGTAGAATCAATAAAGAGACAATCATTCCCTCACAGACACAGTTCAGTGATAATTTTGTTTGGAAAAACCCTTCTCTCATGTTTGACCTAAAAATAAATTTAGAAAAAAAAGGAAGAAAAAAAGAAAAAAAGAAAAAAGTAAGAGAAAAAGAAAAAAAGAAAAAGAAAAAAAGAAAAAAGAAAGAAAAAAAAAAGCCAAAGCAATCTTAACAGATTTCCAGAAGAGAAATATTAATCAAGAGAAAGTTCCTTTTTTTTTCCTGCCTTTTTTAGAAGGTTAGAAAATTGTCTTGCTTTCTTTGTTTTATTGATTGAAGATTTTAGATTATTTTCTTAAAAGATGGCAAGTCAGCAGAATTTCTGCTGCTGTTGGACATTATGACGATCAAAAATGATTCAACACAAATTAACAACATTTTTTAATCTTACACTGTGTCCTGGTTATGATGCATGGGCTTCACCTGACCAGTCGATTGATCAGAGTGGGCCTATCCGACCATCCGTCTAACGCTACTGTATGGCTGCACCACTTAAACTAATGAAATGCTTAGAGAAAAAAAGATACATTGGAACTATACAAGGATGCTGCATGCTGTCTTTCTTAATGTTTTTAAGTTTGAAATCTCAAAATTTCTCATTTCAGTTTGTGAATAAAATTAAAAAAAAAAAAAAAAAAAGATTTGAAATGCTGTAATAATGTTGTCATTCAGGAATGTACACAAAAGCATTAACATCTCCTCTCCTGGTATTTAAGCGACTATGCAGTTGCTTTTTTGTGGGGGTGCTGTTTTCAAGATATTTTCAAGACTGCATACAGCATCCTTGTGTAGTTCCCACCTAGCTATTTCTCCAAATGTTTCATTAGAGTCTAAGTAGCACTGATATAGCTACAGCTTGGAAGAATTCTCAGATATATATATATATATATATATATATATATATATATATACACACACACACACACACAGTGAAGGAAAATGAAATTCCAATACCCTGAATTATATTATCTGGAAACATATCTACTACCCCCTAATATGCACACACAGCACCCTGATCAAAACAGGCATTATGATTCAGGGTGTTGCAATTTTAAATTCTGTCAGTATTCAGATCCAAAATTTCCATTTTTTTCTATTCAGCTAAGAAATATGATTAACTATTGCTCTTGAGAAATATTTTTGGAAACAATAATTCATTGTTTGAAATTACCATTTTTTTTTTTTTGTTGTTGCTTTTGTTATTTACTTGGATGCAGTGGGTGAGCAGGAAGATTATGTTGCTTTGATATTGGGAAGGTCATATTAACAGATTTTGGTTAAATTTGAAAATTGTTGTCAAAATATTTTTTTTTAAAACCAACAACAAAAAACACCCAAATTACTATACATTTAATGTTGAAAATTTTTTTAAAACCAAGTTTAATTGAAATTATACATTGCAATACTAACACAAACAACTGAGACTAATGTGTCTACCGTTGGATTCAATAATTAATTTCAATGGTTAATTAATTGTATAGTAATTTGTTTTTTTTTGTTTTTGTTTTTTTAAGCAATACATAATTAAAAACAACTTTAACTCCTAAACCGTAACCCAATTTGCAAAAAAGTTCATTCATACACTGTAGTTCAACTGTCATGGATCACCACCAAATAAATTTCTGTTTTAATTTTGACAATGATTTGCAAGTTTAACCCAGATTTAATCAACACTTGCACAATGAGAAAGAGGATCTAGAGCTGCACTACCAAACAAACTGATACTGACTAAATTCTCTTTTCTTCTTTGTCAGCATTTTCTACCAGTGCCATTCTATTTGTTATTTGTTAATTTAAAATCTGACCCCCTCAGGGAAAAAATTGTTTAAGATGAACTTTAATTTCAAACAATGCAATTGTGGCTGATGTTTAATTGGGAGCTGAAGGATAGAATTTTAAAAAAAATAGTTTTGGTAAACTCAATGAAACTTCAATGATCTTCCAATATTGTGTAAAATGATTCTAACTACTCTGAAACAGTACAAATATAATGATCTATATTGATTGATTTTAATAGCACGTTAAGCAGTCTAGGGTTATTTTATGCCTTTGAATATTTATACTAACAGTTTTTATGTAGTTGTTTCTTAAGAGTTGTTTTGCAAACAGTTATATGATATCATATTCATATTTAATATAAATAATTTGCACACAGTTGAATGGTTTCAAGTATTCCAATCTGATACAAATAATTTGCCCACAGTTGAATGGTTTCAAGTATTCCTATCTAATACAAATAATTTGCCCACAGTCGAATGGTTTCAAGTATTCCTATCTAATACAAATAATTTGCCCACAGTCGAATGGTTTCAAGTATTCCTATCAGATACAAATAATTTGAACACGGTTGAATGGTTTCAAGTATTCCTATTTAATACAAATAATTTGCACACGGTTGAATGGTTTCAAGTATTCCAATCTAATACAAATAATTTGCATACGGTTGAATGGTTTCAAGCATTCCAATCTAATACAAATAATTTGCCCACAGTTAAATGGTTTCAAGTATTCCTATCTTATACAAATAATTTTCACACAGTTGAATGGTTTCAAGTATTCCTATCTAATGCTAATAATTATATTTCAAGTAATTATTTCAAGTTAATAAGTTTATAGTTATATGATTTCAAGTAACTAATAATAATCCTCATTAAACAATTATATCATCAAGTAACTATTATTAATACAAGCAATTTACAGTTATATGGCATCAAGTATTTCCCTTGAATAAAAATGATTCTAAAACAGATTTGACCCACAGATGAAACCATAATAGGAACTACCACTATCAGAGTAGATCTAGGATTAATGGCAATGAACGAGTACTCTACATTCCTCAGATATCTATAACTGAGGCTCAACATCAGATGAAATTTAAAGTCATATCCAGGACAACATTTTTTGGGGGGTAGGGGGTCTTATCTCTCTGCAGAGGATGCAGCCAGTGTATTCTAAGACCCACTGACATGACAGACATTCTAATGAGGTCTTTGAAGGATTGTCAAAGACATAGGAAGTTGACCTGAATCTTAAGCAATCAGTTGATGCATTAATCATCAGCTATGACAATTCATTCCACAAGTCTTCTACTAAGAAGACATTAAGTAGCTGGTACTGGAGTCTAAATGAAGAAGGAGGATTTTAAGAGTCCAAAAAGCTTTACAAATGAATCTTACGTATCAAGACAGTTTTAAAGTATGATCAATTGATCAATAAGTGTAAACAGTGAACAAAACACTTGGATTGACATTTCTTATTAATTTAAGGAAGACAAAGAAAAAGGTAAGTATAAATGATTTGATGAAAGGTGAGCTCTCTAGATAAACAGGTTATCAAAAGAGAGAAAAAAGAAATCAAAATGGTGTTGGGTGGCCATAACACTAATAAATTTATATAAGAACATTCCAGGAAATTACATCTTTTCAACTACAGTATGTGTGTGTGTGTAATATATATATATATATATATATATATATATATATATGGGAGGATATGTGCTTTTTAATTTTAGTCAGACCTAATTTTTTTGAAAGTTAATTCATTTATGTTTAATGAATTAACTTTCAAAAAAATTAGGTCTGACTAAAATTAAAAAGCACATATCCTCCCAAATATACTGTCGGCTGAAAATAGCTAAAAGTTGTTTACATTATATATATATATATATATATATATATATATATCACAGATGCTGATAGGAAGCATAAAAATCTAAAAAGACAGAAAAATCATATCCATGCCTCTCAGTGCCACACACACCATTTCAAGCTAACTGCAAATACATTTCAATATTTTCTTGGAAATGAATTACACTGTATGGGGTACAAGGTAGGGGTTAGACGGCTTTAGTTGTTCATAGATAAAAACTCTGCAATTTATTTAGTTGGGACCCATCAAATTTACCCAGAGACTCATTCAAATCAAATTAGTGCATCCCAGGATGCACTAAATTAAAAAGCTATCAGCATCACTGTATATATATATATATATATATATATATATATATATATATATATATACAGGTTGGTTTGTTTTATGGCATATCAGCCCTTATCAAGTCATTTTGATATTTGGTTTCTTACTGTATCTGCTGTTGCTTAAATGGGCACCCACCTAAGTATTGAACAGGCTCAACAATGCTTAACTTTGGTGACCTAATGGGAACTGGTGCTTTCAATGTAACTTGACCATATATATATATATATATATATATATATATATATATATATATATATATATATATATATATATATATATATATATATATATATATATATATATATATATATATAGAGAGAGAGAGAGAGAGAAACCATACCTGACCTCAAGTCATCATTTGATGAAGTTTTTGTTGCTCAATATATATATCATTTCAAAACCCAGTAAGGGTGAAGACAAGAGCTTGAAAACTTCTCGCACTCTCTCTATATCTCTCTGTATATACAAAAAAAAAAATACAAAATACTGAAACCTTGACCAAAGTCCTACAAACTGCTCAAATTATGGTGCAACTTTGTATTCTTGAAAATGGAGTGAATTTACAAGATATCATTTTTGGCAAATAGCAAAAAATATTTCCTTAGACTATATTTTAGGACTCAAAAGACTAAATGATTCAACTTTTATGTGCCAGTCCTTCACAGAACTTTAAACCAATCCTGAGTTCGACAAGAAACACCAGAAGAAGGTCGGGGGCATATCAGCAGAAAAATTGTTTATATAACAATAAAGAGGAGGACAACAGTCCCAAAAATCCAAATCCAAATTATCAAACCTCATCTCAAAAATTCAGACAAATAGTAACAATTTCAAATCACACATGGAAAAGAAAGTTACCAAAAAATTATCTATCTATCTATACATATATAAAGGGCAGTTGTGTGTATGTATGCATGTCCGAAGGAAACTTTGAAAATAAAACAATTAATGACAAAGTAAATACATATATGCATTCACTATCACCAGATCTTGCTTTTTGAGCAAAAGTACTGAAATTTTATTAATATTTGTGAACATAATTAAAAAATAAAATTTAAATGATAGCAGCATGGAACTTTTTTGCATTTAATATTTTAAACAGGAGACAATTTTTCTTTCAGAGTGGCTGGATCAACGCAAGGTCTTTTTACATAAGAATTTTAATGGGGTATTCTGTGAGGATCCAACTTGCAATTCAATAATAATTGATCAGCGAGACTATCTTTTTATAACCCCTCTACCTAGGCAATGCCAGGTAGCCACTTCTAGTTATAAATAAAGTTCAAACACACAAAATAAAAATGTCTGATTCACCAAGTATTGGCAACAAATGTTCATTAAAACAAGTTTGAGTAAAAATGATAGACAAATTAAAAATATTATCTTTCATCTTATCAAATATGATAAATATGTTTTATTAAGTAATAATATATAATTTAGACACTTATCTATCAAATAAATAAATGAATAAGAAACTAGACCTCAAGTGAATAATCAAATATCAAACTTGAGAAATATACTAACAAAAGTGCAATAAAATTTATCTAATTATCTAAATAAAATTTAACATTAATTCAAATTGTATAATTTATCAAGTATTGTGTTTTTAGGTTTGTTGGCTGGTTGGTTTGCTTTGCTTTGTTTTACGGCATACCAAACTTGGTGGGTCATTTAATGCCGACAAAGTTTTTTTAAGAATAAATTCATTCTTAATGGATACTCATTTTTATAAACACATTTTTCTATTTAACCCATAGATGGGACCCTAACAGGTATTACCACTCCAGGTCAGAGTGGATCTAGGAGCAATGGTGATGGAGTGTTCCACATTCGCCAGACCTCCAGAATTGGAACTTTACCACTGGAACCTCACCATCAGGTAGAGTTTAACGTCCTTCCCAGGACATGAAGACCCTCAGCCACTGCCTTCTAGCACCCATATGATAAAAAGGGTTGGAGCTTGTCTTAAGAGCAATAGGGTTGTGGCAATCATATAGGTGCTAGGGCTTGACATAACCAGCCAATTGATCAGAGGGTGCCTCTCCAACCTACTGTCTAGCCTAAGTAAGGCTCTAAGTGGAGTGTTGCATGTCATAGACTGCTCAGCCACTTGGGTTCCATCCTTAAGCATCGCAGGTTGCCACCCACAGCCAACAGGTGGCCTCATTGGGGGAGTCTTACCCCTCTGCAAGAGGTGCAGTCAGTGTATTCTAACACCCCAGCTGAGAGGGTGGTGTTGGCTGGGTGGATTTTACGTTATGTCAACCCATATTGGTTATTTTATGCCAAAGACATTTTGTTTTATTCATTCTTGGTGAGTATTCAAAACTATTTTTTCTTAAAATACATTTTTTTCTATTTAACCCATAGATGGGACCCTAAGATATGATAAAAGGGTTGGGGTTGGGGCTATCATAGGTTCTAGAGCTTAACATGACCAGCTGTTTGATTGGAGGGGGCCTCTCCGGCCACCTGTCTAGCTTAAGTAAGGCCCAAAGTAGAGTGTTGCATGTTATGGACTGCTCAGCCACCAAGAATCCATCCTAAAGCATCACAGGTAGCCCCATTGGGTGGGGGATTTCACTCCTCTGCAAAGGTACAGTCTGTGTATTCTTTGGACCCAACCAACAGAGCGGTGTCTTTTTAGGCAATAGTTTCTTATTATACAAGTTTCAGAAAATATCAAACAATTTTTTTTAAATATTGTCTTTCATCAGATGATTATATTCTATTAAGTAATGATATTTTTAAAATGTTTTATTAGCAGACCAGTTCACATACCTAGGTAGTAATATTTCATCTACAGAAAACAACGTCAATATAGTCATAGGTAAAGCATTGATTGCTATAGACAAATTATCGATAATATCGAAATCTGATTTCTCTGATAAGATAAACCAAGAATTCTTCCAAGCTGTAGCCCTGTCGGTGCTACTGTATGGCTGCACCACTTCTTAGAGAAAAAGCTAAATGAGAACAGTACTAAGATGCTGCATGTTGTCTTGAACAAATCCTGGAAGCAGCACTCCACAAAAGAGCAACTGTATTGCCACTTGCCTCTTATCACACAAACCATCCAAGTAAGACAAACAAAACATGCTGGACATTGTTGAAGAAACAAGGACAAGCTCATAAGTATCCTATGGGCACCTACAGTTGGGTGGTCGACCAGCAAAAACCTACATTAATCAGCTCTGTTCTGACACTGGATGCTGAGCAGAGGACCTTCTAAGAGTATTGGCTGATAGGAACAGTTGGTGAGGAAGAGTCATAGAGATCTGTGCTGTTGGTATGAATTGATGATGATATTGGATTAAAATTTTGAAATTGCACTTCTCAGACTATTTGATCTATATAAAATTTAAACAAATTCAAATTGTCTAATTAATTAAGTATTGTGTTTTTATACAAGTTGCTTATTAATACAAGTTTCAGTAAAGATGACAATTTTTAAAAAACATATTGTCTTTCCTCTTATCAAGTAAGATGATTATGTTCTATTAAGTAATACCTAGGTCACAATAGAAAGCGATGTCAATATGCACATAGAAAAGGCATGGACTACTATAGACAATTATCGATCATATGGAAATCCAATCTCCCTGATAAGATAACAGCAGGAATTCTTCCAAGCTGTAGCTGTGTCAGTGCTACTGTATGGCGGCATCACTTGGAATAACGAAGTGCATAGAGAAAAAGCTAGAGGAAAACTACACAAGGATGCTTTGTGCTGTATTGAACAAATCAGTGATTTTCTCCTGACAACACATACACATGGACACACCAGTGTAGGCTGATCAACAAAAACTTGAAGTAATGATATACAATTAAGACATTTCATCTATTTCTATGATATAAAAGGCCAGTAAAAAATTCAGCACAACATGGTCTGGTTTAGGTAGTTTTAAAATTTATTTCAAGAATTGATTGACTTCCAAGCCTTCGGGTGCTAATTTTATTTGCTTTCTAGATAAAATTTACTAAGTATTATCTGGATTATTCAGACTATTGTCTTCATCTTTATTGTTATCTGCACAACGTTTCGGATGATGTGCTCTTGAGCCTTCTTCAGGTATTTCTTGTCAGACTCAGGAACCTTCTCTTTAAACAGTCTACCCCCATGAATTAAATAAAGGGTTAGGTACAAAGTTCAATGAAGGTTCCTAAATTCGAGAAGGTTCCCGAGTCTGACAAGAAATACCTGAAGAAAGCTGAAGAGCACATCGTCCGAAATGTTGTGCAGATAACAATAAAAATGAGGACAATAGTCCGAATAATCTAAATAATACAAAAATTCAGAGAAGTAGAAAAATTTAATAATATATCAAAGAAATGCTATTCATTAACCAAAAAGAAAAACTGGTGAATTAAGGTAATTTTTTATAGAAAAATTGTTTGGTTTCTTTGTTTAATGGCATATCAACCTACATGGGTTATTTAATGCCAAAATCATCCTTGTAGAACAATAGTGATATTATGTGACTGATAGCCGGGGGGATGAGGGAGTTCATACCTTTCCCAAGAGTATTAGTCTGAAAGACAACTCGATTACTATGATGTCCACAGCCCAGTACTTTAGCAATTATGCCATGGGGACTCCCCCTTCCCTAGCAAAATGTATGTGTTTCTGTCCTAACATTTTTTCATAGTAGCAATATGAGGTGGAAAAGTGGTGAACACTTGCAGAGAGTGGAGTATAAGGTGGAGAAGGTCGAAAGGTAGTTGTCGGTCTTTTTCCTCCTCCTTTTATGAATATATAAATATCTTTCTCCCATTCGCCTCATGACGAACACCTTATACTTCAAGATAAGCTGACGCTACAGTATTAATATAGAAGATAGGATATTTTATTTCCCCACCCGTGACAAATGATTGCTGCGAGAGGTGGTTTCTGATGGATTGAGTCTCAGGCTAATCTGTGGGTGTGAAAGAAAGGTTTATTTTGAGAAAGAGGGACACAGACGTGAAGTACAGACAATCGTTGTTGGGGAAAGTCATTAAATAGGGCTTTTATTTCCGTGCCCCTCAAGTTCCCTAAGGACATGAAACTGTCGAAAAAGAAGTGACAGCAGAAGAAAGATGATAATAAAGGACAAGTCTAAAAAAAAAAAAAAAGAAAGAAAAAAAGAGGGTAAACGAAAAGAAAAAAAATGTTTAAAATGAAGATGTAAGAAGAAACAAAAGAAAATGGAGAAAAAATTGATAACCGACAAGACAAAGAAAGATGAAGGAAAGGAGAGAAAAAAAATCATGAGGTGGTGGGAGAAAAAGTAGATGAAAAGATGGAAGGATAAAATCTACAGAGAAATACAGAGGCCGGGCAAAAAAGAGCAAAAGAAATATAGAGGGGTGTGAAAAGAACAAGCGAAAATACAGAAATGGGGGGGGGGTGAAAAGAACAAGCGAAATACAGAAATGGGGGGGGTGAAAAGAACAAGCGAAATACAGAAATGGGGGGGGGTGAAAAGAGGAAGCGAAATACAGAAATGGGGGGGGGTGAAAGAGGAAGCGAAATACAGAAATGGGGGGGGGGAAAAGAGGAAGCGAAATACAGAAATGGGGGGGGTGAAAAGAGGAAGAAATACAGAAATGGGGGGTGAAAAGAGGAAGAGAAATACAGGAAAGAAAAAATACAGAAATGGGGGGGGTGAAAAGAGCAAGAAAAAAGAAGAGGAAATGGGGGGGGGTGAAAAAGGGAAAAGAGCAAGGAAAACAGAGGGGGAAGGGGGGTGAAAAGAGAAGAGAGAAATTCAGAAAAGAGGGGTGAAAAGAGGCAAGAGAAATGAGAGAAGGGGTGAAAAGAGCAAGAGAAATTCAGAGGAAGGGGGGTGAAAAGAGCAAGAGAAATTCAGAGAAAGGGGGGTGAAAAGAGCAAGAGAAATTCAGAGAAGGGGGGTGAAAAGAGCAAGAGAAATTTAGAGGGGGGTGAAAGGAGAAATTTAGAGGGGGGTGTAAAGAGCAAGAAAAAATTTAGAGTGGGGGTGAAAAGAGCAAGAGAAATTCAGAGGGGGGTGAAAAGAGGAAGAAAAATATAGAGGGGGGAATGAGGAAGAAAACTATAGAGGGGGGGAATGAGGAAGAAAACTATTGAGGGGGGAATGAGGAAGAAAACTATAGAGGGGGGAATGAGGAAGAAAACTATTGAGGGGGGGAGGAAGAGAAAAGAGGAAGAAAAAATATGAGAGAAAATATAGAGGGGATGAAAAGAGGAAGAAAATATAGAGGGGATGAAAGAAGGAAGAAAAATTTAGAGGGGTTGAAAAGAGGAAGAAAATTTAGAGGGGGTTGAAAAGAGGAAGAAAAAAGAGGGGAAAAGAGGAAGAAAAATATAGAGGAAAAGAGGGGATGAAAAGAGGAAGAAAAATATAGAGAGGGATGAAGAGAGGAAGAAAACTATAGAGGGGGGGGAGAAATATAGAGGGGGAAAATGGCAAGATAAATATAGATATGAGGGAGAGAGGAAAGAAAGGGAAAGAGAGGGGGCGGGGGTACGTTAGACAGAAAAGGCAGAAGAAAAATTCGGAAGAGATTAAAAAACCAGAAGAAAAAAAAATACAAAATAGGACAAAAATATTGAAAAAAAAGAGGGGGGGGGGACGTCCAAGTGAGAAAAAGCGTCCTAACTACATGAAACTGGTTTAATTTAGCAGGCTTACCCTTATTTGAAAAGAAACATATTTCCCCACCCACCTCATCACGGTAACCGTGGCTAAAAACAAAAAACAAAAAACCTTAAAAAAGAAAAAAAATCAGTAACAAAAGGTTTACCATTAACAATAAGCACCACATCGACCGCCCATGGCTTTTTACCTTTTCTACTATTTCCAGGCCATTTTTGTTCCACTTCTGTTTAACACAGACTATTGCCCGTTCAAGCCCTCAAGAAATTATCAACTCCTCTAAAAAATAAATAAATAAATAAATAAAAATTAACTGACATACAAGACAGACGCGCTTACGCACAAGTGTTACATCCCCCTCCCCTTTTTTTCAACCACGTACACAGGAGATAGAGACCCCCATCTCTTTTAATGACCATTGCTATTGTATTAATCCCTCGCACGCGTCTTCTTTTTTCATCCAGTCTTACGAGAAATAATGGTTCTATATTCCTTTATTTATTTATTTATTTTTAAAAATTTTTATTGGGATTTCTCATACCGCGACGGCTGGGACAGCAAAACGAATCCATTCATTTAATTTTTTTTGTAGGGATTGATATACTGACAGTTGCGGGTTGTTATTAAAAAGGTTACAAGGGTACAGATTACGCGCTGACTCAGATGATGGTCACTCGAAAGGGTTAAATATACCGCGATAATATGAGAGGTTGGACTCGTTGAGTTAGGACTTTGGAAACCATAAGGGGTTTTATTTTATTTTTCCTTTTAAGTATTCCCTATGTCAATAAAAACATTAAGAATTTTTAATGATTTTAATGAGTAAGAATTTTTAAGTCGAAATAAATCACAATAAATTGAATATGTTTTTAGACTGAAGAAATTTGAAAATCATTTTTGGGTAAGCTGTGAATTCAAGGGCGTCAATTTTTACCAGAGTCTATTGAACAGATGTTAGTGGAATATGAAATTAAGTCCAATGTATATATTTTTTTAATTTCTCAACAGGATTTAATACTTTTGATAAAAATGAAACTAAGGAAAACATAACTTAATACGTTAATTAATTTATAAGTTTTAAAAAAAATAAACGACTACATTAATTAATGTTGTATATATTTAAAGTTGTTGCGTATTGATTCAGTTATACAATTTTGGCTAAACTTGCAAATCGGTCGGAAAATTAGAGTGACCCAGAAAAATAGAACCCACAAATTTTGTAATAAAACTGTTAATTTTAATTAGGGGGGTTAGTGATAAGGTTGAGGTTTAATGGGAAAATAAATAATTTGGGTTCTGTTTTTTCTGGATCACTAGGTACCACCAATTTGACCCTGTGAAATTTACCCCCCCCCCTATATTTAACACAATGAAACTTACAGAAAATTTTATATTTTCTTGAAAATTTTTTTTCCATTTGAAAGAAAAAACATAAAATAAACTGCTGATGATTTTTTTTAAAAATTTTCAGCAAATGGAAATAATAAAAATTATGATTGAAAAACAATGTTTTCATTTTTGCACTGTTAAATCAACTGAAATTTAACGTAGCTAAAAACAAGTTACGATAAGAGGATTTTTTTAAAATTCTATGAAAAATCAATTAATAATCTGATTTTCACGAAATTTCCATAAATGTTTACCATTGGATGTAAATACATCTGAAATAGTTTTTTTCTAAAATATATTAGGGGAAATATTTTTTACGAGGTCTATCCCCCCCCCCTATTTTATTTTATGAGATAAAAAAAAATGACGCGTCAGAAATTTTTTTTTTCTTTTTTTCTATAAAGATAAGAGTCTGAATAACTATATCAATGAAATTGTATAAATGTACAAGGTCTAGTTTTTTAAGGAAAAATTAATGAAATCAGAAATAAAAAGTGCAAAAAAATGTCCTAATATTAATATTTGAAAACTTTTTTTTTGCTTTTATAATTGGTATGTACTATATTCTATTAAATTGTCAAAAAAAAAAATTTTTTTTTTAAGAAATTAATTTTTAAGAGATTTTCAATCTTTTGTGTGATTAAATATTTTTATTTTCTGCGTGAAATAAATTAAATTTTTTTTTTTCCTGCGTCAAAAAAATCGAATTTTTCACGGATATTTAAAAATATGAATTTTATAATTCAGGTGAACAAAACATTGGTCCAATACGAGCTCGATTAATATTTTTAAAAGAATTTGTAATTTTTATTGTTGAATAGTAATGTGTGATCCTTAGAATGTATGGAAGAGCATTGCTGACATATTTGTTTTACAAAGAGACGAGACGCTTCTAAGTAACCGAAGTTTGTTCCTGTTAGGCTGACAGTGTTAGCGTGAAAAAAATTATTTTATTTAACTTTTTCAATAATTAAAATAAAAAGTAAGTATAATAGATTATTTTATCAGTTTTTTATCTTAGAAAAAATATTCAAGTTTTCATTCCATACTTTTACTGGTTAATTGTAAAAGGGAAATAATTAGTAACTTTTCTGTCTATATTACGGTCTGAAAATTACCCTTTCGCATGTAATACGGGCAGGTTTGTTTATTTTTTAAGATAACGATGTAATTTTTCCCAATCGGATAATTTGATCTTTGAATTAACTATTTTTCTTTGTAACAACCCTGTACGATCTTTTTTTTACGAGATTTTTGATAAACAAAGTTCGGAAATATCTATTTCCGTTTTATTTAAGATGGCATAAACGGTCTGGTGGTACCTATGGATCACCCTGTAATATGTTTTAATTTTCTGACCGATTTGCAAGTTTAGCCCACTTTTTTTGTCCTTTAATTTTTTAATTCTGTCCTGGTAAAAATCAGTGCTCCAGTTTACTTATTAAACAAGAGGATTCAAATAATAGTAAACAGGGCCGTAGCAGAGATGTGTTTTGGACTGGGGTGGGGGGACAACAAAATTTAGAATTTAGCCTTAAGTTATTAAAGACCCCCAACATGGTTAGTGGCAAGTAAATTTAAAATTGTCAATTTTTATTTCTTTCTTTGTATTCTGTTAAAATAATAAAACCCTGTAGAATATTACAAGTTGTAAAATTGGGGGAATGGGCATGGTCCCATCGTCTGCTACGGCCCTGGTAAATCAAATCAATAAATATTTATAACAATTCCACTCCCAAAATTAAACATGGCAAAAATCAGTGATTTTATAGACTCACCTCTATGCAATGCCTTCTATTTTTCCATACTCCATGTTTTTTGTTTGCAAGTGTTTAAAATTAGTAGTTGATCCACAAAATACATTCACTTCGTATTATTAATAATAATGTTTAAACAGTTTTTCATTGTTTCCTTTTTTTTTTTCTTTTCGGATAGATCCGCTTTCTAATTTAAGTTATGTCCTCTCGGTCGAGTTTAAACAGACACCAAATTCACGAAACAATACTAAACAATAGCAGTGACAAAATACCCTGACTGAATCCAATCAATAAAAACAAAAATAAATCAATTTTTAAATAAATTAACACTTTTTTTTGGTCTAAACTGCTGTATCAATTGCAGTTAATCTTATTATTTTTTACGACTTCAATACAAAGTAACAATTTTTTTTTTTTTTTAGTATCATTGGGGCAATTGAGAAACACGAGACAGGATTTTTGCAAATGATCCTGGTGATCGGGTTGCTGCTAAATTGACCAAAAGGAAAATATCTCCAATTCGTCTTGTTAAATAAAGTGACAATACAGTTTTCCAACTTTGAGGGCATTTATTGTTGAAACTTGCGTGGTATGAAACATGATTTCATTGTTCATGTTGAATGATTATCCTACGATAACATTTCTTTTTTGTTTGTCCTGTGCATCGTGTCTGTTGTTTGGTGGTCAGTTACATTTATAATTCAAGACAAAACAACAGGATTCATCTTACAAGAAAATGACGTCTGAATAAGACCACAGAATAAAATGGCCGAAACATAGTGAATATAAATTATAATAAAGAAAACTTAGAAAAATATAATGGGGGGGGGGGAAATCATCCACAGATTTTATTAATCTAATATTAGCAGGAGCGGATTAATAAGAGGTAATCCCCCCCCCCCTTACTAGACGCCTCCCAGACTTTCTTTATAAAACTTGTAATAATTATAAAATTAGTTTTATTATTGACAAAATAATGTTGATTTGCTGCAAGCTGTGAAGAATTATATCACTTTGTCGTATAATACAAACTGAAAAATGTAGTAAAGGTTTTTCTTACAGTCACTGATTGAGAAAAATAAAATAAAACATTCTTCGGAACCTAACATTTAAAAAAAATATTCATCTTCTTTTAATTTCATGTATGTACCTAATTTAATTTCTATGTTAAGGCAACTTGACGTCCTCCCAATCAGAAGTTCCCCATGACCCCAAAGGTCTAAATCGGACTAAATATTCGTTAAAATAAGTTTTCTATCTTTCAAATTGTAACTTCCTTCATGAACTCATAGATTATACCTGAGCCTTCATGAATCCCCAACAGCTTCTCGTATTATATCTTAGCGAAAACCTTCTAGTACTTCAGATTACCAATGAAAATTAAACCACGACGTCATTGATTTCTGTTTTTAAATGACTCCGAAAAATAATATTCCTTCTGTTAACAGTTTTAGTTTACATTCGTTAAAATATAGTACGTCATTATTAAAACTAGATAAGAACGAATATAAAAATATTACACTTAATGTTATTTTAATTTATTTCTATATAAAATTATATATAGGATTGCTTTTAATACGTTTGAGAATAACATATTAGAAATCAGTAACAGCAAATGATTATTTATTAAACCCAGTTTTGTTAAAATCATTATGCAAATTATTCCCACTATATACTATGTAAATCTTTATTTCTTACACATATTTCATGATTTTAAATGTATTGATAATACAAGGTTGTTCTTTATTCTATGTATTGAAGATTTTGGGTAATGTGACGTAAGCAGTGACGGAGTTTCGGTTACAGACAAATAGAGACCGAATCTCCATTGTTAACTGACATTAGAATAAAGTTTAAATTACAACATGTAAACTAATCATCACGGAAAAACTTAGTTGCGGCGCCAGGCCAAAAAGGGCACCCAGTGAGAAACGGACTCATTAGTAGTAATGATATACTTAGTGGGTTAGACTAGCATATTATACTAGTCTAACTCATTAAAACTTTCTCTTTTTTTTTTTAAATCACGTAGTGCAGCTGAGTAGGGTTGATTCAACCACTGCCCACATTGCAACAATCTCAACCAATTCAACACCGGTAGGATGTGACAAAATCACGTCACGTGATCAGTTTAGGCAATTTTGAAGAAACAAATATTTTTTACCTTTTTTTTAACACGGAAAAAAACAATGAGGGTGTAGTTTATTTTATGGTACGAATTTTTTTTACCCAGAAATTTTTCAAGATAATATTAATCTTTATGCAAGTTTCCTTGTGTTAAATATAGGCGGGGCGGGGGGTAAATTTCATAGGAAAAATTGGTGGTACCTACTGATGAGTGAGGTAAAATTAATCGCATGGTCCCAAAAAAATTTCAAAAAAGTTCTTTACTTTTCGAGTTTTTAGGTGTGCTCAGTTCCCCGTATAAGTTTATCGTAAATCGATCCCCCATATCGGAATCGCTTAAAATGTTTTTTCTTTGTACATTCTTTTTCTTCAATGGATTATTATCGTTTACACACCAATCTATCAGATTGTAAAAAAAAAAAAATTCTAAAAAGTTATTTATTTTTTGAGTTTTCAGTGGTGCACATTCCCCCGTATTTTTTTTTTAGTAAATTGATCCCCCACATCGGAACCGCTCTATCTATTCAGTTGGGCTGAATTTGCACAAAGGTGTCAAAATTAAGGTGACACAGAAAAAACAGAACCCACAAATTTTGTAATAAAACTGTTAATTTTAACTAGGGGGGTTTAGGGTTAGGTGTTGGGGTTTAAGGTTAGTTTAATGGGAAAATAAATAATTTGGGTTCTGTTTTTTTCTGGGCCACCCTAACTTTGACACCTTTGCGCAAGTTCAATTCGAGCGGTTCCGATATGGAGGCTCGATTTACTATAAACTTATACTGGGAAATGAGCATCCCTGAAAACTAAAAAAATAAAGAACTTTTAAGAATTTTTTTTTTAAAATCTGATAGATTGGTGTGTAATCGATAATAATCCATTGAAGGAAAAATAAATAAATAAAAAATTATTTTTAGCGGTTCCGATATGGGGGATCGATTTACGATAAACTTATACGGGGAAATGTGCAACCCCTGAAAACTCGAAAAATAAATAACTTTTTTTATTTTTTTTTTATTTTTTTTTTTTACAATCTGATAGATTGGTGTGCAATCGATAATAATCCATTGAAAGAAGAAAAAAATTTAAAACAAAAATTTTAGATGGGGAGTTCCAGATGCTCAGGTCCGCCAATATTTTTTTTAAAAACCAAGTTTAATTGAAATTATACATTGCAATACTAACACAAACAACTGAGACTAATGTGTCTAACGTTGTGTTCAATAATTCATTTCCATGGTTAATTAAGTGTATAGTAATTTTTTTTTTAAGTAATACGTAATTAAAAACAACCTAAACCCCCAACCCAATCGGTAAAAAGTTCATTCATAGACTGTAGTTAAACTGTCATGGGGGGACCACCATAAAACTTTCCGTTTTAATTTTCCGACCAATTTGCAAGTTTAGCCCTTTTGTATTACTGAACATTTCCATTTAAAAATATCTTTCAACTAGCTACAATTTAGACACCTGCTATATTTCTTTAGTGCTTTCTCTCTCCCAAGAAGCAAGAAGATGACAACTTACGGCCGATTGTTGATATATAATTTTGGGGACCATATGACCTTAAGGCACCCCTTCTGCGATCTCGACTCGTGGGGATACTTTTCTCGTTTACACCGTAAAAATCCGGTTGTTTGTTAGGGGTTAATTTTATAATTTAAAAAAAAAAACTCTAAAAATCGTCTGTAAACAATTAACCAGATGTTGGCGGTGTAAATGAAAAAAAAAAAATGTCCCAACGAATCGAAATCGCAAAAGGAGTGCCTTAACGTCATATGGTCCAATTTTGGGACTAAAATGTAAATGTCTAGTTAAAAAAAAATGAAGGAAATGTATGAAACTAAATGTTTATTTTGGAAATTAATTAAATGATGGTGGTGGAGGGGAGGGGGCATACACACAATAAATAATTACATATATAAAGGACAGTTGGTCTGTATGTATGTCCGGGTGAAATTATAAAAATAAAACAATTAACGACAAAGTAAATATATACACATTAAATATCACCAATTCCTGCTTTTAATGCAAAAATTATGAAGATTTGATTTATATTCGAAGATATCAAAAATTAAAATATACATAGAAATAGCATTGAAATTCTACTTGAAAATATCCAGTATTTGTAAATCTCAAAAGAAAAATCAATACGCCAGGTATTTTTGCCCCTCACCTTCTACCCAGACGGCACTGGGTAGCCGCTTCTAGTAAATAAAATGAAATAACATAACATAAAAAGGATTATAACAAACTATGTGATTGTGCTACAACGTAACTGCAAAAAAATGTTTGAGGGTGGAGTGATTCATTTTGGCACTGATGCTCGATTTGTTAAAAACACCGAAAGAAAGAAAGAAAAAAGTATATGGAATAAATTCTTCTTCTTCTTCTTCTTCTTCTTCTTCTTCTTCTTCTTCCCCATCCCCCCAAAAAAGTATCCGCTTCGTCTCATGTGCAAATCTAAATTTTTTTGGCTTGAGACAAGAAGAAAAATTCTTTGATGTATATTTGTATAAACTGTCCATTTTTCTTTTCTTTTCTCTCTCTCTCTCTCTCTCTCTTTACACCCTGTCTCTCACCTCTCGATCTCTCCTACCCTCTCTCTCACTCCTCGCCTACTCCTTCTCTCTAGTTAAAGTTCTTGACAAGATTTACAATTTTACGTACCACAGAACATGATAAAGAACAATCTCAAGTGCATTGAAGACCACATTTTACTTCTTTTTTTCTTCTTTTTGTCATTTTCAAAGACTTTTTAAAAAAATTCTGAGCAAAATTTCAGTTTCGGGCGGATTTCCTTTCAAGGATTCGCCAAATAACATACGCATGCGCAATAGAGTTGAGATTACAACGAGATCAAGAACAGGAAGTTATTTTGATTGATTGATTGATCCATTCATTCATTTTAACGGCATGTCAACCCTTCTACGATTATTTTATGCCTACAGATTAGGGAATTGCGTAAGTTCATATTTATATTTTTTGTGTTATTTCTTAAGACTTTTCTTCTTGCACACGGTCTTATTGGATAAGTATACTTTTCAAACGTATCTATTTGATCCTAATAGATACTACAACCTCGGCTCAGAATGAACTTATGAGTAATGGCACACTTTCTAGATCACCTCTCAATCAAATTCAGTTTAGTATTATATCCTGGACACTTTTCGGTGTGTCTACGTTAATTGAAATTTAACGTAGACAAAAAACAAGTTACGACCAGAGGCTTTTAAAAAATTTCTATGAAAAATCAATTAATTTCACGAACATTTCCATAATTACTTACCTTTTGATGAAAATGTTTGAAATAGTTTTTCTAAAATATATTGGGAGAATATTGTTTACGAGGTCTAACCCCCCCCCCCATTTTATTTTATGAAATGTGAAAAAATGAACCAACCAAAAACGATTTTAACTTTTTTTCTATAAAGATATAAGAGTCTGAATAATTATATCAGAAGATTTTTATAAGTTTCTATACGGGATTTTTTTTTTTTTTTTTTTTTTTAGTAAAAGAACCATGAATACGGAATTCTGCTAAAAATATCAATATAGAAACTGAACCTGTTGTAAAAAAAAAAAATTTTAAATAAGAAACGGACTGTTTTACTTATTTTTCTAGATAACGGTGAATAATTTTTCCCCAGTCGGATAATTTGATCTTTGAATTAACTCGTTTTCTTTGTAACAACTCTTTATGTTCGTTATTCTTTTTTGCGAGATTTAAAAAAACGTTCAAAAATATTTACGTTTCTTCCTTCAATATTGCCTAAACTGATCACATGGCGTATTTTGGTGGTACCTATAATGTCTTGTGTAAGACAAATATAAAAACATACTACAAATGCACTTTAGCACACAAGAGATAATATCATTAGAATCTCATTTTAAGTATAAATAGCATTAGATATCTGAAACTCCTGAAGTAGCCTAACCTCAAAGCTTTCGGGTATTTCTGTGAAGTGTAATGCTTTTTATAGGTAACCTAATGAGATTATCTCTTGCGCGTTAAAGTGCATTAGTACCAAGAAAATTATTATCATTATTATTATTGGTGTTGTTAACATATAGAACAGCAAAAATGATTGCGTTTGAATAGCCACGCACAAAACGAAACTCATGAGATGGCCAGTACAAAAATCCATGGTCACACTGCCATTCCCTTTCATGGGTGTGGCACGGAAAGGGGAATGCTGTACATAATACACGCGAAGGTTTGATTATCCGCTCTTGTTGAGAACTACTGCCACAGGGGGGCGTAACGACCGTGGTTGCTGTTGGAAATCGAATGATGATCATAATTTAAAAAACAAAAACAAAAACAAACAAACAAACAAAAAACAAACAAACAAACAAAACACAAAAAATTAGTTTTGCATCCTCGTTGCATGAATTAGATATCTAAAAGACCGTGGAGTTGGCTGCTCCATTCACATTAAATAATTAGAAATCAATTTTTTAAAGAAATAACACGGAACCGGAAGCCGTCAAAATCAACCAACATTCTATCAACAGCTAAAAACTACAAAAAGCTGTATCTTCTACAAACTATCTCCATATTAAAAACAAGAACAAAAAAAGGGGGGGTATGAATCCATATATTCTCCTTCCAGTTATGGCTAAAATAGTAGGACAGACTGTACTCTTTAACCTTAGATAGGTAACCAGTCTAGGAGAAGGAAAACTCTGAATTTGAAAATCCCGAGGTTAGTAGTTGATTGGGTTTGTGGCATTCCTTGTGCACCAATTCTTTCATGTGCCAAAAAGTGCGGATGGCCCAACACAAGCCTTCACCACTATAAACAAACCACTGTGTAGGTTATTCATTGGATGAACCCTCATGTGTCGAAATCGACGAGAGAATCCATTATTATCATTCCCATGTATGTATGTATGTATGTATGTATGTATGCTAATAAATTCTTTGTTATCATATACAGTGATTACTATTTATTTTTATATCGCCTTCTCACGCACTAAGAAAAATGGCCAACAGCTCAGCATATAACTCTGATAACTGGGAAATATATCTTCAGTACTTTCATGGATATCTGCAACTTTTACCCTAGAGATAAAATTTACGAATATATGCATTCAAAGCATGCAGATCGTCCTCGCAGATCTGAACAATACAATTTTCTCTCTCGTTCCATTTGCCTTCATGTCAGCTACATTCCTGCATTTTTACTCACTTATCTGGTTCGTGTATAAAAACCACGATTTGTTGCATAGTGAGATTTAGAGGGCCGATAAAGCAAATGCAGAAGTACAATACGCGTTAAAAAAAAAAAAGAAAAGAAAAATCTGAGCCAAACAGCTCAAATATCTTCACTAGTTGTCAGAACCGGAAGTCGAATTTAAACTTCCGCACACCTGAACGTAAATATAATGTTATACATTACTAATCGAAATCTTGGATCAAGTCTCCAATAAGCACCCCATATAACTCCACTAATGAAAAGGTCACTTTTTTTTTCACCACTAGCTTCCGCTTCCGATTATTTGTAAACAAACCAACAGACGATTTTTTGCATTTATATTATATCTGACATTCGAATTTCATAGTAATTTCAATATTGATTTTAATTAAAATGAATTAGTTATTGTTATTAGCACTTGAGAAAAATACTAACTTTTAGCATTTAAAAAAAAAACAACATTCTTTTTAATTTGATGCGAAATCTCTTCTGATTAACAAATTCATTCTCACTGATGAGCGAGGAAAAATTAATCGTGTGAAATCCCAGGGGAACGCACCCCAGGTACTACCTACCCCCTCATCTAAAAGGGGCAGGACCGAGTTTATTGCCCGGTTTCTGAGTTGCCACAAAAGGGGATTGCCGACGGGACTACGCATGTTTTGTATTAACCACCGCATGAGCTTCGGTTTGTGCGTGGCTCCCCACGTTAAAAAGACTTTGTGTCAGTCCGACCTGATGGGAGGCTAGGAAAAAATATGGCTGGATACACCCACTCACCAGCAAAACAAATTAAAAAAATACTCGGGACGAGAACCCAACAAACATACATTTTGGTTGAAGAAAGGTAACATTAATCTGATGTCATCTGGACAATAGCCTACCACAAAGTGAATAAAACATATCGCTACGCACGCATTAGGTTGAAATATTAAATTAACACACAATTTTAAAAAATCCCTTTTTTCAATCTTTCATTCAAACTTTGCCGCAAAAACTTTCTGGAACTGATTCTATCCAGAACAGGGCTATGAAACGACTGATCGAATACATGAACGTCAGTTAAAATCTGAATCTGGGGCAAAAACATAGAAAGCCGTCTTGTATCACATCTCGAACCCGAGTAGAGACGATCGCCCTTTAAAAAAACAATAAAACAACACATATACTTACACTTCCCTGGACCTACCAGAACTAGGTCACCATCCCGCGCATACCGGACCAAGAACGGACTCAGACCTAAACCCCCCCTCTGGCCCCTACATAATGGGAAGAAAGCTAAACCGTACGACCTTTGTTTATTCAAAATAAACGAATTTTAACCCTAATTTTTTTCGTCCGTTATATTTTTCTTGCAACCATACGTTTGTCTATAACAATAAAGAGGCATATTGGGTGGTAAGAGGTTTGGGGGTTTTGAGGTTTAAAGATAGCTGGATATTCTTGGTGCGTGTTCTTCGGGTTTTCTTTTGAACCCCATCTCATTTGGTGGTCGCGCCGAAAAGGAAGGAATTCAAGGAAGGAAAAAGAAAGAGACAAAGGCAGAAGGTGGTTTTATGACTTAGGCTTTATTCCCAGTCATAGTCGCCTGTGGCAAGGGAATATCTCCCTTGCCACTAGTACGACTAGACACAGTTCAGGCCTAAACTCGAATTGCCGAGATATTGTTTGGGTGGTCGGAAGTCAGTCCCTCTTCTCGCACATGCGCGAAGGGCTCCTCTGGTGAAGACCATGGGAGTTTGTTGGGTTTTTTTTTTCATTTTAATTTTATTTTAGTTTTAGTTTGTTTAATGGTTAGCGTCGTGAGAAATAGAATCGGCAACTCAAGTTCAAATCCTGGGGCAAGGATGTTTGCGTCTCACTTTGTGTTAATGCTCTTAGAGAAGGCATGAATCCATCTGATCTCCCTCAGCTATGGGTAAATGGTAGGGCAGATACGGTTCTTTAGCCTTGGTTAGGCAACTAGAAGGAAAACTTTAAATTGGAACCAGATTTATTTCGTTTAAAAAAATTGATCTTATGTCATCTTCTGCGTGTGGTGGACGGGTTCAGTAAACACGTACTGCTCCGTCACTTGCAATGGGTGAAGGCTGAGTTTATTGCCCGGTGCCTGAGGCAACCCTAAAAATACATGCTGATAACAGCTATGCAAATTCTGGATGCTTGCTTCCTGTGGGGCACCCGACATTAAACTGACCTTTTGTCATGTTTTGGTCTCGTGGACAACCAAATAAACACCTACATGCTTTTTGACATTCGGCGAGTGGAATTAGTTATTAAATTATTATTAAATTAGTGAAATAGATCACTAATAAGGACTTAGCCTATTCTAGTAGTGACCACCCCAAGCGGATTTAATAGGTTCGAAATCATTAATGGGGCATGTATATTTAAAATAGGGTAGAAAAGTATGGTTTGAAAATTGCATAGGTTAGAAACTTTCAGTTACGTAGAGCGATTGATTTTTTTGGTTTTGCTACCCTAATTTATATATTTACCAACCCTTCCGCACAAGTCGGATGTGACACAAGGTAAATTCAGAGTTTTCCTTTTACTAGACTAGTTGCCTAACCAAGGTTAAAGTCTGCCCTGTTATTTACCCATAGCTGGAGAGAGAGAGAGAGAGAGAGAGAGAGAGAGAGAGAGAGAGAGAGAGAGAGAGTAGTTGGATTTATACCTTTCCCAATGGTATTAATGCTATGTGAACTCTGGTCGACAAGTCCATTTCCTACGACTCTAACCATAACACCACGCATCTCCATCCAACTATACGGTCCGTTTTCATCTCTCTGGAGAAGCGAACACGTCATCGTTTACTATGCACAAAGTTACGACTCATTAGCAGAACCCCGCAACGTTCCTTTATAGTCAGATATTTTGTTTTTAAGAATCAATTTTATTTATTTTATTCACCGAGTTAAGCCGTATAACGTGCTACTCATTGTCTACTTTAGTGATGTCATTTTTGTAATGTATATAATATATACATTACAGAATACGTGTATACATATATACTATATATGTATACACGTATTCTATTTTGTGAAATGTATTCTATTTGTCACATATGTTCATTTCATTTCTTTTTCGCTTAATAAATGTTATTGTTCTTAAACGTAAGGTCAAGTCGCTTAATGTGTTGCAGCAGATGCCTACAGCTAATTTTGAGACATCCGGGTATTTAATAAGATTTATAAAAAAATAAGAAAGAAAAGAAAACACAAAGAAAATCTCTGCATCTTGTTAAGATATTTATAGATAAACACCAGAAATGTTGGATGCTGAGAGACATGAGGAGTTATATTGAATCATAGCTTGATGTATGACGACAAACGTTGGCAGTTTAATACTGTCCATTGCGATGACAACTTCAAAAACTGATCAATTATTAGCAAAGAACGTTGAAATCACGAATCTTTCATTAATCACAAAGGAAAAGAAATATTTCCACAATTCGCACACAAATTCAATTTGCAGCTCCATTTTAATAAAAGCAGTAAATCCCCCTTCTCCCTCCCCCTCTCTCTCTCTCTATCTCTCTCTCTTTCTCTCTCTCTCTCTCTCTCTCTCTCTCTCTCTCTATATATATATATATATATATATATATATATATATATATATACACACAAGGTATGTCAAAAAAGTATCGAGATTGAAGTTGTATTTACCAAGATAGGAATGAACAATAAATGTAACGTTAATTTTTTTCAGAATGCAAGGTGTGTCAAAAAGTACAGATTTTAAAGCTGTATTTACCAAGATAGAAATGAAGAATGCAACGTTAATTTTTCCGAATACAAGGTGTGTCAAAAAGTACCGAAAATATCAATCCTTTTTGACACACCTTGTATATATATTATCATTATTATTATTTCATCCTTTGAGAGCTTTTAACACCCGTATTATTATTATTATTATTATTATTATTATTATTATTATTATTATTATTATTATTATTATTTGGTTCTATAAACGGTTATACATATTTGAGCACTTTTCTATATCTTATTATAATGGACATTGTGTGTTTGTCTGTAACCGAAACCATATCACTACTTAAGTCACAATTCCCTTAGTTATTTATGTCACATTCTCCATGATCTTTTTTTTTATTTAAACCTCAATCATTAATAAAATTGTATATATAATACAGGGTTGTTCTTTATTCTATGTATTAATAATTTTGACTTTAAATTAAATACTCATTGATAAACTTACACAATTCCTGATAGTATTGTGATGTAAACAGTGATGTAGTTTCGGTTACAGACAGACAGATCACGAATCTCCATTATAATAAGAAGGGTTGTAAGTGTAAGTAAAACTCTGGTTATGTTCATTTATGTTCCAACTTTAACAATATTTTATTCCTCTTTCTCTCTTAATTTCTAATATGGCTGTCGTTGTCTGCTAAACCAAGCGAAATGGATATAACTATGGTTCGATTAAATTCATAACGCCAATTATTATTATTATTATTATTATTAGTAGTAGTAGTAGTAGTAGTAGTAGTAGTAGTACAAAATAAAAAAAACACCCTCCGAGCGATGTAAAAATAGATTTTTGAAACATATTGCCTGAGGGGTGGGAGTAAAAAATTCAATGTCAGCGAGTTTGTACCCTAAGTAAATAAAATCATCAAATTCATTAAAGGATTAAAAAATAAAACAATTTGAAATGTAAACTTTAAATATGTATTAAAATAAAACAAACTATATATAGATTATTATTATTATTATTATTATTATTATTATTATTATTATTATTATTATTATTATCAAAGGAAATTCTTTCCAGTTCAGTGGAAGTGTTTCTCGGAAAACAAATATGAATTCCTGTGCTCTGAGTTCGTGTGTTTTAAAAATGAAGGAGACATCTCCACACTCGATGGTAAACTTCTAAACTCGGTGAAACAATTCACGTACCTAGGTAATATCTCATCAACAGAAAGCGGCGTTAATGCATGCACATGAAAGGCATGGGCTGCTTTAAACAGATTGTCGGCGATATGGAATTCCTATCCCACTGACAAGTTAAAGCGAAAGTTCTTCCAAGCCGTAGTTGTATCAGTGCTACTGTATAGCTGCACTACTTGGACCCTAATGAAGCGCCTGGAGAATAAGCTAGATGAATGCTGCGTATAATCTTGAACAAGACGTGGAAGCAACACCCCATGAGAAAAAAGCTGTACGGCCACCTGTCCCATATCACACAAACCATCCGTATGAGGTGAACAAGACACGCTGGGCACTGCTGGAGAAGCAAGGATGAACTCATAAGTGGCGTTCTTCTGTGGAAGCCATGACATGGGCACGCCAAAGTGGGCCATTCAGAAAAGACGTACATAGACCAACTGCATGGATACTGGATGCTGTGCAGAGGACCTCCCAGGGGCAAGAATGATAGGGACGGTTGGCGCAAGATCGTCATGGATATCCGTGCTACTAGCGTGACATGATGATGATGATAACAAGAAAAATAGAAAAAGAACACGACTGATGCTGTTAAAGAGTCGTGGTCAGCGAGTTTGTCAAGTCAATTACAGTGACTTAATTTCTTATCGAGTGATTCTGTGATCGTGTGCTAAAGTAGGCTTATCAGGTTTACAAAAAGAACAAATGTTCTCCTTTTTTTATTTTCAATCGAAATATATCTTCCCATTACTTTAAAATGTCCTCCATGTTGGTTTAAACTGCATTACGCAGACACACAACTCAACTCTCCTTATGTATAAGGTCTAAATCTTTTGAAGGTTGTGGGGATTAAAATAAAATTAAAATAATTAAAAAAATAATAATAAACTCCCATGAGCCTTCCATCAGAAGAACGCCCCGAACATGTGCGGGAAAAGAACTCACTTCCGACACCCAAGATGATCTCTTGGCCATTCAAACTTAGGCCTTAACCGAGACTCTAATACTGACCAGGAGAAATGTTCTTACTACATGGTGGATATGACCCATGAATAAAGCCTAAATCCTGAAACTATCTTTTGTCTTTGTCTCTTCATTTTCTTTCCTTGGGTTCCTTTTCAATGCGACCACCAAATAAGATGGGGTTAAAAGCAAACCCTAGGAACACGCACCAGGACTAACCAGCTACATTTTAAACCTAAAACATTAAACCTCTTCTAACCCCCACAAGATCAATAGCCGCATAAACAAAAGAGGATATTTTTAAAAATCTTGCCCCCAATATCGATTGTTTTTCAGAACTACTTAAAATGTTAATTTTATTTTATTTTATCTTATTTTTGTATTCCTGTTCATAATGCAAATATTGGAAGTTTTTGGCTGATAAATGCCCAATGAGCGGAATAGACTTAATGTGGAGTCACACAATGCAATTTTAAGGCTATGACGTGCATTGATTTTTATAGTTATCTGCTAAGAAAGGAAGAACGTTTCTCAAAAATAGCCAAATCCGAAAAGTATGCTTAAATAACAGTGCTATACTTTTAGATTATTTTAGTGTTTTCTTTCGTAATAAAAGTGTGCTGATCAGCTAAATTCCCGAATCTTACTCACTCTGATAAGATAAAGCGAAAATTCTTCCAAGCTGTAGCCATGTCAGTGCTACTGTACGGCTGCACCACACTAACGAAACGCTTAGAGAAAAAGCTAGATGGGAGCTATACAAGGACGCTGCATGCTGTTTTGAACAAATCCTGGAAGCAGCTCCCTTAAAAAAAAGCAGCTGTGCGGCCACTTGCCTCCTATCATACCAACCATTCCAAGTAAGACGGACAAGACCTGTTGGCTTTTTCTCTAAACGCTTCGCTAGACTCTAAGTGGTGCAACCATAGAGCAGCATTGAAAAAACTAGATGGAAGCTATGCAAGGACGCTGCGAACTGTCTTGAAATAATCCTGGAAGCAGCTTCCTTCGAAAAAGCAGGTGTACGGCCCCTTGCCTCCTGTCACACAAACTATCCAAGTAAGGCGAACAAGACATGCTGGAAACTGTTAGAGGAGCAAGGACGAATTCCTAAGTGACGTTATCTTGTGGACACCTACACATGGACACACCAGTGTAGGTCAACCAGCCTGCATAGATCAGCTCTGTGCGAATTCTAGATGCTGCAAGGGGGGTGACCGATAGGGACAGTTGGCGAAAGGTTGTCATGGATATCCGTGCTGCTAATGCGACCTGATGACGTGATGATGTAGGTCACAATTAATTACAATCATTATCAAATCATTAGCGGCACAAATATCCATTACTCTCTCACACCAACCGTCTCTATGTTTAAGCCAGTACGCAGCCTTCTTGTGTAGTTCCCATCTATCTTATTCTCTAAGCACTTTTGGGGGCTACAAGTGGTGCAGCCGTACAGTAGCACTGATACAACTATGGCTTGGAAGAATTGTCGCTTTAACCTGTCTGTGAGAATCAGACTTCCATATCTAATAATGTTTATAGCAGTACGTGATTTTCCTATGCGTGCATTAACATCACTTTCTGTGGATGAGATATTACTGCCTAGGTACGTGACCTACATAAGCTGTCAAATCTTTTCGATAAAATCTATTCGCAGTATGATGCTTGGTAAAAATGTGATTAACAGAAGAAAGTGATGTGTTTTATCTTTTTTTCCTAAGAAAAAAAAAAAGAAACAAACAAACAAACAATACCTCTGTTGATGAAAACAATCTTTTAAAGTAAAACACGAAAAGCTGCTTAATGAAAGAAGATAGAAAACGAAAAACGAAAAAAAACGAAAAAACAAAAACGAAACGTAACTCATTTGCTTAAATTACACAAAAGACATTTTCCCCTGGTGACTAAATTATTTTGTACACAGTTTTCGTGTTTAAATCTGTTTTTTTTTTCTCTTTCTCCTTCCTCATCTGATGGCATCCGACAAAGTCCGAAGATTCTTCCATTTAAAAGGAACATAATCTCCTTCCCCAAGTCTTATCTTTACTTTACCCTTCATTCTTTTTTTATAATTCTTCTTCTTCTTCTTCTTCTTCTTCTTCTTCTTCTTCTTCTTCTTCTTCACAATTTTCTAGAATTGCTATTAAATCTTCTTGATCATCACCTCACTGGAAATACCCCCTTTTGTTGTTGTTGATGGTGTAAGTTGGGTGGGAAGTTTTTATTTAGTTTTTATCTTTTTATTTTATTTCATTTTTATTTATTTTTGTTTTTGTTTTAAAGAAAGCAGGGGTGTGATATAAGTATTTTGTTCAAAAGCTCTGTTCAGAAAGAGTTTGGGTTTTGTATCTTGAAACGTAATCCCGTGCTAAACGAACAGGAAATGAAAGAAAAAAATGTGGGAATTAAAAGGAAGAGAAAGCAAATTGGAATGTGAAAAGTGATATAGGTCTTCTTCCAGAAAAATGGACAGGACAAGTAAACATAGTGAGACAAGAGGAATGAAGGAAGATGGATAGATAGATAGATAGATAGATAGATAGATAGATAGATAGTAGGAATATACTGAACTAGATAGGTAGATAGATAGATAGATAGATAGATAGTAGGAACATACTGAAATAGATAGATAGATAGTAGGAACATACTGAAATAGATAGGTAGATAGATAGTAGGAACATATTGAGATAGATAGATAGTAGGAATATACTGAACTAGATAGGTAGATAGATAGTAGGAACATACTGAAATAGATAGATAGTATGAACATATTGAGATAGATAGATAGATAGATAGATAGTAGTAACATATTTAGATAGATAGATAGTAGGAACATATTGAGATAGATAGATAGTAGGAACATATTAAGATAGATAGATAGATAGTAGGGACATACTGAAATAGATAGATAGTAGGAACATATTGAGATAGATAGATAGTATGAATATACTGAAATAGATAGATAGATAGTAGGAACATATTGAGATAGATATATAGTAGGAACATACTGAAATAGATAGATAGTATGAACATATTGAGATAGATAGATAGATAGATAGATAGATAGATAGTAGTAGTAGTAACATATTTAGATAGATAGATAGTAGGAACATATTGAGATAGATAGATAGATAGTTGGAACATATTGAGATAGATAGATAGTAGGAACATATTGAGATAGATAGTAGGAACATACTGAAATAGATAGGTAGATAAGTAAAGTAGGCGGAGTGGCCTATTGTCAGTATCAGTCGGACAGCAAGGGAGTCTATCCTCTTTTTGCTAGCTTTTGACCAAGAGATTGTTTTTACAATTTGGAGATTAAGGTTGTTTTTTTTATTACGTATTGCTTAAAAAACAAAATTACTATACATTTAATTAACCATTGAAATGAATTATTGAACCCAACGTTAGACACATTAGTCTCAGTTGTTTGTGTTAGTATTGCAATGTATAATTTCGATTAAACTTGGTTTAAAAAAATATTTTTCAACATATTTTAAAGCAATACGTAATTAAAAACAACCTTAATCCCTAAACCCCTAAACCGTAACCCAATTCGCAAAAAGTTAATTCATAGACTGTAGTTAAACTGTCATGGGGACCACCAAAAAACTTTCCGTTTTATTTTTCCGACCAATTTGCAAGTATAGCCTAAATTATTTTTTCTGGAATGAAAATGAGAGAATTGCTAAAAAGGAAAATGTCAGTCATCTTGACAATTATATTTGTCACATGTGATGACAGAAGAGAAAGAAAGTGAGGAGGATGCTGTGCATGTCACACTCTTTTATTTAATCTAATCTATTTATATGTAGTCTTGATTTTCTTTAGATAATACTTTAAGAAAACAGCGAAAATGAGAGAGAGAGAGAGAGAGAGAGAGCGAGAGAGGTGTGGAGAGGGAGGGAGAAGCAAATAAAAGAAAGAAATTATTACCATAATTTTATAGAGGAAGAAGAAAACCATCTGCTTGGATTTTTCCTTTCTTATGGGAGGGAGAGAGCCTGGAGACACAGTTTTTTTGGGGGGAAGGGGATTTACTGCATGTCAACCCTTGGGTTATTTCATGCCAAAGACGTTTTTCTTTTATTCATTATTGTCGGGTATTCAATTTTGTTTTCAAACTCATTTAAAAAAAAAAATTTTAAACTCAATTTTTATCTATTTAACCCATGGATGGGACCCTAACAGGTACTACCACTGGACCTGGGGTTAATGGCGATGAAGAGGTACTACACACACCCCAGAGCTCCACAATTGGAACCTCACCATTAAATGCAGTTTAACATTATACCCAGGACACTGGAGATACATTTGATTGGAGGTTTTGCTGGCTCTACACATTATAAAAACTAGCAACAGAAAACACCCTCCGGGCGTCGTAAAAATGAATTTTTGAAAGACATTGCCTGAGAGGGTGGGAGTTAAAAATTCAATGTCAGAGGGTGTGTATCATAAGTAAGCAAAATCCTCATATTTATTAAAGGAGTAAAAAAACAAAAAAACAATTTGAAATGAAAACTGAGCCCCGTCCCTCTCAAATAAAATTTTGCGTGCTTGTAATAATCAAACAATTATTTTGAATATTTTCCACATCAATTTTACACAAAATCGTAGGTATTTATTTATTTGTAAACTTTTTAGTTAACTTCTTGTTACTGTAAAAAAAAGGGGGGGGGGCTAGAGTAAAAAAACAATTCTTAAAATTGCTTACTCAAATTTTGGGTGTATATAGCATAAGAATATTGTGACATAAGTTGTGATGTAGAGCTATGACGTAGTTTTTGTTACAAACAGAAATACAGACAATCTCCATTATTAATAGATATGCCTATGCTTGATCAACACTAGCTGGGTCACCGAGTTGAAGGTGTATGATGTTGTAGGATTGAAATACTTAATGATGCTAGGATCACATCACTGACGATATGGTCAGGTGCATTTTCCAGATGTATTTGTGATAGGAATGAAATTAAAATAAAATAAAGTAAATAGGAAGTGCATTTCTGGGCTTTTCGACTTCTCTTGAGGAAGGGGGGAAACCAACTACTTGGAGTCTTCTATTCTAATGGAAGGGAGTGAGAGAACTCGGAGACACATTTGTTTGGGGGGTTTGCTCGCTTTAGACATTATAAGAAGCCTCAAGGTTGGCCATCATAGTTCATTTAGCTATGAGTTCTCGTTATGTGACCATAAGCTTGCACTTGATCAACACTAGCTGTGTCACCTAGATGAAAGTGTATGATGTTGTAAAACCTGAAACACCTAATATTCCTTGGATCACATCACTGACAATATGGTCAAGTGCATTTTCCAGATGTATTTCTTGATAGGAATGAAATTCTATTCTAATGGAGAGGGCATGAGAGAGACCAGAGATGCATTTGTTTGGAGGGTTTGCTAGCTTTAGACATTATAAGAAGCCTCAAGGATGAGATATTGTTACATGACCATAAGCTTGCACTTGATCAACACTAGCTGGGTCACCTAGATGAAGGTGTATGATATTGTAAAACCCGATAGACGGGCGGTTGGAGAGGCCCCATCCAATCAATCGGCCAGTCACGTCAACCCTGTTGATTGTCCTCAACCCTTTTTATTATATATGTGCCAGAAGGCGGTGGCTGAGGGTCTTATTGTCCTGGGTATGACGTTAAACTCCATCTGATGGTGAAGTTTCAGCTCGGGGAATGTGGAGTACCCCTTCATCACCATTACTCCCAGGTCCACTCTGACCTGGAGTGGTAGTACCTTTAAGCATCCCATCTATGAGTTGAATAGAACAAAATGAGTTCTAAAAAAATTGAGTACCCATCAAGAATGAGTAACCTAAACGTCTTCGGCATAAAATAACCCAATGAGTTGACATGCCGTAAAATCCAACCAACCAACAGTTATTTTTCAACATAGTTCCCCTTAAGACGCTACACACTTCTTCCATCGGTGTTGCAGTGCTTGTTCAAAAAATTCATCAATACCAGTATGACATTATCATATGAACTTTTCAGTCTATTAACTTTTCAGCCTACCCTCGTAGTTTTTACATACTCAAAAATATTAATTCAATATTTCATTTCTAAATAGTCAAATTTCTATTATCAAGCTTAGCTTAGTTGTGGCACAAGGCCAGAAGTACGGGGCACCCAGTGAGAATCGAACTCACTAACAATGGTCTGCTAATGTAATGTCAAAGGACAATAATATATGTCCTTTTTTATTAGACACACCCAATATTTCGTCTGCTTTTCACTTTAAAAAACGAATTAAAATTAATTAAATCGATTATTTAAGGTCAAATGTTTGTCTAAGTCGAAACGTAATAACATAATGAGCATCAGTAAAAAAAAAATCAAAATAATATTACACATGTAATTTAATTTTTAATATATTTAAAACTATTTTTCGGTCAATTTTGCTCAAATATGCCCGTAACTGTTGTTTAAAGATGGCGTAAAATCCGTGTTTACAAAATAAATTTAACCCTTATTGATAAATCAACACTGAAAATTTCATTAAAATCGGATAATTCCCTGATTATTGGTAAAAAAAATTTCAAATGGTTTTGGGAGGGAAATATGTTTTGTAAAACACAGATTTTTCGACAAATTTTGTTTTATTATTTATTTATTTATTTATTAGCTTATCCAAATCTGAACATTTTCAGCCAATCCCCCCACCCCTACCCGTTGGGTGGGGACCTTTGAGATCTTTGGAACAAAGGAGAAACTGGTTCAAATCCAAAATCCGTTGGCTGTCCCCTGCCCTTCTATAATGACTGACATATTTGTGTTTCTGTGGGTCAGGCAGGTGGCTGATAACATTCTCGACTCTATACACCAATAAGATCATATTAGGTTTAAACAGGGTGGGAGAATCCGGAAGAAACGTTATAAATACACTACCAACCCACACATACACAGAAAATGAACAATTTCAGTTTAGCACAGGTGTGGGTAGGTGAGACCGAGTTACTCAGAGCAGTCCTGAAAAGGTGAACAAAAAACAGGAAACTCATTTTTCTAGGTCTATGACTAGTTACTTTATATATATTTATGTAAGTGCGCAAACACACACACATATACATATCAACATCTTTAAAAGTGCATATTTTATGCATACGTGCGTTCCATCATAGTGTAATTGTTAGCAAGCTCGTCTCGCAGATCCAATACTACTGAATAGCGAGTTGGATCCTCGCTGGATGCTCCAGGAAAATAATTATGCACTAGGTATACCCAATTTTTCGTCTGCTAAATTTTTTTAAAACGAATTAAAATTAATTAAATCTATTACTTAAGGTCAAACTTTTGTCTAAAACGATAAGTAGTAACATAATGACCATCATTAACAAAAGAAAAATATCATTACATATGCAGTTTATTTTTAATACTTTTAAAACGATTTGTTTTGATCAATTTTGTTCGCGTTCGCCATTTTGGCTCTTTTTAAATGGTATAAAGGGCTTGTTTACAAATTTAATGTAACATTCGCGATTGCAAAAAATTTACCAAAAATCAAGGAATTATCCGATTTTAATGAAATTTTCAGTATTGATTTATCAATTAATGAATTTTATAATGCATCAGTTATTTTATTTCAAAACTTTAATTAAATATTTTTGCTATGAAAAATTAATATATAAAATTCATTTAAAATAAAAATATTCTGATGTTAAGTTTAAAATGTTATATTTTTTAGATTCTAGAAATAAATATCTATTTTATGCAAAACTTATTTTAGTCAAACAAAGTATACGTTTTGAAGAAAAACTCTATTGAAAATGTACCCCCCGCCTATAATTTTTTCTTTTATAAGATAATAGCCAATTAAATAATTATCGAAATGAGTAAAAAAGAAATCTCCAAAAAATTAATCATTTATTATTTTTTTTACATTTTATTTTTCGATTTTCGGTACTTATTTTCTTATAAAATATTCCACTTAAATTTTTTAATTTTTTTTTCTATTTACAACTTCGGTTTTTTATTTTTATTTTTTTTATTTCTACTGTATTTAGTATCAAACAAGGACCAACTCGCCGAGATTTTATACCTCTAAAGTAAGGGGGGGTCAAAATTAAGTGACCTAAAAAAATGAGAAAGTTTTGAAATAAAATAAATAATGCATTATAAAGATCATTCATTGATAAATAAACACTGAAAATTTCATTAAAATCCAATAATTCCCTGATTTTTGGTAAATTATTTTCTGTTTTAAGTCATTTTGTCAAAAACGCATTTTAGGCCAATTTTGGGTATACCGAACCACACAAAAAGAACAAAAACAAAACAAAACACACACACACACACACACACACACATATATATATAAGTTGTGTTAAAATACTGGTTTTCAACTATGTATTTTATATTGCATCCAGTGGCGAGGCCCCAATTCTGAAACTCTGGCTAATGTGGAGTCATCCTTTCATAGCCATTACTCCCAGTTCCACTCTGAAGGTTCCCATCTATAGACCAAATATGTCTGTTTTAGATGGTAATGATTAGAATTATTTTGAATTACATAGGCTTTTAGAACACTGATATTACTGCTAAGTATACTCATTTAAAACGATTGGTAATTCTATTTAATTGCTTGGAAATTATTAGATAGGAATATTGTGTACGTATTAATGATAAGATATTTGGAGATATTCAAAAATTAAAATATACATAGAAATAGCATTGAAATTCTACTTAAAAATGTTCAGCATTATTAAATCTCAACACACCAAGACCCACTACCAGGTGATGCTGGGTAGCTCCTTCTAGCATTAAATAAACATACTAAAGTATTGATATGAAATATTGATTAATATTAACTAAAATACTATATTAAACACACAAAAAATAACAGATTTTGAATTTCTTGAAGGAAATGAAGAATTTGAATACTTTTTGAAAGTTTTTTTAAAATTTTAATTCTCTAATTTCTTCTTCTTTGAATGAAAATTTTTAATCTTAATTCTCTAATTTCTTCTTTGAATGAATGAATGAAAATTTTTAATCTTAATTCTCTAATTTCTTCTTTGAATGAATGAATGAAAATTTTAAATGTTAATTCTCTAATTTCTTCTTTGAATGAATGAAAATTTTAAATCTTAATTCTCTAATTTCTTCTTTGAATGAATGAAAATTTTAAATGTTAATTCTCTAATTTCTTCTTTGAATGAATGAAAATTTTAAATGTTAATTCTCTAATTTCTTCTTTGAATGAATGAAAATTTTAAATCTTAATTCACTAATTTCTTCTTTGAATGAATGAAAATCTTAAATGTTAATTCTGTAATTTCTTCTTTGAATGAACGAAAATATTCAATAAGGAATAGAATAAATTAAGAAAAGCAAAACATTGAAAAAAATGAATTCATTTTTAATAGATTATATCTATTACATACCTCACAATTAAAGTTTCTCCCAAACGTCGGTCTCCTCCTGCAAAAGAAAGAATCAAATATTAGATTGGAGTGAGGACTTTATCATTAGTCTCAATTCAGCATTCAATTTTTTAACAAATGTTTATAGATGAGAGCAACTATTAATCTATACATATATGAAGGGCAGTTGTGTATATGTATGTATGTATGTATGTATGTATGAAGAACACTGCTATTGCTGTGGAGGACTGGGAGCAGCTAGCTTGTAATAGACCTGGCTGGAGAGCCACCATCTACCTGTCTGTGTAAGAATTTGAATCCAATCGAATTAAACACCAAAAATTGAAGTGGGCTATTAGAAAGGGTAATTTTCAGCCCAGCAACATTCAAAGTGGAGAAGTTCCAACATGTAGTTTATGTGGAAGAGTATGTCTCTCCAGGGCTGGCCTGGTGAGTCATCTGAGAAAACACAAGGATACAGTGTCAAATGCTACTGGCACTCAACTATGAGAAGAAAAAAAACAAAACAAAAATTGAAAAGGTCTTACTCGAACACGAGTTGACAGCCAACAACAACAAGGAAACAAGGAAACTATGAAAATAAAACAATTAACAACAAAGTAAATATATATACATGTTCACTATCATCAGAGCTTGCTTTTTGTGCAAAAATAATGAAGAGTTTATTTATATTCCTGAAGATATTTAAAAATTAGAATTTGAATAGTAAGAGAAAGGAAAGTAATTGTGGTTGGTTTTGGTTTGTTTTGTTTTACGGCATATCAACCTCAGTGGGTCATTTAATGCCGATAAAGTTTTGAAATAAATCAATTCTTAATGGATAATACAATTTTTTTATAAATACATTTTTCTATTTAACCCATAGATGGGACCCTAACAGGTACTACCACTCCGGGTCAGAGTGGTCCAGGGAGCAATGGTGATGAAGGGGTGCTCCACATTCCCCAAACCTCCAAAACTGGAACCTCACCATCAGATAGAGTTTAACATCATTCCCAGGACATGTAGACACGCAGCCACCGCCTTCTAGCACCCATATGATAAAAAGGGGTTGGGGAGTAATTGTGGGTGTTCATGATTAAAACATAAACAAATCAATTACTGCAGACCAGAACAATCAATGGATCTGCGAGGCTAACCTTTTTTATCACCCCCTTCTACCCAGGCAATGCATCCAATGAGGAGTCAGTTCGCCTAGGAATTGCACAGTTTCAGGTCCAATACTAGTTCCCACCAAATCTTAAGATTTAATTTTTATCATAATATTATTTAATCATTATTCTTTCATAATCAATTTTTTTTTAGTGTCAACAATTATTATAATCATTTAGTTTTCAATGCATCTTATTTTATACTGTTTTTAATTTATTTTCATTATTACTAACAATCCTCCTGGTTTAGCTCAGTAGAGCATCTGCCAAGGAATTGCAAGATTCCGGGTTTGATACGAGTCCTTGCCAACCCAGCTCATGAGTAGCACAGATTGGATAATCTGATCTGTAAAGCATATGGGAGCTGACTCTAGGTGTGGTGCTCCACCTCAGCAAAAACGATCTCCCTGGTCTAGCACTAGCAAAAAGAGGGACAGACTGTTTAGCTGATACCAACAGACTTTACTACTTTTACCACTTTTGCTAGATTACAAAGTTAAGCAGTGATGAGCATGTTCAATATTTAATTGGGTGACCACTTAAGGAACGGCAGTTACTGTAGGCAACCTGAGTTCTTTGTTTATCAAAATGACTTGATTTGGCATTAAATGGCCTGAAAAGGGTTGATATGGCATAAAACAAAATAACCAAACCAAAGTATATAACCCCCTCTCTCTCTCTCTCTCTCTCTCTCTCTCTCTCTCTCTCTCTCATACAAATCCATGTTCAAATACTGGAATTACTGTCAAGTCATGATGTAAGCTCCGGTTCCCACTAGACCATCAAAGTTAGACAGAGATGAGCCTGTTCAATACTTAATTGGATGACCACTTAAACAACAGTAGATACTGTAAGCAACCTGAGCCCTTTGTTTATCAAAATGACTTGATTCAGCATTAAATGGCTCAAAAGAGGGTTGATATGCCATAAAATAAAGCAACTATTAAGTGGTCACCCAACTAAGTATTGAACAGGCTTGTAGAAATTTGCACAGACCGATCAGTATTCAACTGTGTTGCAATTTGAATCTGCTCCTGATAATCCAGACTTAGCAAGTGGTTTGATAGCAGGTTGGGCTATTTTATTATGTAGCATGGTCAAGTCTATTTCATGGATGTTGATTGGCTGGTGGTTTTAGTGTATATTTTATCCATATATACAGAACACTTGACATGTCCTGTCAGTTGCTACAGAGTGTATTTGGTTACACTTTGTCTTTTTTTTTGTCTGGTGACTGGACACTAGTCACAGCCTTCCTGTGAAGGTGAGTATGATGTTTATTCTACAAGGCTCACTGCCGCTTAACTACAGGAACAAAGGCTTTCAGTGTGGTGACTTAACCATAATCGCTATGGAAATGGTTCTAAGAATCTACTTCTTCTCATTCCAGTTCCAATCATTCATGATTTTGACAGGTTTCTCCTTAGAATTAATCTTTATTCTATCCAAGAATAAACATGTTTGTCTGGTGAGAGATCTTATTTTGAGCTTTCACCAATGCCATTGAGTTCCGCCCTGTCAGCTGGGGCATTAGAATACACTGATTGCACCTCTGGAGAGGAGTAAGAACACCCCCAAATGGGGCCACCTGTTGGCCGTGGGTGGCGACCTGTGATGCTTAAGGACCGAGTCTTGGTGGATGAGCAGTCCATGACATGCAACACCCCTTACTTAGGCTAGACGGGCGGTTGGAGAGGTCCCCTCTGATCAGTCGGCTGGTCATGTCAAGCCCTAGCACCTATATGATTATCCCTACCCTATTGCCCCTATGGCAAACCCCCAACCCTTTTTATCATATGGGTGCTAGAAGGCGGTGGCTGAGGGTCTTTATGTCCTGGGTATGACGTTAAACTGTAACTTATGATGAGGTTCCAGTTTTGGAGGTTTGGGGAATGTGGATTTATCACCATTGCTCCCAGGTCCACTCTGACCCAGAATGGTAGTACCTGTTAGGGTCCCATCTATGGGTTAAATAGAAAAAAGTGTTTATAAAAAAAAATTGAGTATCCATTAAGAATGAATTTATTTAAAAACTTTGTCAGCATTAAATGACCCACTGATGTTGATATGCCGTAAAGCAAAGCAAAGCAAACCAAAACCATTGAGTTCAAAATGCCTGAAGCACAGTTCTAAATTCTTCCTCCCTTGCATCAGTGGGGGGTGGGGAACAATTAAACATTTAAAAAGAAATAAATGAGTCACAGACGACAAGAGATTTTCATTTCTTCAGAGTCTTTTATTCTTGGTGCTTCCTGGTGATGAGATAATCAAACAGACAAATGAAGATACTCACTGCAAATTAGCGATTCACATCTTATTATAATGGAGATTTGGTGTCTGTCTGTCTGTAACAGAAACTATGTCACTGCTTACACCATCAGGAATTACAGAAGTTTATCAATGAGTATTGTAATGAAATAAAGAACACCAAACAGAGAAACCTTATTTAGGCTTTATTCAGCACATGATTAGGAATTTATTATATACATATACATGCATATATATATATATATATATATATATAAGTAAAGTCGGTGGACTGGCCTATTGACAGTACCAGCCTGACAGCAAAAGAGGTCTATTCCCTTTTCACTAGCATTAAATTAGGGATATTGTTTTTGTTTCTGTGGTGGATTGCCACACCCAGACAATAGGTAGTCCCATTGGGAAATGTTACCCTCTGCAGAGGTGAAATCTGGGTATTCTACAGTCCCAGGTGATTGGGTGTACTTTCTCCTGGATCAATCAAATACTTTTATAAAGCTAAAGAATGGTAATGAAAAAATAAATAGGAGTTTATCAATGAGTATTTGATTTATAGTCAAATCATTGATACATAGAATAGAATAAATCTGATTTATTAATGAGGTCTCTATAAAAATCTGAGTTAATTTGCCTCAAAGCAGCCCATGTTATTAGTGCATTAAAAATCCTGCAATGTGTCTTATATATCACTAAGAAATAAAGGTTTACATAATATATAGTGTGGTTAATTTGCATACTGATTTTAAGAAAACTGGGTTTAATAAATTATTACTTGGTGCTATGATCTCTAGTATTTTTGTTTTATTCTTTAATGTATTAAAATCAATCCTATGAATAATTTTATATAGAAACCAATATAGTATAATTCAAATAAGTGTAATCCTTTTATATGCGTTCTTATTTAATTTCATTAGTCTTTTTATTGTAATATATTTCATTACATTAAAACATAAATATTTATTCCCAGAGCGTGCATATTCTTGCTAATAATAATAAAATATCATTACTTGACACAATGTGATATGTCCCTTTAAATCATAGTGATAAATTTTCATCCTCATTGTTAGACTACTAAAAATGTTTTACACTGTTTGATTAAACCATATAGACCAGTGGTTCCCAACCTTTTTCTATTCGCACCCCTTAAAAGAGTTTTGATCTGACCTCGCACCCCTACAATTTATACTTTTGTTCAAAAATATAGAATGTGAATCCATACTAAAGTTTTATCAAAAGATCATATATATTTCACTTTCTAAATAATAATAATAATCTGAAATTAAGAAATGAAAATATTAGTAATATTTATTACAAAAGAAAAAAATTTAATCTAAATTTGAACGGACGCTTCTCACACCCCCTGGAATGATGCTCGCACACACAGGGGTGCGAGGACCACTGGTCAGAAACCCCTGATATAGACCAATGTGATTAAGTCTTGAGACTAAGCCATAACTGAAATGTGGAGATGGAGGCAGATGCTGTAATGGTTATCATCATAGAAAATGGACTTGGTAACACAAATTCAGATCCTGGACAAGAATTTTCGTATTTCAAATACTAATACCTTTGGGAAAGATATGCATCCAACTATTCAACCTCGAGCTATAGGTAAATATTAGGGCAGACTGGGCTCTTTAACCTTGGTATGGCAATCAATTTAGGAGAAGGTAAACTTTGTTACGATCATTACTCACGCAATATAAATGTCCCTTTAAATCTCTGTGATAAACTTTCATCTCCTATAGCAAGAGAAATTACATACGTGGTAGCTCAAAGTGGGCACGAACATGTCTGGTGTGCAAAATGAGATCAGGGGGGAGTATAGAGGATGACTACAGATATTCAACTTGCATCCTCCTGATTGTGAGTCGTGGCTTGAAGTCAGACTACCTCATTGGCAAGTATGCAAATTTCTACACTACAATGATAGCGCTGGGCACGATTGGCCCGATGTGGGATCTTAGTCAGGGCAGTTAATCATTATTTAAGGCCTGCCTTCCCACACCGAGTGAGTTGCATTTTGATCTTTTGATAATTGAAATCAATTATTTTAAAACTTTTTCCTTTCATCAAAAAATGTTAATATATTTGAAACACTGATGTGTGAGTGAGCTTTGTGGAGGACTGCTGGAAAAATTGTTGCAGGCAGAAGGACTTGGTCAGGGGACTTTGGCAGTTGGGAGAATGTCTTTTTCAGTGAAGAGATCCGGCTGTCCGACCCAACAAATTTCTGTTCATATTGACTACTAAAGATGCTTTACAGTATTTGATTCAACCATAAGTATATATATTTACCAACCCCTCCCACAAGTAGGATGTGACACATGATGAATTTATCAAGCAGAGTTTGATATGTTTGAATTCAGAGTTTTCCTTCTCCTAGGCTGATTGTCTAACCAAGGTTAAAGAACTTAGTCTGCCATACCATTTACCTATATCTGGGGAGAGAATAGTTTTATTTATACCTTTCGCAAGGGTTTTAGCATTATGTGAAATGCAAGCAGCCTCATCCAGGATTTGAACTCGTCTCGTCGTATCCATTTCCTACGACAGTAACCATTACACCACACGCCTTTTGTTTGAGCGCAAATTTGCTCAAATAATATTCTATATTCTGTCAGTAAAGGGGAAGGCTTGTATACGCATAATCAAAGCAATACAATATTATGTAAATTGACAATGTCTCCTACTTTACCCTACACCCAAATTCCGATCTCTCATACGTGGATAAAACCACTCACCCATGAATGATCACCATAATCAACGTATAATTCAGCTCTTTGTAACAAAAGGAAAACTAGATCTTCACTCTCAAATCTCTCTTAAAATATCTGAATATGTTTCAACTTTTGACAGAACCTCTTTAATTCTAGCAAGAATTGAATTATATTCAGCCGTCTTGAAATGTATCAGACCATTTTCCAAAATAAATGCCAACAATGGAAACACTATGGTTGCATTTTCTACTTTTAAAAGTTATAACAGCAACAAATAAATGAATTAAAACTTAGTTCAATTCGAACGGTTTATTTAACAACAAAACAATGACTAACAATATAAATGTCCTTCCTATGTCAAGTCAAGTTTGCGAGACTTACCAGTGTGATGGAGAAGAAAGTTGAGGATATCTGGTATCTTCTATTTTTGTCAATTCTTGGAGATAATTTCTGGTGACTGCTTTTGGAACTAGTCCAAAAATGTCTATCTGATCTTGGTGCCCAAACTTCTGGGCGCATCACATGATTGCTATGTTCAATCACAGAAATGCTCTTCCTCACTTAACTCCACACATAAGAATAAATGTAGTTTACTGACCCAACAGATAGATATGAATATTTCTTTCTTTTTCACAACAGTTTAAGTTCATTTTTCTGACATCATTGTAAGTAAGTTTGAACTTCAGTCGCCTTATTACATTCACTTTCTAACTAAAACTAATACCCTTTGGAACCCCAACATCCTCCAGTCCTGTCAGCTGGAGGTTTAGAATACACTGACTGCACCTCTGACGAAGGATAAGACACCCTTTCCCAATGGGGCCACCTGTTGTCTATGGGTGGCAACCCGTGATGTTTAAGGATGGAATCCTGATAGCTGAGCAGTCCATGACATGCAACAATCCACTTTGGCTCTTAGGCTAGATATGCATTTAGAGAGGTCCCCTCCGATCAATCAGCTGGCCACATCAAGCCCTATCACCTATATGATTGTCCTGACTCTATTGCCCTATATGTGCTAGAAAGTGGTGTCTGAGCATCTTAAAAGTCCTGGGTATGACATTAAACTATATCTAATGGGGAAGTTCCCATTTTGGAGCTTTGGGGATTGTGGAGTACCCCTTCTTCACCATTATTCCCAGGTCCACACTGATTCAGAGTGGTTAGGGTCCCAAAAGAAAAAATGAGTTTATAGAATTTCTGTTTTTAAAAAAACTGAGTTTAAATTAAAAAAATTTGAATACCCATCAAGAATGAATAAAACAAAATATCTTCGGCATGAAATAACCTTACAAAGGTTGACATGCCATAAAATCCAACCAACCAATCAACTAGTTGTCTTATTATGTTCACTTTCATACTAATACCTTTGGAAAAGGATGAACCCCATCATCCCTCTCAGTTATTGGTTAAATAGTACCACTACTGTTCTTCTACAAGGATGGTTTTGCTGTTAAAAACCCAGGAAGGTTGATATACCATTAAACAACCAAACTGACCCTTGGATGGATGTTTAACCATGTTATTGTTTCAAATATATTAACATTTTTTGGTAAAAGGAAAAAAATTTAATTAATTAATTTCAATCATCAGACAGATTTTCCATTTATTGATGTTAATGGCATCTTGGGTTATTTTATGTCTAGAGGTTAGAGAATTACATTCATTGTTTGTGAAATCTTCAGTTTGTGTTTGTGAAGTCCTTATATAGGTTAAAAATCAAGTGTTCTTTGCATGTGAGCTATATGTATCTAAGTATCACAAGGTTCTCTATTTGGTATCAGTCCTCATCCAACTCAGTGCATGGGGTAGTACAGCTTGTGTAATCTGATCTGTGTGGTAAAGCATCTGGGAGCTAACGGTAGGTGTAGCGCTCCATCTCAGCAAAACAATCTTCCTGGTTTAGCGCTAGTAAAAATGGGATAGACTCCCTCGCTGTTCAGCTGATACCAACAATTGGCCACTTCATAGGCTTTACTTTTTTTTACACCCTGTCTGAAATCACATAACTTCAACAATTCAAATTGAAAAAAATTCAAAAAAAAAAATTTAAACAATCAATTTAGATGAGTTAAAATTATTGAAGTTATTTGATGTATCACAAAAAAAACTGCTGTCTGAAATTATTAGGAAAAAAACAAATAATTACATTTTACTTCAATAAGTAATAAAAGTCTGTGGATTAGCCTATTGTTGGTATCAGCCGAACAGCAAGGAAGTCTATCCTCTTTTTGCTAGTGCTAGACCCAGGAGATTGGTTTGCTGAGGTGGAGAGCCACACCTATCACCAGCTGCCAGAAGCTTTACCACACAGATCAGATTACCCAAGCTGTGTCACTCATGCACTGAAGTCTATCCCCTTTTTGCTAGCGCTAGACCCGGGAGATTGCACTGAGTTGCCGGACAATGGTATTGTACCTGGAACCTTGTGATTCTAGGCAAATGCTCTACCAACTGAGCTAAACTGGCCCCTTCAATAAAAACATCATAAAATCCTCAAAAATTGATCCATCCTTATAATAGAACAAATAACAAACACAAGTCTTTGAATCCTTTACATTTTAATATAAGTGATCCTTTCAGAGATGCTGATAGGTATGTGTACTGTGTCACTGATGCACAAAAATCTAAAAGGACGCAATAAAATCATATCCATGCATCCCAGTGTTTTTCTTTTTTCTTCCCTCAATATTTCAAGCTAAATGTAAATACATTTAAAAAATTTTCTTAGAAGTGAATTACACAGGATAGGTTACAAGGTAGGAGTTAGACATTTTTTTCCATTTAAAGTAATAATACAACTTTTTAATTAATTTCACGGTTTATTTATTTAAATTTAAATTACAATGGAAAGGATTCAAATGTTGAATTATAAGAACAGCTTTTTTTTTATTTTTATCAATATTAATATTGAATATTTAAAAAATAAAAATAAAAAGATAAAATACAGGGTTGTTCTTTATTCTATATATTAATGATTTTGAGTATTGTGATGTAAGCAGTGACAGTTTCAGTTACAGACAGACACCAAATCTCCATTCTTAATAGATTTTATCTATTCTATCTATTATCAAACCTAATTATATCTCTGCATGCCAAACACTGGAGGCTAAAAAACAAACACATCCACAAGGTAATTACTTTTTAAAAAATTACTATCATCCCTTTGATTACTTGAACTCCCACTATTTGATATGAACAACTTTGACTCTGCTCACCAAATTGAACTCTACAGATATCACTCAACTGCTAAAATGAAAACTGGAACGGCAAAATCCTCTAGGATGATAAGATATTTTCTTCTTGTTAATTAGCACTAGGTTTAGTCTTTTGGTCACGGCTGGTACTGACAATCGGCCAATATACCGACTTTACTTTATAATAATGAATAATTGCAAATAAGAGCATTATTAGCATTTAACACTTATTTCCTTAGAGAAGTTATAATGAATGGGGTGAGCCCAAACATAGACCACACACTTATAAAGTTGCTTTATTCTCTATTCTCAATATAGTATATTGTGCTAACAAAAATCTTGCTACACTGTGCTTTTTTTTTATCATGCTAGGGTAAAATTAAAAAAGTGGATTATTACAATAGATTGTATGGAGGCATGTGGTCTAATATTTAGAGTCATAGGAAATAGACTTGTCAACCTGAGTTCAATTCCTAGACGAAGCTGTTTGGATTTCACATAGCGCTAATACCCTTGGGAAAGGTATGAATCCAGTTCTCCCTCCAGCTATGGGTAAATAGTCGGGTAGATTGGGCTCTTTAACCTTGGCTAGGAAACCAGTCTAGGAGAAGGAAAACTCTGAATTCAAACCTGTTAAACTCCACTTGGGGTGGTCACTACTAGAATAGGCTCAGTCCTAATTAGTGATCTATTTCACTAACTAACTGTTTTTCTATTGGGAGATTTCCTTTATACAACTATGTATCCGCTAATAAATTGACTTTGTGTCACATCCTGCTCATGCAGAGGGGTTGGTAAATCGCTAGGATGGTCGGCTGTGTACTGTGGCCGAGGCGATAAAGTGATTCACTAGTGTTTCACTGTGTCTGCTGAATCCCGGTTTCGATTTCTGTCGGAGGGAAATCGTTAGTATATACCGCTGATGAGACTTAATAAAGTCGAAACAGTCTGTACGGTATTCTACACACCAAACCATCCTTTGCCGGGATTACACTTGTCAAGTTCATTTTCTATAAGAAAAAGTATCGAATTTTTATGCGATACATGCGTTGTAAGTGCCTTCAAGTAAAAATTTTATATATATATATATATATATATATATATAGGATTAAAATTTGACTGATACTTACAATAGGTCACTATGCAGACTTTATTTAACATTTATACAGGTAGAGACTCTTTGGAGTTTTATCAAAAGCAAAGTATAAACGTTTTTGTCTATCCAGCCAAAAGCCTGCATTTAAGCTTCATTTAAAATTTTATAGGAATGGTTAGCAAGTAAGGTTCTTCTTTTGAAGATGCAAAGAGACAATTTAATAAAGATGCAGGAACTCAAATCTGCTTTCTTAGCAACTTTGAAGTGCTTGATTGATTTCTTTGTCATTTGGTTTAAAGTTTGCCAAATCAGGTTTTCCAAGAAATTAACAGGAATAATCACAGTGCGACAAAATATCAACAATAAGATTTTTCTACAAAAAAAACAAACAAGGTCAAATTTCCAATAAAACAATAAAATTGGTTTTGACTTTAAAAATTGATATTTTTCTGATATAAATATTTCCTTTTATCTTTTTTCAAACCAAATTTCTTAAAGTGCATAACATATAATCAACCTAAATTCACTTAGGATTCCTTAAGAGATTAAAACCGTATATATTTGAAAAAAAATTCAGCTGAGTTTAAAGTTTTGCTGTTTTCTCTCTCTCCCTCTCTCTCTCTCTCTCTCTCTCTCTCTCTCTCTATCTATATATATATATATAATATATATATATAAAATTGCTATGGTGTTTTCGTTGTAGTAGCATAAATAGTTAATCCAAAAGGTCTCAATATATTTCGTAAAATATAGAGCATTTATAGTTGTAGAAAAAAGTTTTTCTCTCTACCATGGTTTCGGTGTTTAAGGTACACCTTCTTCAGGAGAACTAAAAATTATAGATAGCTATATTTTATATATACTTGTCTAGTTTAGAAATTATTTTTATTTCTCTCTCTGTATTCTAATTAGTATTAACTTTAGTTTTTAAATCTAAACTGTTTCCCTTTTAAATTAAAGATTAGTTTTCCATACGCTTATCAGGCAAAAGTAATTTGTAATTCTTTCTGTCATCTATCTTCAGCTCCCACTCCTTTTTTCCTTTATTCATTTTGTTTATATCTTATTAGTGGATACTAATGGGCTTAAAGTCTTCTGATAAATCAATTTAGTTGAAGTTATAGTTTTTTTTTATAAAAATTAATATACATCTATACCTATATCAATCTTGATAATACATGAATGAGTTATGCTTTTCATGGACGCATTGCCCCAGAAATTCATCTATTCTATTTAGCAAATTTTTCTTATCCGAGAATCTAATTATCGATAACTTTTCTTGTAAATATATATATATATATATATATATATTTTGGAGGATATGTGCTTAATATCCTCCAAAATTTCAGCTTAAGCCATATAAAAAATAAACACATTTGTTGTTTACTAACTTCATATATATATATATATATATATATATATATATATATAGATAGATAGATAGATAGATAGATAAATATAGTTTGTTATATCTATAAGTAAAGTGCTCAATATCATTGATAGAGCAAAAACATAAAGTCAATGCCTATGCAAAATTGCTTAGGCACTAATCTGACAGTTACCAGATGCTGTTGACTTTGTCTTCATGACCCTAACTTATATATATATATATATTATATATACATACACACACAGACATATATATATATAAATATATATATATATATATAAAGTACACGCAGCGGAGTAGTCTAGTATCAGCCAGTCAGGGAGTCTATCCACTTTTCAATAGTGCTAGACCAAGAAGATTGTTCTTGCATCTGAGATGGAGCATTACACCTACCATCAGTTGTCTACTTTACCACACAGATTCAAGATGTGCTTCTTATGTGCTAAGTTGGTGAGGTCCAGTATCGAATCTAGAACCTTGAGGTTCTCATGTGTATTCTCTACTGACTGAGCTAAACTGGATACACTCACACCCGCATATATATATATATATATAGTGATGCTGATAGCTTTTTGATTTAGTGTGTCTTGGGATGCACATATTTGCTTCGAATTAGTCCCCGGGATATTTGATGACTCCCAACTAAGTTTCTTAATAAATTGTAGGATTTTTATTTATGATCTGGGGAAACAACTAAAGCCACTACTTTATAACCTATCATGTGTAATTTGTTTCTAACAAAATATTGAATTATATTTAAAATTAGCCTGAAACGGTGAGGGAAGAAAAAAGAAAAACACTGGAACACATGGATATGATTTTACTGCGTCCTTTTAGACTTTTATGTGTCAGTGATTCAGGACACGTACCTATCAGCCTCTGTGTGTGTGTGTATATATATATATATATATATATATATATTAAATACAGTTACACAACAAAAAAGATTTTATAAACATTTTCATATCCTGTCATCTATAAAACATCCATCATTTTCTTCACCCCAAAATACATCCTGATGAAGGTTTAAAGAAACCAAAATGTTTAAACATCGATAATTAAATTCATCCTATTTTCGGAACACTTGTTTTTTCAAATTTCTTAATATATATATAAATATATATATATATATATATATATATATATATATATATATATATAATGAAATTGAGCTGAGTAGTTTAAATACTGATAGCTAATAATCAACATGTTGATGAAGCCAAACAAAGAATCATCAATGAAAATTCTCATTTGTGTCTTGATAGAAACTCAGACGAATATTCAAGAAGAAACCATTGCAATTTGAGAGAGAGAGAGAATTGCTTTTAAAATGGTTAATGGACGCTAACCTTTCAGTACTGTCTTCTCATTTCTTCTGAAAGTTTGTCATGACAAATATAGCTTTGGCCTAATCCCCCAACAAAAGTCAATATTTTATTTCAATGATTTTTGTCAAGCTTATAAACAACCCACGTCTGTTTCCAAAGTGTAACGTGGGGAATTCAAATGAGAACAGGAAACAAATCTAATGAGGCTTGCTGTTTCTCCAACCTGATCCGAAAAAAACCCCAAGGATATTGGAGAATTTTGAAATCAGACATTCAGATATCAGGAAACCCAAAATATATTTGAGGAAATTTCTAGAAAATGTATTTACAGTAAAAGATAACTTGTCACTTTCACTGTAAATACATTTGCTAGAAATTTCCTTAATTAAACTTAATTAAGCAACATTAACTTTTGAATGTAAACATTCTATACTACATTACAAAATGAATAGGCTACCCTATTCATTATGTAACACAAGTCATGATGATCCTTCAAGTGACAAACTATCTTAAAGGATCATTATGACTTGTGTTACATAATGAATAGAGTAGCCTATTCATTTTGTAATGTAGTGTAGAATGTTTACATTCAAAAGTTAATGTTGATTGATTAAGTTAAATTAAGTGTCATGGAAAATACCCATACATTTAATAGGTAGCTTTTTGTTGTGGAGTGATAAGAACACCCCTCATTGACACAATGGAATAATCTGAAAAGACTATAGATAGTATATATATTTTGGACATAAATAAAAAATACTTATAGTTGTCTTCTAATATTATCTCCTGCATTTATACATTACTTACTGTCAGACTATAGTATAAAAGTTTTGACCCTTGGCCTGTAGCATGATATATTCTGATTGGTCTAGAATGTCATATGACAAATCACTAGGAAAGTTGATGAGTTGACTTGAAATGGTCGGCAAGATCAGATGCGAATTCGGTGTCCTCTGAGTTCTCCATATGTATAAGAATGTTGGGTCTTGGGAAATGAAAATAATTCATCAAAAGCAATTGATGTCTCCTTTTCATTAATAAGAACTAAGATAAAAGCGGAGATATATGACCTTTGAAACACCTTTGACAACCTGAGGTGACTCATATGAAGAATTCTTGTGAGTGACATCACCTCAGCTAAATAATGGACCATTTCGTTTTTATTATAAAGAAAGAAAAAGAAGAAAAAGTACATGCTACACAGAAAAAATATAATAGAAAGAAAGAGTAGGGGAAAGAAAGAGAGTAGGGAGGGGGTGAGTGTGCGGAAGCGATAGCTCTAATCTGTTTCAATCAAACTTAATGAAAAGATGAAAAGGAAGAAAAAAGAGTGAGCGAGTTAAATCAAGATTATTATATTTTTTACATATTGAACTATTTAGCAATCGCTCTTAAGTAAACATATCAAACGTTATAATAATTAAATTATCATACTGTGGTATATCCACAGGTCTGGCTTGTATATACTTTAGTTATGTCTTCGTTTTCATTAATAAGAACTAAGATAAACTGACAATGTAATATCAGTTAAAATAAAAATGCATGAGAAGTACATGGTATAATGGTTAGAGTTTTAGGAAATGGATTTGTCGACCCGAGTTCATTTCCTGAATGAAGCTGTTTGTATTTCATATGGTGCTAATACCCTTGGGAAAGGTGTGAATACAATTCTCCCTCTAGCTATGGGTAAATAGCAGGGCAGACTGGGCTCTTTAACCATGGCTAACTAACCAGTATAGGAGAAGAAAAACTCTGAATTCAAACCAGTTAAACTTTGCTTAAGAAATTGACCTTGTGTCACATCCTGCTTGTGCGGAGGGGTTGGTAAATAATATATATAAATGCACTCCCAACACCCCCAGCCCAATGCTCCCAAAATGCCCAACCAATTGGGATGGGAGGTCAGAAGTAAGATGCATGGACTTTTTCTCTGAATTTTTGAGATGAGGCTTGATAATTAGTATTATTTGTATTATTCAGACTATTGTCCTCATCTTCATTGTTATCTGTACAACGGTTCGGCTGATGCACCCTCCGGCCTTCTTCAGGTATTTCTTGTCCGACTTGGGGACCTTCTCGGACTTGGGCACCATTTCGGACTCGGGAACCTTCTTGTCGTAATCGGGAGCCATCACGGAACTTTTAACCTAACCCTTTATTCAGTCCACGAGTGTATCCTGTTCTCATTCTGCTAAACATATCTGGGGTGCAGGTGTTAAGCTGGGTTAATTATTATTCCATGTTACTGCTGATTACAATAAGAAGGTTCCCGAGTCTGATAAGAAATACCTGAAGAAGGCTGGGGGTACATTGGCTGAAACGTTGTACAGATAACAATGAAGATGAGGACAATAGTCTGAATAATACAAATAATACTAATGCATGGACTTGTTTGATATAATTTACTGATTAAGAAACTGAAATCAGAGTTTAGTAGTAAATTTTGTAGAGTTGGAGGAGTTTTATTGAGTGTAATCTGTAGGTGAATAATATGGCTGATATCTCAAATCTAATGAGAGTGGGTTTTTTTTTAACTTTTGCTTTTTTTGTTTTTCACTTAAACAGATATTCTGGCCTCATTAGTGAGAAGATGAGGGGAAAAGGGAAAAACAATAAATAAATAAATAAAAAGATCAGAAAGGAAAAAAAATTGGTAAAATAGAAGAACAGGGAAGGAAAAAATAGAAGAAGACTAAAATGAAGAAAGAAAGGAAAAGAAGAAAAGGGAAGGAATTAAGAGAAAAGAAGGAAAAAAAAAAGGAAAAGAGGAAGGGAAAAGAAAAAGAAAGGTGCAAAAGGAAAAGAATGAAGAAAAAAAAGAAGGAAAAGAAAAAGAAAGTAAGGAGGGAAAAAGAAGAAATAAAGGAAAGGAAAAAAAGAAGTGAGAAGAAAATCGAAGGAAAAAGAAAAGAAAGAGAAAAGAAACAAGACTAAGAAAAGGGGAAAAAAAGAAATAAAAAAGGAAAAAGAAAAGGAAAGGTACAAAAAAAAAGAAAACAAGAATAGAAAAGAAAGAAAGTGAAAGAAAAAAATGAAGGAAAATGAGAGGAAAAGGAAGAAAAAAGTAAAAAGAAAATGAAAGAAAGGGAAAAGAAAAGGACCAAGAAAAGGGAAAAAAATGAAGGAAGAGAAAAAGGAATAAAAAAGAAAAGAAAAAGTAGAAAGGAAAGGGAAAGAAAAAAAATGAAGGAAAGAATAAAGAAAGAAATGAAGAAAATCTGATGGAGAAAGAAACAAGAACTGAAGAGTGGAATGGTTGAAAGAAAATCCTCATGGGAAATCAATCAATTGCCATCAAGAAAATGAGAGAGAGAGAGAGAGAGAGAGAGAGAGAGAGAGAGAGAGAGATTGGCCAATAAGAAAGTTCCTTTGTAATAGTTCATACCAAATAATGGTGACATGCAGCTTCCACAGTCTACTGGTCTAATTCATACATTTTAGGTTTGAAGATTTCACTGTGATTTTCTTACATGCAAGACAGAGGCAAAGATCATGACAATATCAGTGCCTGATTAAAATTGCATTCATTGTCCATAAAATTTATGATATCTTATAAAAAAATAGGATCAGTTATCTCAGTCAGTAGAGCATCTGCCTAGCAGTCACAAGATTCCAGGTTTGATACTAGCCCCTGCAGAGATGCTGATAGGTACGCGACCTGCGTCCCTGATGCACAAAAATCTAAAAGGACGCAGTAAAATCATATCCATGCATCCCAGTGTTTTTCTTTTTTCTTCCATCACCATTTTAAGCTAACTGTAAATGCATTTCAATAGTTTCTTAGAAACAGATTACAGCGGATAGTGTACAAGGTAGGAGTTAGACGGATTTAGTTGGGACCCATAGATTTTCCCAGGGACTCATTCAAAGCAAATATGTGTGTCCCAGGATGCATTAATCAAAAAACTATCAGCATCATTGACCCTGCCAACTCAGCACAAGAGTAGCGCAGCTGATGGTATGTGTGGTGCTCCACTCCAGTATAAAAACAAAACAATCTCCCTGATTCAGCGCTAGCAAAAAGGGGATAGACTCCCTTACTGTGCAGCTGATGCTGATAATAGACCATTCTATTAACTTTACTTACTTATGAAAAATCACAGTTTGTCAAAACTGCTTATACCCTTGACTTTCAAACTATGTCTGTGTCCTTGGCTTCTAATGGTACTTGTATTCTCTGCTTCTAATCTGTGCTTCTACTCCCAGCTTCTAAATTATGCTTGTACCTTTGGCTTCCAAACTGAACTTGTACTCTCAGTTTTTAAATTCTGCTTATAAACTCAGGGGAGTATGTAGTGTTATGGTTATCGCATAGGAAATGGACTTGTTCAAATCCTAGATGAGACAGCTTGCATTTCACACTGTGCTAATACCCTTGGTGTGCACCCATCTATTCTCCTTCCAGTTATTGGCAAGTAGTAGGTCAGAATGAGCTCTTTATCCTTGGTTAGGTAACCAGTCTAGGAGAAGGAAAACTCTGAATTCAAACCTGGTAAACACTGCATAAGAAATTGACCTAGTGTCACATCCTGCTCATGTGAAAGGGTTGATAAATACATACATTCCTATGGATCCAGCTTATCTAAACTTACGTCCTATTCATAAGACTAACAACAAAAAGGATTCCAGACTTACTAGAAAGACTTTAGGAATTTTGGTTTCCCTTTAACCCCACTAAAAGGAATTTAGTAAAACCCAAGGTTTTGTTACTTCTTTTATCTAACAATTGTTTTTCTATATGTTAATACGAGCACACACACCTACTCCACATTTCATCTGAAACCACGATTTAGACCCGGTTAGACCCCATATATAAGAACCAATATAATAGGTATACCCAATTTGTCGAAAAATCTGTGTTTTTTCAATACAATACTTTTTACCAAAAATCAGGGAATTATCCAATTTTAATGAAATTTTCAGTGTTAATTTATTAATGAATGAATTTTATAATTCATCAGTTATTTTATTTCAAAACTTTCTGATTTTTTTCAGGTCACTTAACTTTGAGCACCCTTGTTTTTGGGGCACAAAATATCGGTGTGGTATATATATGATTGATACTATTTTCTGCATAAATAAAGACAAAAGACCGAAGTTGTGAATAGAAGAAAAAAATTTTTTTTAAGAATCTGCTCAGGTAGTAAATAAGTTCTAAAAATCAGAAAATAAAATGAAAATAAAAAGTAAAAAAAATAATTTTTGGAGATTTTTTTTTTACTCATTTCGATAATTATTTAATTGGCTATTATTCTATAAAAGAAAAAATATACATCAATATTTGTTCCGTTTAAAGGTGTGGCGCTTAATTTCCAATACAGTTTTCGACCAAAAAAATATGGGTGATTGATACTAAAGTAACGTAGTTAATAAAAAATATTTTTTTAGAATCTAATAATATGACATTTTAAACTTAAAATTTTGTTGCTTATATTTCAAATGATATTTTATATATTAATTTATCATAGCAGAAATACTTAATTAAAGTTTTGAAATAAAATAACTGATGCATTATAAAATTCATTAATTGATAAATCAATACTGAAAATTTCATTAAAATCGGATAATTCCCTGATTTTTGGTAAAAATTTTTGCAATCGCAAATGTTACATTAATTTTGTAAACATGTCATTTTTAAACAGCGTTTCATGCTATCCGCGATCGAAATTGACTGAAAAAATTGTTTTAAATGTATTAAGAATAAA
>CM042148.1:57434796-57444796 GCA_023376005.1 Doryteuthis pealeii | reverse complement strand
TGTATAAAGTAAAGTGGTTGGGGTGGCCTAAAGTCAGTATCAGCCAGACAGCGAGGGTGTCTGTCCCCTTTTCACTGGCACTAGACCAAAGAGATTGTTTTTTTAGCATCTGAGGTGGAGCGCCACACCTACCATCATCTCCTCACTTTACTGCACAGATCCCTGTGCTACTCATACACTGAGTTGGCAAAAGCTGGTATCGAACCAGGAACCTTGTGGTTCCCAGGCGGACGTTCTACCGGCTGAACTAAACCTGCCGTTATGCACTGAAGAAAAGGAAATTATATTGCAATTCCTTTCCAAATGCATCAAGAAGAGAAAACTTAGTTTCAAACCTAGCCAAAGGCCGATCAAAGAATAGCTCACTTGTCCATTCTCTCTTTCAGGAAATCTTTTGAGCCCTGGACTAGCAACTGTTCCAGTCCACAAACAAAAGGCATCCATTGAAATTCCTTATAAAGGATTCCGTATTTATCAGAGGTTAGAAAGAGTCAAAGACAGAACGGGAAAAGATCAATTCCAACCTCAGAGGTCAAAATGTGTCACATCCACAAAAATTGCTGACCTGATTAACATTAACTTATAAGTTCCAGTTCTATACCATTATCATCCTTAACATTGCATCTAATTTGTTTCAGGCACAAAATCCAACATGGCTGCTCCTCTTCCCCAGAACACGAGATGCAGTGGTTGAATATCCAACAAATGCCAAACTCTTGACGTTCAAGATCAATTTACATGAACAAGAAACTCAATGAGTTTTATATATATATATATATATATATATATATATATATATTTTTTGGCTGGTTTAGCTCAGTCGGTAGAGTGTCCGCCTTGGAATCACAAGGTTCTGGGTTTGATATGGCCCACGCAACTCAGCATATGAGTTGCATGGGGATCTGTGCGGTAAAGTAAGGAGCTGATGGTAGGTGTGGTGCTCCACCTCAGATGCTAAAATAATCTCCTTAGTCTAGCACTAGTGAAAAGAGGATAGACATCCTCACTGTTTGGCTGATATCGACATTAGGCTGCTCCACCGACTTTACTTACTTATATATATATATATATATATATATATATATATATATATATAGTTTGGTGTATTCATAAGTAAAGAGTGCTCAATATCATTAATAGAGCATATATATTTAAAATAGGGTAGAAAAGTATGGTTTGAAAATTGCATAGGCGAGAAACTTTCTGTTACATAGACCTATTGATTTTTTGGTTTTGCTACCCTAATTTATATATTTACCAACCCCTCCGCACAAGTAGGATTTGACACAAGGTAAATTCAGAGTTTTCCTTCTCCTAGACTGGTTGCCTAACCAAGGATAAAAAGTCCAGTCTGCCCTACTATTTACCCATAACTGGAGGAAGAATAGTTGGATTTATACCTTTCCCAAATGTATTAGTGTTATGTAAAATGCGAACAGCCTTTGTCCATTTCCTTACTACTGTAACCATTATACCATGCGCCTCCATATATATATATATATATATATATATATATATATATATAGATATGTGCATGTATTTATATATGTACACCAACTTAGTGTACATGTAACTTAGATGTGGCACAAGGCCAGAAGTATGGGGCATCCAGTGGGAATTGAACTCACTAACAATGGTCTGCTAATCTAGCTTGCTAACTATTACACCACAAGGTGCCCATGTTTCTCTTGATATAGTTATTTACTAAGCTTAGCTTAGATGTGGCACAAGGCCAGATGTATGGGGCACCCAGTGAGAATCGAACTAACAATGGCCTGCTAATCTAGCTTGCTAACCATTTACACCACATGAGGTACCCATGTTTTCTCTTGATATAAGCTATAAAAAGCTTCATGTCTGAAATATATAGCAATCTTTTTTTGTGTTCTGGGAAAAATGAATATTCTAATTACTATAAAATACCTGTTCAATGTCAGCCATTTTAATTTGAAATTTTGCCTACAGGAAGCATCCATCTTGTGACTCTGTCTGTAAATGCTGAAAAATGAATATTGACCAACCATTTGGGAGTTTATAAAGTTTATTCTTTATTGTGGAAGTGCGTGGTGTAATGGTTAAAGTCATGGGAAATGGACTTGTCGCCCCGAGTTCAAATCCTGGATACTTAGCGCTAATACTCTTGGGAAAGGTATGAATCCTACTCTCCCTCCAGCTATGGGTAAATAGTATGGCAAACTGGGCTCTTTAACCTTGGTTAGGCAACCAATCTAGGAGAAGGAAAACTCTGAATTCAAACCTGTAAGAAATTGACCTTGTGTCACATCCTGCTCGTGCTGAGGGGTTGGTAAATATATATAAATTATATTCTTTGTATTGCCATTTAATAGCTCAAACTATGTTTCTCTCTTGAGAAGGTTTGTTTGACCTTTGAACTTGGGCTCTTGAGGGAATATCTGATAAAGTGGCTTGTTTTGATTGTATCCTCGGAATTTATCTAAATTATTTCAAAGATTTGATTTAATTTGGTATCTTTGATTAATGGCATATCAACCTTAGTGGGTTATTAAATACCAAAGCTAATATACAATTTTTTTTATCATACAACATGTAATAAATACCATGTGTGATACCCTGCCCTCATCAGCTGCTAGCTAGGTGTGATAACACAGTTCCTGCAGCTAAATGTGTATCTTTGATTAATGGCATATCAACCTTAGTGGGTTATTAAATACCAACGTCATTATACAATATACTATAGGAGGCACTTATTGATTTCATTTTATTACTGTTGTTAAAGATACAATTAACAGCTCATTCTCATATAATCATCATTATCATCAACAGCATAACAAAAAAATTGTAATTTTTATTTTAATTATCATTATCATTATTACAAACATCATCATAATTTTGTGTAGTTATTATTTGTCTAGTATTTTGTCTTGTATATATATATATATATATATATATGAAATAAATATTTAGAAAAAACAAACACATGATGTTAAATTCGCTGACAGAATTCTGTTTCGACCCTTTATTGAAGTGGTCTTCCTCAAGAGCGAGTTGTGTATGATAGAGAGAACGGCGAAAAGTGGACCGTTATGAGATGAAAGTGGTGCAGATGAAACGTTCAATATTATAGCCGGAATTTTTTTAATTTTTTTAAATTTAAATTTAGAAAATGCGCATTCTGTTTTTAAAATAAAATAAAATAAATTTTATTTTATTTTATTAAATCAGAAGCATTATAGTCCACAAAGAAAACTCAAAAGAGTTTGATGTAAATGTGTATAAAAATGTAAAAGAAAGTATCAAAAGTTCAAAAAGTTCAAAAATCCCAGCACTGTAGACCACGATGTTCACCGGATAAGATGTAGAAATCCTGGTATTTTTGTTTTTTCAAAAGACAATATGAAAAATGAATGGAAGTGAATCCGACAGTGTGAAATAAATATTTAGAAAAAACAAACACATGATGTTTTTTCTAAATATTTATTTCACACTGTCGGATTCACTTCCATTCATTTTTCATATATATATATATATGTACAAGACAACATGTGACAGTTTGGGTAACCCATTGAGCTCTGGGTAGATAATTGAGATTAGGGAAAAGTGATTTTGTAAAGTGAATTAATTTTTTTTAAATTGAATACAGCTGGATAAAACATTAAAATGATTTTGTAAGATTTCTAAGGTAATAAAGCTATGGGTTGCTGGTTATGAAATTTAACATATTCTCCCATCTCTCTCTCTCTCTCTCTCTCTCTCTCTCTCTCTCTCTCTCTCTCTCTCTCTCTCTCAGAGAAACTAATACATTTAAAGAGAAGGTAATCAAGAGATACAAAGAGCGGGGGAAAGTGACAGACAGAAAGTAAAGTAAGGGACGGGTTCGTTTTTTACTTAATTCCAAATTACGACTAATTAGAACCAATTAAAATGGAATCTTTTTCAAACATAATTAAATCCTAAAAGTAAGGAATAATTTAGTATAACTTTTGTGTCATTAAACTAAACAGTAAAAAACCCTTTAGGAGACAAAAGTTGATTGACTCAGCTTTAGTATAATAATAATAATAATGATAATAATAATAATAATAATATATATATATATATATATATATATATATATATATATATATATGATTTACCACACTAGTTTGTTATACAATGTACTATAGGAAGCTCTCATTGATTTCATTTTATAACTATTGTTCAAAATACAGTTAATGAATAGTTTTCACATCATTATCAACTGCAACAGAATTATAATTTTTATTATTTTTATTATTATTATTATTATTATTATTATTATTATTATTATTATTATTATTATCACAAATGCCATTATAATTATATGTAGCTGTTAATTGTCTAATATTCAAAGAGAGAAATTATAATTATTACTTTGAAAAAAAAAAAAGTACCTCAAGTTTTATGCAGAGGGGTTGCTAAATATATGCACACACACACACACACACACACACACACACACACACACACACACACACACACACACACACACACACACACACACACACATATATATTATATATATATATATATTATATATATATATATCAAATGATTTAGCATACTAGTTTGTTATATAATGTACTATAGGAGGTTCTTAATGATTTTATTTATTATTGTTGTTAAAAATCCAATTATCAACGTGTTTTCAAATTATCATCATCACCATCACCATCACCATCATTGACAACAATAACAACAACATCAGAATTATCATTTTTGTTCTAATCATTATTATTATTATTACAAACACCATCATAATTATATGTAACTGTTAATTGTCTAATATTCAAAGAGAGAAATTATAATTATTACTTTGAAAGAAAAAAAAAAGCACCTCAAGCTTCAAGTAAATTGTAATTAGATTTGAAAGCAGTCAATACACTTCTTAGCATGATAACATCTTTTGAAATTTGAAAAGCAATAAAAATTTGCATTTTTAAATGATTTTATGGTTATTATTTATGGCGGAACACAGACTGCAATTCAGTTTTACGATTTATCTCAATGGAGAATAGTTCCAGGTAAGATAAGGTTGTCACAAATAGAAAATATAATTAGTTATAAATTCAGTGAAATATAGTAGTAATAAAAATTCTCTCCAAAGATGGCGGAAATAGAGAGATTTTTAAAAAATCTGAAAGTTTAATCAGATAATGTGACAACAGCATCGGTTTGTTTTTTTTCCTTCCTTTTTAAATCGAAAGAGAAAGAAAGAAAGATTTAAATTTTGATTTTTTTCCCTCTTAGAACAAGTTTCTGACATTCATTTCAAAAGCCAAAAAAATAAAAAAAATAAATAAAAGTTTTAAAAAATTACAAAATAAGATTGCAACCCATTTGAGAAAATTTCCTTTTATCATTTGGAATAAATTTAAAAGTACTAAATCTGATTTATGACACATTGACCTCTCTATAATAGTCATCTAAATGATAATTTTTTTTTCTTTCAAATCTTAGATGCCATATTCAAAGGACTGATTCTGATTCTGAACATAGTTTTATGGCCAACTGATTTCTCTATAATGGTCATGTAAAGATTCAATAATAATTGGTATATTACTCCATCAATTTCACTGTGTATGTGTGGAAACACACACACATACAAAACACCCTGTTCCTAATTATATCAATGTATCTATCTATATATATTCACCCAACCCTTCTGCATGAGTAGGATGTGACACAAGGTCAATTTCTTATGCAGAATTCAGGTTTGAATTCAGAGTTTTCCTTCTCCTAGACCGGTTACATAATCAAGATTAAAGCGTCCAGTCTTCCCTACTATTTACCCATAGCTAGAGGTAAAATAGTTGAGTTCATACCTTTCCCAAAAGTATTAGTGCTATGTGAAATCCTCATCCAGGATTTGAACCTGTTTTGTTGTGTCCGTTTCCTACAATGGTAATGATTACACCGTGCACATCCCTTATATACATATATACATATATTTACTAACCCCTCTGGATGAGCAGGATATGACACAAGGTCAATTTTTTTAAGCAGAGTTTAACAGGTTTGAATTAAGAGTTTTCATTCTAGACTGGTTACCTAATCAAGATTAAAGAATCTGGTCTGCCCTACTATTTACCCATAGCTGGAGGGAGAATAGTTGAATACATACCTTTCCAAGGATTTTAGCACTATGTGAAATGCAAACAGCCTAGTCCAGGATTTGAACTCAGGTTGATAAGTCCATTTCCTATGACAATAACCACCACACCACATGCCTCATTTATATATAGATGTGTGTGTGTGTGTGTTTGTATGTAGTGAATTTTGGTTGCTTTCAAATGAGTTAGTTGATGCATATCTCAAAGTGGTTCAAGATTTCAGCTTTCAGGATTCAATTTTATGCTAATTAATAAAACCCATGTTCCTTAATTGTATGGCCGTTATCATCTCACAACAAGAAAACTTTAAATTTTAAATTAAAAATAAGACCATCCATATTGTCCAAGATGAAATGCAAAAATGTAAATCCTGATTATCTAGTGTTGCTTATCTGCCGAATTCTTATTTCTTATGAGTGTCATCCCCTCAGTTAAACAATGGGCCATTCCATTTTTATTATAAAGAAAGCATAGAAAGAAAATGGACATGCTACACAGAAAAATACAATAAGAAAGAAAAGAAGTAGGAAAAAGATAGTGAGTAAGGGAAATATTGAGAGAGAGAGGATGAGTGCGTGGAAGGAAGCAATAACGCTAATCTTTTTTAATTGAACATAATGAAAAGATGAAAAGAAGGAAAGAAAGAAGAAAATGAGTGAGAGAGTTAAATCAAGATTATTATACTTTTTACATATTGAACTAATTTTCAATAGCTCTTAAGTAAACATATCAAACATTGTAATAATTAAATTATCATCCTGTGATATATTGACATGTCCTGCTAGTTTTCTCTTAATATGGTTGTCAGCCTCCCAGTTTTTCTTTGCTTTCTAGTCTGCTATAGCATAAAAAAGAAAAAAGAAAGACAAGACATATAGAGTGATTTTGATTTGGAAAGTTCATTTCCTAATTATTGGACAGACATAAAAGTCAATTGTTGACTCTACTCTTGTAAATAACAAGCCTTGTTCAAGACAAAGCTACTGTTAATGGCAGCTGCTTTTAAATGCCAGAAGAACAACCACCAGTCAGATGAGTAGAACTTACCTTAACCATAAACATCTCCCTTGGTGCATGCTTTCCACCCCACACTGAAGTATGTGTATGTGTGTATATATATATATATATATATATATATATATATATATATATATATATATACTAACAAGAATATGTGCACTCCAGGCGTATTTAAGTTTTAATGTAATGAAATGTATCAAATTAGACTAATGAAAGTAAATAAGAATGCATATAAAAAGATTACACTTATTTTAATTATATCTTAAAGGTCTAAATTCAATGCAAAAACATCTAAATATGAAATCAGAAATATCTGAATAGTTTTATTAAGATCTTGGACTGAATGGAATATTATTTTTTTCGGAATACAAGGTGTGTCAGAAAGTACGAAAAATCTTGAAACTTTTTTGACACACCTTGTGTGTATATATATATATATATATCTTATTATAATGGAGATTGTGTGTTTTTCTGTCTGTAGCCGAAACTATATTCCTACACAAGTCACAATTCCCTTAGATATTTACATCACATTCTCCATGATTTCATTTTTATCTAAACCTCAATTATTTATAAAATTGTCTTACATTATTAATACTGTTAACTATGTTTAGATACTGACAACATGCAATTATATTTATATATACAACAAAATAGCGGTTTACAGTGTGAACGGGAAGGCTAATTTGCATATTAATATTAAAAAATCGAATTTAATAAATATGTGCTTAGTATTATTGATTTCTAACTGTTTGGTTTTATTTTAATGAATATAATCAAAAATCACTTCAATGAATCTTAAATGAAATCCATTAACAAGATAAAATAACTGTCATTTTATTCTTTACTTCCTCTTATAACTAAATACTTAAATTAGAAAAAATAACAATGAAAGACGAGAGGGATGGAAGAGTAAGTTTCAGTTGTTCTATTTTTTATCATACTCCTTCTGTTTCAAATCTTTTATTATACTCCCTCTGTTTCAAATCTTTTTATCTATATTCTTATTTAGTTTCATTAGCCTTTCTAATTTAATACAATATTTTATTACATTAAAACTTAAATACTTGCACCCGCAGGGTGCATATATTTGCTAGTATATATAAAGAAAAAAATTGGAAGAAAAATATATATACTTGGGTATGGATGAGATTTATTATTGTTATTTGTCAATATGTGTTTTGACCAAAATTCAGTTATACACACAGTATTCTATTTAAAATTATCTTAAATATAAAATGAAATTGAATAGTAATAAACAAAATATCAGGTATTCAAACACAAGGTCATCTTCAGAACAGAGTGTTTTGATTTTTTTTAAGACAAACATTCAAAATTGATTAAGTCATAAACAGATTTTTTTTTTCAAAATTCAAAAGCGTTTTTTTTTCTCACTTACATATATATAATATATATATATATATATATATTTCTTCTTCACAAGTAAAGAAGAAATATTCCATATCTTTCACAAAACTTACTTGAATAATATATATATATATATATTATCTAAGCCAGTTTTGTTAAAGATATGGAATATTTTTTCTTTATTTGTATGTGTGTATATATATATATATATATATATATATATATATATAATTTAAGCAAGTTTTATTAAAGATATGGAATATTTCTTCTTTATTTGTAAAGAAGAAATATTCCATGCCCTTTAACAAAACCTGATATAGTTAATGTGAAATGAGGATTATTATATCTAATGGCATATTATTGTCTTGTTGAACTATAGTTTATATTTAATTTGTTGAAACTGTGTAAAAAAAAGTAATTATGTATTTATCCAACTCCTCTATCATAAGCAAGATGGGACACAAGTTCAACTTTTCAGTGAAGTAGTTCTGGTCTGAATTCAGAGCTTTTCTTATAGACTGGTTACCCAACCAAAGCTATAAAAGTCCATTCTGCTTTACTATTTAGCTGGGGGAGAATAGATAGATTCATACCTTTCCCAAGAGCATTAGCACAAAGTGAAACACAATTTCATACAGAATTTGAACTCAGGTCACTGTGTCCATTACATCACATGCCCGTATGCCATTATATAACTAACACTATTAGGTACCATTATAGTATGTGGCCTACCTTTTGAATGTGGCCTACCGAATCCTGTCTCTCTTATAGTAAGTGGCCTACCATTAAAAGCATATTATAAGGTTATAATAATAACTCCTAACCCTAACACTATTTCAGAATTTTAGAATATTTTAGAATTAAATAGATCTCTGATTCATGTAAATTATGGATAAATTCTTTTTTAATTATTCTTAATTACTATATACAGCTTATGACTGAATTGCATTTCTTGAAATTGAATATATGTGAAAAATAATTAGTTTCAATAAATTGCCTACTACTTATAGCTATAAATATACTCTTACTGAGGTAGGCCACATTCAAACCGGGTAGGCCACATACTATAACAGAATCAAAAAGGTTGGCCATATACTATAATGGCACCAACTATTATTTACTAGTAATTGATGTTTGTATAATAAGAAATTTTGTGTGGGTTTCCTTTAACTATGATGACATAAAATAATGAATTTGAGACATTAAGATTTTTCCTCAGATGCTAAGACAAAAGAAGATTTAATACTTAAACAAAGTTTTTGTTCAGGTCAGCACTGAGCCAACTTTTCAATTACCCATATGATTATGATTTTATGTTGAGATTAAATGGACAATCCCAAATAGTTGGCCTCTTTATGCATGGGGCGGGGGAGTGGCTTAGGAGGACAAGGAAGATATTCAGATTCCAAATAAAGCCACTCTTTTATTATCATCAACAAAATAGAATTTATTCTTCTTCCTACTTCTTACAGCCAATCCTTTTATAGAGTCAACATGCATTT
>CM042148.1:57354796-57429796 GCA_023376005.1 Doryteuthis pealeii | reverse complement strand
TTCCACACCCCTTAATATAATTTCTACGAGTTCCCCTCCTAATTACTCTCACTATTACTAACTTGAAAAAAACTGGAACACAACCACATCACCCCTGATGATGGCACTTCGAAGTGCAGAAAGTACTTGGGATAAAAACTTTGGTAGACTAATCCACAGATTCCATCCAAATGTAAACAAATTGGCCAGAAAGCTCGAAAAGAGTGTTAATAAAATTGTTAAACAGGAGATGTGCCTTTTGTTTAATTCTACTTGTATAAATGAAAGAATACTGCCCAAATACACACACACACACACACACACACACACACACACACATATATATATATATATATATATACGAGGGGCGTTCAATAAGTAATGCCCCTGAACCACTTCTAGTTGTTTGATCTAGCTGAAATTTTGCATGTGCAATTATTTATATCTCTATAGATTAAGCAGCAAATTACAACTCTGAACTAATTGTGGTTTCTGATTTACAGGTGTTTGAACTGAGTCAAGTATGAAATGGAGCCTATTGCGTGTCGAGCAGTGATCCGGTTTTTGTATTTGAAAGTACGCACACCACAAGAGACTTTTGATGAAATGAAAGTAACTTATGGTGATGATGCCCCATCATACGACCTTGTAAAATGCTGGCATCGTGAATTCAAACATGGTCGGAACTCTGTGGAAACAGCTCCCAGATCTGGTCGCCCCCTTTTGCCATTGATGAGGCATCTGTCCGTCAAGTTGAGGCTGCCATTTTGGAAGATCGACGCATAACTATTCGCCAAATAGCCCATGAGGTCAAGATTAGTACCGGGTCTGTAGAAACTATCATTCATGGCCATTTGCATATGCAAAAGGTGTCTGCCAGATGGATTCCCAGGCTGCTCACACAAGAACGTGTCGAGTGCTCGAGGATGCCAAGAAGATGAGTCAAAATTTTTCAAAAGACTGATTACACAGGATGAAACCTGGGTCCATCACTATGATCCAGAGACCAAAGCCCTGTCAATGCAATGGATGCACCTTGACTCACCTCCTCCAAAGAAGGCAAGGGTGCAGCCCTCTGCTGGCAAGGTCATGTTCACAGGACTTCTAGGACCAGGACGGAGTAGTGATGACAGATTTCCTGGCAAAGGGTACCACAATTACAGGAGCCTATTATGCTTCATTTTTGAGGAAATTAAAAGAAACTATCAAAATCAAGAGGCGGGACAAGATCAGCAAAGACATCCTCCTCCTGCAGGACAACGCATCCCCATCCCCCTACTCTCTTGACCTTGCACCCTCTGACTTTCACCTCTTCCCACCCATGAATTTGTTTTTGAAAGGAAAGCGTTTCCCAGATGATGCAGTTTTGATTTCTGAATCACATGGTTGCAGGACCAACCTGCGGTGTTCTACAAAAACAGTCTCCAGAGCTGCACCAAACGATGGGAGAAATGCGTAACTGGGTGGTTCCTATGTAGAAAAAGACTAATAACTGTGCCAAGTTCTGTTGCTCTACTGCTATGGGAAGTGGGTCAGGGGCATTACTTATTGAACTCCCTTTGTATATATATATATATACTAGCTGTACCCATGTAAATTCCACATAATACATGCCTACTATAATATCGATTTCCAGACTGTTGTCCTCATCTTTATTGTGGTATGTAAAATTCCATGACTAAAATAGATAAATATAACCTTTGTAGAAATGAAAAGACTGAAAATATTACTATAGAGATAGGTGTGAACAGATAGATAGATAAAGTTGGCAATGGGAATCAAAAAATAAATACATTGATAGAAAGAACGTAGATAGATATATAACTAAATAGATATGAACAGATATGATAGATGGCTCAAATGATAGGTATCATTTGACTGATGTTGATAGATAAGAATTGATTCTAAGAGATGCAGACTGAAATGGCCATTAAATTCAAGTGTCTTGGATAAACAGGAACCTGACAGACAGCAACAACAATTCTAATTGTATTAAAGTAATTCTTTGCATAGAACCATTCTTTTCTCTTTCTCTCTTTTTTTTTTTTTCTTTTTTTGGCTTTTTCTCTAAGAAATAACTTAAGCAGAAAAGTATCTTCTTGGTTACTTGCCATTATCAACACAAAAGTTTAATCAAACAACTTAACGTTTTGGAAAGAATTTCTACAAATGACTCAGAACTTTTCAAAAAACTTTTCTTATAGCTTTTGTCTTTTATCTTTTACTAGACAAAATGTGACACGTTGGGTCACCCATTGAGCTATGGGTTGATAATTGGGATTAGGGAAAAGTGAGTTTGCAAAGCGAATTAAATAAAAAAAAAAAAATAAATAAATACGGAGAATTAAAAAACCCAAAAACATTTAAATCATTTTTGTAAGATTAATTTAGATTTATTAAGAGCCAAAAAGTTGGCCCAGCTGGCTGTTTATGAAATGTACCATACAAATACATTTCATAACTCTCCAATATCTCTCTCTGAGAAACTAACATATATAATGAGGAGGTAATCAAGATATACATAGAGAGGGTGAAAGTGACAGGCAGAATGTCAAGTGAGAGACAGGTCAGTTTTTGACTTGTGACACAAGGTCACAAGTATCGAACTCAGAACCTTGCGATTCTAAGGCGGGTGCTCTACTGACTGAGATAAACCAGCACCTAAGCGACATATTTATCTATTTAGCAGATGCACACATTCTGAATAAGTTGGTGTTATATCAAGTGTATGGTTGCAAGGAAAAAAAAACACACAGATGTAGAATAATCATACTAAGTTCCAATTACAGTCGAATTGGTAAGACAAGGCAACAAGGACCCATAACTCAATATGGATCTAACCTTGTTGCAATCCTACTGCAGAATGCCAGAGTATTTATGAAGCCTCATAACATCATAGAAACCAAGCAGCCAATCAGGACTCAAGGAATGGAATCACCCAAATATATGAATGGACTATTCTTGAGTTCCATAAGTATCAGCTGTTTTGGGCAATAGTTCAGTTGTGCTTAGCCAGTTGCTGTTGTCCAAACCAATAGTATACTGATTGACTGACTGACTTCAATAACAGGTTAACGTTCAACTATATTGTATTAATTATATCAATGAAATTTAAATTGTACAGCCAATTGATGAGGTTAATACAAATTTAGGTTGTCTGTTTGTTGAGTGTTGAGTCATTTATATATGTCTTGGGTGGATCAAATCGGGTCAGATTTCAAGTCTCTTTGGTTTGACCGCGAAGGTTACCGATTGGTTGAAAAATGGCCCTTTTGATGTTATCTGATAATTCCATTTCAGCATGCACCGATCCATGTGTGCAGAGCCACATTTTTTTTTTTCATTTTCTAAAAAGATACAGACCTGTTCACATCCGGTGATGTTCTTAATTGTTGACTGGAATATCAGCATTTTTTAGTGTTATTTAAATTGGAAGAGATCTCACATGTGGTACATAACATTGGTATTTACTCAACCTGTTTGCTGTGAGTAGGATGTGACACAAGGTCACAAATATGGGACATCCAGTAAGAATCATCCTTACTTCTCTAGCAGTGTCCAGCATGTGTTATTTGTCTTACTTGGCAATCCTTTTTCCTGCTTAGATATTTTTCACTCTTATCTTTAGAGTTAAAAATATTTGTAATCTGATCTAAACTAGTCAGGCAGCAAATATTTATTCTAGGTTGGTTGTTTAGATTTTACAGCATGTCAACCCTTGTTGGGTTATTTTATGCCGAAAACCTTTTGTTTTATTCATTCTTGAAGGGTATTGAACATTTTTTTCAAACTCAATTTTTTTAAACACATTTTTTAAAACTTATTTTTTCTATTTAACACATAGATGGGACCCTAACAGGTACTACCACACTGGTTCAGAGTGGATCTGGGAGTAATGGCAATGAAGGGGCGCTCTACACTTCCCAGAGTTCATATTTACTGTAGTCTTTAGGATATATATATATATATATATATATATAATAATAATAATAATAATAATAATCCTATTAATAAACCCTTGCAGTAAGAAAACAAAACAGCAAATAGTTTGTTAGTAAAAATATACTACCAAATTTCACCAACCGAAAATAATCAATTAACACTATAACACTTGGCCAAATGAAAAAGATATATATATATATATATATATATATAACAAACGCTAAGATTGTCTAAAGCTAAAATGTAAAAAGTGCTTGATACCTAAGTTATTTATTATATATATATATATATATATATATATATATATAAAGTGTTTTATAATTTGCTTGAAGCATTGTGCATATATTGGTTTGAAGGTTGATTTTGAAGGCTATCACAATGCAGGTGTAAAGAAAAAAATAAGGTAACAATGGTGTTGTTTGTTAACCTGTGATTTATTCTTAATATTAATATTTCGAGAAAAAATCTCTTTTCACAAGAACACTGGAACTGAAGTAGTTGTCATTTTGTTATGGCATTTTTAGTTAAATGAAATTTTTTTTTTTTAAATGTTACAGATGGTGTATTCTCATGTTGCATGTTTACGTGAATGTGCTTTTTTGTTTGTATGTGTGCGTATGTTGTCATGCACATGTGCATGAAAATGCATGTAGACTGTGACGTTATGACCGTATCTATCTATATATATGCATGTATGTATGTATATATATATATATATATATGTGTGTGTAAGATGTGGTGCACCTTAATGGATGCACTGAATGATGCAGAAAACATTACGTTTTTATTACAGATTCTTAGAGTCAAATAAAATCATTGTCTCTCAACAGATCGTCCTGTTTATTGCTTGGGGGATTAAATGTAATTTCCTGCTCTTTTAAAAATCAGCAGAAACATTGTTTAATTGGCAATTATTACTCACCATTCGAGTGGATTTATTTGATTAATGAGTTGGGTGGGGATTTTATTGGTTAACACTTCTTTTATCCATGATTTTTATGATGTCTGAATTTTTTTTCTTTTCTTAGCCAGTGGTTAAATAGAGTTGTTACATAATTGATAGGTAGCCTATAAATTATAATTAATTCAAACTAATGGTTGTTGAAAAACACAGGGGGTTTGATTGACACTTTTTAACCCTGTGTTCACCTTCTCTTATGATTCACCTGAGCGAGCCGTGTGAAAGTTAGTTGAGTAAAGTCAGATTTTGGTTGGGTGTTGAACAGGATGGTTGCAATGGCAATTTGTCTGTTGAAATAAAAATCTCCATCTGTTTGATTGATCTGGATCTTATAAGATATAATATGAGCTCTAAGAAAAAAACAAAGTCTGGTGTTCATTACTAAGAACAAACATTAGACAAAAAGACACACAAGAAGATCACTAGAAGATCCAGATTGAGAATAACAGAAGAAGCTATCTACTAGAGATGAATCCAGTTAAGAATAACATCTATCAGCCCAGAGCAACCCAGAATAACAAATAACAAATAGTGTTGGAGTTTTTTGGTAATATAAGGAGTGGTGAGGTTCACCACTTAAACTTATAGACTCAGTATGGTCATGTGGATTAAACCCAGCCAATCAACAGCTCGAATATGCGGTTAGTTGGGTATATCTCCTGAATGTAAAAAGAATTATGAGGTAAAAATGATATAATAGTTGCATACATTATAAAAATAAATTATATATATATATATATATATATATATATATATACACAAGGTGTATTAAAAAAGTATCAAGATTTTTTGTACTTTTTGAAACACCTTGTATTCTGAAAAAATTAACTTTCCATTCATTGTTCATTTCTATCTTAGTAAATACAGCTTCCCTGTTGTCAAAATAGGAACAGGGATGGAAAGATAACATTCCATACTTGAGAATTGAGCTTGTGATTCAGCTAACCCCAGGGTCAGTGTTTATAATTCTGGGGACAGCAAATGTATCAAATTTCAATAAACAGATTTAAAAATCTATATCTGTGTTTATTAATAATCGTGGCCAAAGGCATTCATCTGATGACAGGAATAATCTTGTCCTTCCTGGTCGTAGGAAACCTTTGGATCAATGGTATTATGGAATAACAAAATATTGGGATAGCCATTGTCGAGAAATTAATATTCAATTTAGTTCTGAACCTGCAAGGATTTCTCAGAGAATAAGATCAAATTCAAGTACAGGTAGTTGCTAATGGATGACTAAAAGGACTGAATTTGAATACTAAGAGAAATAGTTGTCCCTACTTGTTGGAAGAAAAATACTATATTCAAGTTGAGGAGAAAGCCCTAAGTCGGTGGTTACTTTGTTTAAAGGCATATCAAACTTTGTGGTTTATTTAATGCCAAAGCCATCCTTTTAGAAGAACAGTAGTTCTTTAATTTAACCCATAGTTGGAGGGTTAAGGGAAAAATAAAATTTAAGTTAACACAAAAAGTCTTTGAGGGGGCTCAAAAAACTGAGTCCAATGCCTACTGGCAGACTAATCTCTTTCTTTCCTTTTTCTTCTTCAGTTGCTGTCGCATTGCAGTCAACTTCTTTCTTCTTCTTCTTCTTCTTCTTCTTCTTCTTCTTCTTCTTCAAAGCCTCTCCCAACTCATGCTTTTTTCCTCTGTCTCTCCTAGGTTTCTGCTGGTCTATTTATACACGTGCTTGTAGCTATCATACAGGCATAACATAATGGGTTTAATATACAGGAACTTGGGACTCAATCTTCAGCACTATTCAAGTTTTGCCTTTTCATATTCAGAAGGATGTGGGTTCGATCTTAGATCAAAGTCCTACAGGCTAAACAAAGCCTAACCCGATTTCTTCGAGGATACGGTAAGTCCCCACTTCCACCACTCGACTCGTGTTCTCTGTCACATTCATACTTTTCCCAAGGATATTAGTCCAAAAGTGAATGTAATAGCACAGCTGGAGTTTGAATTCACTTTCTATGATGTTGCACTCCACCACTTTGCCACTATGTCATAGGGATTCTCCCTGAGCACTAAGTCAATGCACTGGCTACTTTATAATTATAATGTAATGGTTAGAATGATAGGAAATGGACTCAATGACGCAAGTTCAAATCCTGGATGAGGCTGTTTGCATTTCACATAGCGCTAATACCCTTGGGAAAGGCATAAATCCAACTACTCTTCCTATGGGTAAATAGTAGGGCAGACTGGACTCTTTAACCGTGGCTAGGTAACCAGTCTAGGAGAAGGAAAACTCTGAATTCAAACCTATTAAACTCCACTTAAGAAATTGAGCTTGTGTCACATCTTGCTTGTGTGGAGGGGTTCGTGAATATATATGCCACCTCAAGGAGGTTCCCATGGTGTAATGAGTACCTTCATGGGAACTGGACACATCAGCATGAATTTGAATCCTGAACAAGGCTGGTTGTATTTCACATAGCACTAATATCTTTGGAAAGATATGAATCCAATTATTCTCCCTCCAGCTATGGATAAATAGTAGGACATACTCTGGGCTCTTTAGTCATGGTATGGCAACAGGTTGAGAAGGAAAACTTGGATTCAAACTTGTTAAACTCCACTTAAGAAATTGACCTTATATCACATCCTGTTCATGTGTTGTATACTGATAAACCGTTGTTTTTTTGGATGGTTAGTGTAGAGTTAGATTTTGAATTCAAAGTTTTTCAAATCCAAAATCTGTTTTTAATGGGGCATCCTGCAAGGATCCAACACTCGATTCAATAATAATAATGATAATAAAAATAATAATACGAGACTAACTTTGTTTACCCCACACCTCTATCCAGGCGATGCCAGGTAGCTGCTTCTAGTGCATATATATAACAATCACAACTGGTGCTGTGACAAGGCAGTTCGTTGTCATGTAACATCTGTGCATTCTGCTTCAGATCAAAAGGTCACTATTGTAAACTGTATTACTATTTCATAGCCACCTCACTCGATCCCTCTTTTAAAGTTAATTTAAAAATGAAAAAAAAAAAAAAAAAAACAAAAAAAAACAAACCAAAAAACCCAAAGAAACAAAAGTCACTTTTAAACAAAGCCAGAAAAAATTATTCATTTATCTGTTCATATGTTATGCTCATCCACATATCCTCCCCACAGCCAAGTGGGATATATTTCCATGTGCCTCCTTGACTAAGTGAGCTATTCTTCTAAATCCACCCCCCCAGCCAGATGGGATATTCTTCCATCCTCCTCCTTGACTAAGAGAAATATTCTCATCACATATCCTCCCCACAGCCAAGTGGGATATACTTCAATCCACCTCCTTGACTAAGTGAGCTATTCTTCTAAATCCCCACTCCACTCAGCCAGGTGAGATACTCTTCCATCCTTGCCCTCAGCTAAGAGAGATATTCTTCTAGATCCCCTTCCTGCAGCCAAGTGGGATATTCTTCCACCCTCCCTTATTGACTGAGATATTCTTCTAAGTCTTTCAAACAAAGCCAGAAAAATTATTTGTCAACAAAAATATCTATACTATAATTCTACTTGTGTTTTGTTTGTCTGTTCGCATGTTATGCTCATCCACATATCCTCCCCACAGCCAAGTGGGATATACTTCAACCCTCGCCCTTGACTAAGTGAGATATTCTTCTACATCCCCCCTAGCCAAGTGGGATTTCTTCCATCCTCTCCCTCGACTAAAAGAGATATTCTTCTAGATCTCCTCCCTGCACCCAAGTGGGATATTCTACCATCCTCCCTCATTGACAGAGTGAGATATTCTTCTAAGTCTCCTCCCCGCAGCCAAATGAGATATTCTTCTACCCTCTGCTTGAATCAATTAGTATATTCTTCTACATACCCTCCCTGCAGCCATGTGTGATATTCTTCCATTCGCCCTCTCAATCAATTGGGATGTTGCTTTTTCAGATCAATCACTGTGTTGTATGTCCATTTTTTTTTTTTTGTATTTTGAAATTCATGCAAAAAAGATAATTACTCAATAACTTTTTTTTTACTGGAATTTTTAACCTCGCCCATGGCTTCACAAGAAAGATGCTTGCATGCTGTGCAAGATGGCTTCATTGTTATCTTACAGATATGAAGGAAATTTTTTAAAATTGTTTGAATTAATTGAAAAAAATATTAATATAGGCCGCTCCCCCCCCCCCTTTGTCCACAGGAGTATGGATGGTGTTTGTTTTTAAGGATACATGTGTATAAAAACGAATGTAGTTACATTGATTGGGCTTGGTTATACATACATATATGCACGCACACACATCAGCATTGAAAAGAACCAGATAATGAAGGAGTTGTTTGGGGGTAGAATAATTTTTTTTCTTGTTAAGTGTACCCGCAACTCTAGAGATGAAGTGTGTCTTTTTTTATTGTTTTGCAAAAAAAATTGATTTTGAATTTTTGTATTCCATGGAATTTCCACAGGTCCTGTTAATGGTATATAATTATTTGAATCTTACAAACAGTTTTTTCTGTTCAAATATTTATAAACAGAATTGCTGGAAAATCACAATTTCATCCTAAGTACAGTGCACAGATACTACACTCTGATCCTAAGCAGAATTACTGGGGAGTGACACTTTGTTCTTAGGTAGAGTCCACAGATCCAAAGCAGAATTGCTGGGGTGTGACACTTTGATCCTAGGCACAGTGCTCAGTGTGCAGATACTACACTTTGATCCTAAGCAGAATTACTGGGAAATAACACTTTGTTTTGGTAGAGTCCACAGATCCAAAGCAGAATTGCTGGGAGTGACACTTTGATCCTAGGTACAAAGCACAGATACTACACTCTGATCCTTCACACAGTGAACAAATACTTCTCTCAGAATTATTGTGGAGTGATACTTTGATCCTGGATTGAGTCCATAGATGCTACACTCTGATCCTAAGCAGAATTGCTGGGGAATGACACTTTGATACTAGTATCATGGATCCTAGTGTCATGGACCATTCTGTTTTTATTATAAAGAAATAAAGGATATGCTACACAGAAAAAATATAATAAGAAAGAAAGAAAGAGTAGGAGAAAAATAGAGAGAGGGGGTGAGAACATGAAAACAATAACGCTAATCTGTTTCAATTAAACATAATGAAAAGAAGGAAAGAAAGAAAAAAGAGTGAGAGAAAGTTAAATCAAGATTATTATACTTTTTACATATTGAACTATTTAGCAATAGCTCTTAAGTAAACATATGAAACGTTGTAATAATTAAATTATCATACTCTGGTAGGTCCTGCTAGTTATAATAATTATTAAATAATAATTAAATAATAATAGTTAATATTGTCATGAATTTTTTTAAAGTTAAAAGCTACTGACACTTTGTTTCTGATACTCAATAACATTTATGCTTCTGAACACACAATAATAGAAATAAAAAGAAAATAAAAAAAAAGAAAAAAGAAAGAATAAAAGTCAGGGACAAAATTTTAAGCAAAGAGAAAGTTAAATCTAAATTTAGTCTTTCTTTATTATTCTATATCTCCTTTGTAAAACTTTCCCGCCACCCCTTCTTTCCCGCCACCCTTCTTTTTTCCCATCAAATTTTTGCAAGACATTAACAACAAAGTGCTACATTTGACAGGTGTCTGAAGTATCAGACCTCATGACACAGGTTTTCACATTCAGCATTTTACACTGACAGCCTTGTTCAGAAGTCATGTTGCAGTGTCATTTTCCTACTATGATAACCATTATGCCATGGGCAAAAAGTAACATAGTAGTGCTGGTAATATATTCAAAATGTCTTATTTGTTTGTACCTTGTATTTTGGAGCCCTGTTGGCTGGGGCTTTAAAATACACCAACTGCACTTCTGCAGAGGGGTAAGAACCCCACCCACCCAATGGGGCCACCTGTTGGCCGTGGGTGGCTACCCGTGATGCTTAAGGACAGAATCCTGGTGGATGAGCAGTCCATGACATGCAACACTCCACTTAGACCCTTACTTAGACTAGACGGGCGGTCAGAAAGGCCCCCTCCGATCAAACGGCTGGTCATGTGAAGCCCTAGCACCTATAGGATTGCTCTAACCCTATTGCCCTTATGGCAAGCCCCAACACTTTTTATCATATGGGTGCTAGAAGGTGGTGGCTGGGAATGATGTTAAACTCTATCTGATAGGTGAGGTTCCAGTTTTGGAGGTTTGGAGAATGTGGAGCAGCCCTTCATCACCATTGCTCCCTGGTATACTCTGACTTGAAGTAGTAATACCTGTTAGGGTCCCATCTATGGGTTAAATAGAAAAATGTGTTTATAAAAATGTATTATCCATTAAGAATGAATTTATTTCAAAACATTGTTGGCATTAAATGAACCACCGAGGTTGATATGCTGTAAAACTAACCAAATCAAATCTTATATTTTGGACATCCTTTGTATCTATAATTTTATGTTTGGTTTGGTTTGTTTTGTTTTATGGCATATCAACATCAGTGGGTCATTTAATGCTGATAAAGTTTTGAAATAAATCAATTCTTAATGGATAATACATTTTTTTATAAATACATTTTTCTATTTAACCCATAGATGGGACCCTAACAGGTACTACCACTCCGGGTCAGAGTGGACCAGGGAGCAATGGTGATGAAGGGGTGCTCCACATTCCCCAAACCTCCAGAACTGGAACCTCACCATCAGATAGAGTTTAACGTCATTCCCAGGACATGTAGACCCACAGCCACCGCCTTCTAGCACCCATATGATAAAAAGGGGTTGGGGCTTGCCATAAGGGCAATAGGGTTGGGGAAATCATATAGGTGCTAGGGCTTGACGTGACCAGCCGATTGATCGGAGGGGCCTCACCGACCGCCCGTCTAGCCCAAAATAGGGCCAAAGTGGAGTATTGCATGTCATGAACTGCTCATCCACCTGGGCTCTATCCTTAAGCATCACGGGTTGCCACCCACGGCCAACAGGTGGCCCCATTGGGGGAGTCTTACCCCTCTGCAGAGGTGCAGTCGGTGCATTCTAACACCCCAGCCGACAGGGCGGATAATTTTATGTGTGCATACATGACTAACTATATTTATCACATAAATACACTCCTTGAAGAATGTGGTGTCAATCGGCAGAATGTCTAAATGTACATATTGACACAGCAGTTATTTTTTATCTATTTATATTGCATATAAAATTTCATACCCTTATGATCATATTAATATCACAAGTTACCTTACTACCCATGGATTCACTAATTCTTTTTACATAACTATGTGTCTAATACTATTGAGTGTGTGAATAAGAACATTTAAATTTTGTCATACAAAATAAAAATTTTTAGAGGTGTATTCAGTGTATTCTTCTGCCCCAGTTGACAGAGTGACTGATAAGGTCAGATAGCAAGAGAGAGAGAGCCAAAGGAATCCATGAGGATGAAAAGTCTGATCCTGTCTCTTTTTTCCTTCACTATGAGTAAAATAGCTTTCTAACCTTGTTAGGCAACCAATCTAGGAGAAAAACAAAAATCACATGGGTATGAGGCTAGTAACTTTACCCTGTTAACCCAACCATTTGTGATTTTATATATATTTACCAACCCTTCCGCATGACCAAGATGCGACTCAAGGTCAATTTCTTAAGCAGAGTTTAACAGGTTTGAATTCCGAGTTTTCCTTCACCTAGACTGGTTACTTAGATAAGATTAAAGAGCTCAGTCTGCCCTACTGTTTACCCATAGCTGGAGGGAGAATAGTTGGATTCATACTTTTTCCAAGGATATTAGCACTATAGGAAATGCAAACAGTCTAATCCAGGATTCGAACTCGGGTCGATAAGTCCATTTCCTACGATTCTAAATATTACACCACATGCCTGCAACCATATTGAAACCATATAACTGCATGCAAATTATTTGTATTAAGAATATTTATTTGAAGCTATCATTGTTTACAAATTATTATTGTTAGTTACTTAAAATCATATATATGTGCCTCCATTTGTGATTTTACAAAATTTATTCACTGTATTATCTTTTAATATGCCAAACTTATTAGTGCCGAAACACTAGTTCATTTACTATTTCTCTGAATTTTTAAGATGAGGCTTGTATTAAAGTCAGTTAGTCTACTGTTGGTTTTATTAACAGCAGCTAACTAAGTACAACTCAAGCAGTGTCCAAGACAGCTGGTATAAATAGGAATCAAGAATGATCCATCCATGAATCTGGGTGATTCCATTCCTTGAGTTCTGATTGGTTGCTTGACTGCTTGATTTGAATGACACTGTGGAGTCTTATATATATCCTGTCATTCTGCAGTAGACTTTGTGACTATTAGGGTTTGTATTTAAGTTACAACCGTTTGTTGCCTTGTCATTTTGCAGTGGACTTTGTAGCATTCAGGTTTGTATTTGAGTTACAACCGTTTGTTGCCTTGTCTTCCCAGTTCGACGGTAATTGGAACTTTAATTATTCTTCAGCTTGATAATTAGTATTATTTGTATTATTCAGACTATCATCCTCATCTTCATTGTTATCTGTACAATGTTTCAGGACGATGTCCTCTCCGGTCTTCTTCAGCCGAAATGTACAGATAAAATGAAGATGGGGACAATAGTCCGAATAATGCAAATAACATTAGTTCATTTCTTTGCCTCTCATTTAGTCCACAGGGAAGTGACTTAATTTTGCCCTCTCTCTCACTCTATGAATGAGACCGAATGACTCCTACTATTATATTCCTAACAGTCTTTTGAGAGACACTGTATTGCCAGTCATCTTGACACGGGTTTTGTTTTCTGATTTACCAGGACTAAACATAAGTAGAGAGTAGTAAAGGCAGAGCATGTACAATTCTAATTCACTAGAAATCAAATCTATGCAATGCTGATTACCAAAGAGAATTGAAATCATACTTGAAACTGAATGACATCTAAACAATGAACAACAAAATGCTGCCAAGTGCACCTGTGAGGATTTCTTGTTGCCTGTGGGATTATCAACAGCCCAGACTCCAACTATTAATGAGCAGCTGATCATACAACAAACAGAGAAATCAATAACAATTGACTTCAATCTGTTTTACACTTCATGTCCAGAAATTAAAGCTAAAAACAAAGATTCAAAAAGGATTTGTTTCCAACGTACAAAACTATAAATATAATAAATATAAAAATTAAAGTTCAGTAAATACAAAAAAAAAAAGATAGACTGACTTCGGTATCTCAGCATATGAGTAGCATGACTTGGATCTGTGCGATAAAGTGGGGAGCTGATGGTAGGTGTGGTGCTCCACCTCAGACGCAAAAACAATCTCAACTGGTCTAGCGCTAGTGAAAAGAGGATAGAAACCCTTGATATTTGGCTGATACTGACTTTAGGCCACCCCAACGACTTTATATATATATATATATATATATTTATATATGAGTAAATAAATAACAAAAGACTTAGAGATTTAGCAATATAGTCTATTTCAGGGAGCTTAGACAAATAGTCTAAATCTCCCGACTCATTAGATGCGAATCTTTATATATATATATATATATATATATATATATATATACAAGATGTGTCAAAAAGTATCAAGATTTTTTGTACTTTTTGACACATGAAAGGGGATAGACTCCCTCACTGTCTGGCTGATACTGACAATAGGCCACTTCGCCTACTTTACTTACTTATCAATATCATTTATGGACCACAATTATGATGGAAATCCATTGGGTTCATATAAAAAAAGTTAAAGCACTTTAAAATAAAATATTTTAAATATTGAATTGTTTCTATGAGCCTGTTGAAACACGAGTCAGCCATAAAAGTGAAAGTGGGGTGGGGGAGAGTGTTGGTTATGGTGATTCCAAAGAGACAGAATCCTTAATTAAATCTCATGATTTAGATCCATCCATCCATACTAAAAGAAGAGAAATCTTTTGTAACACGATATCTCTAGTGGACTGTCCATTACGTACTAAACTAATCTTACACAGAGAGGAAAGACCAATGACTTCATATGACTTTCTCCTGAAATATTATCTCCGACATGAAAAGTGCTTCTCAAAATCACTATTTCATCACTGAATTGTTAATTAAGATGGATTAAAGCTGAAACAACTTAATCCAATCTTAATCTGATGATTAGAAGATTATAATAACTAGTCAATGGTCAATGATATAAATATTAGTTCTGGTGAAAAATTGGTCTTCTTCTCAAAATGTATAGTGAGATATTTGGTAAAATCATCTTGCAAAGAATTTCAAACTGATTTTTCAGTATACTTTGAAAAGGGCCGGCACGAACTACCCTGAATTGCAGAAATCTAAAGCCTGCTTAACTCAGTTGCTAGAACATCAAGCTCAGAACTACAGGGTTCCCGGTTCAATACTGGCCCTTGCCAACTCAGCGTATGAGTAGCACAAGGATCTGTGCAGTAAAGTAGGGAGCTGATGGTAGATGTGGTGCTCCGCCTCAGACGCCAAAACAAACTCATTGGTATAGCGCTAATGAAAAGGGGATAGACTCCCTCGCTGTTTGGCTGATACCGATAATAGGCCACTTGTCGACTTTACTTTACTAAAGCCTGCTTGATGGGTTTCATATATTTTCTATAAATTCTATTGTTAAATAGTCTACTTATTATTTCTTAGGGTCTTTATCTTCTAATGTCTGCTCTTTGTTGGGTATATCTCGTGTTGTATATCTCTCCATCTTCTGTAGGTTTCTAATCGGATCAAGAACACAAAGACATAGTTTGTTTTTATCTTTTATTTCCCGAGACCCAACATTCTAACGCATGGAGAAAAATTCAGAGAGATGCCATATTTAGCATCTGCCTTTGTTACATGATTTATGAGCAGCTCATAAATTATGAACATACCTGTAGTTAGAATTTTGAATAGGGTCTTTAAAATGATAGAGTCCATGGAAAATTCCCCGATAGTTGTGATGGTTAATAACCTTGACCCCTTGAAGGCGCGTGATTGGGTGCCATGAAAATAGGTTTTAGTTTAGTTTGTCAGATACGAGCTGGTACCCTATCAGAGTGGATATCTGTAAGGGTTTGGAACTCACCCACGGCAGAATCATGGGCAGGGTTGAAAATAAAAGCTTCATCAAGAAACAACCAAGTTTTGTTTGTTAAAACAGGATGCGACGCAAGGTCAATTTATTAGGCAGAGTTTAACAAGTCTGAATCCATTGTTTTCCTTCTCCTGGTTACCTAGCAATGGTTAAAGATCCCAGTCTTCCCTACTATTTTCCAATAGCTGGGGGGAGAATAGTTAGATGCATACCTTTCCCAAGTGTATTAGTGCCATGGGAAATGCAAACAGCTTCATCCAGGATTTGAACTCGGGGGAGACAAGTCCATTTCCTATGATTCTAAACATTACACCATTTTGAAACCATATAACTGCATGCAAATTATTTGTATTAAGAATAGTTAGTTGAAGCTATCATTGTTTACTTGAAACCAGATAATTACTTGCAAATTGTTGGTATTTGATTGGAATACTTGAAACCATATAACTATGTGAATTATTTGTATTAAGAATAGTTATTTGAAGCTATCATTGTTTACAAATTATTATCGTTAGTTACTTGAAACCATATAATTGAACAAGAAAAAAAAAACTGACTTTGGTATTATACTTAATACTAAATGTCATTCACTCGCTAGTAATATATGTATTTACCAACCCCTCTCTCCACACACAACCACAAGCAGGATGCAATACATGGTCAATTTCTTAAGTAAAGTTTAACAGGTTTGGTTTTAGTGTTTTCATTTTCCTAGACTGGTTACCTAGCCAAGGTTAAAGAGCACAGTCCGCCCAACTATTTACCCTTAGCTGGAGGGTGAATAGTTGGATTCAAACCTTTCATCTTGCTAGAAACAAAAAAGCTAAAGTTGGCAGGGGGGCCTATTGTCAGTATCTGCTGGACAGCAAGGGAGTGTAGTCCCTTTTTGTTAGTGCTAGACCAGGGAGGTTTTTTGCTGAGATGGAGTGCCACACCTACCATTAACTCCCAATATAATTAAAAATGTACTGTTTATTTTGTAAATCTATATTTTTGTTGTGTCCTTAAAAAGGGATACAATCAGACAAGGTTGTAGTCAAGTGGAAGGACCAGTCAACACGTTCATAGATTTAAGATAGAGAGTTTTATTGCAGAGAGAAACAATAAGACAGACAAGGAATAGTGAGGCATGCTACTAATCCTCAAAGCCAACCCGGTATAATGCCATGCTCACTATATATATAGTCATACCACAGGGGTGAGAAAGAGAGATTTAAGATAGAGGGTTTTATTGCAGAGAGATACAATAAGACAGACAAGGAATAGTGAGGCATGCTATTAATCCTCAAAGCCAGCCCATCATAATGCCATGCTCACTATATATATATATATAGTCAGACCACAGGGTGAGAGAGAGTGTGGAGTATTCATTACAACAATTTCATTTTTTGGTTGGTTTGTTTTGTTTTACAGCATATCAACATCAGTGGGTCATTTAATGCTGGCAAAGTTTTGAAATAAATTCATTCTTAATGGATACTCAATTTTTATAAACTCTTTTTCTATTCAACCCATAGATGGGACCCTAACAGGTACTACCACTCCGGGTCAGAGTGGACCAGGGAGCAATAGTGATGAAGGGGTGCTCCACATTCCCCAAACCTCCATAACTGGAACCTCACCATCAGATAGATTTTAACGTCATTCCCAGGACATGTAGACTCTCAGTTACCACCTTCTAGCACCCATACAATAAAAAGGGTTGGGCTTGCCATAAGGGCAATAGGGTTGGAAAATCATATAGGTGCTAGGGCTTGATGTTACCAGCCGATTGATTGGAGTGGGCCTCTCCGACTGCCCATCTTGCCCAAGTAAGGGCTAAAGTGGAGTGTTGCATGTCATGGACTGCTCAGCCACCTGGGTTCCATCCTTAAGCATCATGGGTTGCCACCCACGACCAACAGGTGGCCCCATTAGGGGTTCTTGCCCATCTTCAGAGGTGCAGTCGGTGTATTCTAATGTTCCAGTCGACAGGGCAGAACAATTTTATTGTCTATAATTTTATGTAGTAACCCAATAAAGGTTGACTTTTCATAAAAATAACCAACCAACCATTATACCAGAATAGGTGCCCAGTGAATCTCTTTGTACATTAAACTGTGTTACTATGTTACCGCACAACAAAGGTTGGCATACCATAAAACCAACCAACCAACCAACCGTTACCCCTCAGTATGTGCCCAGTGAATCTCTTTGTAGTTCAAACTGTAGACAATCAAAATATAGTTTTACAAAATAAACAGTGTATTTTTAATCATATTGTATATCTCTGGCAAGTGAATGACATACTGAAAATTCTTTTTTACAAATACGAACATGAAAATTGCATATTCTTATCTTGTGAAATAAATCCTCCATTGGAATTGTTCAGTTTAAAATAATCTCATTTATGAATCGACATCCAGTTTTACATAATCCTGCAAATTTTTATGAAAATCCACAAATAAATAAGTTATGCCACACGAACCAAGGTGACTTTAAAATACAAAATGTGGGTTAAATCAAACTTAATGGACATAAATTCCACTATCGTATGTCACCCCGCCGAAAGTTTAAAAAATACCAAAAATCAGGTAATTAACCGAATTTAATGAAATTTTCAGTGTTGATAGATTAATGAATAAAAGATATAATGCACCAGTTATTTTATTTTAAAAACTTTTACATTTTTTCAGGTCAGTTAACTTTAAACCCCATATCTTTGAGAATCTATGTTACACCTCAAAGATCCATGGTTCAAAGTTAACTGACCTGAAAAAGTGTAAAAGTTTTTAAATGAAATAACTTGTGCATCATATCTTTTATTCATTAATATATGAACACTGAAAATTTAATTAAATTTGGTTAATTCCCTGAGTTTTGGTATTTTATTTTATTTTGGCCGGATGACATACGATGGTGGAATTTAGGTCTGTTTAACCAAAATGAGATCAGAAAAAGGAAAAAAAAAAAAAATACATATATATACGTATATATATAAAATGTGAAGATATTACTGAACATATTTATACTATTGGGAAAAAAACTTTACATATGCACTTTAGTATATTAATAAAATGTAATCCTTGGGATGAAAATACATTTTCTTGGAGCGACCTCTACAATAAAAGTGTGTGGTTAAAATACATCTACTCTATGCAGTAATACATGAATATATATAAATCCATGTACTCTATATATAGATACTGTAGAGATACATGTACTCTATGTATAAATGTATCCTATGTATTAATACATGTACACTATGTATTAATACATGTACTGTATATATAAATACAAGTATTCTATGTATTATATATGTACACTATGTATAAATGTATTCTATGTATTAATATGTATTATGTACTTTATATATGAATACATGTACTCTATCGTTGGGATGAAAATGTTTTCTTGGAGTGACCTCTACAATGAAAGTGTGTAGTCAAGCTACATGTACTCTATACAGTAATGCATGTACTCTATGTTATAATATATGTATTCTATGTATTAATGCATGTACTCTATATATAAATGTATCTCATGTATTAATATATGCACTTCATGCAGTAATATATGTACTGTATATATTGAAGAATAATTAAAGTTCCAATTACCGTCGAACTGGGAAGACAATGCAACAAACGATTGTAACTTAAATACAAACCCTAATAGTCACAAAGTCTACTACAGAATGACAGGATATATATAAGACTCCACAATGTCATTCAAATCAAGCAGTCAAGCAGTCAATCAGAACTCAAGGAATGGAATGACCCAAATCACCCAAATTCATGAATGGGTCATTCTTGATTCCTATATATACCAACTGTCTTGGACACTGCTTAAGTTGTATTTAGTTAATTGCTGTTATTCAAACCATCAGTAGACTTACTGACTTCAATATGTATAAATACATATGCTCTGTGGAAGTCAACACATGGATATGCTAATTGACTAACTCTGCAAGGATACTGGATGCCCTGCAGAGGACCTCCCTGGGACAATGAAGGATAGAGAAGGTTGGTGAGAGATTGTCATGGATATCCGAGCTAATTGTGCGACATGATGATGGTGATGATCCTTGGTATGAAGATATGTTTTCTTGGAACGGACCCTACAATAAAAGTGTGTGGTTGAGCTATATGTACTCTATGTTTAATATATGTACTCTATGTTTCAATACATGTACTCTATGAAGTAATATATGTACTATCTATATAAATACTCTTTTTTTTTAATACATGTACATTATGCATTAATACATGTACTCCACCCTGACGACTGGGGCTGTAGAATACACTGTCAGCACCTCTGTAGAGGGGTAAAATCCTCCAATTGGTACACCTGTTGGCCGTGAGTGGTGACCCATGATGCTTAAGGATAGAATCCTGGTGGCTGAGCAATCCATGACATGCAACACTCCATTTTGGCCCTTATTTTGGCTAGAAGAATGATTGGAGAGACTCCCTTTGCTCAATTGCCTGGTCATGTCAAGCCCTAGCACCTACATGATTGTTCCAACCCTATAGCCCTTATGGCAAACCCCCAAGTTTTTTTTACCATATATGTGCTGTGGCTGAGGGTCTTAGTGTCCTGGATATGATGTTAAATTGCATCTAGTAGTGAAATTCCAATTCTGGAACTCTGGGAAATGTGGAGTACAACTTCATCGCCATTACTCCCAGGTCTACCCTGATCTGGAGTGGTAGTACCTGTTAGGGTCCCATCTATAGGTTAAATAGATTAAAAAACTGAGTATCAAAGAAATGTGTTTTTAAAAAATTGAGTTTGAAAAAAATTGAATACCCATCAAGAATGAATAAAACAAAATGTCTTCGACATAAAATAACCCAAGATGGGTTGATATGTCACAAACTGCAACCAACCAACAACCAACCAACCAACCAACCAACCAACATTCCTTTAATTGCTTTCATTTCCCTTTTCTTTCTTCACTGTTTCCACATTTATGTGCCACATTCTTTTTATTTCTGATATGAATAAAATAACTCAACATGGATTGGCATGCCGTAAAATCCAACCAACCAACCAACCAACCAACACTATGTATTCTATGCATTAATATAAATGCATGATGCAGTACATAGCATCAAATAGTTGTCCGAATGTTTTTTGGTGCACAGTGTGGTACCAAATCATTTAAAGTATCAAAGATTGGATGCATAAAATAGGTTTTGCCTGAAGAGTACCAAGAAAATTGACTTCCTCTTTCTTTTGTCAACACATTTTCTTAATGAGAAAGAAACAGACAATTTGGAAAATCAGAATGACATGTTTTGCCAGAATTTTTAGAAATGATTTTTCTTTTCTCCTTCTAATTCTATCGGTTTTCATTCCAAATTTGACTCAACACTTTCTTAATGTTTTTTTTTAATTACTGGTCTGCACTTACCCAACCTGTTTGGGTAGGATGTGACACAAGGTTGCAAGTATGGGGTATCCAACAAGGATCAAATTCGCTATTCAGTAGTAATAGATCTGCAAGATTAGTTTGCTAATCATTGGACCATGATGGTATGCCATTGCCATGGGTAGGATGTGACCCAATATCACAAATCATCTAGACAGAATAAAACTAGCTATTCTGTAGTAATGGATAAGTGAGATTAGTTTGCCAACCAGTACACCATGATGGTATGCTCTTGCCACAGGTAGGATGTGACACAAGGTTGCAAATATGGGGCATCTAGCAACGATCAAACTTGCTATTCAATAGTAATGGATCTGTGAGACTAGCTTGCTAACTATTATACCATGAAGATACGCCTTGCCAATGGTAGGTTGTGACACAAGGATGCAAGTATGGGGCATCAGCAAGGATCAAACTTGTATTCAATATTAATGGATTTGCAAGATTATCTTGCTAACCATTACCCTATGATGGGATGCCCTTGCCACAGGTATGATGTGACACAAGGTCGCAAGTATGGGGCATTCAGTGAGGATCAAATTCGCTATTTAGTAGTAATGGATCCACAAGATTAGCTTGCTAACCATTGCACCCTGATGGTACGCCCTTGTTACAGGTATGATGTGACTCAAGGTTACAAGTGTGGGGCATCAAGCAAAGATCAAACTCTATTCAATAGTAATGGATCTGTTTGCTAACCACTGCACCATGATGGGATACCCTTGCCCCTGGTATAATGTGACACAAGGTTGCAAGTGGGAGGCATTCAGTGAGGATCAAACTTCTCAATTGTAATGGATCTGCGAGATTAGCTTGTTAACCATAACACTATGGTGGGATGCCTTGCTGCACTGTAATGACATAACAACTAACAATGCAGTTTTTTTTTTTAGAAAATAAATAAAATTTTTTAAAAATCTAAAAACAAATTGAATGCTAGTGCACGAGTGTGCTCACCTCAAATAACGGCATGAGCCAATTCTAGTAGTGACCACCGTAAGCGGAGATTTAAGAGGTTTGAATTCAGAGTTTTCCTTCTCCTAGACTTGCTGTCTAACCAAGGTTAAAGAGCTCAGTCTGTCCTACTATTTACCGATTGCTCGAGGGAGAATAGTTGAATTTGTGCCTTTTCCAAGGGCTTTAGTGTGAAGTGAAATGGAAAACAGCCTCATCCAGGATTTGAACTCGGTCATTGATTCCATTTCTTATTATGATAACCATTACACTATGCACACCTCCGATAAGTATGTAGTGCAAATTTAGTACTCTACATTATACCATTTGGCCATCAATACAAAAAAAAAAACACTTTCCAATTATTAAGTTACTAACTCAAAAGCAGCCATATCAGCGTCAATTAAGCTAGCTCCTGCAGAGGGCTCTGGATTGATTTTTCCAAAATTTATTTTCAAGTTATAAAAATTATCATACAAAAATTTGTCATAAAAAATCTCGTAAACAATTATCGAAAATAATCATAGTAATTAAAACTTAGGAATCCAAAATTTCTGGAATGTGGATCAGGATTCGTTTTTAATTTTCTCATGGAGTTGGCTTGATTCCAAAATGGTATGATAAGTTGGGCTATGGCATCTAGGAGTAAAGTTGAAAAAATGGTATGATATGTTGGGCTATGGCATCTAGGAGTAAAGTTGAAAAAATGGTATGATATGTTGGGCTATGGCCTCTAGGAGTTGAAAAAATGTGACACACAGGCATTCACATTTATTATTAGAGATAAGATGATAACTTTTATACTGTAAGGATTGATATATCCCTGGATCATTTTTTCTTTTTGGAGCTGTCCCTACTACCAAAAACTTCGGAACTGGAGCCTCACCATCAGATTCAGTTTAGTGTCATACGCAGGACTCTCCTTGTGGATTCAGTCAAGCCCTACCAACAGTGTGATGTTTATTAGAGTTCAAACCACCTTTTTTTTTCTTTTTGGAGCTGGGACATCAAGGGAAATTGCCCTGGTATTTATAGATTTGATTAGATTTATCCTGTAGAGTTTGGTTTTGAGAAGTTTTCTTGTTCTTCTGAGATATTCCTTTCTTGTTCTTGTTCTTATTATTATTAGTTTTTCACACCACCGTTAGCTGATAATCTTTCTCTGGAGTTTGAGTGACAACAAGTCTCCTCAGGTCTCCAGGACTCTCTTGAGTATTCCAGCTGATTTCAACAATGCTGTTGTCTGGATGGTAACAACTCTTCCTTTGATTTCCAGTTCCTCTAGTCTTTTTTCTAAGCTTTTAGGGACTGTTCCAAGCACCCCAACCACTATTAGTATCCCTTTCACCTTTATATTCCAGAGTTTTTTTTCAATTCTCTTGTAAGGTCCAGGTATTTGTGTATCTTTTCGTTTTCCTTCATTTTCACCCTGTGATCTGCTGGAACCACAAAATCTAACAGTTGACAAGTTCTCTTTTTTTTTTTGTTAATCAATACTAGGTCTGGTCTTCTGGCTGGGATAAGGTGATCCGTCTTAATCTCAAAGTCCCAGAGAATTTTATGTGTTTCATTCTCATATTATTATTATTATTATTATTATTATTACACCAAGACTAAGGCATCTGGTCATGGTGTAATGGTTAGCAAGCTAGTCTCACATATCCGTTACTACTTAAAAGTAAGCTCAGTTCTCACTGGATGTCTCATACTTGTGACCTTGTGTCAAATTCTACCTGATATGAACATGTTGGGTAAATTTTTTTTTTCCTCACACCAAGACTATCTGCTGGTCAGACTTGTTTATAAAGTGACAACAAGTCTTCCCAAATTGTTGTTGTTGTTGTTGTTGTTGTTGTGAATATTATATAACTCCTTGTGAGTTTTTCTCACATTATTATTATTATTGTTATTATTATACTTTTAAGTGATCAACATTAAAATTGTATTAATCCTGCTGTGTTATCTACAAGATAGTAGTAAAGTAGGTGAAGTGGCCTATTGTTGGTATCAGCCAGACAACGAGGAAGTCTATCCCCTTTTCACTAGCACTAGACCAGGGGGATTGTTTTTGCATCTGAGGTGGAGCGCCACACCTAACAGTACCAAAAATGCTGTACAGGAAACAAAGAGTTAATGAAATAGCAACCAGCACCAGTTTTGTTGATGTTTGAGATCAGGTAATAAGCTAATATTTCAAATGCTGATTTTCAAGGCAACATTTGTGTAGCACAATCTTCTTAACCACAATCTGACCTTTTGTCAGTAAAAGCTAAGCTTAGTACACATACATACATAGCAATAGCATAATCTTTACAGATCACTGCCGTCCCTCACAATCCTATAACCCCACCACCAGAACCTTACCTCTCATGAGCCCTCAAATGACTCATCAAGCCTGCTGCAGATCCACAAAGTTTGATGCAAATATGACATCGGAAGGACGTTCTTCCCATTGTATCAGATGGATCAGATGAAAAATTTGATGCTTATGCACCACCATACATACATACATACTTCTAGATATAATATATCATAGCAGGAAATATATGTTAAGAAAAAGATAATGTTGAAGGTTTTAGATATTACTTGGTAGTATTACTTACAGATTTATGTCAGAAGAAATCTTTTTTTCTTGCTTTTTTTATATATTTTTTTCTTTTTGTGAATTTGGGCGTGAGGGTGGGGAAGAATCCAATGTTCTTTCAAGTGTGAAGATAAGAGAGTAGAATAAATGGCTTCTCAAAGACTTCACACCAGCTCTGACCTTTTTGGATTCAACTCTCATCTCATTTTTAGTTCAACTGTCAAGTCTCTAACTCAGACACCATCTCTAAACCAGACAACTTTAGCTGCTTTTTTTGGTCGATTTTTTTGTTGATTTTTTTGTTAATAATCCTATTTTCTTTCTCTTTCATTTATTTACATACTTTTTTAATCATTTTTTTACATCTTTTTACTTCTTCTCTTTCATCTTTACTCTTTTTTTTCTATTTTTCTTCATTTAAAAAAAAAGTTTTATTCTTATATTCATGTTTTCGTTCATTTGATAATCCTATTTTCTTTCTCTTTCATTCATTTACATACATTTTAATTTTTTCTTTTTTTCATCTTTCTACTTCTTCTCTTCCATCCTTACTTTTTTTTCTTTGTTTATTCTTCATTTAAAAAAAATGTTTTATTCTTATATTCATGTTTTTGTATTTTATGTTTTCCTCATTAAAAAAAATTCTGTCTCCATCTTGTTTTTCCACTTGATTTCTCTTTTATCTTTCCTTTTTTTTTTCTTTCTTTCAGTTCCTTTCTTTTTTTTCTTCTCATTCTTTTTTTTTTCTTTCTTTCTCTGTTAACAGATTCAAATCACAATTCTTGACTGCTCCCCTCTATTGTAGATAAAATGATTAAGTTCAAATGATGGCTGATTGGCTTTGTCTTCAAGCAAAACAAAAACAAAGACAGGAATAGTTGAAAGAGGAGAAGGAAAAAGAAGGAAAAAAGAAAGAAAGAAAAACAAAGAGAAATTAGATTAAAAGATAAAAGAAAGAAGGAAAGAAAGACTAAAAAAGAAATAGGAAAAGAAGGAAAGACTGAAAAGAAAAAAGAAAGAAACACTAAAAAATGAATAGGAAAGAAAGACTAAAAATGTAAAACCAAAAAGAAAGAAGGTAAAAAGATTAAAAAGGAATAGTGGAAAGAAGAGAAGGAAAATGAATGAAGAAAAGAGAGAAAAAACAAAGAGAAATTAGATGAAAAGGAAAGAAAGAGAAAGTAAATTGTATGAATGAAAAGTAAAAAATAAAAATAAGACAGAAAGTAGGAGGAAAAGAAACAACAGGAAAAGAAAGGAAGTAAAAAAGAAAGGAAAAGAAAGAAAAGAGAATTACATGAGTCAAAAATGGATAAGAAAGAGAAAGAAAGACTAAAGAAGAAAGATAAAAAAAAAACTAAAGAAAGAAAAAAGAAAAGACTTAAAAAAAGAAAAATATGACAGTTTAAAATAGAAAGAGAAAAGAAAGAAAAACTGAAAGAAAAAAGAAGAAAAAAAAGGCTACAGAAAGAAAGAGAAAAAAAAAGACTATAAAAGAAATAAAAGAAAGATTTAAAAAACGGGAGGAAATAAAGACTAAAAAAGAATGAAGAAAAGAAAGAAAGACTAAAAAAAGAATAGGAAACAAAAAGACCAAAATATGAAAGAGCAAAAAAGAAAAAAGAAAAGAAAGATTAAAAGAAAGAAGGAAAGAATGAAAGACTAAAGAAGAAAGAAGGAACGAAATACTTGAAAAGAAAAACAGACTATAAATGAAAGAAAGAATAAAAAAGAAAAGAAAGAAAAACTAAAAGAAGAAAGAAGGAAAGAAATACTAGAAAAGAAAGAAAGACAGACTATAAATGAAAGAAAGAAAGATAGAGACATTTAGTAAATTGTTTGCTGCATGAATAAAACATACTGGAGACAAATTTGTTTCTATTTTGGTGGCGTTTCTGACACTCAAGAAAATCAATGGACGATGCAACGTTCTCTTTGGAATGATTTAAATCCTGTCTTTGGTTTGGGGTTTTTTTCATTTTTTTTTTTTTCAAACAAATTCTATCTTTGAAGAACTTTATCAAGGCAATCAAAACAGAAAAGTTCATTTTTAAGATTTTTTTTGTTTTCTTTCTTTCTCTGTCAAGGAAAAAAAAATTATCAGGACATATCTTATATTGATTTATTGGTTAGAACATTGGAATGGTCACCTTGAATCAATAGTTCAATCTCTACTAATGGATGTAAGTATGTAGGTACCCTACCCTGCCACAGACAGGATGTGACACAAGGTCAATTTTAAAGCAGAGTAAGTAAAGTTGTTGGGGTGGCCTAAAGTCAGTATCAGCCAGACAGCGAGGGAGTCTATCCACTTTTCACTAGTGCTAGACCAAGGAAATTGTTTTTGTATCTGAGTTGGAGCACAACACCTAGCATCAGCTCCTCACTTTACCGCCCAGATCCTTGTGCTACTCATACGCTGCGTTGGCGAGGGCCGGTATCGAACCAGTAACCTTGTGGTTCCTAGGCGGACACTCTACTGACTGAGCTAAACCAGCTTTCCATCTCCTAGACTGCTAAACAGTCTTGTCTGCACTACTAAATACCCATAGCTGAGGGGAGAAGAGATGGATTTGTGCTTGAAGGTGTGTTGTGTAATGGTTATCGTCATGGGAAATGGATTCAGTGACCTGAGTTCAAATCCTGGATGTGCCTGTTTGCATTTCACACAATGCTAATACCGTTGGGAAAGGCATGTATCCATCTATTCTCCCTCCAGTGATGGATAAATAGTAGGACAGTCTGAGCTCTTTAACAAAGGTTAGGCAACTAGTCTAGGAGAAGGAAAATTGAATTCAAAGCTGTTAAATTCCACTTAAGAAATAGACTATGTGTCAGATCCTACTTGTGTGGAGGGGTTGGGAAATATATATTCTCAAAGGCATTAGAACAAAGTGAAATGCAAACAGGATATAACTACACACATATATATACATATTTACCAATCCCTCCACTTGAGTAGGATGTGACACAATATCAATTTCTTAAGTGGAGTTCAAGAGGATCAAATAAGATTTTTCCTTCTCCTAGATTGGTTGGCTAACTAAGGTTCTTTAATTTTAGAAAAAAACTCTGTAGGATATATTTTTTTAATGTTTGTTACCCTTTACTTTTTTGGCACATGGTGTCATGGTTAGAGACATAGGAAATGGACTACTAGAATAGAATCAGTTCTACTTAGTGATCTATTTCAATTTTTTTTTTAATTTGATTTTTTTTTTTTTAATTTTATATTTCAAATCAAGATTAATCCTCAGAGAATTTAAATCATTAAACTGATTTTGAAAACCAAAACCATTTCTTGTCTAAAATCTGCTCTGAATGATAAAACTAAAAACAGTTTTTAATTTAAAAAGCTTTATATATATATATTTTTTTTAGATGTAAACCTTTGGAGATTTTTAAAAAGTCTATTGTTCTTCAGTTCATTGAATGTTTTGAATTTTCTAAATCATGTTAAATCTATAGTTATATGTAATATTATTCCCCACATCTGAGCAATGCTAGGTAGCTCTTCTAGTATGACTATATATATATAATGTATATATATATATATATATATATATATATATATATATATATATATATATATATATTTATAAATATGAATATATAAACACACGCATATGTGTATATATATATATATATATATATATATATATCATGAAGGGTGCAGTGTATGCAAAAAAAGACCATCAAAAAGAAGTGTTCCATGATCTTCAACCTTACATGCTTATACACACACGCACACACACACACACACACACACACACATGTACATATATAATTATATTACAGATATATATATATATATATATATATATATATATATATATATATACATTACATATATTTAAATTAATAATATCTATAAGTGAGTTGATCCACTCAACAATAAGCTGAGAAGAACAATTATATATATATATATATATATATATAAACATCAACCCCTTCGCATGAACAGGATGTTACACAAGGCCAATTCAGAGTTTTCCTTCTCCTAGCCTTGTTGCCTAATCTTGGTTAAAGAGTCCAGTCTGCCTTACTATCTATCCATAGCAGGAAGGAGAGTAGTTGAATGCATACCTTTCCCAATGGTATTAGCGCTATGTGAAAATGCAAACAGCCTCATCCAGGATTTGAACTCGGGTTTATTATAAATTCATAAAACTGCACCAACAAAGAGAAGAGCAACAGTGCCACCATCAAAGTCTTTATCAGAGGATGACCTTGGGGGTCAGGCATGGTTTTGGGGCCGAAGCATCTTTACTACTAAACCAGGGTAGCCCACAATACCACTAAGCTTTGTTGATTTTTACATCACTGTGTGGGAGTGCCAGATTCAGCTTCTGGCTGACATTGGAGCCTCTTGATATATTTACATTTTTTCTTTTGGTGACTAACTGAGTGTTAGTCAGATATGCAGAGTTCAAATTAGCAATAGAACGTTGGCATCCAATTTCAGTGGGGAAACATATCAGTCGTCTCCAGCTGTTTGGTTGCATTGCTCTCACATACTTTTCCATTTTACACTGATCCGTCTGGTCAATATTTTCCTCAAAAGAAACTGCTAATTCAATTGCATAAACTCTTTTTGATTTAACTGACCAGATCGAAAGTAGCAGATGCAGTGGGGGGTTAACGTATTCTCAGCTGGAAAGGTGAGATGATGTTCCAAATCTACAGCGATGCTCCAGTCATGCAACCATCAAACAAGAAAAGGTCATTCCTGGAATGTTTCCTTCTTTTACAAAATGTATTCGAAAATGATCTGCAAAACCTGGTTATGTTTCCATGTGGGTAATTCCATGTCAAATCATCCAAGCTATGTCACCTACCCACTTAAATTTTTCTGAAATTTTGTCCAAGTGTGAATTATGATAAAGTTAGACAATCCCCAAAATTTGAGCTTCAAATTCAAAAAATTGGCGAAGTTATGTCGATTTTTAGTTCTCCAAATTTGAGGGGGCTTGCAAAAAAATGGCAACTTTTTGTAACCTATTTTTGTCTGTAAGATGAGTTACAAAAAGTCACCATTTTTTGCGCCCCCACCTCAAATTTGGACATAACTCTGCCAATTTTTGGAATTGGAAGCTTAAATTTTGGGGATTGTCTAATTTTAACATAGTCCACACCTAGAAAAAATTTCAGAAAAATTGAAGTGGGTGGGTGACAATTTTACTTTTTTCTGGATGATTTGACAGGGAATTACCCATGTGTCACTTTTTAGTGAATACTCACTACCTGGGTATGGGTGTGTTTGATAATATCCACATGTGTACATGTGTTTATACATATATATGCATATAAATTATCTATGGGAAAATATATATGTTGGAATGCAGAGTTGTTTATCATAATGAATATACATATTTATATATAGAGTAAACTTTAAGAACACTAAAAAATAGATACTTTTATAAATATGTGTGTGTGTGTGTGTGTGTGTGTGTATGTATGTATGTATGTATGTGTGTGTGTATGTATGTATATGTGTGTGTGTGTGTGCATATATTTATGCATGTGTATGTGTTTGTGCATATATATATATATATATATATATATATGTGTGTGTGTATACTTATATGTTTCTGTGTAAATATATATATATGTGTGTACGTATATGTGTGTGTTTGTGTGTATATATATATATCTGTATGTAGGTTGTCTGTATATATATGTGTTTGTGTATATATATACATATATATGTATGTGTGTGTGTGTGTGTATATATATATATATATATATATATATATATATATATATACACATACATAATTGAATATGTACACATAAATGTAAAGAAAAAACGCATATATGTTGTTTACTGAAAAATACATGCATATGATTGATTATGTTAAATACTATTATCTGTTATCTGCACACATAAATATGCAACACACATATGTAAGTACATACAAATATATCTATGTATGTATGTGTGTATGCATGTATATGTGTGTGAGTGTGCATTTATGTCTCTATATCTTCTGCTGCTTCTACTGGTGTTATAAAAAAAAAACAGAAAAAAAAAAATGAAAGAAATCTAAAACACTCAGAAAATATTTTCTTTCCTGAAGATGTAGAATTTGATTCTTTCATTTTTCTCTTTCCTTTGTTTGCCGACAGAAAGAAAACCTCATCATTTTTTTTTCCTCTCCAGTATTTACATGTTGACAGGTTTGTTTTTTTGTTTTTGTTTTTGTTTTTTTCTCTTCTTGTGAAAAGTAAATATTTCTCCCCAAGTGCAACCAAAATTCAGTAAAAGAAAATGAAATAAACAGAAAGAGAATAAGAAAAACAAAAAAGAATAAATAAAATAAATAAATAAAAGCAAACCCCCCCAAAAAAATCCATTTTGAAATGTTTTTGTCAGTTTTGTCGATCTTCAGTAAAAGAAGGTAGTAAAGACTTACTTTTCTGCACAGTTTGTCAGAACTCCTCACTTACTTACTACGTAAAAGTTTGGCTTCATTGGTAAAGATTTCAGTTACAAATTTCCATATGAATGATTTAATGTTAAATGCAGAAAACTCATTGTTCATGTCTAATAATCATCACTGAAAATATTTGGTTTACAGTCTTTAAAATGGGAGAATTTTATACAATTGAATTCTGTATCTGTCAAAATGACACATTTTTGCCATTTCTTTCTCTTCTCTTGAAGCTTTGCTCTTTTTAACATGATTTATTTTATTGTTATAATTAAGAAAATCATGGAAAAGTTTTTATATGTAAGTTAAATCATTGAGTCCATTGCTTCTACAGTTGTTCTATGACTGTTCTATATCCTGTCATGTCTTACTTGCAAACTCCACCATCTCTTAGATTGGTTCTTTCTGACTCCACTTGTTAGATTAGATTAGTGAAATAGATCACTAATTAGGACTGAGTCTATTCTAGTAGTGACCACCCCAAGCAGAAGTTAACAGGTTTGAATTTAGAGTTTTCCTTCTCCTAGACTGGTTGCCTAACCAAGGTTAAAGAGCCCAGTCTGCCTTACTATTTACTCATAGCTGGAGGGAGTAGTTGGATTCATACCTTTCCCAAGTGCTATCTAAACTGTAGCTTCGTCTAGGATTTGAACTCGGTTCGACAAGTCCATTTCCTACGACTCTAACCATTACACCATGCACTCCAATATTCTATTAACCTTTTTAATAAAGAATAGAATATAAATAAGATAAAATTTAATGAGGTCTTTGAAGCCTTCTCATATTTTATTCCTATAAGTGGATATTTAAGAAGATCAAAAAAGAGGAATTAATTCATTTTAACAATTGTAACTCTTTCAAAGAAGATGATAAAATTCTCACTTATGTGTTCCATTCAGTGAACCCCTCTAATTGGCTTAGAGGATCACATGATCAGGCAACTCTGAGAAAGTAGAATTAGAATTTTAAGGAGTTGAGACCAGCGTCCATTAGGGCCAGACATTTTGGATTATTCGGACTATTGTCCTCATCTTTATTGTTAGCTACACAAGGTTTCAGGCAATGTTCCCCCCGGCCTTGTTCAGATATTTATTGTCAGACTCGGGAACTTCCTCCTCAAACTTAGGAACCTTCTCTTTGAACTCGGGAACCTTCTTTTTGAACTTGGGTGCTTTCATGTCGTAATCGGGAGCCTTCACGGAACTTCAAACCTAATCCTTTATTCAATCTACAGGGATAAACTGTTCTTATTCCATTAACAAGTGTTAAGCTCTGTTTATTATTCTATGTTACTATCGCCCTTGCAACCTAGAGATAACTGTCAGAACTGTATTAACAACTGTATTAACAATATCTATATCCTCTATTCCAATTGGACAAGAAATACCTGAAGAAGGCTGGAGGGCACATTGGCCGAAACATTGTGTAGTAACAATAAAGATGAGGACAATGGTCCGAATAATCAAAATAATACAAATTATCAAGCCTCATCTAAAAAAATTCAGAGAATTAGGGCCAGACATGTATTTCCGTCTGTGTTACTTCCCCACACGCATGCAGCAAGGATTAAAAATAAGAAAAGTGTGTACACAAATGTCTCTGGGTTTGTCTCTGATAATCATGAAAATAACAATTAATTTCTTCTAATTACTAAGGAGGCGTAGTAGTTTCCATAGAACCCTTGTAGAGCCCCGAATACTTACAGACCCCTGAGTTGTGGTATAGACTCCAGGGGGTTTATGCAGACCACTTTGAGAAACCTAGAATCTAGACGAAGGAGAATTATATTTCTAGAGCCAATGTGTACCAAAAGAATATCTGTAAAGACAATATAACACCAGAGGATGATGTAATGTGCATGTAGTAAGAACAGAACCAGTGATTAGATTTTTAGGAAAGCTTTATTACATTTTACTCTGACTACGATTTGTCTGATGTTTCAGAGTGCTACTTTCATAGATCTTAGATTTCCAAGGGGAGGTAATGAAGGTGGATTATTAGTACACATGCTATGAGATTAAACATTCAAAGGTTTATCTTGAATTGCATTCAGTATAACATGTTGAGAAAAATCTATAGCTCCAAAGTAGATATTAATTATATTGTAGGCTTTGGAACTATAAGACTAACTCATCACAGAAAAAACATTCACTTTTGTCTAAATAAAAAAATCTATAGATCAGTACTAGCTATTTATATGGTTGTAAAATATGTAATTTGCTTTATATATATTATCTTTTTACAATATTAGCTTGGATGATGGTGTAGTATCTCCCCACTTCCCAAATTATCTGCATCTGCGCAATTGGCTGAGTAGGCCAATCCTTGAGTGACAGTCTTTGGTGCACTGACTGCACACAAACTATGAGGCTTGCTGGGGCTGCTGTTTTCTCTCCTTTTTTTTCTGGCTCTCTTTGCTGTGGAAGCTACTCTCCTCTCAGCCTCTTCGTGCCTTGTTTAACATTAACGCACCAGGCTGCTCAATTTTCTACATCTACCTCCTTATGTCTCTCCTGCAGACATCATCATCAGTTCACAGTAGGAATAAAATATTGTTGATTGTACGAATATTATTCTGTCTCTTATCAAATAATGAGATCAGGAATGCAAGAAATTTTGGCAGTCTTGAGTTGTTTTTTAGCGTTTCACTTTTGTTTTTGTTTTTTGTTTTTTTTAGCAGTGTTCAGTAAATTGTTATACCTTAAACAATAAGATCATTTGTTTGTCTCACACCATATCCCAGTGAAAACCCACTGTTGTTTGGTCAATTTACCCCATAATACTTTTGCCTTACAAAAAGTCAAATCATTCACACAAACAATTTTTTTTACTTATTGAATTAATTTACCAGAAAAACTCATTTTGAACCGAGACATCTTTGTCAACTTAAATCTGGACAAATTATTCACACAAACATTTTTTGTTTTTACTTATTCAATTGATTTACCAGAAAAATTCATTTTGAGCCGAGACATCTTTGTCAACTTAAATCTGGACAAATCATTCACACAAACATTTTTTGTTTTTACTTATTCAATTGATTTACCAGAAAAATTCATTTTGAGCCGAGACATCTTTGTCAACTTAAATCTGGTCAAATCATTCACACAAACATTTTTTGTTTTTAATTATTCAATTGATTTACCAGAAAAAACTCATTTTGATCCGAGACATCTTTGTCAACTTAAATCTGGTCAAATCATTCACACAAACATTTTTTTGTTTTTACTTATTCAATTGATTTACCAGAAAAACTCATTTTGAACCGAGACATCTTTGTCAACTTAAATCTGGTCAAATCATTCACACAAACATTTTTTGTTTTTACTTATTCAATTAATTTACCTGGGAATTGACACATTACAACACTGAACTTATCTTTTCTTGCCATTTATATAAATATATATATATATATTTTTCTGCCTCCCATTAATCAATGATTTCTTTTTCCTTTCTCTTCTTTTGCACATTTCATAAATGGATTGTACTGAAATGTTGGTTGCATCTCAGTTTGCAGTTAATCTACTTTGTTTTTTGTTGCTTTTTTTGTTGTTGTTGTTATTTCTTGTTTCAATAATTATATTTTTATTTCATCAACATTTTCATTTTTCCATTTCTCTTATCTAGCCAAACTTTTTTCTTCTTCTCCTCTTTAGTTACCTGAATTTCTGAATCATCAAAAAATCTGCTGCAAGTTGTTCATTAATTTTACCTGCATATTTAGATTTTTTCCTATTAACAAATACATAAGATATGAGACATTTTTCTAGTTATCTAATATTACCCAGAAACCAGTACACCTCCAGTTTCTAGTTTACAGTATTAGGAATAGAGGTGCCAGTTGTGTAATGGTTATTGTCATAGGAAATAGACACAGTAACATAAGTTCAAATCCTGGATAAGGCTGGTTGCATTTTAAATAGCACTAATACTCTTGCATCCAACTATTCTCACTCCAACTGTGGGTAAATAGTAGGACAGACTAGGCTCTTTAAGCTTGGTTAGGCAACAATAATTACTTGGGTTAGATGGGTGGTTGTAGAGGTCTCATCCGATTAATTGGCTGGTCATATCAAGCCCTAATATGATTTTCCTGACTGTATTCTTTAAATTGCTCTAATGGCAAACACCCAACCCTTTTTATCATATAGAAGTCTTTGGCTAAGGGTCAACAACCAGTAATTATTAATACACATGAGGTTAATGAAAATTATTTCCTCAGAAAATAACATGTATTAAAAAAAATTTTTTTTAAAGAGGCATGCGGTGTAATGGTTTGAGTTGTAGGAAATGGAATTGTCAACCTGAGTTCAAATCCTGTGCAGGGCTATTTACATTTCACATGGTGCTTATTGCCTTGCGATGAATCTAACATAATCCAACTAATCTCTCTCCAGCTATGAGTAAATAGTAAGGCAGACTGGGCTCTTTAACCTTGGTTAGGCAACCAGTCTAGGAGAAGGGAAACTCTGAATTCAAACTTGCTAAAGACCGCTTAATAAACTGACCTTGTATCACATCTTGCTCGTAGAGAGGGGTTTGTAATATATATATATATATATATATATATAGGAGTAAAATGAGGAAATTAATCTGACAGTATGTGGAGGAATGTAGAACAAACATGTGATGTTATAATGGATGGGAATTTATTAGTCAAACTCTTTCTACACATTTTCCAAACTCAACACATTCAAAACATCCATCATCTTTTTAACTACATAAATCTTTTTTCTCCTTGACTAATTACTAAATGGTCCTGAAGAAGGTTTCTTTATAAACCGAAATGTTTGAACATCGACACTACGACTAATAAATTCCTATCCATTGTAACATCCTGTGCTTGTTCTACATTTCTCCATATATATATATATATATATATATATATATATATATATATAAGGTTTGGCATTAAATAACCCACAAGCATTGATATGCCATTAAACTAATGAACCAACCAACTTATTTATGGGTGATACTGTATTTAATTGCTGTCAAATATAATTCATGCAGAAAAAGGAATTATTTAAACTTGATGAGTTAAAGTCTCAAGTTTGTTTTGTTTTCTTCGACTGATTTTTAGATGACTGAACTTTAAAATTTGAAGGTTGATTGTTAAATTCTTTGGTGGCTGCAAATGAAGTCATTTACAAAGCTTAGTATGGCACAAGGCCAGAATTATGGAGCACCTAGTGAAATGAAACTTTCTAGCAATAGTCTGCTAGACTAGCTTGCTAAACATTACTATATATGAGCCACTCTCTGAAATAGTCATTTACTAAGCTTAGCTTGGCACAAGGCCTGAAGTATGGAGCACTCAGAGGGAATCATACTTTATAGTAAAAGTTTTCTAGCCTAGCTTGCTAACTACTATGATATATGAGCCACCCTTTAAAACAGTCATTTACTTATATTAGCTTGGCACAAGGCCAGAATTATGGAGTACCTAGTGAAATTAAACTTTCTAGTAATAGTTTTCTAGCCTAGCTTTCTATTACAATATATGAGCCGCTCTTTGAAACAGTCATTTACTAAGCTTAGCTTGGCACAAGACCAGAAGTATAGAGCACTCGGTGAGAATCAAACTTTCTAGTAATAGTATGCTAGCCCAGCTTTCTAACCATTATAATATACAACACAAGCAACATGAAAGATATATCTAAAAATGTCAATATAGGTTACATTTTGTCTTTCCTGAAGAAAAGAAAATCATATAAAAAACTATAACAATAAACTTGAACTTTATCCGCCCTATCGGATGGGGCGTTAGAATGCACCGACTGCACCTCTGCAGAGGGGTAAGACTCCCCCAATGGGGCCACCTGTTGGCCGTGGGTGGCGACCCGTGATGCTTAAGGATAGAGCCCAGGTGGATGAGCAGTTCATGACATGCAATACTCCACTTTGGCCCTATCTTGGGCTAGATGGTCGGTTGGAGAGGCCCCCTCCGATCAATAGGCTGGTCACGTCAAGCCCTAGCACCTATATGATTTTCCCAACCCTATTGCCCTTATGGCAAGCCCCAAACCCTTTTTATCATATGGGTACTAGAAGGCGGTGGCTGCGGGTCTACATGTCCTGGGAATGACGTTAAACTCTATCTGATGGTGAGGTTCCAGTTTTGGAGGTTTGGGGAATGTGGGGCACCCCTTCATCACCATTGCTCCCTGGTCCACTCTGACCCGGAGTGGTAGTACCTGTTAGGGTCCCATCTATGGTTAAATAGAAAAATGTATTTATAAAAAATGTAAAACAAAACAAACCAAACCAAATCTATTGAACTTTATCCTATAAACTTATTCTTCAAATTGATTCCCAATCTATTTAGTAACATATAACTGCAGACAACTTACTGTCAAAAAAAAAAAAAGATCCTTGAAAATTATATAACAATAAATTTTACTGCTTGGTATAAAATAACCCTGGACAGGTTGACGTGCCATTAAAATTAATCAATTAATCAAATAAAAACAACCTCTAAAACACAGTATAGCTTAGATTTAACACAAAACTGCAAGTATGGGGCACCCTGTGCGATCAAACTCAGTTATTGATGAACATGACTGGCTCACTAACAAAATAACCAAGTCAAATTAAATATTTTTTAGATTTAAATAACACATTTTAATTTTAAAAAGTGAATATAATATTTTTTTCAGTTATGGACGTTTCTTAGAAGAATAACAAAAATAGAATACAGGATATAGGGATAAAATTATATATATATATTTGGGTAGCGTGAACATGGAGTTAACACCTGGTTACTGACAGTTTCTCACCTATGCGATCTTCAGATTTTGGTCTGAAGTAACCAGGTGTTGACTCCATGTCCACACTACCTTAACTTACATATAAACGCTCTATCAATGATATTGATCACTATCTGCTTAGAAATATAGCACCCATATTACCCCATATATATATATATATATATATATATATATATATATATGAGAGTACGCAAACAGTTTGTTTGAGATGGCGATAGCCAACAATTTTTGGGAGAATATGTGCTTAATTGAAGTCATACCTAATTTGAAAATTAATTAGTTGATAATTAATGAATTAGGCCAATGTTCAAATGTAAGGTGTAAACAAATCGAGAAAAAGTCAATCTCTGTCTGAAATGTCGATTTGTTTACGCCTTACATTTGAATAGATATATTCGCTTAATTAATTATCAACAAATTATTTTTCAAATTAGGAATGACTTCAATTAAGCACATATTCTCTCTCAAAAAAAAATATATATATATATATATATATATATATATATATATATATATATATATATAGAGTCATTCAATAAATAAGGTGAATTTTGCCTATGGATTTGCCAATAGGAACCACTGTTTACAGTTGCACCTTTTTCAAGGAAATAAATAGTGGTGTGTCCTTTTATCTCCCAAGACTGTCAGCATGATCTTCTTTACTGACCTCTGCCCCGGAACTTTTTCTTTACTGGAGAATCAGTGTGTTTCCACTCCATGAACTGTCTTTTAGACTCAGACTCATAATGGCAAACCCATGTTTAGTCAATTAAGGAAAACTTTTTTTTACTAAAAAATGCTTCTCCATACACATCAGACATACTTCTGTAAATTTCACATGGTTTTCACTTATCAGCCACAAAAAATTGGATGACATGCCTCTGTTCAAGCCCAGTGTAATCTGATTTGTCGCCATTTTGAATAGCCCCAAAACAAATATTTTTGAGGGATTAAAATAATTTTTGCTATAAACCAATTCCAAACAATACAGAGTTTACATTTATGGAAAAAAAATGTATTTTACTTTTTTCAAACATTTCCTCTTATTTAGTGAATGACCCTTGTATATATATATATATATATATATATATATGAAGATCCCTCTTTGAAAAATGCTATTTGATTTAAAAGTAATGAAGTTTTTTATATTTGAAAATGGTTGTCATTTTTTTTTTTTTTTTTTTTTTGTTAAAATCTCTGAAAACAAATCAAATATTTCTTGTTTGGACATGACACAAATGAAAATGGGAAGTAAAAGAACAAAAATAAAAGAGAGAGAGAGAGAGAGAGAGAGAGAGAGAGAGAGAGAGAGAGAGAGAGAGAGAGAGGTAAAATGGAGATGTAAAGAGATAAATAAATGAGAAGGAGTTGGAGGAATAGGAGGGAAAATAAAGGTTATGAAAATTTGAAGAAGTGGTTAGAGGAGATAAAATCAGGCATTGAAGATAAGAGGAGTTGAAAAAGATAAAAAAATTTAAGTGAGAGGGGGAGACATAAGCAGAGAAGAAGGAGAAGCACTGAGTAGTAGAAGAAAAGGGGATGGAAAAGAAGGAGGGGAAGTAGTGAGCAGTAAACGAAGGAGAGGGAAAGGAGGAGGAGAAGTGGTATTAGAAAAAGGAGAAAAAGCTGTAGTAGTAAAGAAGGAGGAGAGGGAAAGGAGGAGGAAGTGGTATTAGAAAAAGGAGAAAAAGCTGTAAGTAGTAAAAGAAGGAGGAGAGGGAAAGGAGGAGGGGAAGTGGTATTAGAAAAAGGAGAAAAAGCTGTGAGTAGTTAAAAGAAGAAGGAGGGAAAAATGGAGGAAATGTTGAAGGGGAGGTGAGAAACAATAAAAATGGAAAAAGAACAGAAAGAAAATGCCAAGAAAAGAAGAAAACAAAAGAAAGAAAGCAGCTCAAAGAACAACTTGAACATTCTCAAAAACCAAAAAAACAACCAAAAACAAAAAAAACGAAAATATAAAAACAAAAACAAAAAAACCCAAACAAACTCTGAACTGATCATAATCTTATTGTAACCAGAGTTTTCTTTCTTTTCCTTCGTTTCGTCTTGTTTCGCCCATGACTCAACCCTTTTTCCAGCAAGACAAACCTTGCACTAATATTTACTAACAGCTTGCTTCGTAAATAATACAATCAACTCATGAGACCATTGAAAGTGATCAGTGTTCTAAGTGCATTTGTACATTTGATGACTACCAACAGGTATAGGTCAATGGTTACAGTGACACACTCTTAGGTGTAAAGGTTATCATCATAGGAAATAAAATTGGTGACCCGGGTTCAAATCCTGGACAAGACTGTATGCATTTCATTTGTACATTTCATACCAACAGGTGTAGCTCAATGGTTACAGAGATAAACTCTTTGGTGTAAGGGTTACCATCATAGGGAATGAATCAGCGATCAAATCCTGGACAAGGCTGTTTGTGTTTCAGTTTTTGCTAATGCCCTTGAGAAAGGCATGAATTCCTCTGGTCTTCACTCCACCCAGCTATGGGTGAATAGTTGGGTAGATTGGGTTCTTTAGCCTTGGGTAGGTAACCAGTCTAGGAGAAGGAAAACTTTGAATTCAAACCAGCTGTACTCTGCTTAAAAATTAAGCTTTTGTTTCATCCTGCTCGTGACAGAGGCGTTGGATAAATATATACAGAGGTGTATATTATACCTGAAGATGGCTGGAGAATGTACCAGTTGAAGTGTTGTGTGAACAACAAAGATTGATTGATTTGATTATAATGTTCCTATCAAATACAAACCAGCTTTACTCCACTTAAAAAAATGACCTAGCTTTGCATCCTGCCATTGTATTGCATCCTACCATTGCAGAGGAATTGGGTAATAGGGTAGGTCAATTTTGGAACTGTAACATCACCCAATTGGTGAACGTTGCAAATTAACATAAAGAATTACCCCACAAAATAAAACTTTGCCTTCATTTGAGGAAATAGGCACAAGTAAGAGATCTAGTTTTTGCTATCAGTATTCATTATACCAACATACAACTTTGGCTGTTTGAGAGAATTTTATATTTTTTAAAGTGAAAAATCAACCTCCCTTATTGGGTAAATACTGGGCAGTAAAGTGGGTAGTTGATGGTAGTTGTAGTGCATCCACCTCAGACGCAAAAACAATCTCTCTGGTCTAATGCTAATGAAAAGAGGATAGACTTCCTCACTGTCCACCTGATACCAACAATAGGCCACTCCGCCTACTTTACTTACATATAAAAAGCATTCCATTTCATGGAAATACCCACAACCTTTGAGATGCTAGGGTTTGGGTTAGGTTTGTTTTAGGAATTGGGATTGTTTTAGGGTTAGTATTAGGGTTAGGGTTTGAATACTTCAGGAGTTTCTGTAGTCTAATGGGAAAGGTATAAACCCACTTATTCCCCCACCTATGGGTTAAGTGGTACCATCAGTATTGTTTTTCTACAATGAGGGTTTTGGCATTAAATAATCTATGAAGGTTGATATGCCATTAAACAAAGAAACCAAACCCAACTGAAATTGCTGTTCCTTTGTAATACTCTTTGTTATACCCTTCATTTGTCATTTTGTTATACTTTGTGTATAGTGGCTAACTGGCCTTACTAACTGATCAGTTTGTGTCTTTGAAAAGAAGTTATACTTTTTCATCTACAATGAAGATTTATCAGTCAGAGAGCAAGAGTGTGTGTTTGAGTGGTGGGGTGGGGATGGGAGAAAAGAATCTTATAGAAAATTCTACATGTAAATTAACCAGATCTTACTGTTCTCTCTCTCTCCCTCCCCCTTGCTCCCTCTCCCTCTCTCTCTTCCTCTCTCTCTCTTCCTCTCTCTCTCTCTCTATCCTAAGTAATGATAATGGTTCCTTTCATTAGTAAAAGGGACAATGTGCACATGAGTGGATTCAAGTGAGTAAGGGGTTACGCAGGTCCAGATCCCTCCTCTCAATAACCCCCTCCCAGATCCAGCAGTAACGTGGGGGTCTAGGACAGCTGGCAGGGAGACCCAGTTGTACATTGTGAATAGGCTGACCAAGCTTTGCTTAAAAGAATGCCACAGGGCATGTGCGTGTGTGTATGCTAAACAGACTTGACAATAAAATTCATCCACCCTTTGACAGAACTTATTTTCCATATTGATCAGATAAGCTCAACAGAAAAGTTTGTTTAGGTTGGTTGGATTTTGCGGCATGTCAACCCCTTGTTCTTGTTGGGTCTTAGTGTCGTGGGTATGATGTTAAACTGTATTATTCTATGTACTATAATGAGCCTTTGACATGTTGTGGTGCACCTGAGCACTGTACACAACCAGAAATTGAGGATGTGGGAAACAAGAAACTTGGACTTCAAATCTTCTGAACACTCAAGACCAATGAGTTCCATCTGTATTTGTAATGGTACTTCTTCACAGTCAACATTAAAAGGTGAAGAAATAATGTTGAAAGTTGCATGTAAGGTTTCCCAAGTGTATTAGTCCGAAAGTGAAAATAATAGTGAGACTGGAATTTGAATTCATATATTATGATTTCGTAGTCCAGTACATTAGTCATTACTTCACTGGGACTTCCCCCTGAAGATGTTGGGGGTGTGGAGTACCCCTTCATTGCCATTACTCCCAGGTCAACTGACCTGAAGTAGTAGTACTATTAGACTTCTATCAATGGGTCAAATAGATCTGTTTAAAAAATTATTGCTATTCAAAAAAGACTCTTAAGAAACAACTACACAAAAAATGTAAATATGAACATACAATTAATGCAGTTCCCTGACATCTAGGATGAAATAACTCTGCATGGGTTGACATGCCATTTAAATCAATCAATCAATCTATCCAAAAATTATTCAACGATAATAGTAATAATAATAATAATAATATTTTCTTTTCTTCGTATTTGTCATTTATTATTCTAATCATTTATTTTAGTTTTTGGAGTCATTAGTTTTTAGGTGGCTTAATAAGAATTTATTTTCCTGCCTACATTTGACTATAAGTTCTGATCATTTGTTAAGTCATTTTTTTTGTTCTGGGAAGTTAATTATGGCTATATATATATATATATATATATATATATATATATATATATATGACCATCAATACATAAACCAGTTCTTACCTAAGAGAAGATGAACAACTTTTATGGGTTGGTTTGTGAGTACCTTGGTACGAAGTGTATATTTGGTCGTCAAGGAAACATAGAACTAGGCCGAGCCTAAGAAATGTCAACTGAAGTGGAAATGACTTAAAACTATGTCTACAAAAATGATGTCTTGTTTTACATACTTGCAAAGAAATAACAATTCTAAGCCAATGAATCCATTTAAAAGCAACGAGAAAACAAATAATCCAGATTTAAGCAATTCGATCTGTCCTTTTCCTCCTCGGTTACCTGATCCAAAATAAATTATTTGGATTAATATCCTCAGTTTAGTTGTGCTTTTATTAGAATATTTTTTACTAATTTTTTTTTTTTATCTCTCTGATAAAATGAAACAGAAATTCTTCCAAGCTGTAGCTGTGTCAGTAATATTGTAAGGCTGCACTACCTGGACATTAATGAAAAAAAAACTACATAGAAACTACACAAGGATACTGCATGCTGTTTTGAATAAATCCTGGAAGCAAAAACTGAAGCTGTACAGCCACTTACCTCCTATCTCACAAACCATCCAGGTAAGATGAGCAAGACAGGTTGGGCACTGCTGGAGAAGCAGGGATGGACTTATAAGCGATGTTCAAACTGGTTATTTAACAATAGATTTAGCTTAAACTCAGAGATTCAGTCCTAAAAATGTAATTTCCTGAGAACATTTGATGAAATTTTAAAAGAACTAGCAAGAATATGCACCCTCCGGGCATAAGTATTTAAGTTTTAATGTAATGATATATATTGAATTAGAAAAATTAACAAAATAAAATAAGAATGCATATAAAAAGATTACACTTATTTTAATTGGTTTCTATATAAAAATCATTCATAGGATCGATTTAAATATGTTGGAGAATAAAACAATAATATTAAAGATCAATAACACCAAGTAATTCTTTATTAAACCCGGTTTTGTTAAAACCAATATGGAAATTAAGCACACCATATATTATGTAAACTATTATTTCTTAGTGATATATAAGACACATTGCAGGATTTTAAACGCACTAATAATATGGGCTGTTTTGAGGCAAATCTAACTCAGATTTTTATAGAGATCTTGTTAATAAATAAGATAAATAGTAATAAATATTCTATTTATTAATATTAAGGATTTTAACTATGACTATAAATTAAATACTTATTCACAAACTTATGCAATTCCTGAGGTTACTGTGATGTAAGCAGTGACATAGTTTCAATCACAGGCAGAGAGACAGACTAAGAATCTTCATTATGATAAGATTACTTGTTTATGTTTTGTTAACCAAATGGTATATCTCTCATTTGTCAAGTGTAAAATCTGTTTTCCTTAGTTCTTGTTAAAAATCTATAAGAAAAAATCCTGTGTTAATATGTGTGCTTTATTATTGATTGATTGGTCTTTTCAAAGAATTTAGTATTTAAATATATTAAAACTTGGTAAAATGTAATGATTACTTCTTTACTTTCAGATAATTGATGATTATGTTGTATACCCACTTACTGAATCGGGTATATATATATGGCCGAAGGAGAGAGTTCTATTCTTAGAAAGCTTCTATTTTGCTGACTGGCCATCTTCTTTTGGGGTAATTTGTCTTCTCATTGTAAGTTTCTTGCATTATGAATTCTCCATTGCGTGTGTGAGTGTATGTTGTGTGCGTGTATGTGTGTGTGTTGGTTGAGATCTATTGTAGGTCTATTGTATTATGATCTCTGTGCTGAGTTCAGTTCTGCTATTGATCCCTGGGTGCAATTTAGCTATTAATAGCGCTTCCTTAATTCAAAGGTTGCCTAAATTTCTTTCTCTGGCCTTGATTTTGACTGTTATGCTTCTATCCGTGTTATTGAATTTAACCAAGTGTTTGCGGAATGTGAATGCTTGTGTATGTAAATGTTCCTTGACCCTAATGTGTAGTAATCTAGTGGTGCTACCTATGTAGAAGTATGGCTGCTATATTTGTAATAAAGTAGCATGGACATGAAATCAACACCTGGTTACTGAGAGTTTCTCACCTATGCGATCTTCAGACCAAGAGAAGATTGCACTGGCAATCTGCTGTTCCTCACAATCCCACAACCCCACAATCAGAACCTTTCCTCTCATGAGCCCTCAAGTGACTCATCAATCCTATTGCAGATCCACAAAGTTTGATGCAAATATGACATAGGAATGACATCCTTAAGACCAGAAGCCAACTTACAAATTTTGTTACACATTGCACAAGACACATTGGAGTGACATTTTCCTGGAGTTTGTATGAATTGGCTCTCATGAGATTTCCTAAGATTGACATATCCAGCCCTAGAAAGCAGAATCCGACCATATGTTTGACATTTCCAACCCCCTGTGTTCTCACCAATATAACAGGTGTATCCCTTTCGAATTTGATGCTTGAGGTTTTCATGATCAATTCATTCACTGGTACAGCCATCATCCACATGGATTCTCTCACTCACACACACAGATATATATATATATATATATATATGAGTTAAGAGTAAGGAAATTAATCCTACGGTATATGTATAGATAAAAGGGTATGAAAACACACAATGATGTTAAAATTAAAATATTTTATATCATTTTCATAGCTAATATTGAATTTTATAAATCAAATATTGTTCAATATTAGCTATAAAAATGATATAAAATATTTTCATTTTAACAGTATTGTGTGTTTTCATACCCTTTTATCTATCTATCTATCTATCTATATATATATATATATATATATATATATATATGTGTGTGTGTGTGTGTGTATGTATGTATTTATCCCCCACCAACTGTAATCGGCAGGATATGACACAAGGTAATTTTTAAGTGGAGTAAAGCTGGTTTCAGAATTAAACTTAAACTTGTGAATTAGGGGATTTTATATATATATATATATATATATATATATATATATTAGTGATATTATATACTTATAGAAATTAATTTATGCACAAATATTTCAAAGTTATGCAAATTTAATATAGATTAATATATCTATATCATTTTCTGTAGACAAAGTAAAAAATCTTGCAAAATGATGTAGAGAGAAAAACAGCACTTTTCATTTCATTATCTCAGAATATCATTCTTTCTGTTTTGAAAACTGTTATTGCCAATTCCTCTGACATTGCCAATTCCTTGCTTCCTGATATTTTCCATCATTGATTGTCCTTGTTTCATCTCAAGATTTTCCAAAGATGAAAGAACAAAAGACAAGAGGAATTTTATCTTTACAGCTGTCATGGGAAACTGCCAATATTACTCTACAAACTTTGCATAATCGAATAAATAGGCCTTTTTGCACGAGACAATATTTACGACAAACTGGGTGAGGCTCTTGTATGACTTGAAAGAAGAATTGCTGTAAGAAAAGTTCTTCAAAGGAAGACAGTTTTGGTTTATGTCAAGAGATAAGGATTTTATCTCACACCCTGTTTTTGGATAAACTATACTCGCCGAGGTCATGGCTTTTGTTGCTGCTTGAAGCAAAGAAATCTTAATATCTATCTAATATCATTGAAATTATCATTAGAAAATAAATACAGAATATAGGTATATTTTCTATAGAAATTGTATAAATGAATATATATATATATATATATAGATGAGAGGTATCTAAACTTGGTAGTAAAGGATGATTCTATATGTGATTTCTAAGATATACTGTATTATTATTGTATGATCCAGTATGTATAAATACAGTGAATCTTTAAATCACTAAAAAGAGCTCAATGTATAATAAACTTTTTAGATTATATACAGAGCAATATTTATCTTTGAAAGGAAGGAAAAACTCAACACCGTTATTCCATAATAAATTTATTTCGACCAAAATTGGGGCCTTTATAAATCTAAGTAGATTTAATATAGCGCCCCAAAATTTCATCTCATCAGATGGTAGATCAAGATAATTATATATATAATTATATATGCAATATTGAATGAATGGAGAATGAATGTGAAAAGTATTAGCATATAAAAGGTGCTCAATGCTAAAATAGCAGAGAAGAGTAGATTTAAAATCAAATATTAAATTTTATGGATTTAATATCCTGTAACTAAAGTTTCATGCATACTTGCAATCATCAGACAGTCAAAATGTTAAGCCACCGTTTTTTTTTAAATCTTAACATTTTGACCGTCTGATGATTGCAAGTATGCATGAATCCCTTGTTTTGAAAATTGCATAGGCGAGAAACTGTTAGTTATCAAGTGCTTGTCTTCTCTACCCTAACTTATATATACATGCTCTATCAATGTGTGTGTGTGTGTGTATGGAGGTGCATGGTGTAATGGTTATCATCATAGGAAATAGATATGATGAGATGAGTTCAAATCCTAGACAAGGTTGATTTCACATTGTACTAATACCCTTGGAAAAGGTATGAATTCAGCTATGCTCTTTTCAGCTATGGATAAATAGTAGACTGATTACATTTCATATAGTGCTAATACCCGTGAGAAAGTTATGCATTCAAAAATTTTCCCTCCAGCTATGGGTAAATAGTACGCCAGACTAGGCTCCTTAACATTGGTTAGGCAACTAGTCTAGGAGAAGAAAAACTCTGAATTCAAAACCTGTTAACCTCTACTTAAAAAATTGACATTGTGTCACATCTTGCTTGTGTGGAGATATTGGTAAATATATATATATATATATATATATATATATATATATATATATATATGTGTGTGTGTGTGTATGTGTGATGTATGTATGTATGTGTGTTTGAAAAAAAATGCTACTACATAACACCAGTATAAATAGAATGGTTACAAAGTTGCATTGTTTTTGCAATATTCACATCCCCTGATGGTAGCCCATGACAGGACCGAAAGTACTTGGGAACAAATTAGTTATGCCAAATTTTTTAGCCAATTCTGGACAGATATTTTAGCATCTATTCGGTGACTTTAAAGGATTGAAACCAGAATACGTAGACAAAAGATATCTATACTACTTAACCAAATATGTCTGAATGAAGAAATGCTGCCCAATTACACACAGACATGCACACACACACATGCACACGCACACACACACACACACACACATATATATATATATATATATATATTATATATATAGTAATAGTAGTAGAGAAAAAGAGTTAAGGGTCTACCATGATATCAATCCAAAGGATTTCATCAAGACTCTACCCTATACTTAACTAAGTCGATGTAATTCCTTAGTACTATGTTATATATATATATATATATATATATACACTAGTCCTTAGAATTACATCGACTTAGTTAAGTATAGAGTAGGGTCCTGATGAAATCATTTGGATCGAAACCATGGTAGACTCTTAACTCTTTTCCTCTACTATTATTGTTATTATTATTGCTCTATGATTTTAATATATTGAGCACTTTTGTATGATTTATTAATGCCACTGCAACAAAAAAGTTAAAGAGGCAATTAAATTATATATATATATATATATATATATATATATATATATATATATATATATATATATATAAAGCTGCTGTGTCTGGTTGTTTATTTGGGTCCAGATTCTACTTAAAATTGTTTGGCTAGAATAACCACTTCTTCCTGCTGCCAATAGTGTTTGCTTAATCCCTCTGCCACAGGCAGGATGTGATACAAGGTTAGATATTTAGGTGAGAGACCCTCCCATGCGGATGCATGGCTAAAGGCAGTGCTAAAAGTTGCTTGGCTCTGTCGATATGCCCACCATTGGGGGGGTACTTTGGACATCAGGCAATGAACTTGATTTTAGACTCAGGGCAAGTTTTATTTTTCCAGCTTTCCACAAAGTTGAAATTGACACAAAGTCATTTTATTGTAGGGAACCATGAACAAATTGAGACTCATGCAAAAAGTGGTAGCAAAAAATTCATGTTTCAATTGGCATTTCCGTTCTGGAGCTGGGCGATAAACCCAGGATGTGACACATGGTCAATTTCTTAAGAGGAGATTAAGAGGTTTGAATTCAGAGTTTTCCTTCTCTTAAACTGGTTGCCTAAATGTTGTAGAGTAGCTAGCACCCCTTTCAGTATTCTACAAGATGGCCTGGCTCGTAGCCTTATATAGTCTATGATTAAGGACTTCAACAGTTGATTAATAAACTGATTAATATCAGACTGATCTTACTTCGTTTGGCTATATCCTCCTCTATTTCTTGTACGTTTGTCTTGTTAATTGTTTGTAACTTATTGTTCTGTGTTTTGTAAATATCCATTAGCACTGGATACTTGTGCTGAATGAATATGTTAAGCACTCAATTTCTTCTGTGTATCATTTCACCTCGACTAGCTGGAGGGAGGATAGTTGAATGCATACCTTTCCCAAGGTTATTAGAGCTATATGAAATGCAATCAGCCTCATCCAGGATTTGAACTCATGTCGGTGAGTCCATTTCCTTTGACAGTAACCCATACAACATGCATCAGCATCTTCCTTTTATATATTTATATAAATATACCGAGGAAATATGGAGGCGTGTGGTGTAATAGTTAGAGTCATAGAGTCAAATCCTGGATGTGTTCTTTGCATTTTACATCGCATTAATACCCTTGGGTAAGGTATGGATCCAACTACTCTCCCTCTGGCTATGGGTAAATAGTAGGGCAGACTGGACTCTTTAATCTTGGCTAGGAAAGCAGGCTAGGAGAAGGAAAACTCTGAATTCAAACTTGTTAAACTCTTCTTAAGAAATTGACCTTGTGTTGCATCCTGCTCATGCGGAGGGGTTGGTAAGTAAATATATATGTATATATTCATTCATTATAGTGTATAATACATTTAAGGTGTGATTGTTACCATTGTTTTTCTAAGCAGCATCTTAGCAATTCAACACGCGTTGTCTAGACAAAACGTGGCTAACATACTGCTTTGAAACCAATGGTAACAATCGCACCTTAAATGTATTGTACACTATAATGAATAAATTAATACAACTCTTACACCCGTAATCGAGCACTTTATTTTTAATTCTCCAATACTTGAAAAAAAACTACATACATACATATATATATATATATATATATATATATATATACAAGGTGTGTCAAATGTCAAATAACGTTCCATTCATTAATTTTTTTCAGAATACAAGGTGTGTCAAAAAAGTACCAAGTTTAAAGCTGTATTTACCGAGATAGAAATGAAGAATGATTGGAATGTTTTTTTTTTCCAGAATACAAGGTGTGTCAAAAAGTACAAAAAATCTCAACATTTTTTTGACACAACTTGTATATCTATCTATCTATCTATCTATATATATATATATATATATATTATTATTATAATGGTACAAAGTAATAAATAATTATAATAATAAATGTGCTCTACTTACGTAATGAGCACTTTATATTTGTTATATCGCTGTCTTATCATTGTGAAACTTGCATCAACTAACCATTGTGACCAATTTCACCGGTAAGTCACCTTTTTTATATAAATCATATATATATATATATATATATATACACACACAAATTCCAAGCTCATTCCTTATATGGTCCAATTTGATTTTTTTCCCTAGTTCATCTGCATATTTTTCTTTAAAAATCACTTGTTAAAAAAACAAACAAATAAACTGAATAATTTTATTATTCATTTTCTGTCTGATCTTTTTAATAATTTGTTTTCTTCTCTTTTAAGCAATTGGCCTGATAGTTCTCAGCTTTGATAGTATTGTTATTATTAACCTTGACCTTCTCGTAAAGCAGCAATATTAGCCCTGTTGGGTTGTCTTCCATTTTGCCTGGAAGAGTTATCTTCCCTCTGGATTCCCGTTTTTGACCACCAGGGTTTTTTTGTATTTAAGCGCCTATTTTTGAACTCTCGGTCTCTTCTTCTTCTACTGCGGCACCTCAGCACATGGGTTAGACTTTTATGTCTACACCCTTCTCGTCTGGGGCTTCTGCTCCCAACGCAATGCTAGTAAGTTTACTTGAAATTATGGACTCTCCAGTCCTATATCTCTATTTTATATGTTCTTGTAGTGAACTAATGTATACGTTTTTTTATTGTATATCATTCCTTTCCTTATATGTGTATTTCATGTCTTAAATGTTCTCCATGTGCTTATATTAAAATCCATGTTATGTTTAACACCTTTGTCGGAGTTGTTTGTTTCAACCACTTATAATTGATATTATAACTTTGAACCTTACGGACCCATTTTTAAAAAAATCAAATCACTCACCTAAACAATTATGATAAATATATCTATCTACAAAAGTGAGCTGCTTACTCTAAAAAAAAAAAAATTTGGGTGTCCCCTCATAAGTGTAATGGTTAGCAAGATAGTCTTGCAGATCCGTTACTATTGAATAGCAAATTAAATCCTTGTTGGATGCCTCATTCTTGTGACCTCGTGTCACATCCTATCTGTAGTGAACGAGTAGAGTAAAAAAGGCATCCTATCTTAAGTGTAATAGTTAGCAGATCCATTGCTACTGACTAGCAAATTTTAGCTTTACGAGATGATCCATACTTGTGACCTTGTGTCACATTCTACTCGTGGTGGACAGGTTGGGTAATTACCACCTTCACAAAACCAAAATATCATTTTCTTTTTAATTTCTGAATGTCAGTGTGGCATTGTGTCACATTTTTTCAACTTTACTTCTAGAGGCCGTAGCCCAATATATCATACCCTTTTGGCATCAGACCAACTTTGTGAGCAAATCCAGACCCACAATCCTGAAATTTTGGATTCCTAAGTTTTAATTACTGTGATTTTTTTATTATTATCAATTTTTTTGCATGATAATTTTTATAACTTGAAAATAAATTTAGCAATAATTAGCTTAACCCATAGATGGGAAGCCTAACAGGTCCTACCTACCACTCCTTTAACTTTGTAAGGTAGTATAAGTTTGAGGTTGAAGAGCAAGATATAATATTAAACATTAATGGGAGGAGTAAAATATATATATATTTATATGAGGAGTGACAGATTGGGTAAATCTGACAAAATGTGAGGAAATACGGATAAAACACAAACCAACTTCATTCAAATGATATTTCGCCCTATGTATGTAACAAAATAAATTTGACAAAGATTCATTACATATCGAGGGAAAATATAATTTGTATGACGTTATTTTGTGTTTCATCCATATTTCCTCAATTTTCAATCACATATACTTATATAATATATATATATATATATATTTTAAAAACTGGGGCGAGGGCACATGAAATAGGAAGGACTTTCACACACACACACACACACACACACATATATATATATATATATATATATATATATATTTAAAATTGGGGTGAGAGAGGCAAGAACTATTTTTTTTTAGGTTGGGTTGGGCATGTGCATATGAAATTAGAGGGACTTTTGAACTGATATAAGGGTTCAAACTTCCCTTTTTGATTTTGTCTAGATTAAAAGATATTATAGACACATACCAGTAGTGTTTGTGATTAACAAACTCAATTTCTACCTATAATCCCCAAGCAAATTAGTGACAAGTGCAGATACACCAGATTAATTGCCTGTTTGGATTAAGTATTGATTTACCTTGCCTCTCTACTCCATAGGATTCGACCCAAGGTCAGTGTTTTAATACATGACCAAGGGCAGTGACCCAAAAATGTTTTAGCTCTGTCAGCCTTCACCTTTTGGGGGCACTTCTACCTGACTCTACCCCTAATTAGTTAAGGGTGTAGGTAATGCCTGTGAAGATAACCCCCTTAAACTAAATTAATTCATCATATTTCATCTGGTTGGTGGGTTGGTTGGTTGGTTTATATGGCATGTCAACCTTGTTGGGTTATTTTATGCCAAAGACATTTTGTTTTATTCATTGTTGATGGGCACTGAAATATTTTTTGCTAAAATCAATTTTTTTTAAAAAAACATTTTTTGAACTCATTTTTTTCTATTTAGGTCAGAGTGGACCTGGGAGTAATGGCGATGAAGGGCAACTCCTCACATTTCATCATTAGATGCAGTTTAATGTCATACCCAAAACACTAAGATCCTCAGTCACCGCCTTCTAGCACATATATAATAAAAAAGGTTGGGGGTTTGCCATAAGGGCAATGAGGTTGGGAGAATCATATAGGTACTAGGGCATGACATGACCAGCCTAATGACCAGAGGGAGCCTCTCCAACTGCCCATCTAGCTTAACTAAGGGCCAAAGTGGTGGCTAGGCAATCCGTGACATACAACACTCCACTTAAGCTAGATGGGTAGTCAGAGGAAAACTCTGAATTCAAACCTGTTAAACTCCTTTTAAGAAATTGACCTTATGTTATTTTACGGTATGTCAACCCTTGTTGAGTTATTTTATGCCAAAGACGTTTATTCATTCATGTTGGGAATTCAATGTTTTTTAACTCATTTTTTAATCTATTTAACCCATAAGTGGGACACTAACAGGTACTACCACTCCTGGTCAGAGTGGATCTGGGAGTAATGGTGATGAAGAGGTACTCCACACTCCCCAGAGCTCCAGAATTGGAACTTCACCACTAGATGCAGTTTAACATCATACCATTCTGGGTGGAAGTGTCGGGAAATAACACTGTGATACTAAACAGAATGAACAGATACAACACTCTGATCAAAGGAATAAATGCCAACCCTTACATAGATTATACAATCAGAAATAACAGAATCTCTGCTTGATCTATATAATCCCCACCCCCTGAAGCAATAACAAAATCTGTTTTTAGTTGTTTCAACTTCAGGTTTGTTTGATAACGAACTACAAACTGGAAAGAAAAGGTCCTTGGAGTTTTGTCAATCGGAGGACAAACATTTGTTTCAGCTAATGGAGCAAACGTTGAAGGTAAATAAAAGAAAAGTACATCTGCCATCAGCAGGTGGTAAGGAAAATGGCTGCTGGTTATTGGGAAAATGGATGAAGGTATGTTTGAAGCTATGTCTATGGTTAATGTGTAGGTCAAATGATGGAGAGTTTATGTAATGAAATGAGAAAGGAGGAAAAAAATGCAGAGGTTAAGTAGAAAGAAAAAAAGAAAGACAAGAGTAAGAAAGAAAAATGGGGGGAAATAAAGAGAAGGATGAAAAATGAAAAGGACAAGAAAGGAGGGAGAAAAAAAGGAATGAAATTTGAAAAAAATGGGTTTTGGTTAAATATTTAATGAAGAAAAGAGAAAGAAAAAGGTTGATGAAGAAGGAAAGAAAGAAAAAGATTAAAGTTGAGGGAAAAAAAGGAAAAACTTGGTGAGGAATGAAAAAAGAGGTTGATGATGAAGGAAAAAAAGAAAAAGTTTGATGAGTAAAGAAAGAAAGAAAGAAAGAAAGAAAGAGGTTGAAGTTGAGGGGAAAAAAGGAAAAGCTTGGTGAGGAAGGAAAAAAAAGAGGTTGATGATGAAGGAAAAAAAGAAAAAGGTTGATGAGTAAAGAACGAAAGAAAGAAAAAGATTAAAGTTGAGGGGAAAAAAAAAGAAAAGCTTGGTGAGGAAGGAAAAAAAAGAGGTGATGATGAAGGAAAAAAGAAAAAGTTTGATGCGTAAAGAAGGAAAGAAAGAAAAAGATTAAAGTTGAGGGTAAAAAGGAAAAACTTGGTGAGGAAGGAAAAAAGAGGTTGATGATGAAGGAAAAAAGAAAAAAGTTTGATGAGTAAAGAAGGAAAGAAAGAAAAAGATTAAAGTTGAGGGAAAAAAGGAAAAACTTGGTGAGGAAGGAAAAAAAGAGGTTGATGATGAAGGAAAAAAAGAAAAAGTTTGATGAGTAAAGAAGGAAAGAAAGAAAAAGATTAAAGTTGAGGGAAAAAAGGAAAAACTTGGTGAGGAAGGAAAAAAGAGGTTGATGATGAAGGAAAAAAAGAAAAAGTTTGGTGAGTAAAGAAGGAAAGAAAGAAAAAGATTAAAGTTGAGGGAAAAAAGGAAAAACTTGGTGAGGAAGGAAAAAAAGAGTTGATGATGAAGGAAAAAAAGAAAAAGTTTGATGAGTAAAGAAGGAAAGAAAGAAAAAGATTAAAGTTGAGGGAAAAAAGGAAAAACTTGGTGAGGAAGGAAAAAAGAGGTTGATGATGAAGAAAAAAAGAAAAAAAGTTTGATGAGTAAAGAAGGAAAGAAAGAAAAAGATTAAAGTTGAAGGAAAAAAAATGAAAAGCTAGGTGAGGAAGGAAAAAAAAGTTTGATGATGAAGGAAAAAAAAAAAAAAGTTTGATGAGTAAAGAAAGAAAGAGGTTGATGTTGAGGGAAAAAAAAAGAAGTTTGATGAGTAAAGAAAGAAAGAAAGAAAAAGATTAAAGTTGAGGGAAAAAAGGAAAAACTTGGTGAGGAAGGAAAAAAAGAGGCTGATGATGAAGGAAAAAAAGAAAAAGGTTGAGGATGAAGGAAAGAAAGAAAACAGTTGATCATGAAGGAAAGATAGAAAGAAAAGGAAAGAAGATGAAAAAGAAAAAGTTTGATAAGGAAGGAAAGTAAGAAAAGGCTTGATGGAGAAGCAAAAAAAGAGATTAATAAGGAAGGAAAGAAAGAAAAAGGCTTGATAAGGAAGGAAAGAAAATGACTGTAATCATCTGAGTATGGATTGAAGAAACATAGAAATGTTAAGAAATCAAAATACTTCCTTAATTAAATATTCATCAAGGAGATAGGTAAATGTCACATTCAGTTGTCTCATAACTGAAGAGAAACTATTTTTGAAACAGGGATTGGCCCTCCATATTGTATGAAGGAATATAGTAGCATTTCTCTGGTGAGGTGATACTCAATTCTGTATGAATCCAAATATTCTCCCTCCAGCTATGGGTAAATAGTAGGGCAGACTGGGCCCTTTAACCTTGGTTAGGTAACCATTCTAGGATCTATATGTATGTATATATAGGATCTGCATGCTATATATACATACATACACAAACACACACTCTAGGATAAGGAAAAATGAATTCAAACCGGTTAAACTTTGCTTAGGAAATTGACCATATGTCACATCCTACTCATACAGAGGGGTTGGTAAATATGTATATAGGCAAGTGGAAAGTGTGGGTTGTTTGGGTCTCTTCTAGACCCATTAAGATTTTTGTATTCTCCATTGTATAAATAGCAGTAAAATTATTTTGTGTACATATTTCTATCATCCTAAGTATTTAAGACGATCGTTGTTGATTTCAGCATAAAACACTTATATCTAAAATTCTCATTATGTTTGTATATAAGTTGGCAGATTGGCCTATTGTTGGTATCAGCTGGACAGCAAGGGAGTCTATCCCCTTTTTGCTAGTGCTAGACTAGGAAGATTGTTTTTGCTGAGGTGGAGTGCAACACCTACTGTCAGCTCCCCACTTTACCACACAGATCACTGTGCTACTCATACACTGAGTTGGCGAGGGCCAGTATTGAATCCGGATCCCTCAGATTCCTAGTCGGACACTCTAACGACTAAGATGAAACACTAAGAAAAAATTGTTAAAAAGAACCTTGTCTGTGTTTTTTTTACAAAATATGCTAAGATTACACACACATACACACATAACACATACAAGTACATACACACACACACACACACACACACACACACAAACAAAGGCACACACCCATATATATATATATATATATATATATCAGTTTTTCATACATGTGAAGGGCATGTGTGATACCATGTCCCTGTCTTTGTCAGCTGCCAACCAGAGGTGATAACACAGTTTTGGTGGCTGAAGTGGTACTGCCACCCCTGGCACCAGCAAGCAGCTTATGCCACTGGACTGGATATTAAAAAAACAAACAAATAGAATATAGGAATAGTAGAATACCAAGAGTATAAGAATAAGAAAGCATATATAAAGGAACAAAAAACACCATTGGAATAATAGAATACTAATGTCAGAAGAAGAAAAAATATATATCTAATAGTAGCATGGATATGGAGTCAACAGTGCTTGGTTTATGTGATTTTCAACCCAAGTGACTTGGTTTGAAAATTGCATAGGTGAGAAACTGTCAGTAACCAAGCACCGTTGGCTCCGTGCCTATGCTATTCAAACTTAGTGTTGTGACTGAGTTTATCAACAAACAACATTGAATTTGGGAAAGGCTAACAAGAATAGATTTATTACTTTTTGGTACAGGGAAATGTAAATAAAATTGAATCAATCGCACAGCTCTTCAAACAAGCAGTAATGGCTTCTCTGTTAGCAAGACTAGCTACTTGAGAACTACCCTCGTGTAGTCCATATCTTTTATATTTTTTGTTGGACAAGTCCAACTTTCTTCTACGGGGAATATCCACCCTTACAATACTTAGAATAACAACTGAATACAACTTAATAGGAAAATAAAATATTATTTTATTCAGTTGTCAAAAAAAACCTTGAAAAAGGGTGGAGGCCACCCGAAATATTGGAAAAATAATGTGAACCAAAGGCAAAACAATGGTTATATATTAAAACTCTGTTTTTGTTCTGTTTTTTTTTTGTTCACTTTTTATATATTTCCTATGCTTCTAATATCACCGAACACGTTCACAAGAACAATATATTGATACACAACTATATTCATTTATAAAGAAACATACATGGACTGAACATCAACCAATAACATCAGGAATTATATATATACATATATAAATGACCAGAAAAATTAGGGGTGGGAAGTGTTCTATTCAGGGCATTTTTAATATCGTTATATTAAAAATTGGTAGTCTGCATGGAGAGCTAAATGTATAATTTGATAATTATACACAGAGCAATATTTATAGGATTGGTAAAGAAAAAGCTTAAACATGACTGATATTTAAGCCTTTTCTTTATCAATCCTATATATATATATATATATATATATATATATATATTTATATAGATAAAAGGTGGCTTACCGGTGAATATGGGCACGATCGTTGGAGGTGCACAGAATCCAGGGGTTAAGTCCACGATAAAACAAATACAAAGTGCTCAATACAAAGTAGAGCAAATTTATTAAAGAAATGGATACAATAGAAACCTACTCGAGTTTCACCATAAGGATCTTCAGGGTTAAATCCACTGAATTAATCGAGGTACCGATTAATTGCAGCTGATTACACACATCTTTCATTTTAATGCTCACGAAAAAACAATTTCCGGTGAAATTCAGAAAACTTAAACAAGCTTCTCCCTATAACGAAATATCTTATTCAATGAACACACGTGTAATCGGCTGCAATTAATCGGTACCTCGATTAATTCAGTGGATTTAACCCTGAAGATCCTTATGGTGAAACTCGAGTAGGTTTCTATTGTATCCATTTCTTTAATATATATATATATATACTAGACAAAATGTGACCCATTGGGTCACCCACTCAGCTCTGGGTAGATAATTGAGATTAGGGAAAAGGGAGTTAGCAAAGCGAATAAAAATTTTTTTTGAAAAATAAATACAGCCGGACAAAACCTTAAAATCATTTTGTTAGCTTTCTAAGAAAGGAAATGTTTGACCTTATTTAAGCTATGGGTTGCTGGTTGTGAAATTTAACATAGAAATACATTTCAAATTCTCCCGGCTCTCTCTCTCTCTCTCTCTCTTTCTCTACACTCCAGAGAAACTAACATTATATAACAAAGAGGTAGTCAAGAGATACATAGAGGGGAAGAAAGAGATAGAGACAGAGTAAAGTAAGAGATTGGTTGGTTTTTGACTTAATTGAAAATTACAACTAATTAGAACCAATTAAAACATACTCTTTTTCAAACATAATTCAATCCTAAAAGTAAGGAATAATTTAGTATAATTTTTGTGTCTAAGCAGTAAAAAAGTCTTTAAGAAGCAAAAGTTGATTAACTCAGCTTTAGTATAATATATATATATATATATATATATATATATATATATATATAAAGTAATCATGTCTGTCATGGTATGTACATGTTAACTTATAACAGAAAAAAGAAACGTCATTGACCATTAAAATCATTCATACACCTTAATATGTTTATAATAAGGAAAAGTACAATATTTAGTTTTTGATTTTTCCGTGTTAAATTATGTAATTCACTAATCAAAAATTAATTTGTGAAACTCCTCCCTGTTCTTCATAAGTAAGTACAAAAAAAAAATATTCATAGAATAAATTAATAATTTTCATTTAAATTGATATGAGAAATTTTCTGCCTTCAAATAAGGACACATGTTTAACTCTTAGCTTCTTTTTATTGTTACATTTTTAAGTGTAAAAAAAATTTTTTCACTTTAACTCAACAAGCAATTAAGAACAGAATTAACATTTTTGTTATATGCACAAAAAATGTTTTTAGAAGAATAAAATCATGTTTCAAAATACTCATGAGTTTAGGGTTACATTTTTTAAAAGTAGTATCTTAAATGTAAAAAAAATCCCAAAATTAACAAACATTATAATACGCAGATTCATAACGATTTTTTTTTAAATTGAAGAAGAATTTTCTAAATTATCTTCCTCTTACCCTGTAAAAAAGAAAAGTGAAGAAACGAAAAGTTGGTAAATAACAGATTAGTGCGTTCTGGCCTCCTGCCTTAAAAAACACTAAGCGGTACCTGCTCAAAATGTGACTTTCCCGAAAAGTTAATGTGATATGAAAGCAATATTTTACCCCCCCTTAAAAATTCAGGACAGTTGTTTTGAATTAAAATAAAATGAAATACCGAAGATACTTTAAATGGGGTGTGCGGTAAAATATTTACATTTACTTGTCAATAAAAAACCTGGGGTCACTGTAAAATATTGCTTTCTTATTGCATTAACTTGTTGATTTTAACGCCTTCAAATCACTAAAAAAAGTTATTTGTCAATAAAAACTCCTTCAAACAGCTAAAAAAAATATTTGAAAGAGGGGGGCTATTTACATTTATTTGGTGAAAAAAGACTTGGCGGGGGGAGTAAAATATCGCTTTCATTTCGAATTAACTTTTTGAGAAAAAGGCCTTCAAACAGCTAAGGAGTCCATAACTAGCATCGGTCACATTTTGAGCAGGCACCACTTAGCGTTTTTTAGAGCAGAAGGTCAGCACGCATGAATGAATGCGATATGCACTGAAAAATCTAAGTGGACTGATCTTGTGTTCTTCTGAGATCTTATATAGTCATCCATGAAATGGTCGAGTGTATTTCTTTAGTATTACAAGTGAACTCACCTCTCCAGAAACTTGTTAAATCTTGTTTAATAATTAAAAATCCATTTGGTATGAAATGGCTGGTGAGAACTATGTTATGGTAAAAATTTAGTTTTAGATTTTTCAGTGTTGAAAGTTTTTTCTTTTTTTAAATTTTCCAATTTTTGGAAAATAGATAATTATCAGAAATATTTAAAAAGTTCTTTATCAATATATTTTGGAAATTTTCCAATTTTGGAAAAAAAAAATTATCGACATCAAAAGTCTAAAAAATTTCTTTTTAGTCATTATCATTATTGATTTTAATGAGTAATTTCTATATAACTTTTTTTAGTCTCATTTTTATTGTAATTTAATCTTGCTATTTTGACAAGCCGGTTTAGCTCAGTCAGTAGAGTATTCGGCTAGGAATCACAAGGTTCTTGGTTCGATACCAGCCCTCGCCAACTCAGTGTATGAGTAGCACAGTATGTGCGGTAAAGTGAGGAGCTGATGGTAGGTGTGGCACTCTACCTCAAATGCTAAAATAATCTCCTTGGTCTAGCACTAGTGAAAAGGGGATAGACTCCCTCACTGTTGGCTGATACTGACATTAGGCTGCCCCGATAACTTTACTCTTACTATTTTGACAAAATCAGTCAATAGAGCAACTGCCTAGGAATTGCAAGGTTCCTGGTTTGATAATGTTTGCCTCTCAAACCATCTTTCATGGGACTGAAGATATGATAGTCTGAAGCAAATATTATTCCAGAGACGAGGAAGTGAAATCTATAGTGAAGATATGGCTCAAAGAAAAGTCAACAAAATTTAACGGGGCAGGGATACATGCTCTCATTCGAAGGTGGAACATTGCTATTAAGAGAAACGGTGATTATGTAGAGAAGTGGGGTTGTGATCGACAAAGGACCAACTTCATTTTGATGTATGATACCTGTTCCTGTGTTGGTAATTATACCTGTCCTAAACAAAATGGCATTACTTTTTGACTCAGCCTCAAATTAAAAAAAAGTGGAAAATTTAAAAAAAGAAAAACTTTCAACACCGAAAAATCTAAATTTTCTCTAACAGCACATGAGTAGCACAAATTAGGTAATCTAATCTGTGCTGTAAAGTGGGAAGCTGACAGTAGGTGTGACACTCCACCTCAGCAAAAGAAAAAACTCCCTGCCCTAGCGCTAGCAAAAAGAGGATAGACTACCTGGTTGTCCAGCTGATACTGACAATAGGCCACTTCACCACTAATTTTATTTTGACAAAGGGACCAGTTTAGCTCAGTTGGCAGCGCACCCACCTAAGAATCGATACTGGTCCCCACCAACTCAGCACATGAGTAGTACAGATTGTGTGATATGATCTGTGTGGTAAAGTGGCAAGCTGACAGTAGGTGTGGTGCTCCACCTAAGGAAAAGAAAAATCCCTGGTCTAGTGCTAGCAAAAGGAGAGATAGACTTCTAACTCCTCCAACTTTACTTCACTTTATTTTGACAACAGTGAGGAATAGTATGCATCAGAGCCAATAGATGAAATGTGCCATTAACAGTATAATAAAAACATGAACAGCATGTTTGCCATCCTCTGTGAGAGGTGACGGCGCTGGTTTCGTTATGTCAGGAGGATGGACAAAGGCTGCATCCCCAAAGACCTACTGTATGGCGAATTAGTAGAAGGCTCCTGACTGGTAGGAAGATCACGCCAATGCTTTTAAAAGACGTCTGCAAGAAAAACATGAAGACATGCCACATCAACACCAACACATGGGAGGCTGGTGCAGAAAAACCTGAGCGACCTGACACCTCTTTGTCAAACAAGGCATGAGAAGGAGTGAAACAGAGAGGAAAGTAGCTGCCACAGCAAAGAGAGCCAGAAGGAAGGAGAGACAACAACAGCCCCAGTAAGCATCACTGTTTGTATGCAGGCTCTGCAGCACTATTCCTTGACTGTCTCATTGTATCCCTCTGCAATAAAACCCTCTATCTTAAATCTATGAACATGTTGACTAGTCATTCCACTCGACTACAACTATGTTTGATTGTATCCCTTTTAAGGACACAACATATATATATATATATATATTAAAGTTACTACCATGTTTTCATTGCATTAGCATAAATATTTAATCCAAAAGGGCTCAATATATCTCATAAGATATAGAGCATTTATAGTTGTAGAAAAGTTTTTCTCTCTACCACAGTTTCAGTGTTCAAGGTACACCTTCCTCAGGAGAACTAAAGAATTATAGGTATCTAATATTATATATACTTGTCTGGTTTAGAATTATTTTTAAGCATTACCGTTCTTGTGCAGTCACTGCAGCAGAGACTGCCATTCAAAAATTGGCCTGTTTAGCCACTCGTGCAGATGCAGATAAAAAAAAATTGGACACTATGCCACCATCTTTAGCAGACAGAAGGATGCCAACAATATAATAAAAACAATAAATATGATGAGAGAAAAAGTAAAGGGTGAGTTTTAGGTGTGATTTAGGCTTTTGTGATTTGGGAGACAGGAGACCAACTTTAAGAAAGTCTAGAAAGGAGCAAGTCATTGTGTCCTGATTACGCATTGGTCACACAAGACTAACGCACTCCTATATACTCAAAGAAGAACAACAACCACAATGTGAAACATGTCAAACACCTTTGACAGTTAAACACTTATTCAGGGAATGCAGTTTTTTTTTGCTCACATCAGAAACCGTTATTTTAATGCAAACAATATGAAAGATCTGTTTGAAGATGTCAACATGGAGGATATTCTCTCTTTTTTGAGGAAAATAAAATTACACCATAGAATATAGACATGAACTTAATCAATACCATACAAAATGATACAACAAGAACTGATGGATATTTAATGTGTATATACACTTACTTTGTCATTAATTATCTTGTTGTAGTTTCCTCTGGCCATACATACATACATACATACATACACACCAACTGCCCTTTATATATGTATAGATAGATAAATGGGTACAAAGAAATGACAGATGTTTTTTATTTAGTTAGTTAAAGTGATTTTTCTAGAAAGAAAGAGAAAATGTCAGCCAAGCGATAATTGGTCTCAAGTGAAAAATGTTTTTGTGGAGACAATTTTTCTTGGTTTTGGGTTTTTTGTTGGAACATTTCAGAAAAAAACTTGAAGCAATTAATGAATACCTACACTGATCTAAGGCAAAAATTCTTTGTATGATTGAAGACTTGTTCAGATTTACTATAGTTTACCAATATATTGTTATATACCTGTTCATCTTGGGTATATGAATGGCGAGAGAGAGAGAGAGAGAGAGAGAGAATAAGGGGATGAGAATGATGGGTCTTACTTCTGTTGGACGCTATTTTCCTGTGAGCTGATTACTTCTCTGTTGAGTTCTTCTGTTGGGCTGTTTCAGGTGGGTGTTTGCTCATCTCTTGTTTAATAATCAAGCAAGACTTTCTTGTTTTTATATTCTTTATTAACAAAACCCCAGCCCAAAAGGATTCTCGAACCGAGTTGGCATCTTATCATTAAACTAAATAGGAAAAAAGTCTTTAACAAACAATCATTGATTCACTCAGCTTTAGTATAATATATATATATATATATATATATATATATATATATATATATATAGATAGATAGATAGATAAGGCTCTCCTTAAAATGGATAGAGCTCTCTAGTAGCCTTTATGCATGCATGTATATATTCATATCCGTAAAAATTCCATTCCATAAAGTGGGTGGTACTGATGCTGGCTGGTAGTAATTCTTACTGACAAAAATCGGTTGAGTTTCAATCCCGGACTGAGATGTCTTGCTGCACTGAAGAGCTGTGATAGAGCGAAATATTACTGTATGTGGATGAGAGTATATAGATAGATAGATAGATAGATAAAATCATATGGGCTATATATTTAACTAATGTAATGTTGTATGGATAAAATTATTTATTGAAATGTCAACACATGTATTGACCCAGAGTTTGTCCTTGTATACATTGTATTTTATTTTGTTTGTACTATTTTAAATACAAAATAAGATAAAATGATAATAATAGAGAAACATAAAATTTAAGTATACAAAAAAGCGGTCTTCTTTAGGGCAAAATATTTTGATATTTTTAAATGATTTAATGTGTTTACTGCATGACTGGTTTAGATCACGTCATATTTTAACAGACACCAAACATTTAATATATATATATATATATATATATATATATATATATATATATATATACTTAGCAACATACCTGAATGCTTGATTAATGGTGACAGACAAGAAATGTTTTATGATCTATTTTTTTTTTTTACTTAACCATTTCTATTTCTCTATGAGTGAATGTAGATAAGTGGTTGATGTAAGTAAGAACTTTTCAAAAGTTTTGATTAAGTGCTTTTATTTACCATTTAGCCATTCCCAAGAATCCAAGACATTAATGCTTACAGACAAAATCGTAATTATTGGAATTCTACTTTGGAATTCAATATTAGAACTTCACCATTCAACCAAAACGGGACAAGTTAAAGGGAAGAGTTAAGTAAAAAAAACTTTTTTTAAAAATTCCTTGTCTGTTGCATATATTATATATATATATATATATATATATATATATATTATAACTATATGTCTGTTGCATATATATATATATACTAGCAAATGTATGCACCCTCCGGGTGCAAGTATTTAATTTTTTATGTAATAGAATATTATACTGAATTAGAAAGGCTAATGAAACTAAATAAGAATGCAGATTAAAATATTTGAAACAGAAGTTGGTATAATTGAAAAATAGAACAACTAAAACTTACCCTTCCATCACTCACGTCTTTCATTGCTAAATTTTCCTAATTTAACTATTTAGTTAAAATAGGAAGTAAAGAATAGAATTACAGTTATTTCTTCTTGTTAATGGATTTCTTTTAAAATTTACATCTGAGATTTTTGCTCATATTCATTAAGATAAAACCAAACAATTAGAAATCAATCAGGGGGTCTAGTGGCTTCAGCCCTGAACCATACAAATTAACATTGTTGATCCCAGAGGGCCATCCCCCCCAGGCAACACCTGCCCCCTTGATTTAAAGGGGCAGGGCTGGGTTTATTGCCCAGTGCTTGAGGCGCTCCCCTTGAGGGGGAATGCAAATGGGATCAATACATTTTTTGCACCCGCCACCCATGAGCTTTGGTTCGTGGGTTGTCCCACATTAATAGTACACATGGGGTACATGGTAAATATCATGTAGATATGGTCAACAGTATTAATAATGTAAAACAATTTTATTAATAATTGAGGTTTAAATAAAAATTAAATCATGGAGAATGTGATGTAAATAACTTAGGGAATTGTGACTTGAGTAGTAATATAGTTTTGGTTACAGACAAACACACAATCTCCATTATAATAAGATATATATATATATATATATATATATATAATATCTATAGTAAAAGTAAAGTCAGAAGAGTGGCCTATGGTTGATATCAGTTAGCCACACTGAGAACGCACTAATACATTGAAACACAGTGTCTGTGGATGACTAAACAACATAAAAGAAATATTCCTGTTTGTCTTATCACTTTTTGTTCATCTCATATATATATATACAATTCAATATAAAGGAAGAGGCCAGCAATTTTTGTGTGTGGCTGTCTGAAGATCCTGTCTTCTTTTAAAAAGAAGCCAGTTGAAATAAATCAATGATAACAACTGGTAAAATCAACGAAAGCACTAGGGTAAAAAGTATGGGACAGTTCCTCTACCAGCTAGATACTGATTTACGAAAAACTATGAGAAGACTAGAAAGAATAAAGATAAAGATCATAAAGAAGAAATATTCTGTGGTCTTCAATAATATCTTCTTAGACAATATATATATATATATATATATATATATATATATATATATATATATGTGGAGGCGCGTGGTGTAATGGATAGAGTCATAAGAAATGAACTTGTCGACACGAGTTTAAGTTTTGGACAACACTGTTTGTATTTCATATGGGGCTAATACCCTTGGGAAAGGTATGAACCCAACTACTCTCCCTCCCGCTATGGCTAAATAGTAGGATGGGCTGGGTCCTTTAAACTTGGTTAGGTAACCAGTCTAATAGAAGGAAAACTATGAATTCAAACCTGTTAAACTCTGCTTAAGAAGATTGACCATGTGTCTCATGTGGAGGGGTTGGTAACTATATATATAATATATATATATATATATATATATATATTGTGAGTGTGTGCAAAATATATCCAGTAGATTGCACAAAGTTTATTTTACTGTAATTATGCAGCTTCAAAATGAATAGAATTTTTAATATCAATACAAGAGATAAAAAAAATTAGTTAACAGTTTTTAAGGATTTCAATCAATAGTATGGACTCCTTTATCACTTTTTTGCTATCCATCCCTATTGGCCATTGCACTTGGTAAGTCCTCTAGACGGCACCCAGTGTCTGCATAGAGCTGATGTGGATTTAAATTTAGGAAATACCTGCTAGAAGGCGTGAAATGCCAGTTATTTATTTGTGTTTGTTTGTTTGTTTGTTTGTTGGTTGGTTGGTTGGTAGATTATTTGGTTGGTTGGTTGGTTGATTGGTTGGTTGGTGATTGGTGGGCTAATTGGTTGGGTGGATGGTTGGCTGGTTGGTTGGTGGGCTATTTGGTTGGATGGATGGTTGGTTGGTTGGTTGGTGGGCTATTTGGTTGGGTGGATGGTTGGTTGGTTGGTTTTGGTTGTATTTGGTTGGATGGATGGTTGGTTGGTTGGTTGGGGTTGGATGATGGGCTATTTGGTTGGATAGATGGTTGGTTGGTTGGTTGGTTGATGGGCTATTTGGTTGGATGGATGGTTGGTTGGTTGGTTGGGGTTGGGTGGTGGTTGGTGGCTATTTGGTTGGATGGTGGTTGGTTGGTTGGTTGGTTGGTTGGTGGCTATTTGGTTGGATGGATGGTTGGTTGGTTGGTTGGTTGGTTATTGGTTGGTTGGTTGGTTGGTTGGTTGGTTGGTGGTTGGTGGATGGTGGTTGGTTGGTTGGTGGGCTATTTGGTTGGATTGGTTGGTTGGTTGGTTGGTTGGTTGGTGGGCTATTTGGTTGGATGATGGTTGGTTGATGGTTGGTGGCTATTTGGTTGGATGGATAGTTGGTTGGTTGGTTGATTGGATGGCTGGTTTTGTTTTACATGTCAACATTCATTGGGTTATCTAATACTGAAGACATTCTTTTTATAAGCAATTATATAATTTCAAGTAACTAATGATAATGATAAACTTTTCTTAGAATAAATAATTTTCATACATTCATATGATTTCAACTTTTCTTATCTAATACTGATAATTGGCACACATGATGTCAAGCATTTCAAGCAATCATATGGTTTCATCATCATGTTGCGCAATTAGCACGGATATCCATGACAATCTCTCGCCAACCTTCTCGATCATTCATTGTCTCCAGGAGGTTTTCTGCACAGCATCCAGTATATGTGCAGAGCTGGTCAATGTAGGTCCTTGCTGGACAGCCCACATTGGCATGTCCATGTGCTGGTTTCCATAGGAGAACGTTGCTTATGAGTTCTTCTCCAGCAGTGTCCAACATGTCTTGTTTGTCTCACTCGGATGGTTTGTGAGATAGGGGGCAAGTGGCTGTACAGCTGCTTCCTTGTTGGGTGTTGTTTCCACGACTTGTTTAAGATCGCGTGTAGCATTCTAAAAAAAAATCTACAACTTCATGTAACTATTAATATAGATAAATTCTACTGTAACAAGATTTCTCGTATTCTAATACTAATAATCCTTAAACAGATCTTTTTGACCCATAGAAGGGACCCTAATAGGTACTACCACTCTGGGTCAGAGAAGAGCTAGGAATAATGGCAATAAGTGACCCTATATGCCCCAGAGCCCCAGAACTGAAGTTTCACCATGAATTACATTTTAGTATCATACCCAAGACAACCCTTTTTTTAGGCAGTGGTGGGGTCCTCTGCCGAAAATGCAGTTGGGATCTTCTACGCATGGTCATTTATTTGCAAATACACACACACACTCATACACATACACACACACACATATATATATAATATGTGTGTGTGTGTGTGTATGTGTGTGTCTGTGTCTGTGTAAATAAGATTTATTTACAAATTTTACTACCCATAAATATATATATATTTGTAATATATATATATATATATATATATATATATATATATATATATATATTTATACATCCATCACTGATCACGCAACAACCTTTCTCTCTTAATGTACTGATGGAGGTTTCTTAAAAATTGAAATGTTTTAACGTCGACTTTACCATACTTCACAAAACTTCACCATTTTTCTATTTTCTAAATATATATATATATATATTTGTATATATATATATATATTATATATATATATATATATATATATATATATTTGTGAATCTATCTATCTATATATATATATATATATGTATCTATGTATGTATGTATTTGTAAATATATCTATATATATATATTTACATGTATGTGAATATATATATATATATATCTGTGAAGATACATACATATATATATATGTATATGTAAATATATATATATATATATTTATATATATATATATATGTAAATATATATATATATATTTATATATATACATATATATGTAAATATATATATATTTATATATATACATATATATGTAAATATATATATATATTTATATATATACATATATATGTAAATATATATATATATTTATATATTTACATATATATGTATGCATATATATACATACATACTTATATAGTATAAGCGAGGACAACAACTGAGTTGTGTATAAAACATCTTTAATGCTGGGTCATGCTTACAGGAAGTAGTTTCACTTCCCTTGATAGAAGAGCTACACAGTAGGGGACAGAATAAAGAACGTAAGCCAATGTAGCTTATACAATCAACCCCCCCTCCACACACACACACACTTTGTAGTGAGATTTATTTCATTGATATATATATATTTTTTGTCTCTCTGTTTCATTTTTTTTTTTTGAATGGGGAATACATTGTCTTTTATTCTCTTCTGCATGAGAACGCGTCTTGCAAAATCTACCACGATCCAACAATGGATCAGAAGTTTTTCATAGTGAATTGTCGTTAACATGCATGCACCTGAATCTATAGAAGCCATGTTGCTGCATTGTAAAAAAGGAGAAAAGCTTACCCTGAAAAACTGATTCCCATTACTTGAAGGAGATTAAAACAATCAGAGGAAAAAACATACAAGTATTAAAATAAAAAAAAAGATTATATGCTCTACAGGTAGGACTTAACACAAATATGGAGCATCTAGCAAGAATCGAACCCACTTTTCAGTAGTAACGGATTTGTGAGACAAACTTGTTAACCATTACGCTATGACAGGATACCCTTCTTAAACACCTTGTTGAATTTTCAGGTGTCTCTCATAATCTTCATTAAAAAATAATTTTGCCAATTTTTGTGATCACTAAAACTTGTTTTACTTATAATAGCAAAAAACACCTAAAAAAAAAGCCCTCAGGCCATTGTAAAAATTAATTTGTGCCACACTCTCTCACCAAAAAATTGGAACTGATCTTTGGAATCTTATATTTTTTCAGGTCTGAAGATTTGCATAGGTGAGAAACTGTCAGTAACCAGGCACCATTGATTTCATGTCCATGCTACCTTAATTTAGATATAAAAGCTCTATCAATGATATTGAACAATGTGTTACTTATAAATATAGCACCCATATTATCTATGTAATATATATATATTGTTGTAATGGAATATTCCACACTCTCTCTCACCCATGTAGTCTGACTATATATATAATGAGCACAACATTATACTGGGCTGGCTTCGAGGATTAGTAGTGTGCCTCACTATTCCTTGTCTGTCTTATTGTATCTCTCTGTAATAAAACCCTCTATCTTAAATCTACGAATATGTTGACTGGTCGTTCCAGTCGACTATAACCTTATTTAATTGTATCTCTTTTAAGGACACAACACACATATATATATATATATACATATACATATATATATATATACATAGAATTACAGTGTGTAAGGAAATAACCTTCTCGTGTTTCATCATAAGGATCTTCAGGGTTAATTCCACTGAATTAATCAAGATATTGATTAATTTCAATTAATTACGGAAGTCAATATTTCAATTATTAGGATTAACTCAATATTTTTTTACCGGTTAGTCATTCCCTTTATTATATATATATATATATATATATATATATATATATATATATATATAGTATTACAGTGTGTAAGGAAATAACCTTTTCAAGTTTCATCATAAGGATCTTCTAGGTTAATTCCACTGAATTAATCAAGATATTGATTAATTTCAATTACGGAAGTCAATATTGCAATTATTAGGATTAACTCAATATTTTTTTACCGGCAAGTCATTCCCTTTATTATATATATATATATATATATATATATATATATATATACTCAGTAAGCATTACTGTTTGTGTGCAGTCTATGCATCAGAGACTGCCATTCAAAAATTGGCCTGTCAGCCACTTGCACCTATGCAGATAATAAAAAGAAAAAATTGGGACACTACGCCATCGTTTTTAGCAGTTGGAAAAATGTCAGTACATATACCCTGATATAAATAAAAAACTATAAGACACTTGCCTTGTCAGTTTCGTGTAATAAGCTATCATCTAGCTGGCACCAAACAGGAATTATTTGATGTTTTTATATGGGAGAAGAGTGAGGGGAAAAAATATCCTTTTTTATTCTTAAATATTTAATCATGTACCAAGTGGCCTTCCATATCTACATGTTGACATCACCTGTATGTTTACTTAGTTATTCTCGATCTGTGTGTGTAGCTATCATCAATTCCTCCCCAAGCACAATTAACATCTCTTACTATTTTTGTGAAATATATATGGAGGTGCGTGGTGTAATGGTTACCGTTGTAGGGCATAGACTTCCAATTTCAAATCCTGTACAAGGCTGTTTGTGTTTCATATAGAGCTGATACCCTTGGGAAAGGTATGCATCCAACTATTGTCCTCCAGCTTTGAATAAATAGAAGAGCGAGTGGGCTATTTAATTATATTTGGTATGGCAACCGGTCTTGGAGAAGAAAAACTCGGAATTCTAATTAAAGAAAAAAAATTAACCTTGTGGAGGGGTTGGTAAATATATGAGGTAGATTAAAAAATTATCTGCTCTCTTGTTTTATGGAAGCTGAGATCATTTTGGATGATTCGATAGGCAGAACCATGACTAATCTGCAGAGAACATGCAACCTCATCATTGAGGACTCGTTAGTTTACAATTATGATCTCGAGCTTGTGGTAAAGGTTGATGGGCATTTTTGTGTATCACACTTGTTCAGCCCCTTTTAACTCTTAATATCCTGTTGAGAATTTTCTAAGTCCAGATAAGGATTCTATAAGGATTTATCAATAAATGGCTAAAAATGCCCTTTTCATTTAAAGTTACCTGAGTTATTTTCCTTAAATCAAAGAGTTCTAAATATGTTTAATATTACATTTAAACAAAGGCTATCGTTGGATTAGGAAAACAAATGTGACTTCCACCCTGGTGGATTGAGGCGGTATAGGATGTTAAGAGTTAAATTTCTCTATCTACTCTTACACACTTCTGCACTGTAGTGCACTGACCCCATATTGTGCTAATAGCCTCTGATTAACTCCAACCCTGACACACCTTCTGACCAGAGAAATTGGGTCATTTCCTTGATGCATACTGCTTGTGGAGTAGCCATGTTTACACTGTAAAGACAGCAAGCAAAATGGTGCAATCAGGCTCAAACTTTGACCATGTAACCTCAACAGTGCCAACTACAAACATGCATTTGAAGAATGCAGTGTGACAATAATAAAGATAGGTATTTGCCTCTCATCCCACTTATGAGGGTGTGACACAAGGACATTTTTATGTGGGCCCACCCACAAGCCGAAGCTGATGGGTGGTAGGCACAAAAATTGTGTTGAATCCATCGGCATTCCCCCTCAAGGGAGGCGCCTCAGGCACTGGGCAATTAACCCAGCCCTGCCCCTTTAAAATGTGACAATAATAAAGATATGTTATGGTGAAAGTGCGGGTAATTTTTTACTCTTCCTTGTATATATATATACACTCACACAAAACTTCTGTATATGTTTGCTTGTTTGTCTATGTTTTACATAACATTATGTCACCAAACAACTGCTTCTTCCTGCCTCAGACATGTTTCTGAGTAGTCTGCTATATAACTTAACAAAGGTAATAGGTTTTCCTAATTTGAATATTTTGTCTTAAAAATTGTCTATTAAGAAAAACGAACAAGACAAAAAACAACAGATTATTGGAAAAAATAAAATTGAAGATGAATAACTTTTTTATTATTCTCTTTAATAAATATTTTGCTGATGGTTTTTCTCAGTTGCAACAGTGTTATCCTCAACTGTGACCCTCACATGAATTTGTAATGTTATCCTAATTGTCATCAAAGAAAATCCTTGCATTCCTAAGCGCATAACCTGCTCCATAAATGTTGTATTACATTAATTTGGCACTGCTCTGGTGAATACCATTTTAATTTGAATCATGACTGTTGCAATGTATTTTTATAATAAATTGTCCAATGCATTTTTATAGTAAAATCATTTCCGATGCATTTTCATAGTAAAAACATTGCCCAATACATTTTCATAGTAAAAACATTGCCCAATACATTTTTATAATAAATCATTGCCCAATACATTTTCATAGTAAAAACATTGCCCAATTTTTATAATAAAATCATTGCCCAATACATTTTTATAGTAAAATCATTGCCCAATACATTTTTATAATAAAATCATTGCCCAATACATTTTTTATAGTAAAATCATTGCCCAATACATTTTATAATAAAATCATTGCCCAATACATTTTTATAGTAAAATCATTGCCCAATACATTTTTATAATAAAATCATTGCCCAATACATTTTTATAATAAAATCCTTGTTCAATGCATTTTTATAGTAAAATCATTTCCAATGCATTTTTTATAGTAACATGATTGTCCAATACAATTTTATAGTAAAATCATTGTCAAATACATTTTTATTGTAAAATCATTTCCAATGCATTTTTATAGTAAAATCATTGTTAAATAACATAGACTTTAGATATAATATTCAAATGCCTAACTCTCAAGAAGATCTTCTATGGACAAGGATTGGAATTTTAAAAATATATCTAACAATTAGAATTCAAAACATTCTCATAACTGTTGTATTACATCAATTTTGCATCTCATTGGTCAGCACCATGTTAATTTGAATCATGATTGTTGCAAGTTGTCAACTAACACTTTAATAGCCAATGTCAACTTTATCTAAATTGTACAAAAAAACAAATATATGAAGAGACAGTTTACACAATGAATGGCTTCAGACAATGTAAATCAATTTGGTTTAACTCTTTCATGGGCGGATAATTTTGTAAATCTTTGTAAAGTGCACAAATTATTTTCAGAAAATTTGCAGAATAGAGGACATGTTCAAACAAATAAATTAATCCTATATATATGGATATGAATCCGACAATATATAGAAATAGGAAAAACAAATTGTTCCAAAAATGATGAATTTATTATATTCATATCAACATTTAAATGTTTCGGTTTATATAAAACCTTCTTCAGGACAATATGATAAAAAGAAGAGAAAAAATTTTTTGTTGTTCCAAAAGTCATCAATGTTTTTGAATGACTTGAGTTGGAAATTTTCTACATATTTTAGAAGGTTTTATATAAATGGAAACATTTAAATGTTGACATAAATAAATAAATTCATCTTTTTTAGAACAATTTGTTTTTCCTATATATATATATATATATATATATATATATATAATATATATATATATATATATATATTTATATATATATACCAGTCATCTTTATATATATATATAAAACATGATAATTTTATCAGCAAATGTCTGTATTATATGATGTATATATTGATGTGTTTATTTCAATGTGGAGGTGCATGGCATAATAGTTAGTCGTAACAATGGATTCATCGACCTGATTTCAAACCATGCATGAGGCTGTTTGCATTTCCCCTAGCGCTAATACCCTTGGGAAAGGTATCTATCCAACTCTTCTCCCTCTAGCTATGAGTAAATGATAGCGCAGACTGGGCTCTTCAACCTTGGTTAGGCAACCAGTCTTTGAGAAGGAAAACTCTGAACTCAAACTTGTTAAACTCCACTTAACAAATTGACCTTGTGTCATATACTGCTTACGCAGAGAAATTGGTAAATATACATACATATATATATATATATATATATATTATATGACATAATGACATGCAAATCACAGAAATTCAGCAACAATTCTGGAATAATACAGCCTCCTAGAGATGTTTCTATAAATTAACATTTAATTGGTCAATGAGAAGCCAATAGAAAAATGCCTGACATTGAGCAATCACTAAAAAAATGTTGATCTGCCTGTGTACTGTTGGCAACAAAAATGTCACTCTGCTTGCAAAAGGGTTAAATCTTATGAAAAAAAAAAGTACCATTCTTTAAAATGACTGGAGGCACAACCAAAAGCACCAAAACCCACCCTTTTATTTTTAAAAGATTCCTACATTCATTAAATCCAAGAATGTGTTTTTTTGTTTTTTTTAAATTGAAATAGATCACTAAGTAGGCCTGGGTCTATTCTAGTAGTGACCACCTCAAGCAGAGATTTTAAGAGGATTGAATTCAGAGTTTTCCTTCTCCTAGACTGGT
>CM042148.1:57187296-57352296 GCA_023376005.1 Doryteuthis pealeii | reverse complement strand
ATATATATATATATATATATATATATATATATATTTAATATTTAAGATATCACTGGTGCATTTGTGAGTTGTTTACATTTTGTGTTTGGTGACTCCCTGTATATTAATGTAATATAAACTTTATATACACAGATGTGATATAAATTTGCATGTTTTACAACATAAAATTTGACACAAATAAATAAATGTTATTGTTTTATCATCAATTTTGTGAGGAGACCCTGAAACAAAAAGGTGAATGAGTGCACTTATATATATTCACTTGTTCTCTCTCTGTCTCTCTGTCTCTCTCTCTCCAACAATCTCTTTAATTTCACTGTTTCTTTCTCTCTTTCTATCCCCTCTCTCTCTCTCTCTCTCTCTCTCTCTCTCTCTCTCTCTCTCTCTCTCTCTCTCTCTCTCTCTCACCCAGAAGAGTCACACAGAGTCACATCGTCTAAGAACTTTTATCTTATCGACACCTCTTCTCTCTCTGTCTGTTTGTCACTTTCTTTCTCTCTACCCCTACCAAGTGTGTTTACATCAGCTTGTATCATTTGCCATCACACAGCAGGGAAGAGGGTCTATGTCTTTCATGGAGACCTTGCTTGGGTGCCTGTATTGTTATAGGTGCATCATTATATATACATATGATTAATTATAAATATTAAATTTATTACATCAATAAAAAAAGACAAATTAAAATATATCACCATTATTGCCTCACAGCTTCTTTGGAGAGGGTGGCGTGAGTGTGTTGTGTTGGGGGGTCCCCTATTTCCTCTCTCACTTTAATCGTCCACTTTGCCAGACATGAATTATTATAACATCCATAATTCCAGCTGTAAATATATATACAACAATAACAACAACAACAACAGTCCTATATAGCCGGTCACCGAAAATCCAGCTTCAAGTCCGCAGATCTACAAGTAAGTAGTAACTGCTTCGCCACTTGAACAAGTAGTAATAATAGTCGTCGCACTGGTGGTTGATAATTCACTAAATTCTATTACTACTACTACTTACTAAGTACTAAGCCTGATGATGTTGGGGGGGGGGGTCGAGAGGTCACACAGGTGGAGAAGTCAGGTGTGAGGTAAGAGTTTGTCAAAGTGGGGAGAGGCTCAACACGACTGGATTACGAAAAAACAAAAAAAAAAACAACACACTTCAATATGGCTTTGTGTTGTCAATGGCAACAGAACAGCCTTCAGCGATGCTTAATCAGTAAGACCACTACCACTACTACTAACCACCACCACTGATAATACAACTGACACCACTACCACCACTAGCAACAACAACAACAACAATAACAACAACAATAATAATAATAATAATGTGAGAAAAACTCACAAGGAGTTATATAATATTCACAACAACAACAACAATTTGAGAAGACTTGTTGTCACTTTATAAACAAGTCTGACCAGCAGATAGTCTTGGTGTGAGGGAAAAAAAATTGTTTACCCAACCTGTTCACTTCAGATAGAATTTGACACAAGGTCACAAGTATGAGACCTCCAGTGAGAATTGAACTTACTTTTAAGTAGTAATGGATCTACCAGACTAGCTTACTAACCATTACATCATGATGGGACGCCTTAGTCTTGGTGTAAGAATAATGGAATATAGAGGAGCTTTGCTGCCACTTGATCTGTAGTAAATGAAAGCTTCTAGTTACCACTATTGGGAAAATTCATTTATTAATGATAATGATACTGAGGAGAGTGTTGGTAATTCGAAGGAACTTACTGTCACTTAATACCCCAACGTGAGGATGTAACAACAACACTAATGAATAGAGTATTAGTGTTTTGAATAGACTTGCTTTCACTGAATACTTCTGATGTGAAAATATAATAATAATAATAATAATAATAATAATAATAATAATGGTCCCAGAGACATCATTGTTGAGATCAGCTAAAATACTCAGAAGAGTCCAGGAGACCTGAGGAGACTTGTTGTCACTCAGACTCCAGTGAAAGACCATCAGCTAATGCTGGTGTGAAAAACTCACAAGGAGTGAATTAATAATAATAATAATAATAATAATAATAATAATAATAATAATAATAATAACAACAACAACAACATTTCCAGAGACAGTATTGTTAAGATCAGTTAGAATACTCAGAAGAATCCTGGTGACCTGAGGAAATTAGCTGTCACTCAGCCTCCAGTGAACCACCAGCTAAGGTGGGTGGGAAAACTTTATTGGAGCGAAATAATAATAATAATGATAATAATGATAATAATAATAATGAGGTTTTGTATTATTTAAATTTGTCGGACTGTTGTCCTCATCTTTATTGTTATACACAAAACATTTTTCGGATGATATGCACTCCGGCCTTCTTCAGGCGTTTTGTAACAAACTCAGGGGCCTTCATGTAAGAATTGGGAGCCTTCATGGAACTTTGATCTAAATCCTTTATTTAATCCATTGGGTTAGATTGTTCTTATTCTGTTAATCATGACTGGGTGCAAGTGTTAAGCTATGTTAAGTATTCTACGTTACTTTCGCCTATAGTCAGGATTGAACATGTAACTTCTAGATGATTATCATATAACAATAAAGATGAGCACAATAGTCTGAAAAATCTAAATAATACAAGTTATCAAGCCTCATTTCAAAATTCAGACAAATAATGATGAGATCTTGGTGATTTGAGAGACTGTCATTTAATATCACTGATATGGTGTCGAAATAATAATAATAATAATAATAATAATAATAATAATAATAATGCAGTGCCAGCAGATCACAGGGTGAAGCTAAAGGAAAATGAAAAAATGGACAAATATCTGGACCTTGCCAGAGAACTGAAAAAGTTATGGTATATGAAAGTGAAAATGATTCCAATTGTAGTTGGTGCACTTGGAACAGTCCCAAAAGGATTAGAAAAGGGTTTGGAAAGTTTGGAAATCAGAGGAAGGATTGAAACCATTCAGAACACTGCACTGCTGCAATCTGCCAGAATACACAGAAGAGTCCTGGAGACCTGAGGAGACTTGCTGTCACTCAGACTCCAGTGAAAGACCATCAGCTAATGCTGATGTGAAAACTCAAAAGGAGCAAATAATAATAATAATAAATTAGACCTTGCCAGAGAACTGGGTAAACTTTGGAACATGAAGGTGAAGGTCATACCAATTGTAATTGGTGCCCTTGGAAAGGTCCCCAAAGCTCTGGAAAAGAATTTTGGTGAATTGGAAATCAGAAGAATTGAGACCATCCAAACTACAGCACTCTTGGGATCAGCTAGAATACTCAAAAGAGTCCTGGAGACCTGAGGTGACTTGCTGTCACTCAGCCTCCAGTGAACCACCAGCTACGGCAGGTGTGAAAAACTTATAATAATGATAATGATAATAATAAGCAAAGCAAAAGTTGATAATACACAAGAGAATAGCAACTCTAGGCTATATGGTGATAATTATATAACAATTAATCACATGATAAGTGAATGCAACAAAATAGCACAAAAGAATACAAGGAGTGGCATTATTGGGTGGGAAAGGTGATCCACTGGAAATTGTGCAAGAAAAAAGTTCACTATACAAACAAATGGGAGGTACATAAATCAGAAGCTGTCCTTGAAAATGGAATGCATAAAATTCACTGGTGCTTTGATGGACAAATGGATCACCCAATCCAGGCTTTTAATTTTGATTAACAAGAAGAAAAGATGAGGCTTGATAATTAGTATTATTTGGATTATTTGGACTGTTGTCCTCATCTTCATTGTTATCTGTACAATTGGACACATAGCCTAGTGGATAGAAGGAGTTATGTTAAGACAGTTCTAAGTGACAGTTATCTCTAGACTGCAGGTTCAATCCTGGTCAGGGGTAGCAGTAACATAGAATAGTAATTAACACAGCTTAACACCTGTACCCCAACTAGGGTTAGCGGAATGAGAACAGGATACTCCCGTGGACTGAATAAAGGGTTAGGTTCAAAGTTCCGTGATGGCTTCCGATTATAACAAGAAAGTTCCCGAGTTCGAGAAAGTTCCTGAGTCCGACAAAAAATACCTGAGGGCACAGTGGCTGAAATGTTGTACAGATAACAATGAAGATGAGGATAATAGTCTGAATAATCCAAATAATACTAAGAAGAAAAGAATTTGTCATCTTGTGTATTTTGCTGTGTAAAGTGAAAGTGAAAGTGAATGGTTTATGTACAGAATCTGTTCGAGAAAAGGACACATAAAAGAATCACTTAGACAAAGCAAAAAAAAAAAAAACTACAACAAAAACAACAAAGAACAAAAAACAAAACAAAAACAAACAGACCTAGCTTTATTTATAACAGCTGTCTTATTATCACTACCAAAAACATGCTCCCTCTAGGTGCAAGTATTTAAGATTTAATGCAATAAGATATCAGATCAGATTAAATAGACTAACAAAACTAAATATGAATGCATATAAAAAGATTGCACATATTCTTGTTTTATTTTAATTGATTTCTATATAAAATTATGTAGGAGAGCTTTTAATACATTTAAGAAAACACTAATATTAGAAATCAATTTGTTGACACCTTTCCGTCCACTAAGGACAATGACGTAATGTCCAATAAATAAATAAATAAATTAATTAATTAAAAAAATAACAAGAAGAAAATAACTTGTTATCTAGAGGATTCGGCAATTCCAGCAGGCCACTGAGTGAAATAAAAGAAAGCGAAAAACTGGACAAATACCTGGACCTTGCCAGAGGGCTGAAAACAGACGAAGAACATGAAAGTGACAGTGATACAAATCATAGTTGCGGTTCCTGAACAATTCCCAAGGACCTGGAAAAGAGTTTGGTTTGGTTTGGTTTGTTTTATGGCATATCAACCTCAGTGGGTCATTTAATGCTGATAAAATTTTGAAATAAATTTATTCTTAATGGATAATCAATTTTGTTTATAAACTCTTTTTTTCTATTTAACCCATAGATGGGATCCTAACAGGTACTACCACTCCAGGTCAGAATGGGCCTGGGAGCAATGGTGATGAAGGAGTGCTCCACATCAGATAGAGTTTAACGTCATTCCCAGGATACGAAAACCCTCAGCCACCACCTTCTAGCACCCATACGATAAAAAGGGTTGGGGCTTGCCATAAGAGCAATAGGGTTGGGGCAATCATATAGGTTCTAGGACTTGACATGACCAGCCGATTTATCAGAGGGGGTCTCTCCGACCGCCTATCTAGTCCAAGTAAGGACCAAAGTGGAATATTGCATGTCATGGACTGCTCAACCACCTGGGTTCTATCCATAAGTATCACGGGTTGCCACCCACAGCCAACAAGTAGCCCCATTGGAGGAGTCTTACCCCGTCTGCAGAGGTGCAGTCCGTGTATTCTAATGCCCCAGCCGACACCTGGAAAATAGACTCAATTAACTGGAGATCAGAGGAAGAATTGAAACCATCCAGACCACAGCACTACTAAAATTGGCTAGAATACTTAGAGAGTCCTGGAAACTTGAGGAGACTTGTTGTCACTTAGACTCCAGTGAAAAACCATCAGTTACAGAAGTAAAATCATCATCATCATCATCATCATCATCATCATCATCACACTCACATCACAGATTTCCATGACTCACACTCACCACCTGTTGGTCATTGCCCCTGGCAGTTCTTCCGCATGGCATTCAAAATCTCCACTGAGCTGATTGATGTAGATTTTTGCAGGTCGTCCTACACTGGTGTGTCCTTGCATCTCCAGCCGTGTCTAACATGTCTTGTTCGTTTTACATGGATGGGTTGTGTAATTGGATGCAAGTGACTATACAGCTGCACTTTTGTTGGGTGCTGCTTCGAGGAATTGTTCGATGCGACACGCATCATCCTTGAGTAATTCCCATAGCTTTTTCTCTAAGTGCTTCGTTAGTGTCCAAGTGGTGCAGCTATACAGTAGCACTGACACAGCTACAGCTTGGAAGAATTCTTGCTTTATCTTATCAGAGTGATCAGATTTCTTTATGATTGATGATCTGCCTATAGCAGTCCATGCCTTCCCTAATCCTATATTGACATTGCTTTCTGTAGATGAGATATTACTACCTAGGTATGCATGTTCCTCTAGATTCTTTTCCAGATTTAAAAATGATCATGAAAACCTGGAAAAGAGACTGGGGATCATAGGAAAAATAGAGACCACACATATCACTTTTAAGGTCAGCTAGAATACTTGGATGAGTCCTGGAGATCTAAGGAGACTTGCTGTCACCCAGTCTTCACTGAAAAGCCACCAATTAAAACTGGTATGAAGAAATCTTGATTAAAATAATAATAATAATAATAATAATAATAATAATAATAACAGAATCATTAATAATTGCTGCACAAAATAATGCCATAAGGACAAACTATATACAAGCGAAAATTGATAAGACCCAACAAAATAGTAAATGTAGACTTTGTGGTAATAGAGATGAGACTGTAAACCATATACTCTGCGAATGTAGCAAACTAGCACAACGAGAATACAAAACTAGACACGACTGGGTTGGGAAGGTGATCCACTGGGAATTATGCAAAAAATTAAATTTTGACCACACAACAAAATGGTATATGCATAAATCTAGAATCTGTTCTTGAGAAAGAAACGCATAAAATTCTCTGGGACTTTGAAATAAAAACGGATCACCTTATCCCAGCAAGAAGACCAGACCTAGTGTTGATAAACAAAAAAGAAAGAACTTGTCAACTGGTGGATTTTGCAGTGCCAGCAGATCACAGGGCGAAGCTAAAGGAAAATGAAAAAATGTACAAATATCTGGACCTTGCCAGAGAACTGAAAAAGTTATGGAACATGAAAGTGAAAGTGATACCAATTGTGGTTGGTGCACTTGGAACAGTCCCAAAAGGATTAGAAAAGGGTTTGGAAAGTTTGGATATCAAAGGAAGGATTGAAACCATTCAGAACACTGCACTGCTGCAATCTGCCAGAATACTCAGAAGAGTCCTGGAGACCTGAGGAGACTTGCTGTCACTCAGACACCAGTGAAATACCATCAGCTAACACTGATGTGAAAACTCAAAAGGAGTGAATAATAATAATATGTAGGCTGTGTGGTGACAAAGATGAGACCATAAACCATGTATTAAGTGAATGTAACAAACTAGTACAACAGGAATACAGCACTAGGCATGATTGGGTTGGAAAGGTGATCCTGGGAATTATGCGAAAAACTAAATTTAGACCATGCAACAAAGTAGTATATGCATAAACCAGAATCTGTTCTTGAGAATGAAATACATAAAATTCTCTGGGACTTTGAGATAAAGACGGATCACCTTATCCCAGCCAGGAGACCAGACCTAGTATTGATTAACAAAAAAAAAAGGGAACTTGTCAACTAATAAACTTTGCAGTTCCAGCAGATTACAGGGTGAATTTAAAGGACAACGAAAAGATAGACAAATACCTTGCCAGAGAATTGAAAAAGTGTTACGTAGCGGCGGCGTCACGGTACCAAATAGATATATGTTGCGTAGTGCCTTTTCTTTGACGGTACCAAATAGATATATATGTTGCATAGTGCCTTTTCCTTGACGGCACTAAATAGGTATATGTTGCATACCTCTTTACTGGCACTATATATCTATATATTATATACTCTCTTACTGCTTACTCTGGTTGTCTATTCTTCTGGCCGGATCTGGTATATCTTATATGGGGATTCCGTGTCTGGTTTCTGTTGGGGATCGTTCCTTATCAGAAGCCTTGTGTCATTGATAGCTTTTAGTAATAACAACAAGACTTCGATTTACTTTTGATGTTACTTTATTCGTAGAACCCCAGACCAGACAATCACGCAGTGAGTCTCACATCTTGCTAGCTTCGCTTCTAAGTTCTAACTCTCCAACTGAGTTGCTTACACCTTAAACCGGAAGGGGGCTTTTCTATTGCCTTCCGATTCTCACGGTCTATCCCGCAAGGCAAGGTCAGAGTGAGGTCAAGCATTGTCACTCACTCTCAAGGCCATCAGCTGTACTGATCACCATAAGGATTTCTATACTACCTTAAAAAGATATTAGGGATCCATAATTATGTAACAAAAGCTGTGGAATATGAGGGTCAAAGTGATACCAGTTGTAGTTGGTGCACTTGAACGGTCCCAAAAAGCTTGGAAAGAAAGACTGGAGGAACTGGGAAGTAGAGGAAGAATTGTGACCATCCAGACTACTGCACTGCTGCAATCGGCTAGAATACTCAAAAGAGTTCTTGAGACCTGAGGAAACTTGTTGTCATTCAGACTCCTGTGAAAGACCATCAGCTGACGTTGGTGTGAAATAATAGTAATAATAATAATAATAATAATGCTGTCACTTAATTTCCAATGAAAACAACTAGGTTCAACTATGAGGGTGATCCTAAGTGTGTCTCCCTCATTTGGTTCTATACAAAAATATCAATCCTGAAATTTTGATACAGTGGTACCTTGACTTACAACTGCCCCAACTTGTGTGTTTCTTGAATTACGAGTTGTTACTTGGTTGACTTTTTGCTTTGTGTTGAGATCTAAAACTTGAGGTATGACTATGAGTGAGCTTCAGATATGTTTATGTAAATAAGTTCACTAAAAACAGTTAACATGGGTTGAGCTGATGTTTGTGTCTTTAGTCCTCTTTCAGTTAATCCAGTTCAGTAAAGAATTGGCTCTAGAAAGTTTTGTAGGCAAAGTTTATGATTGGTTTAAAAATGCGCTTCTTTTTTTAAAAATTGTGTATTAATTTGACATCTCAATCTGATGTATGTTAAATTTTTTAAATAAAAAAAAAAAATTGAGATAGATCACTAAATAGGCCTAAGTCTATTCTAGTAGTGACAAGGTTTGAATTCAGAATTTTACTTCTCCTAGACTGGTTGTCTAACCAAGGTTAAAGAGCCCAGTCTGCCCTACTATTTATCGATAGCTGGAGGGAGAATAGTTGGATTCATACCTTTTCCAAGGGTATTAGTGCTATGTGAACTGTGGCTTCGTTCAGGAATTGAACTCGAGTTGACGAGTCCATTTTCTGTGACTCTAACCAGTACACCACTGCACTTCCCTAACACCACTGCACTTCCACATCCTGCGTACCTGATGCACAAAAATCTAAAGGGACGCAGTAAAATCATATCCATGCATCCCAGTGTTTTTCTTTTTTCTTCCCTCACCATTTCAAGCTAACTTTAAATATATTTCAATAGTTTCTTAGAAATGAATTACGCAGGATAGGTTACAAGGTAGGAGTTAGATGGATTTACTTGTTTCCTCAGATCATATAAATAAACCCTCTAGGACATTTTCAGCAATAATATCTCTGTATATAAAGCTGTATGCCTATCCATACTCTTATATGGAAGTGAGTCATGGGTGTTATATCGCAGACACCTGAAAAAACTGAAGGCATTCCACATTAACTACCTCCAACGTATACTGGGCGTAAAGTGATGGCACAAAATCCGCCACTTAGAAATTCGAAGCAGAGCATGCATTGACCCAATTGAGACCATCCTATCGCAACGCCAACTGCGATGGTTAGGTCACACCATCCGCATGCCTGCAGACAGACTCCCTCGTAAAATACTTTACAGTGAACTCATAGATGGCCCACAGAGGACAGGAGGCCCCCAAAAACGGTACAAAGACCATATTAAGATAATACTGAAGAAATGTATCATCACACCTTCAAGCATGGAAGATCTGGCCTCCAACAGACAGGGTAATTAACACCTGCACACCAGTGATGGTTAGCAGAATTAGAACAGGATACCTCTGTGGATTGAATAAAGGGTTTGGCTCCCAATTATGACAAGAAGGTTCCCGAGTTTGATAAGGCTCCTGAGTCTGACAAGAAATACCTAAAGAAGGCCAGAGAGCACATCAGCCGAAACATTGTACAGATAACAATTAAGATGAGGACAATTGTCCGGATAATCCAAATAATACTAATTATCAAGCCTTATCTAAAAAATTCAGAGAAATAGTACAATTGAAAACTTTTGGTAAAAAGTTTTATGCACTTCTGATAATTCTATTAATAATCTTTGACAGAAATGGTCACTATGGCACTGGTCACTATTGACACTTCAAGCTTTATTGGTTTACACATCACTCTACTTTATTGCCCTTATAGAAAAACCCCAACCCTTTTTGTCATATATGTGCTAGAGCAGTGCTTGTCATAGCCAGTCACTGGACCGGTGTCAGTCCATGGAGTACTACCTGCTGGTCTGCAGATGTCACACATGATTTTTTAAAATTTGTATAGATTTGAAGTATGACAACCATACATATAAGCTAAAATGGGAAATATATTTCTAAAGAATTTTTTATAGTTTGGAAGTATGGCAACCATACATATAAACTAAAATGGGAAATATATTTCTAAAAAAATTTTTTTAGTTTGGAAGTATGGCAACCATACATATAAACTAAGATTGGAAATATATTTCTAAAAATTTTTAATGGTTTGGAAGTATGGCAAGCATACGTATAAACTAAAATGGGAAATATATTTCTAAAAAAATTTTTTTAGTTTGGAAATATGGCAACCATACATATAAACTAAAATGGGAAATATATTTCTAAAAAAATTTTTTTAGTTTAGAAGTATGGCAACCATATATATAAACTAAAATTGGAAATATATTCCTAAAGAAATTTGTATAGTTTGGAAGTATGGCAGCCATACATATGAACTAAAATTAGAAATATATTTCTAAAAAAATTTTTATAGTTTGGAAGTATGACAACCATACATATAAACTAAAATTGGAAATATATTCCTAAAGAAATTTGTATAGTTTTGAAGTATGGCAACCATACATATGAACTAAAATTAGAAATATATTTCTAAAAATATTTTTATAGTTTGGAAGTATGGCAACCATACATATAAACTAAAATTGGAAAAATATTTCTAAAAAAATTCTTATAGTTTGGAAGTATGACAACCATACATATAAACTAAAATTGGAAATATATTTCTAAAAAAATTTTATAGTTAGGAAGTATGACAACCATACATATAAACTAAAATTGGAATATATTTCTAAAAAAAATCTTATAGTTTGGAAGTATGGCAACCATACATATAACTAAAATTGGAAATATATTTCTAAAAATTTTTTTATAGTTTGGAAGTATGACAACCATACATATAAACTAAAATTGGAAATATATTTCTAAAAAAATTCTTATAGTTTGGAAGTATGGCAACCATACATATAAACTAAAATTGGAAATATATTTCTAAAAAATTCTTATAGTTTGGAAGTATGGCAACCATACATATAAACTAAAATTGGAAATATATTTCTAAAAAAATTCTTATAGTTTGGAAGTATGGCAACCATACATATAAACTAAAATTGGAAATATATTTCTAAAAAAATTCTTATAGTTTGGAAGTATGACAACCATACATATAAACTAAAATTGGAAATATATTTCTAAAAAAATTTTTTTAGTTTGGAAGTATGACAACCATACATATAAACTAAAATGGGAAATATATTTCTAAAAAAATTTTTATAGTTTGGAAGTATGACAACCATACATATAAACTAAAATGGGAAATATATTTCTAAAAAAATTTTTATAGTTTGGAAGTATGACAACCATACATATAAACTAAAATGGGAAGTATATTTCTAAAAAAATTTTTATAATTTGGAAGTATGACAACCATACATATAAACTAAAATTGGAAATATATTTCTAAAAGAATTCTTATAGTTTGGAAGTATGGCAACCATACATATAAACTAAAATTGGAAATATGTTTCTAAAAATTCTTATAGTTTGGAAGTATGGCAACCATACATATAAACTAAAATTGGAAATATATTTCTAAAAAATTTTTTATAGTTTGGAAGTATGGCAACCATACATATAAACTAAAATTGGAAATATATTTCTAAAAAATTTTTATAGTTTGGAAGTATGGCAACCATACATATAAACTAAAATTGGAAATATATTTCTAAAAAAATTTTTATAGTTTGGAAGTATGGCAACCATACATATAAACTAAAATTGGAAATATATTTCTAAAAAAAATTTTATAGTTTGGAAGTATGGCAACCATATATAAACTAAAATTGGAAATATATTTCTAAAAAATTTTATAGTTTGGAAGTATGGCAACCATACATATAAACTAAAATTGGAAAATATTTCTAAAAAAAATTTATAGTTTGGAAGTATGGCAACCATACATATAAACTAAATTTTTATAGTTTGGAAGTATGGCAACCATACATATATACTAAAATTGGAAATAAATATCAACCTTTCTGCTCTTTACCACAATGACTACTTTCCCATCTTTTTGCCTATGTTGTTTTATAGAAACTTAATTTTCTTTTTGTAAATTTCAGCACTGCCACATTGGTCTCCAAAGAGAAGGGCAGCTATTGAGTGCAAGTTCACACCACTTACTGAAACAAACCTAACATATGTGGCATTCTCTTCTATCAAACCAAGACTTGACAAATTAACAAATAAAAAGCAATCTCACTATTCCCATTGACTGTATATTGATGATAGATTTTTGTTTTAAATAAAGCTAATTTTAATATGCTTATATAAATACGTTTTATTCGAAGATTTACTAATTCTTTACTTTTATACACTGGTCTGTGCATCGATTTACAAAAATGTCAACCAGCATGCAATTTCCAAAAGATTGAGAAGCACTGTGTTAGAGGGTGGTGGCTGAGAGTCTTAGTGTCCTAGGTATAACATTAAACTGCATCTATTGGTAAAGTTCTGATATATCCGGGTTAAGGGATATATTATGAAGTTGGTAGTAAGGTATATTATCGCAGTAGTAGCTGGTGTGTCGAGTAGCAGTATGTCTTCCGAGCAGTCGTGGTGGTAGTCTGACTAGTAAGCTAGTAGGCTTAGGCGAGTAAGCTTAGGCGCTTGTACCATAGAGTGACGAATATTTATAGAGGACACTGTCCAATCAGATTATAGTGAGGGGGTACATATTCATTACATCAAGTACCAATTCTGGAGCTTCATTACTCCCAGGTCTACTCTTACCTGGAGTGGAAGTACCTGTTAGAGTCCCAATCTATGGGTTAAATATATCAAAAAATGTGTTTAAAAAGGAATGAATTTTTATTTTATTTGAATACCCAACAAAAATGAATAAAACAAAAATGTCTCCCTGCTGTGCTTCCCTGAGATCCCAGGTGTCCTGGGTATGATGTTAAAGTGTCTCTGATGTTGAAGTTCCAATTCTGAAGATCTGGGAAGTGTGGAGTACCCCTTCATTGCCATTAATTACAGGTCCATTCTGACCCAGAGTGGTAGTAACTGTTAGGGTCCCAATCTATGGGTTAAATAGATCAAAGGCGCATGGTGTAATGGTTAGAGTAATAGGAAATGGACTCTTCAACCTGAGTTCAATTCTTGGACAAAGCTGTTTGCATTTTATATTACACTAATACCCTTGGGAAAGGTATGAATCCAATTCTCACTCCAGCTATGGGTAAATAGCAGGGCAGACTGAGCGCTTTATCCATGGCTAGGTAACCAGTCTAGGAGAAGGAAAACTCTGAAAGCTTCGCATCTGAGAAATTTCAAGTTTAAATAGGCTTAAGATATTTTAACAGATATAAGTATTTCTTTAAAGAAGAACAAAGGTTATTAATTCTAAATATACAGTAGAAACTGGGTCTCATTTTTGTTGGTATTTAAAAAAAAATTTTTTGAGTTGAAGAAACTTAAGAAAGGAGAGAAGCTTAAATATTTTAATACACACAAAAAAAGAAGAATTTTTAAATGGTCATTTAAAGAAACTTTTTATTATTTGTAATATTGTCATCTCTATAATGTTTTGGCCGATGTAACCCCACCCACACCCAGCCTTCTTCAGGTATTTCTTGTTGAACTCGGGAACCTTCTCTTTGGACTCAGGAACCGACAAGAAATCCCTGAAGAAATACCTTGTGAAATGCATTGGCTATTGCAATACATTTTACTGTCCATTGTCATCCTATCAGCAGGGAAAACACAAACGTGCACATGCAAGTTTTAGTTGCAGAAATACCTATCTTACTTGAAACTGTCATGGGGCTGATAATGGATACCAGCCCCCATGAACGTTTTGAAAGGAAGGAATTGAAATGAAACAAACTGAGCAAAAGAGGATGAACATGAAGTTTTATGACCATATATGGAATGAAAAAGGAAACCATCTGCCCTTATGGGATGAAGTTAAGATAATAGGGAAGAATATTGTAAGAGAAGATACCTCAAAGAATCAGCTCATATGATAGGCTGTAGTAATCTCTTAAGTAGCATAGAAATGAACACAATATGAGAACCTATAATTAAAAAGGCTAGATTAGAATGAAAAAACAAAAAAACAAAAACAATATGAGCCTAGGTAAAAAATCATACATAAGTGAATAGGTAGATATTCTAGCCAAACAAGATATTAGGTTTATAAGTTCCCAAAATTCACACTGGATTGTCCAATTGGACACATGGCCTAGTGGATAAAGGAGTTAGGTTAAGACAGTTCTAAGTGACAGTTATCTTTAGACTGCAGGTTCAATCCTGGTCAGGGGCAGCAGTAACATAGAATAATAATTAACACAGCTTAACGCCTCTATCCCAGCAATAGTTAGCAGAATGAGAACAGGATACCCCCCGTGGACTGAATAAAGGGTTGGGTTCAACGTTCTGTGATGGTTCCTGATTACGACAAGAAGGTTCCTGAGTTCAAAATGAAGGTACTCAAGTCCGAGAAGGTTCCCAAATCCGACAAGAATTACCTGAAGAAGGCCGGAGGGCACATTGGCCAAAATGTTGTACAGATAACAATGAAGATGAGGACAATAGTCCGAATAATACAAATAATACTAATGAAGTTTTAGGTTTATTGTTATATATGTTACGATTTTTGTTGCCATCCTTAGGTTTCAAGCAAGAGCACTGTCCAGCAGAGATCCTTTGTGTTAATCAGAGCACAATCCTTAGTGAAGAATCCTTTGGTTGTTCCTTGGTGCTCCTCAGTGTTGCAGATCCATTTGTACAAATGGACGTCTGTCAATATCAGTGATTAAATAGTTAACCAACCACGTATTCGGGCTGAGGTATAAACCATGTGACCTTGCTTAGTCTATAAATTTAAGTGGTGGATTGCAGCACGGCTTTTATATCATAAATATTTCAGCAATATACCCCTAACATGATTTGGGTATATAATAGAGGAGTTCTCATGGGTGTATAATGGAGAGAGACAGACAGAGTGATTAATTAGAGATGATAGGAGATGATAATTCTTACTTTTTACACTCCTGCTTCTAATTCTTCATCTAAGTCATCTAATTCATCGTCCGCCATTTTCTCTGCGCTGACTTCTATCTGCCGAGGGTTGATTTTCTTTCTAGTTTTCTTTGTTGTGCTGGGCTAGACATTACTTGTTTGATAATTCAATTAACATACACAACAACTTGTTTGTTTCTTAATTAAGTTTTATTTCCCCCAGCCCATTTGATTCCGCTGCAATAAGATGGACCCCGGGAGTTGACAATACGTCTACACTCCTTGAAAGCCGGGCTGCATCTGCTCTAAACTAGAAACTATTCCCACGTGTCCAATCACGCGCCTTTTAAAGGGTCAAAAGTTATTAACCACCAAGTGTCAGTAATTTTCCATAGAAACCCATAATTTTAAATTAACGGCCCTAATTGAAATATTAACTACAGGTACGTTCACAATCTATGGCTGTTCATAAATTGTAACATTATCAAGATGCCAGTTTTATTCATGTATATAACTAGGAGAACAAACCAGGAAAATGAGTCGAGTTTTCAGTGTCTTCCCGCGGCTAAGTTGTCAGCATTGTGGGCCTGGAAGGTGAAGCTGGTCGGTGTTGTTGGGCTGGTATTCAGGAAGCTGGAAATATGCTGGGCCAAACCGACAGGAAGTGGCTGGACAAGGTTGATAGTAATGTTTTGGCAGGGTAGAAAGTTTCAGGACTAAAATAAATTTGTAGTTGGTAAGGATAGACTTTGTGTTTTGTCCTGAAAAGGACAGTTTGCTAAGCTGTTGCCATAAATTTGGCACTACAACTAAAAACAGGATTCATTGCAGGCCAGATCGTGGTCAAAACACATGCAAACACAAGCACACCAATTCACCGTCTGGTGGTCTATGTTTGGTCATGTGCTACTGATGCCCAAAGAAGCACAAAAATACCTGGAATTTGCTGTAACAGGGCCAAACAACTACCGGGCACAAACTTGCTTTGTAAAATGCGGGCAGATCTCAAAAATTCAGGACAGGGAGCCCTGTTCTTCTGTTCTGTTACGGCATTCACCCTGGGTCGGTTGAACTGGTGCCAACCAATGAATTCACCTGTAGTGAATACATGTAAGGAGTAACAAGGCAATATGAAATTCACAAGCAGCATCAAATTCTGCATGCATATACCAGTCAGGAGAAGGAGATACCTTTGTTTGCTCGGTGAACTGAATATCAGGAGGAAGAATTGAGAGCACAGCACTGCTAAAATCGGCTAAGATACTTAGAAGAGTCTTGGAGATCTGAGGAGACTTGCTGTCACTTAGACTCCAGTGAAAGACCTCCAGTTAGACCAGGTAGAAAACTTGCACGGAGCAGGATAATAATAATTTATACAGGAAATCCATTTCAATCTGAAATACAAAATATTATGCTAATTAGCACTACTTACATCATCTTATCCTTGCATGAATATAATTCTTGAACTGTAACAATGTCTTCAACTTATTCAAATATATACACTCCTTTAAATAACCCCAAAAAAAGAAGTCAGGCACACAAATGGAGAGGTCATTTGAATTCTGGATTTCTTTTATTTTGCCACTAAAAATTTATTTTTGTTGAAACTATAAATCTCTCAGTTGAATAATAAAATTCTATTAATTTAATTTCTTCTTTCATATTGTAACTTGACTTTAAAACACCTCAAGGTACGCCATTATAGTTGGTTTGCTGGTGAGATTTCATTACCTGACCGCAAGCTGGTGCCTAATCAACACAAGCCAGGTCACCTAGGGGAAGGTGTATGATATTGTAAGACCTGAAACACCTAATGATCATCGGATAACATCACTTACGATGTGGTCAGGTGCACCTTTAGGGTATATTTCTTGATTGGATAAATCATAATGTTGTGTATGAATTATTAGTACTAGCAAGAATATGCACCCTCCGAGCATAAGTATTTAAGTTTTAATTAAATAAAATATATTAAACTGGAAAGACTAACAAAATTAAATAAGAATGCATATGAAAATATTTTAATTATATCTTAATTAGTTTCTTTATAAAATCATTCATAGGATTGATTTTAATACATCGGAGAATAAAACAATAATATTAGAGATCAATAACATCAAGTAATTATTTACTAAACCCAGGTTTGTTAAGACCAGTATGCAAATTTACCACACCATATATGTAAACCTTTAATTCTTTGTGAAGGCACATTGCAGGATTTCAAATGCACTAATAATATGGGTTGTTTTGAGGGAAATCTAACTCAGATTTTCATAGAGACATTGTTCATAGATAAGATTTATTTTATGTATTAATGATTTTGACTATAAATTAAATACTTATTGATAAAATTACTCGATTCCTGAGGGTCTTTGATGTAAGCTGTGATGTAGTTTCCATTACAGACAGACAGTGAATCTTCATTCCGGTTTAGCTCAGTTGGTAGAGTGTTCAGTTGGGAACCTCAAGGTTCCTGGTTCGATACCGGCCTTCACCAACTCAGTGTATGAGTAGCACAGGGATCTGTGCAGTAAAGTGAGGAGCTGATGGTTGGTGTGGTGCTCCACCTCTGACACCAAAAAAAATCTCCTTGGTCTAGCGCAAATGAAAAGGGGATAGATTATCTTGCTGTGTGGCTGATAATGATTTTAAGCCACCCAGCAACTTTACTTTACTTAGATAGGAATACTTGAAACCATTTAACTGTGCAAATTATCTGTATTAGATTTCAACATTAAACGATTCATAAGGTGTTGATATACAGTTAAACTAATAAAACCAACTGAACCATAAACAGATTCAGTTCACTGATTTGGTAAATATTACTGTCAAGCTACTACTTTGATGATAAATAGCAATTCAGTTATTAAAAACTAAAAGTGGCTACTCAGCTACTCCGCGTTGCCTATTGATAATCCATTTTTATAAAACACAATATCTGTGTTTACACACACACACACACACACACACATACACACACACACACACACACACACACACACACATGCATAAATTTTATAGCATGTCAACCCATTGGGTCATTTTATGCTGAAGACATTTTGTTTTATTCATTCTTGATGGGTACTCAATTATTTTGTAAACTCAATTTTTCTTTTTAAACATATTTTAGAACTCATTTTCTTTTATTTAACCCATAGATGGGACCCTAAAAGGTACTACCACTCCGGGTCAGGGTGGACCTGGGAGTAATGGTGATGAAGGGGTACTCCACATTCCCCAGACCTCTGGATCAAAAACCTCAACATGATAAAAAGGATTGGGGGTTTGCCATGTTGGCACAATTATATAAGTGCTAGGGCTTGGTGTGACCAGCTGATTGAGTGGAGGGGGTTTCTCCAACAGTCCATCTAACCTAAATAAGAGCCAGCTGGGTGTGTGGTATGTCATGGACTCAGCCACTAGAATTCCATACTTAAGCATCACAGGTTGCCACCCACAGCCAACAGGTGGCCACCCACAGCCAACAGGTGGCCACCCACAGCCAACAGGTGGCCACATTGGTGGCATTTTACCCTTCTGCAAAGGTGCAGTCTGGTATTCTACAGCCCCAGCTGGTTGTTTCTATTAGATCTGTTTGGATATATTGATAAAGGATAGTGCAACTTTATTTTAGTTTAGTATTATTTTAATAAGGTAATGTAGAAACTTGATCTTTGTTTTATTGTTTTAGAATATGAGATAGCTGCAGATTATTTTTCTAGCGCATTTATCATTTTTATACAGTAACATTTGAGTTTTTAAAAAGTGGAAGGAAGCCTCTTCATTGTGAACATATGTGATTAATACATTTAAATTATCTCCTATTTTTATCTCTCTCTTGTGTTCATAAATGTGTTTCACCGATATAAACCTTTTATCACATTGTACAGGGAATTATGTATATTCCAGATTCAGATATGTTTTTTATCTTATTTTTTTGATTGATTAAGTCTTGGATGGTGATGAATGTAATTTTGTTTATGTGAATACCAATGTTATTTAAATAATTTTCTATTCACTAGCAAAAATATGCCCCCTCTGGGTGCAAGTATTTAAGTTTTAATGCAATGAAATTTTATATTAAATTAGAAAGACTAATAAAAGTACATAAGAATGCAGATAAAATGATTTGATACAGAGGGGGTATAATCGAAAAAATAGAACAACTTTGAAATTAACTCTTCCATCATTTTCCATCACTAAATTTTCCTATTTTTATCTCTCTCTTATGTTCATAAATGAGCTGTGTTACCTCTATATAAACCTTTTAACAAATTATACATAGAATTATGTATATTCCTGTCTTTGATATTTTTTTTATGTAGAACAAAACATAACAGAAAATAAAATTATTTTTCTAATGCATTTATCATGTTTATATATCATTTCAAAAGCTGAATGAATAGTCTTTATTATGAAAATGTGTGACTAAGGCATTTAAATTATCTCCTATTTTCATCACTCTTTTGTGTTCATAAAAGAATCGATCTGGACACGTACTTGGCTACGACATGTGATTGTAACAGAAAGTTTGACTGGCTGTGAGGTTTACGATGTATAAGACACGCTGATGTGAACACTGTAATTCCCCTGTCAGAGAATGTAAATCGAATGATGGGGTTAAGAGTCTGGATCATCCCCCACAGTATTCTGGACTTCATTACGTGCTGGAAAAGTTCCTAAGCAGGCAGGGAATTCAAAGTCAAAATCTTAAGTAGATACCATATACATGCAAAATTTACCAAAATTTATCAACATGCTACTCATGTTATTGCGTGACATCAAAGACAGTTAATAACAGTTAATACTAGCACCTAATGTCATCGACGGGCGAAAGTAAATGCTTTGTTAAGAAAATCACATAATACATTCAACTTGAAACTGCTAAGAGAAACAGACGTTATTTATTTATTCATCTATTTATTTATTTTATGATTATTTTTAATACCCTGTACTGACATCAAAGACAGTTAATAACGGTTAATACTAGCACCTAATGTCATCGATGGGTGAAAGTAAATGCTTTGTTAAGAAAATCACATAATACATTCAACTTGAAACTGCTAGAGGAACAGACGTTATTTATTTATTCATCTATTTATTTATTTTATGATTATTTTTAATACCCTGTACTGACATCAAAGACAGTTAATAACGGTTAATACTAGCACCTAATGTCATCGATGGGTGAAAGTAAATGCTTTGTTAAGAAAATCACATAATACATTCAACTTGAAACTGCTAAGAGGAACAGACGTTATTTATTTATTCATCTATTTATTTATTTTATGATTATTTTTAATACCCTGTACTGACATCAAAGACAGTTAATAATGGTTAATACTAGCACCTAATGTCATCGATGGGTGAAAGTAAATGCTTTGTTAAGAAAATCACATAATACATTCAACTTGAAACTGCTAAGAGGAACAGACGTTATTTATTTATTCATCTATTTATTCATTTTATGATTATTTTCAATACCCTGTCCGGTGGCCAAAACGTTGCTTGGGGGCACTGGGTGTGGCAGTCCTGATTTTAACCATTGAAACTATGTTATCACATCTAGTTAGTGGCTGATGTGAACAGGATATTGCACGTGGTATTTGTTACACGTTGTATGATGAAAATTTAAACATATTTTAGACATTGCTCTGTTTCAACTGCATAAACATTTTCATACACTGTATATGGAATTGTGTATGGAATATACACAATTCCATTCCAAAATGCTTTTGATATGGTTTTATATAGAAGAGAAAAATGTAACATGGGAAATAAATCATTATAACACCAAGCTTCAAGTTTTCAAGTCTGATTTCTTACCAATTTCTCAGATATTATATCTTATACAATTATCATATATCTATATATCTATATCTATATATATATATATATATATATATATATATATATATATATAATGATAATCCAGCCTTCCCATCATGCCCCACAAACTAAACTAGCCCTATCACCATGACTCAGGTGTTTGACCCTTCACATAATGCACCATGCCTTTCCTATTCGTGTATTAACATCGCTTTCTGTGGATGTGATATTACTACCTAGGTATGTGAATTGTTTTACTGGATTTAGAGGCTTGCCGTTGAGTGTGGAGATGTTTCCTTTCTTTTTGAAACACATGATCTCAGTTTTATCGGAGTTCACATAGAGGCCAATATTCTTTGCTGCCTTCTCCAGGCTATGCAGTAGTGACTCAGCCTGTGGTGGTGTATCTGCAAGAAGTGCAAGGTCATCAGCATAGTCTGCATCTGTGACAGTCTGTGTGGGATATTGGCTGCTTCTTGCCTTTTTTAGTGTGAAACCTTTTTCTTTCATGGTATCTAATGATGTTCAGAGTACAGAGTCTAGGCCTATTATAAATATATATGGTGCTAATGTATTTCCTTGTAGGACTCCAGTGGTGATGTCAAAGAAATCTGTGTTGCCATCAGGTGAGCGTACCATTGCTTTAGTGTCTTTATAGAGCCTCATTATAGCGGCAACCATTTCTTTGGGGAGACTGTATGCTAGTAGTATTTGTTTCATTTTCCCTCTGTGTAAGGAATCAAATGCCTTGGAGAAATCTATGAATAGCAGCGTTGCCTCTAGATTCGTTGCTCAAACCCCTTCTATGATCCGTCAAATAATCAGGGTCTGAGAGGTTGCGGATTGATTTCTGCGGAATCTGTTTTAGTTTTTCCAAAGGATTTCCTCCATTTTGGGACAGATGCGATTAAGAAGGGCATTATATATCTTAGCAGTAAGAGTTATGCCTCTGTAGCTTTTAGCAATTAAGAGTTCTCCCTTTTTGGGGAATCTCCCATTCCCCAAAAAGGGAGAACTCTTAAATGCAGGCTTTCGTCCATTTATCTATTCTATTTTGTCTATATACTGCATTGCATAGCCTAAGCAGTATGTCATTGAACTTCCTCATCTTCCATACCTGAGGAGTATTTCACCAAGACCTGCAGCTTTTCTACCTTTTAGTTTCATTAAGACTTCGTTGAGTTCTTCTGTCTATCTTTTTGGCTGCTTGCCTTTAACTTTGATCTAGAGGTACTTTTCCTATCACTAATTTCATTCACAGATATTACACTTTAATCCTCAACAGGGGGCTAGGGGAGTGATACTTTGATCCTAGACGGAATGCATAGACAGTCTGATTTGAGGTAGAAGTGCTAGTTCAAATGTAAATGATACCATTATTTTTATAGGTACTATGTTGATAATAATAATAATAATAATAATAATAATAATAATAATAATAATAATAATGGAATATTATAAAGACTTGCTGTCACCTGATCTTCAGTTGGAATCACCAGATGCTACTGGAGAGAAATCTTAACAAGTCCCTAATAATAACAGATGGACACTTAAATTAGAATGTGTAATGAAGTTAATAATAAAATGATAAATCTCTTTCCTCCTCCCCTCCTCTTCCTCCACCTCCTCCCCTCCTCCATGTCCATCACCTATTAATAATGATAATGATAATTATGATGTAGTGTTATGACTAGTGGGGCACATATTTTCCTGATATGTTAGCTGCTGTTTCTAGTACTGAGCTAAATTTGGCACAGGGCCAAATAATATCGAGCGCCAAATAAGAATTATATTGTTTACCATAGTCTCCCAAGACAACCATGCTTTCATGTAATAATAAACAGATGACAATAAAAGATTTGAAAAAATAACAAAAAATGATAACATAAGAAACAAAATACAATTTTGCCAGAAGAAATTAAGATAAAATTTATCAAATGAAAAACTTTCAGATCAATTGAAAAAAAATTCTAGGACCAAAAATTTCATCAGGGAAAAATAATTGCAATAAAACGATGGTTGGTTGGATTTCCTTGTGTTATTTTATACTGAAAACGTTTGTTTTATTCATTCTTGTTGGCTATTCAATTTTTTAACTCATTTTTTTTAAACTCATTCTTTTAAAACTCATGTTTTTTATTCATTTATGTTGTAACCTAACGAAGGTTACTAAATGAGGAATAACCAAAATGGAGGTTGGAAATGAAATGAATCTTTATAACATTAACAAATACAATACTCGCCAGCAGTGTGAAGAAAGGTAAACCACTGCTTATGGTATAATACTCCTCAGTCAGTATAATACTTCGGTATTTATGAGTACTAGGACATACCCATTAATGTCCATAGGTAGGGTATATAGCAATTTAACCGATAGATGGAACTTAACAGGTACTACCACTCTGGGTCAGAGTGGACCTGTGAATAATGGCAATGAATGTGTACACACTCCCCAGAGCTACAAAATTGAAACCTCATCACTAGAGGCAATTTAACATCATACCCAGAACACTAAGACCCTCAGCCACTGCCCTCTAGCACATATATAATAAAAAGGGTTGGGGGTTTGCCATAAGAGCAATACAGTTGTGACAATCATATAGGTGCTAGGGCTTGATGTGACCAGCTGATTGATCGGAGGGGGCCATTCCAACCAACAAGTAAAGGCCAGAGTAGAATGTTGCATGTTATTGACTGCTCAGATAAAATGATCGGTGTATAAGAATAGTGTGTATTAGTTTCAAACCAACACTAAGCTGTTAGTGCACCCATAGATACACTAACACTGAACATTCGATATGGAAAAACAAACAACTATCTAGCATGAACAATACACATATGAATATTTAATATACATAACATGTAACAACAAAATAAAAGTCGTCTGGGTGGCCTAAAGTCGGTATCAGCCAATCAGCGAAGGAGTCTATCCCCTTTTCACGAGCGCTAGACCAAGGAGATTGTTTCTGCGTCTGAGGTGGAATGCCACACCTATCATCAGCTCCTTACTTTACCGCACAGATCCCTGTGCTACTCATACGCTTAGTTAGCAAGGGCCGGTATCGAACTTGGAACCTTATGGTTGCTAGCTGAACGCTCTACCGACTGAGCTAACTCGGCCCTTAACGTAATGAATATGTCATAAATGAGTTAACTGTACAATATGTTCCATGAACAAACAAAGTGTAATGAAGATATACCAAATATTGGTTTAAAAAGACTTACTGCGTCTTCCATGCTTTTCATGGTGAAGTGTAATGAATGGTGAGAAAGTTGGAGACTAATTGTCTCTAGTATTATTTAGATTATCCCAACTAATGTCCTCATTTTCATTGTTATCTGTACAGCATTTCAGCCGATATGCCCTCTGGCCTTCTTCAGGTATTTCTTGTCGAACTCAGGAACTTTCTTGAACTTGGGAACCTTCTTTTCGAACTCAGGAACCTTCTTGCCATAATCAGGAACCTTTTTGTTGTATTCGGGAGCCATCACGGAACTTTGAACCTAGCCCTTTATTCGGTCCATGGGGGTATCCTGTTCTCATTCTGCTAACCATAGCTGGGGTACAGGTGTTAAGCTGTGTTAAGTATTACTCTATGTTACTGCTGCCCCTGACCATGATTGAACCTGCAGTCTAGAGATAACTGTCACTTAGAACTGTCTTAAGCTAACTCCTTCATCCACTAGGCTATGTGTCCAATTGGACAAGAAATACCTGAAGAAGATCGGAGGGCACATCAGCCGAAACGTTGTACAGATAACAATAAAGATGAAGATAATAGTCCGAATAATCCAAATAATACTAATTATCAAGCCTCATCTCAAAAATTCTAAGAAAAATTAATTGTCTCTATTTCACTTTATGACCCAAACTGGAAAACATAATTTTACGCTTCATGAGCTAGGACTGAAATAGAGAGGTCTTATCTTTTCAAAGACCAGGAACAAAAGAGAAAGTTTTAAGGGGCTAAATTGTCATGGGACCTATGAATATCTGATATAGGAAACCACACGGGACAAGGAAGACAATTATTTTTGAAACACTGTGAACACAATGTCAACTCTAAATCATTAGAGTGCATTATTCTAATTGATAGATTAGTGAAATCTGTGGAGATTAAAATAAATTCAAATAAAAAAAAAAAAAACTCCCTTGAGCCTTCACCGGAAGAACCCTCTGAGCATGTGCAGGAAAAAGGACCCACTTTCAACCCCCAAGAGAATTTCTTGGCCATTCAGACTTAGGCCTTGTCAGGGACAAGACACTACTACTGACCAGGGATAAATTCCCTTGCCATGTGGTGGCTATGACCTGTGAATAAAGCCTAAACCATAAAACTTCCTTTTTGTCTTTGTCTCTTCCTTTTATTTCCCTTGAATTCCCTTTTCAGCATGACCACCAAATAAGATGGGGTTAAAAGCAAAACCTAGGAACATGCACCAAGAATAACCACAGCTACTTTTTAAACCTAAAACATTAAATCACTTGCTACCCAACAAATCTATTATTGGTATGTAGTATAGTTAGTTTAAAATGGCCACAAGAAAAACCATTGGGTCATCTAAGTTTGCTTGACGTGTGATGACCCTGAGGTCGTTTGAGAATGTGGCTTTCATTGGATTAAAAAGTCATATTATCAGACAACACTAAGAAGTTCGATAGAATCTTTAGTCAGTTGAAAATCTATTATTGAAATCATATAAAATGTATATCTTGTGGACATTACTGTAAATACTTTAGGTAGATTTTTATACCAATTAACCCTTTGATGGAATCTTATCATATATATCTCCAAGTATATACAATAAATAGGTAGACGGATAATATTGTCAATGCACTCCTTCACTTGATATCAACCACTTTGATGATCCTGTTGTAGATCAATGGTTAATATTCCATCATTAGTAATGTTTGTAATCTTTATTGGGAACTCAGTGCAGTGGCCTTTTGCCAAACTGAGCTAAGCTTGTCTGCCTACTAAAGAATGATAATTAGCAATCTAAGTTGGATTGGATGGAGGGTTGGATGGTTGGGTTGTATGGCATGTCAACCCTTGTTGGGTTATTTTATGCCGAAGATGTTTTGTTTTATTCATTCTTGATAGAAATTCAATTTAAAAAAAAATACATTTTTTTAAACTCACTTTTTTCTATTTAATCCATAGATGGGACCTCAAAAGGTACCACCACACCGGGTCAGAGTGGACCTGGGAGTAATTGTGATGAAGGTGTATTCCACATTCCCTAGACCTCCAGAACTGGAACTTCAACATCGGATAGAGTTTAACGTCATACCCAGGACACTAAGACCCTCAGTCACCGCCTTCTAGCACATATATGATAAAAAGGGTTGGGGGATTGTCATAAGGGCAATAGGGTTGGGGCAATCATATAGTTACTAGGACTTGACATGACCAGCCAGTTGATTGGAGGAGGCCTCTCTGACCGCCCGTCTAGCCTAAGTAAGGACCAAAGTGGAGTGTTACATGTCATGGACTGCTCAGCTACCAGGATTCCGTCCTTAAGCATCACAGGTTGCCACCCATGGTCAACAAGTAGCCCCATTGGGGTGGTCTTCTACAGACCCAGCCGACAGGGCTGTTGTTGGATTTAAAAATTACATGATCAGACGATATTAAGAAGTTAGACAGAAACTTTAGTTAGTGAGTTGGAAATCCATTATTGACATGTAGTGTAGTTAGTTTAAAACAGATTGGGAATTCTAGCTATATTCTGGTCACTGACTCCCCATCTGATTGTGAACAGGTGATATGAAATGTTGTAAATAAAGTAATATATGCGTACATAGAAATGTATCTGTATTGTTATTCATCATCCGAGCAGAGAAGAATTTAAGATGGCTGGAGTTGTGACAACCAGATGGTGATAAGAACAACATGGTGATAACAGAGAAACACATGGATGACAAAACAACAGAAGAACAAAGTGAGGAGATGGGTGCTGGGAAATGAAAAATAGTTTAAGAAGAAACAGTATTGCCAATAGTTGTACGAACAGTTACTAACGTATATTAACTGAATTTATCCAGTCATTTGACATAAGATGCATATGATTAGAGACCAACAACTTCAGTAAATTGTGTCAATAAAATGACTGAAATTTTTTAAACTAAGAAAACAGATTTGGACAGATTTGGCTTTTCAGTCCAAATTAAAACAGGATTCTGTTACTAAATTTCACTTGATGAATATACATCTTCCCATAATTGCCGATTCTTGAATATCAAAATTACAGCATGTGAAAAACCACTTGTCTCAAGGTTTAGTAAGAATTTAAGGATCATATTTTTTCATTTATAAACAACTATTTGTTTAAAAAAATTAAATCATATACAGAATAGATAAATAAATGAAATAAAACATGTAAAATATAAGAAGTAGTGTTATATTTTAATTCTCAGTAATACTAGACTGACCATAATTTTAAGAATTAATTATATATAAAAATAAATACTATGTATTATTAGAGATAACTTACACATTTTGAATTTATCACCTTTAGTATTCAACTTGAACTTATTAACTTTATAAAGTAAAATATGTACCACTATATATATATATATATATAGTGAATGAAAAAATGAGAAAAGTATTGGCATGAAAAGGTGCTCAATGTCATTTCACGACTGGTTTTTAAGATCTCAACCATTGAACTCATCTGATGATTGGATTACCATGAAACTTCAAGTTATGAGTGTAAAACCATAATATTACTATTGATTATATATATATATATATATATATATATATATATATATAGTAAGTAAATCACACATGTCATAGAGAAGCAATTAAATAAATTTGGATTAAATTTGGCAGCATACTTCTTGACTTTTTCTACAACTAATCTAACATAATGTAATTGTTATTGAGCTAATCTGGCAAATCTGTTTTGGTTTGGTTTGGTTTGGTTTGGTTTGTTGGATTTTATGACATATCAACCCTTGTTGGGCTATTTTATGCTGAAGATGTTTTAATTTATTAATGCTTGATGGCTATTAAAACTTTTTTTTCTTAAAACTCATTTTTTTCTATTTAACTCATAGATTGGGACCCTAAAAGGTACTACCACTCCAGGTCAGAGTAGACCTGGAAGTAATGCTGATGTAGGGGTACTCTTGATGGAATTATGTTTGCCTCAGACTATCATCTCTTTGGACCCATGAAAGAGGGTTTGAGAGGCAAACATTATTCCAGTGATGAGGAAGCGAAATCTGTAGTGAAGGAGTGGTTCTTTTACGAAGCAGAGATACATGCTCTAATTCGAAGGTAGAACATTTCTATTGAGAGAACTATGTGGAGAAGCAGAGATGTGATCCACAGAGTACCAGCTTCATTTTGATGTATTATACATGTTCCTATGTATTGAAGTAAGTCAGGCCAGTGTCAAGACAACTGGTATTTATGGGAATTCAGGACAGTCCACCCATGCATTTGGGTGAGTCCATTCCCTGAGTCCTGATTGGCTGCTTGGTTTGAAGGGTCCTCTGAGGCTCCATAAATCCTGCCACTTTTCAGTGGTCATTACGGCATCTCAGAATCGTATTCAGTTACGACTGTTTGCCGTCTTGTGTTGCCAATTTGACGGTAATTGGATTTAGTATTCTATACTATGCTGGTAATTATACCTGTCCTAAACAAAATGGCATTACTTTTTGACACACCTTTGTATATATGTCGTCATTTCAATCTCAGTGCTTTTATAAACTTATCTTCTATCTCTATACCAATCTAATAATGTCTATTGTTTTATAACTTTGTTCATATCAATCTGAGTTTGTTCCTTTCAAATATTTATGTCTGTCTGTCTGTCCCACATCAGTCTCTTCATGTCTAAGACTGCTCCTATCAACTACCCCAGTCTGTTCATCTATCTATCTCCATCTGTTCATATCAATGTATTTACCCAACCCCTCCACACTAGCAGAATGTGACAGAAGGTCAATTTTTTAAGCCGAGTTTAATAGGTTTGAATTCAGAGTTATCATATTGATTCATGAAAGAGACAATCAGAACAAAATGCAAATGAGACAAAAAAATAAATAAATAAAATAAAAGAGGCCAATGCAAGGATAACAAATATTACAACAAACAGAACGTCCAGAGGAGGAAGATGAGGCTTTCAGCCCACACGATCCTGTTCACATTATCAATAATTCAACACTTGGTTAAATTGTTTTAGCACAGCTGTGTTGAGACAAATTTACTTTGCTTATTTTTTATCTATAGGGTCGGTTTAGATCAGTCAGTAGACCATCCTCCTGGGGACCACAAGGTTCCTGGTTTGATACTGGCCCTCGCCAACTCAGTGTATGAATAGCACAGGAATCCACCTCAGATGCTAAAGCAATCTCCTTGGTCTAGCGCTAGTGAAAAGAGGATAACTCGGCTGATACCGACTTTAGGTCACCCTGGCGACTTACTATTCTCTTATCTACTATATAAATGGCAATTTCTGTCTGTCTGTCTGTCCACCTGTGTATCTGTGTATAACCAGATGACGCCTACACCAGTGATTTGATCACAATGAAACTTTATACACATGTTAAGCTAATATTCAGGAACAGGACTAGCTAAATGGATTTTGATTAAAAAAATAATGGAAGCCCTGGGGACATCTTTACAATGGAAGCAGGAAAGAGAAGCTGGTCCAGTGAAAAAGAAGGGGAAGAAAGGATACTACTAGTGTAGCATGGACAGGGGAAAGACAATAATCTACCTCAGAGGATTAAATAAAAATACAATTTATTTGGTTTGAAATTCTTTGGTACCAACTGCAGATACCTGAAGAAGGCTGGAGAGTATAGTGGCTGAAATGTTGACTAACAATCAAGTTGGGTAAATACATATTTATGAGATTTACCAAACAATCTGGATAATTCTTATTATCCCAACGCTAAAGGGAATATTACATCCATCATTAATGCCTTATCCAATGTTTCATCATTGCTTATATGGATTATCCAAGTAATATTAATAAGTAGTAATAATAACAGCTTTAACAGCAGTATTCTTACACCCAGTTAGCAGGACTTAGAATGTGTTGACTGTATCTCCTACAGAGAGGTAATACCCTCCCCCCTGCAAAGGGTGTTCTATGTATGACAATAAACTGCATCTAGTGGTGAGGCTCCAGTTCTGGAGCTCTGGGAATATCAAGTATATATTTATCAACTTCTCTACACAAGTAGGATGTTACACAAGGTCAATTTCTTAAGTGGAGTTTAACGGCTTTAGAATTCCGAGTTGCCTATCTACGGTTAAAGAGCCCAGTCTTCCCTACTATTTACCTATAACAGGAGGGAGAATAGTTGAAACCCCAGGTGTATTAGAACTAAAAGAAATGCATATAACTTGCCCTGTTGATGTGGCATAGAATATGCCGACTGTATCCCCAGCAGAGGATTAAGATCCGATAGCCAGAAAATGGGTGTCCTGGGTATGTCTGCTCCACTATTTACTCATAGCTGGGGGGAGAACAGTTGGATTCTTACCTTTTCAAATGGTATTACCACTAATTTGAATGCAAAAGACATTAAATCCATAGAAATTCATTACCAATTAACAGAAGTGTATGGCAAGTCATGCATGCATATCAAAAATGTCCACAAGGGGTGTAAGAAGTTTGCAACGATGACAAGGTTCAACACTTCCTCACTGATATGATAGTGAGCTGTTATGACATGGTCATACAAAAACTACCACAATGCCTACAAAAACATGTTGACCGAAATTGTGATTATGAAGAAAAATAGGTATACAAGGTGTGTCAAAAAAGTATCAAGATTTTTTGTACTTTTGACACATCTTGTATTCTGAAAAAAATAATGTTCCATTCATTCTTCATTTATATCTTGGTAAATACAGCTTTAAACTTGGTACATTTTTGACACACCTTGTATTCTGAAAAAAATTAACATTCTATTCATTCTTCATTTCTATCTTGGTAAATACCACTTCAATCTTGATACTTTTTCTTACACACCTTGTATATTGTAACTTTAAAATGATGTAAACATCATTGACAATGAACAATAAATGTTTCTGTGATTTCTAAATATTTTGTAGAGCTTATCTCTTTGTTTTACATCTTTTTTCAGAGCTTTCGTTCTGGCTAGCAAGTATTGAACACAATAATAATATGGCCTGCGCTCATTATTTTTTCAATTATCCAGCCCACCATGAAAAAAGTTTGGTGATCCCTGCTTTATCTTAATGACTTTTTTGTGTATGTGCATGTAAATATTTAAGAAAATTTTATTGAGCTTTGGATAATTTAGAAGTTTTTGTTTTTTATGAGAGGTATTTGTAAAATCTTCTCAATGTCCTCTGCTCCTACTCCTGATTTCTCACCCCCCCCACACCACCTAGCAACTTGCTTGACTGATTGATCTTCACTAAGTCTGATTGATCAGCATCATCTGTAATCTTGTCGCCATCAACAAAGTTGCTGTTGTTATATACAGCAAGCGTGGTTGGGGGCAATGGGCAAATCAACAAGTTCTGCAGAGAAGCAGATAACTGATGGGGATAGTCTCTGGATGACCTCTTTCTTGGGATAAAGAAGAGAATGATAATGTTCTTGGTGGGAATAACAAAATGACAAGAAGAAGAAGAAGAAGAAGAAGAAGATGACAATTGAAAAAGAAAAATAGTATACAAAGAAGAAGAAGAAGAAGAAGAAGGAAGACAATTGAAAAAGAAAAATAGTATACAAAGAAGAAGAAGAAGAAGAAGAAGACAATTGAAAAAGAAAAATAGTATACAAAAAGAAGAAGAAGAGAAGAAGAAGAAGACAATTGAAAAAGAAAATAGTATACAAAGAAGAAGAAGAAGAAGAAGAAGAAGAAGAAGAAGCTGGTAGTTATTTGAAGAGCAACATTGTCATTAGTTTCATCCATATATTAATACTGGTGTTCCATAATCTTCTGTTCATTATCATCTTTCAACAAAAAACTGATTATCTGGTGTCGCTTATCCGCCGAATTTTTTTTTTTATGAGCATTGTTACCTCAACTAAATAATGGACCATTCCGTTTTTATTATAAAGAAAGAAAGAACATGCTACACAGAAAAGATATAAGAAAGAAAGAAAGAGAGTAGGAGAAAGATAGAGAGTGGGAGTGAGAACTTATAAACAATAACGTTAATCTGTTTCAATCGATGATGAAAAGAAGGGAAAAAAGAAAAAAGAGTGTGTGTGTGTGTGTGTGTGAGAGAGGGAGAGAGTTAAATCAAGATTATTATACTTTTTACTTATTGAACTAATTTTCAATAACTCTTAAGTAAACTTATCAAACATTGTAGTAGTTAAATTATCATAGTGTGGTATATCCACAGGTCCTGCTAGTAAAGATAAATATAATTAAATTATCTAAACTATATCTAATACATCTTTATTTTGTTTTAGTATTATTATTAGCCAAATAAATATAGATATCTTCTTGTTTATTTTTATGGTTTTAAAATGAAAGATGGCTACTGATTTCTCTGAATTTTTGAGATGAGGCTTGTTAATTAGTATTATTTGGATCATTCACACTATTGTCCTCATCTTCATTGTTGGACACATAGCATAGTGCATAAAGGAGTTAGCTTAAGACAGTTCTAAGTGACAGTTATCTCTAGACTGCAGATTCAGTCCTGGTCAGGGGCAACAGTAACATAGAATGATAATTAACACAGCTTAACACCTGTCCCCCAGCTATGGTTAGCAGAATGAGAACAGGAAAACCCTGTGGACGGAATAAAGGGTTAGGTTCAAAATTCCGTGATGGCTCCTGATTACGACAAGAAAGTTCCTGAGTTCGAAAAGAAGGTTCCTGAGTTTGAAAAAGAAGGTTATCGAGTCCGAAAAAGTTCCCGAGTCTGACAAGAAATACCTGAGGAAGGCCAGAGGGCGCATTGGCTGAAATGTTGTACAGATAACAATGAAAATGAGGACAATAGTCCGAATAATCCAAATAATACTGGCTACTGATTTGATTATTTTTCTTGTGCATTTATCATGTTTATACAGTATCATCTAAACTTAAATTTAAAGTTAAAGAAAGGGTCTTTATTATGAACATGTGTGATTAAGGCATTTGAATTATCTCCTCATTTATGAACATAAGAAAGAGATAAAATCTCTCTCTTATGTTCATAAATGAGCTATTTTTTTTAAGATATCAGTGTTTCACCTATATAAACCTTTTAACAAATTATACATAGAATTATATATATTCCTGCCTTCAGATATTTTTTTATGTTGAACAAAATATAACAGAAAATCAGATTATTTTTCTAGTGCATTTATCATGTTCATATATCATTTGAGTTTTTCAAAAGCCGAATGAATAGTCTTTATTGTGAAGATGTGTGACTAAGGCATTTAAATTACCTCCAATTTTTATCTCTCTCTTATGTTCATAAATGAACTGTTTGTTTTTTTTTCTTCAATATGTTTTTTCTAGTTGCAAATATAATGATTCATTTTCTTTTATTGATTTAGCTGATTTATTTTTTTATTGAATTGACATTTTTTAAATCGAACCAATCATTAGCCATGAAGAGAAATTTGGAGGCATTCATAATTAAAACAATAATAAACAATTAAGATTTGAACCCAATTCATATGGTCTTATCTTTCCTGGTCAATGCCTTAACCTATTTGGCCACTAATGTTCCTCAGCTGACAGGGTGGGTAACATTAGTAGCCTAACAGAAGAATACACTGACTGTACCTCTGCAGAGGGGTAAAATCCCCCCAGTTGTGTCACCTGTGATGCTTAAGGACGGATTCTTGGTGGGTGAACTATCCATGATATGCAACACTCCACTTTGGCCCTTACTTAGGCTAAACAGGCAATCAGAGAGACCCCCTCTGATCAATCGGTTGGACATGTCAAGCTGTTGCACCTATATGATTGTCCTGACCCTATTGTCCTTATGGCAAGCCCCAACCATTTTGATCATATATATGCTAGAAGGTGGTGGTTGAAGGTCTTAGTGTCCTGGGTATGACGTTAAACTGCATCTAATGGTGAAGTTCTAATTCTGGAGCTCTGGTGAGTGTGGAGTACCCCTTCATTGCCATTACTCCCAGGTCCACTCTGAATGGCAGTACCTGTTAAGGTCCCATCTATGAGTTAAATAGATTAAAATTAATTTCTAAAATAATTTTAAAAAAGAAGGAAGAAAAGAATGAAGGAAAAAAAAGGAGAGAAAAATGGGAAAGGTTTAAAAAGAAAAAGAAAAAGAAGGTACTTGATTTTGACGAGAAATACCTGAAGAAGGCTGGAGGGCACATTGACTGAAATTTTGTGTATAAAAATGAGGACAACAGTCCGAAAAATCGAATACAAACTATCAAGCCTTGTCTCAAAAATTCAGAATTGGTTATTGCACAATGGTAATGGTGGTGTTGGTTTAGCTCAGTCGATAGAGCATCTGACTTGGAACCACAAGGTTTTAGGTTCAATACCAGCCCTTGCCAAATCAGTGCAATTCCAAAAGAGAACTCGGTTGTTTTGAAGAGTGGTGATGCTGGGAGAGCATGTGTATTAGATCTCAAAGTTCAAGTCTCTCTGGTTCAGTGCTAGTGAAAAGGGGGTAGACTCCATCTTTGTCTGGCTGATACTGACAATTTGCCACTCTGTCTACTTTACTATACTTTATAGTTTAAGGATAAGAATTGTTGGGGCGTGTGGTGTAATGGTTACCATCGTAGGAAATGGATACGCAAGACGAGTTCAAATTTTGGACATGGCTGTTTTTCCTTTTACATAGCCATAATATCCTAGGGAAAATTCAACTATTCTCCCTCCATCTAAGGGTAAATACTAGGGCAAACTGGACCTTCGATATGCCACCAGTCTAGGAGAAGGAAAATTCTGAATTCAAGCCAAAGGGGCTCTCTCCTTGTTAGTCAAAACTACTTTGAGAGTTCCTCTCCTCTCCCCCCCTCCTCCTCCTTCCTCCTCCTCTCCTCCCCCTCCCCTCCCCTCCTCCTTCCTCTTCTCTTCTTCTGAACCAAAACCTAACATGACCCTAACAGTGTTAAATGCTATTTTAAATGGCTTCAAGAAACTAGAGAGAGAAAGCCAGAGACTGAAGTCATAATGTTAATGTTAATGTTAGAGACTTGCCATTCATTATTTTGATTATTAAGATTATAATGACGTTGCTATCACAAATATCCTTTTCATTATTGCAATCTGTGATGTTAAAACTTTTTATGCTAATGTTTTTATAGATAAATTGTATTTTCTTTTCATTCACATATTGATTCATTCAGTGGATGACATAATTTACCGCCCACACTGGATTTGTAATGGTTGTAGTCGTTAATTGAAAGAAAGACCAAACAAGATGGAGGAATTCAAGAAAAACACACACACACACACACACACACACACACACACACACACACACAGGCATATTAACATACACATCACAAATGTAAACACATGCACATAAATAGATAGTTGAACAGAGAGAAAAAGAGTTCAAAAGGAAGAGAATCAATGAGAGAGAGAGAGAGAGAGAGAGACAGAGACAGAGATAGAGAAAGAAAGAAAGAGAGAATGAAAGAAAGAGTTCAAAAGAAAGAAAATCAAAGAAAGTGAATCAAAGAGGGAGATAGAGGGGATGGGTGAGGGGATTAAAAAAAAAGAGAATCAAAAGGGAAACAGAGAGAAAGAAAGAGAAACAGAGAGAGAGAGAGAGATAAAGAGAGTCATATTATCATCTGGCAAGGTTACCAATCATTGCCCAGATTTTGCAGTCATCATTAATTTCTGTTAATGATGTTTGCCAAAACTATTCTCAATTTTGTTATTGCAATCTGTGCTTCAAAAACGTTGTTTCTGATGCAGTGAAAATCTTTTAATGCAATTTTCCTGGAATCAATGTGTAGTATCTGTTGATTGGGAAAGTATAACTCCAATTTTACCCTTCATTTTCTCATATTTGGTGTTTAAGCGTACAAGCCTGTTCTTGAGAGAAAATTTAGCTGTTTCTGATTGGGGAGTTGTGAAAAGAAGATTTATTATTTTTGTCTTTGCCTATGTCTCCCCCAAGAAACAGGACATTGTATTTGTTGGATTTTGTGTAAAGTATTCAACTCTGTTACAAGATGAATGCCAAAACTAAAACTAGAGTTTGGTAGGTGGCTTATATGGAGCTTTGGATTGTTCCATTATGAATTCAGGCAAGTTCACTTCCTGAGTTCTGATTGGCTGTTGGATTTCAGGGTGAGTAAGAACATGGATAAGTACCCACTCTTCAGCCATCACTTTGCATTATGCCAGCAGCATGCAAGGACTGTATTAAGTTACAGCTTGTCTGTTGTTTTGTCTACTAACTCGACGGTAGTTAGAACCCCACTGCGACGGTGAGTATCATATTGTTTTTATATCTGAAGGATAACTTCTACAGTATTTAGGAATGTGTCGGACGAGGAAAGATAGCTCATTGTAAGATGTGGTGAGGTTTGTGTCATCACTGACATTAGTGGGGGGGGGGCGTAGCATGAGATGATGTTATGCAGGAGTTACAATTAAATGTTTCACATGATTCTTGGTTGGATTTTCTCTATACTGTTTAATGATTCTAAAGTATGAAGACTGAGAAACATTACTACACCTCCTATGATGGCATCAGTTTTTGTATTTTACTTGGGTGTGGTGGGAGAGCCACTGTGAGCGGTTTAAAGTAGGCAAAGAGTTAAGAAACAATTACACAAAAAAACTATGGGTAAGGCAAACTGTTTTTTTAATCCTTGATTAGGCAACTGATCTAGGAAAAGGAAACTGTTACAATTTATGGATGTCAAGAATTGTTAGCAGACCCTGTAACGAGAAAAGGGAAAATTAACTTTGAGATAAGGGAATGGAAATTTATCAGTGCCAGTTATAACCCCCTGATCCCTAGAAAAACGCACCATCAGAAACATGTGATTAGTTTCAGTTTTGAGATTGAGCCCGGCCGTCAAAGAATTGAGACGTGCTATGAGGCTGGTCTCCCCGAGCAGCTAATAAGAATCATGGGCTAGATAAAATAAAAGATTGATCAAGTACAAACTGTCTTGTTAATTCAATTAATTGCAATGACCAAATCAGCCCAGGAAAAAGAATCCCTTGGAAGAAACCAGTCCTTAGTTAAAAAGACTTAACTAGATGAGATGTTGGCCAGAGAAGAAGAAGAGGAAATAGAAGACAGGAACATGGTAATTGGAAGAGTAAAGATGTCAACAAGTGATAAAGTAAGGCCAACTCCTCTCCAAGTCAGTCTCTAATCTATCTCTCTCTCTGATATGTCTCTCTCTCAGAACTCTCACTCTCTCAATTATATACCCGATGTACGATGTTTGATGTAGTATGAATACATAAAGTAAAGAGATACAAAAAGACTTAATGAAGGTGTGTTGGCAGAAAAGTTGTTTATCATACGTACATGTGTATGAAGTTTCTAAGAATATGAAAGTTTGTGAGAGACTTACATATTTGGGAGTTCTTTAGTTATTAGTTGTGAGTAATCATTAAAAATTCCAGTATGCATGAAAGTAAGCTTATGGCATTGTATACTGTGAATTCAAACCAGGTTTAATCTGCTTAAAGATTGACCTTGCGTTAAATTCTGACCGTGTTGTGTAAAAGCAGTAAGGAAAGAAAAAAGAAATATATATATATATGTATGTATGTATGTATGTATATTAAATCATGTTTAGAAATTAATTCATCGAATAGTTGCCAAAAATGTCTTCTTAAATTCTTTTTCTGATCATTATTTCCGAAATCATCACATTTTTTTTTAACCCATTGCTGTTTTTCTTCTAATTAGGCAATTTGTTCTAAAAATGTATTACTCTATTAGCCAAAAAAAAAAAAAGAAAAAAAAGAAATGATTGATAGACTTAGTTTTTGAATTCTACCTTGACAGTTGAAAATTTCCAATTCAAGGAGAACTGGAATTTCCCGGGGAAAATGATGTGCAACATCTCCAAGTTCTGAAAACCTTTCTGTTGAAATGCTGTCATATGGGATTATAAATGACTTTAAAATCTGCAACTTTTGTTGTAAAAATTGCATCAAATTTTCCCATGATTGATGACATCATAATGAGGTCAACAAATTTGTTCGTAGAACCTTATACCACAATTTTATTGATTATCTCAAAGATCTGTGATCATAAAATAATTTTTTTCAATATGAAAAAATCTTTCAATATGAGAAAAAAAAAATTGGATAATGATTATATGTCATTTTATATTTCCAAATTTTTATATATGGTGTCCTCTGGCCATATATATATATATATTGTACACAATATTGTATATATAATATTATATACAAATCATGTATGTTCCATTCACATACATGATATATTCATTTTATTATGTATATAATACAAGGTGTGTCAAAAAAGTATTGAGAGTTTTTGTACTTTTTGACACACCTTGTATTCTGGAAAAAAATAACGTTCCATTCATTTTTCATTTCTATCTTGGGTAAATACAGCTATAAACTTAGTACTATTTTGACACACCTTGTATTCTGAAAAAATTAATGAATGGAACGTTATTTTTTTCCAGAATACAAGATGTGTCATGGAGATGAGACCAGATGGTTATATTATCGGAAGAGGGTAATAAAGAGATTTTTAAAACTGATGAATACAAAAATATTGATTAAATCGCAGTCACCAAATATATAAATAAATGGACCCCTCACTATTGGCATTTCAGTCTCGGAAGACTATAAAATAGTTTTTGTTACAGCGCCTCATGTGACTGTAAAGTCCAATGTTAGAAAAACATTCTCGCCCACAGATGTCGCATGTAAAGGCTGTCTCTGAAGATGTTGATGTGCCAAAAAGTACAAAAAATCTCAATACTTTTTTGACTCACCTTGTATATATATTTATTATACATTTATTGTACATATATTTATTACATTAGATATATGTTTATTAAATTATATATATATATATGTATATATATATATGTATGTAAATGTATATATATGTATATATTGTACATATTTTCATTATATTAAATGCATGTTTATTAAATTACTTTCTAAAATTAAACACAACAAAAGAATTCTAAAATAAATGAACATTATAACATGTGATTTCTTTGCAATTTTTAAAAATTTGATTAGGGATTTGCTAAATTATTTTCTTCTCAAGCCTTCTTTTCCTCTTCTCTTCCCTCTTTCTCTCTCACTCCCTGGTGTTCCTAAAATCCTGTTAGTCTTGTCATGGACCATACATATATATTGTATATTTCATATTGTATATATATATATATTATATATATATATATATATATGAGCCTGGTATATATATATATAGGGGCTGGGTTAGCTCAGTCGGTAGAGCGTTTGGCTAGAAACCACAAGGTTCCTAGTTCGATACCGGTCCTCGCCAACTCAGCGTATGAGTAGCACAGGGATCTGTGCGGTAAAGTAAGGAGCTGATGGTAGGTGTGGCGCTCCACCTCAGACGCCAAAAAACAATCTCCTTGGTCTAGCGCTATTGAAAAGGGGATAGACTCCCTCACTGACTGGCTGATACTGACTTTAGGCAGCCCCGTCGACTTTACTTTTTTATATATATGATATAATATATATGTATATAATATGAAATATACAATATATATGTAATATGATATATGTATGATGATATAAATAATATTTATATATGATACTACCACATGTACCTGGTCCATGATGAACAAAAAGTGATAAGACAAACAGGAATATTTCTTTTATGTTGTTTATTTTTCTCAACAAGTTTCAACCTTAGGTCATCGTCAGGAGAAAATTTCTTGATAAAGAAATTGTTTTTAGAAAGTTTAAAAAATTAAAAGAAATTTTTAAGTGTTTGACAAGCCACTATAATCCGGACAGAGAAGTGTATTAGAAGTGGCGAGTCCATCAGTTCAGTGAAAAAAACTTCTTTGAGTTGAATTTGTTTGAAATGTTCTTATATATCTGTGAGGAAGGTTTTTTTTTTTTTTAGAGAAGTTAAGTGTATATCTGTATATGTATATATACATATGCATATACATATACACATACATATGTGTGTGTGTGTGTGTGTGGTGTGTGTGTGTCTCGGTACTAGGCACCTGACTGATGAATTTTCAATTAGGTTAGGGAGTTATTTGTTTGAAGTGGGACACACACACACACACACACACACATATATATATATATATTATATATATATATATATATATATAATAAAACTATAACGATAGATAAATCAGACCTGGTTAAATTACAAAAAAAAACAAACTCTAAAATGTTTGTCAGTAGCAGTAGTTGTAATATTACCAGTGAACATACAGATACACAGGCCTTTATTTTATACATTGCAGGAAATGCTGTGATTTTCAAGTACCCCCTTCCTCCCTTTTTGTTTGCATTTGTGTGACATTTTCGAGTAAATAAACAAATTTTGTGACAACAGCTGTTGTGTATATATATATATGTGTGTGTGTGTATGTGTGTGTGCATGGGAATATGTTGAGCAGAAGTCATATTTCTAATAACATATAATTGAATAAAACAATAAATACTTGTCAAAATTAATATTGATTTACTGATGGAAGATGAAATTGAAACACATTTAATTCAATGTTTTTATTAATCCAGATTAAACATAGTGATAAAATATCCAGATTAAAGTACATAATCCCATATACAGCCAAATATGTGCAAAAAAATTAAGAGAATCAACAGTACTCAGATCCCATGCACATACAGGGACATCCCCATGGTGTATTTGCTGACATACTGGACTGTGACATTATAGTAAGTGAATTGTAAATTCAGTCACTCTATTATGTTCACTTTCAACAAATACTGTTGGGAAACCTCTAAAATAATGAGACATGGAAATGTGGAAAAATTCAAAATTTTAGTTATGCATTATGTAATCGTGGAAATTAACTAGAATTTGAGATGACATGTGAAAAGCTGGCATGTTGCCTTCTGATTGTTTGAGGATTGTCAACACTGACATTGTTCATTTATTTTAGGAATTGCTTCTTTTTTTGTTTACATTTAAAATATTATTCTAAAAATGTAACCCTAAACTCATGAGTGTTTCGAAACATAATTTCATTTTTCTAAAACTTTTTTTGAACATATGACAAAAATTTAAATTCAGTTCTTAATTGCTTGTTGATAAAAAAGTATTTGTTTAATTCATTTTCTTTTTTACCCCTAAAAGTGTAAAAATAAAGAAAAGTTAATAATTAGACGTGTGTACTTATTTTTAAGTGGAAAATTTTGCATATTAATTCAAATGAAAATTATTTGTTTATTCTATGAATGGTTTATTTCTTTCTGTACTTACTTCTAAAGAACTGTGAAGAGTTCCACAAATTGACTGATTTTTAATTATTGAATTATATCTTTTAATTAGTAAAAGGGTAATTCCATGTCAAATCATCCAGACCATGTCACCCACCCCCTTCACTTGTCCAAGTGTGGATTATGATAAAGTTAGCCAATTCCAAAAATTTGAGCTTCCAATTCCTGAAATTAGTGGAGTTATGTCGATTTTTAGCCTTCCAAATTTGAATTCTAGCGTTTCCTTACTCCTAAAAATTAGTTTATAAAAGCATTTTTGTCCAAGAAATCCAAAAATACTATCAAAAAAGTCTTAAAGTCAACCAATTTTAAGTTATTAAGAATTTCTGATTTTTTCCTAGCAAGATCAATATTCTGATGTGGCACTGTGTCTACGACAACATTTTTTTAATTATTATTTCACATATATTGAACATTATTTGTACCAAAAAGATATTTTGATATTTGCTCAGAATTGAAGCTACAAAATTTTGCAAAAATTTGTTAAAACTTGGCACTTCAATTTTTCTGAAATTTTGCCCAGGTGTGGACTATCTTAAAGTTAGCAAATCCCCAAAATTTGAGTTTTTAATTCTAAAAATTGGCAGAGTTATGCTGATTCTAAAAATCAACAAAACTCTCTAAATTTGGATGGAGGGTCGAAAAAAAATGGCGATTTTTTGTAATCTATTTTTGTCTGTAAAATTAGTTCTAGAACTTCCCTGCTCTTGAAAATTGGTTTATAAAGCATTTTAACCCAAGGAATCCAAAAATGCTATAAAAGTCTTAAATTTAACCAATTTTAAGTTATTAATGATTTCTGATTCACCAAATTTTAACTGATGTTGTAGCTCTCTCTCTCTCTCTCTGTCTCTCTCCCTCTGTTTCTCTGTCTCTGTCTCTGTCTCTCTCTCTCTCATACAAACCCTCGTTCAAAGTCAATTCATGATGTAAGTACCATTACCCACTAGATCACCAAAGTTAAGCAATAATGAGCCTGTTCAATACTTAATTGGGTAACCACTTAAGTGACCACAGGTACAGTTAGCTACCTGAGTCTTTGTTATCAAAATGAGTTAGCCTAAATGACATTGATATTCCGTAAACCAACCAACCAACCAACCAACTAAGTGTTGTATCACGAGATGGAACAATACACAGATGAATGGTGTGCTCAACACATTTATTAAGCACCAGCATCCGGTCCTAAATGGATACATACAAACACAGAACAAATAAGTACAACAATTAACAAGTCAAAGTCACACTAAAAGAGGAGGTTCATATAGCCAACACAGCAAAGTCAATCTGAATATTATTCAGCTAGTTAATCTATTTCAATCATAGGCTATTTCTCTATCAGTTCCATCTAGTAGAATGCTGAAGGGGTGTTAGCTACTCTACAACACTAAGCCCCACAAGAAAAGAAAGGCTCCTGGTTATGTGCTACCAATCTCCAAGAAAAATCTATTTTGGCAGGCAGTTTGAGAAACAGACACTTCAAAATATTGTAATAAAAGCTTTCTTCCAATATCTATTCCTGTCTTCAATGAACACGCTCTTGACCAATGCAATGTGAGATCCTATCTTGATGAGAATCTGCCAAATAGATGGATTAAGTGAAGACTTCCCACCCTCATGCCACTTGGACTTCCTTTTTTTTATGGGGACTCTTCAAAGATAACATTAATCATATACAAAAATCAACTACAATCAATGAAATAAAAACAGCCATTGAAAGAGAATGCCCCAGATGAAATGTGGTCAGCCATGTTTGTTTGAGAAGAGCCCATCTACTTCAAAGATTCAAAATGATTCTACACTTGTCGTCTTTAATTTGAATTATAACACTTGGATGCATCTTAATGGACATTGTATTAATAAATTCAAAATATGGATATATTTTTTTGAATATTCTTTATGTATATAATGAGTTCTAGCTGATGGTGTTGTGGACACAGGATGGAACAAATGATAAGGAACACAATTGCTGGGTTGCATTGCTGGGTCGCAGCTGATGAGTGCAAAGGAAGAAATATAAAGTTTCTTTAACAATTGTATATAACTTTTTATTATTACTTTCCTAGGTCAGTCTGGGTACAGGTCAGGGATATACAGATCAATTATGCTGAATCCAACTGGATCAAAAGAAGTCCAGAAAATTTTTTGTGTATAGGACACTTGTAAAAATATATGGGTATTATTTCATAAATGCATCCTGGCCTCCTGCCCTAAAAAACGCTAAGTGGTACCTGCTGAAAATCCATGCCTCCTGAAAATCCATGCCTGCTGAAAATCCAACCCATGCTACTATTAAACTCTTTAGCAGGTGTTTTTCCTGAAAAGTTAAAGTGATATGAAAGTGATATTTTAAAGGGAGAGTAAATATTTACATCTACTTGTCGATAAAAAATCTGGTTGGTGGCTTACTTTTAACACCTTCAAACCACTAAAAAAATGTATTTGTTGATAAAAATGCCTTCAAACCACTAAAAAATTTTTTTAAAGAGGTGAGGTTAAAATATTTACATTTACTTGTGGAGAAAAAACAGCTAGGGAGTTTAATAGTAGCGCAAGTTGGATTTTCGGCAGGCACAGATTTTTCAGCAGGCACCGCTTAGTGTTTTTTAGGGCAGGAGGCCAGGACACATTTATGCGATATGCACCAAATATATAACACTAAATGTTTATTGTTTTATAACCGTGTATATTTGCATGTGATTTTGTTTAAAATAAACATCAGAAAAAAACATTAGCCCTCTGGTATCTTCACTTTATCAAATTTAGCCTTCTTTGCAAAAACTTTGTGATGATGGATGTTTTGAATGCATTAAGTTTCATATTGTCCTGAAGAAGGTTTCTTTATAAACCAAAATGTTTGAACATTGACACTACAACTAATAAATTTCCAACCATTGTAACATCCCGTGTTTGTTCTACATTTCTCCAATACTGTCGGATTAATTTCCTCATTTTACTACCATATATATATATATATATATATATATATATATATATATATATATATATATAATGCATGTGTGTACATGTGAAAAATTTACCAGCATATGATATTTTAAACCAGAATCTGAATACATTGTTAAAAAGTGTTTGTTTTTTTGTTTCTTTTTCTTCTTTAGATGATAGAAATTTTTTTCCTTTTTTTAAAATTTTTGCATACACCTAATATGCTAATTTATATATATCTTTCCACTAGATACAAAAATTGATATAACTTTCTTTTGTTTCTCAGTAACTTCCTTTTTTTTCCTATTTTGAAATCGTTTTTGTTTTATTTTCTATTTTTTTCTATCTTTTCTGTTTTTTTCTTCTATTTTCTCTTTCATTAAACACAATTTTTTCTCTTTTTATCGTTATTTTTATTTTTATCTTTATTTTTTATTTTTTCTCTTCATCCCTCTCTTGCTTGTTCTCTGCATATTTTGTTTTTCTTTCAGCCTCCCTCTCCACACACACACTCTGTATTTCCTCTATTTCTTTCCAGTGATGTTGATAGCTTTTGGATTTAGTGCATCCTGGGATGCACATATTTGCTTTTTCCCCCGGGAAAATTTATGTGCCCCAACTAAAGCTGTCTAACTCTACTAGTAACCTACCCTGTGTAATTCGTTTCTTAGAAAATATTGAAATGTATTTATACTTAGCTTCATAATTTAAAAAAAAAATTATTGTAAGTGATGAAAAATATTCATCAGCTTCTGATTTATTAAAGTAATACCTGGGTGCCAGAGATCTCAATTCGATTCCTATTCATATTAAATAAAAACTATTTTAATATAAAAACATGTCTTTCGATTAAAGTTTTATTTAAAAACAAAAACAATATTAGTTTATCTTTAGTGCAAAATTAATTTTTTCACATATGCTAACAACAACATGAAATAATTAATTAAAAAATTAAAATCAAAAACTATTTTAGTATTAAAACGTGTCTTTGGTTTCTATGAAATTATAATGTCAAAAAAATCATCTGCTGATTTTGTTTACTAACAACCAGAAATGGTGAAAAGCAAAATTCCATTCCTTTCAGAACTGATCTCGGCTGGGGTGCCTATTGGTGACTTGATCCGAAATATCTTTCTCCCCCCCTCTCTTTTTCTGTTAGGATTTCTTCACTCCTTTTTTCTGTTAAAAAATATTTCTCTCTCTCTCTCTCTCTCCCCCTCTCATCCCCTCTCTTTTTCTTTAACCATTTCTTTACTCTTTTCTTTCTATGTTTAAAAATATTTCTCTCCCTCTCTCCTCCTCCTCTCTCTCTCTCTCCCTCTCTCTTTCTCTCTCTCTCTCTCTCTCTCTCCCTCTCTCTTTTTCTGTTACCATTTCTTCACTCCTTTCTTTCTATGCTAAAAAAATCTCTCCTTCTCTCCCTCTCTTACCATTTCTTTACTACTCCTTTCTTTTCTATATTAGCCTCTTCCTCTCCCTCCCCCTTTCTCTCTCTTTTTACTGTTTCTCCTTTTTCTCTTTTCGCCCACTTTCTCACATATCTTTCTAAACATGATTTTTTTTTCTCCCCACCCCTAAGAGTTTATCAAAAGATTATCTATTCAGAAATCCTTCCAAGAAACTTAATTTTGCCTTCACCACTAAACACAAGATTTCCCTTCCTCAAAGTCAATAACAGTCAGCAATACTTTACAAGACAGATAAGAGACTGATAATCAGATGAAGAGGCCGACAGAAATAGCCTCACCTCTTCATACAGAGTCAATGAACTGTGCACTGAAATAAAAACACTTTTAACTTTAAAGAGGAACTAATAAATATGTTATCAAATGTTTGGGGAGTGGGTAGATAATATTCATATTCATTCATACCCATAAGGGAATATATAAATATTCACACATGAGGGTTACTGAAAAGTTCTTGGCCTGAATAAGAATTAAATAATCTACTACCATGAATATTTAAACAATTGCAAATGTACATTTTATTCTACATATTCATTTCAAAGTTCAATACACTAAACTTTAACTATCACAAGATTATTAATTGACTTTCACCACCAACATAAAGCAATGATCGTCTGTTGTTTACAGATTTGATCTCTCTGGTGATCGTAAAATATATACACAGATGTATGTATTTATCAGTTAAAACACTTTTAACTTTAAAGAGGAACTAATAAATATGTTATCAAATGTTTGGGGAGTGGGTAGATAATATTTATATTCATTCATACCCATAAGGGAATATATAAATATTCACACATGAGGGGTGCTGAAAAGTTCTTGGCCTGAATAAGAATTAAATAATCTACAGCCATGAATATTTAAACAATTGCAAATGTACATTTTATTCTATATATTCATCTCAATGTTCAATACACTAAACTTTAACTATCACAAGATTATTCATACTCATTCCTATACATAGAAGAATATGCTCCCAAAACCCGATAGAGCTCTCTAGGAGTGGCTTTAATTGACTTTCACCACCAGCATAAAGCAATGATTGTCTGTTGTTTACAGATTTGATCTCTCTGGTGATCATAAAATATATACACAGATGTATGTATTTATCAGTTAAAACACTGCTCCTTAATGACAGCTGTTGAGGTTAAGGAAGCGGGCTGATAAAAAGTCAGCTGGGTTTCACTCCCGGTTAGAAGTAGTTGCTGTGTTTAGCCTCACTGATGAGACATGAAACGTTGAAACACAGTGTCTGTGGATGACTTTATATATATAGTTTTCTTTGTAATGAGGATCATTCTATGTGTAGTTTAATTGTAGTGATACAGGTAAACTGTAATAACAGCTCAATGTGCCTGGTGCCAGTGAGTGGACGCTCCTCCTACCCTCCCAAACTGAGACACACTCCCCCAAAAAATTTATAAATTTAAACCCCTGTATTCTTGGGAATTTCTTCAGTAATAACCATGTTTTTGCTCATGTATGATGATGCTGTATTCATGCAATTGAAATAAATTATTACAAGGAAGCCAATTTAATGTTTATTTCTACATTTATTCAATATATCTATCTATCTATCTATCTATCTATCTATATATATATATATATATATATATATATATATATATATATAGGGTGATTGAAAAGTATCTCCTATCTTAAATAATTTATTTATACCATGAATGGTGAAAGGTATCTCACCATGCTGCAAGATGAAATCTGGCCAGTTGTCAATAACTATGGGAGAATATTAAAGACTTGATTTTTATCCAAGATGGTGTTCCTCTACATTTTGATTTTGTTGTTTGTGAATGGCTGAATCAAGATTTTCCTGGGATAAGGATAGGTAGATGTGGTCCACATGAGTGGCAGGCCAGGAGCCATGATTTAACACCCTGCAAGTTTTTTCTTTGGGGTCTACTCTACAAAACCAATGACATTGGAAGAACTTGAAGGACAAATATGAGAATTCATTTCTGCGATTTCACAAGAGTTTCAGGGAAGATCAGTTGATGCAATTCTCAAGCGGCTTAAAAGGCTGGAGGTGAATGCTGGTGCCCATATAAAATTTTAAATAAAACTCTATGTCAACAGTGTTTGGTAACTGACAGTTTCTCGCCTATGCGATCTTCAAACCAAGTGAATATTTGTGCTTGCATTTTTCCTTATATGCTGTTGTGTGATGCATCATGGGAAGGATCAACTAGTTGATTCTAGTTTGGTCTGGCTGATTATAGTTTAGTTTGTAGGGCATGGTGGGAAAGTTGGTTTTCTTTTTTTTTTGGGGGGGGGGTTCTAATCTACTGTAAAATTTTGCAATATGCTATTTTACTTTATGTTTAATATATATATATATATATATATATATATATATATATGTTGTGTGTGTGTGTGTGTGTGTGTGTGTGTGTATGTACATGATGTGAGGGGTAAATTGTCTAAATCACACAAAAATGAAAAAAATAACACTGACATCTAACTCTATCAGATATATTTACCATATTTAAATGAAAATATCTTGAAATACTATAGATTAAATTTATTCAAAGAAATTGCCATTGGCTTCAGCTATGACATCCAGACTACATCAGAATCTCCTGTAAGCCTTTTTGATGATCCCCTTGTTTAAATTAGTAAATGTTCTTTAGTGTTGCACAGAGTTTTGTTGGTCTCTCGTTCAACCGTGCCTCACATATAATAAACAAGGGATTGCAATCTGGGGAGTTAGGTGGACAGATATTAAGGGTGATGTAGTTACACAAATTTTCTCACAGCTAACACTGACTTCTCCTGCTTTTGTATTGGAGCTTTGGGCATGAATGCTAAGCAGTACAGCATACCATTTCAAGTTTCTGGTAGAGTGAACTGCATCAGGGTGCTGCTTTTCTCACACACTGTGCCCAACTGATTCTAGTTTGCTGCACAGTAGACACAACCTAAAACAAACAGAGCACATGTAGGAAATTAATATTCTAAAATGGTGACAATTTACACATCACACAAAAAACAAAACTTTCAAGAAACAACTACCAAAAATGTAAATATGAACATACAATGAATGCTATTCCCTAACCTATGGGCATAAAATAACAATATATGGGTTGACATGCTGTTAAAAATCAATCAATCATTCAAATCTTGATTTCCAGGAAATTTCTTTTTTTTTTAATGGCATATCAACTTCTGTGGGTTATTTAATGTCAAATCCATCCCTGTAGAAGAACAGTATGGTACTATTAACCCATAGCTGAAGGCATGAGGGAGTTCATACCTTTCCCAAGGGTATTAGTCTGAAAGTGAATGCAATAGCACAACTTGAGTTTGAATTCACTTACTACGATGTTGCAGTCCAACACGTTAGTCACTCAACAGAATTTAATGTAAGATGAATATATATTCAAGATGAACTCATATTCAACATGAACACATATTCCAGAACACTTATTCAAGATAAACACATATTTAAGAACACTTATTCAAGAAGACCACATATTCAAGAACACTTAGTCAAGATGAACATATATTCAAGAACACATTCAGAACACAAGATGAACACATATTCAAGAACACTTATTCAAGATGAACACATATTCCAGAACACATATTCAGAGATGAACACATATCAAGAACACATATTCAAGATGAACACATATTCAAGAGAACACACTTATTCAAGATGAACACATATTCAAGAACACATATTCAAGATGAACAAGATCACATCAAGAACACTTATTCAAGATGAACACATAAAGATGATCACTTATTTCAAGATGAACATATTCAAGAATTTACAGTCCAATTATGTTGAAAGTACCAATTCCCAGGAAATTATCAAAGTTATGCAGCAATGAGCCTGTTTAGTGTTTAGAAAGGTGATCTCTTAGCAACAGCATGAACTGTATGCCAGACTCTGCAAACAATCATTCTGACTTCTACAAACATAACACTCAAATCTTTTTTTTCTTGAGTTAAACCTTGTCAGATTTATTTCAAAACTTTCAAATGCAAAAATATTTCAGACATTTTTTTGAATTCTTCATTTCTTAAACAGTTCATAAATTATCCAAATCTCTAAAAATTGTGTCCAAGTTCTCAGTTGGTAGAGCGCTCACCTTGGAATTGCAAGGTTCCTGGTTTGATACCATTCCCGCCAACTCAACGCATCAGTAGCACAGATTGGGGAATCTGATCTGTGAAGTAAAGTGGGGAGCTGATGGTAGGTGTGGCGCTCCACCCCAGCAAAAAGAACTTCCCTGACTAATGCTAGTGAAAAGGGGATAGACTCCTTCACTATTTGACTGATACCAATAACAGGCCACTCCACCAGCTTTACTTACTCTGTTGGGTCATTATTTATTGTTTATTCCTGTGTGTGGGGTTAAGTGTGGGTGAGGGTTTCTGTGATTGGATATACCAATCACATGATGAGCCTAGAAATTTTGGCGCAAAATACCAAAACCCTTAGATACATACGGACCAGCCCCGACAAGACATCGACCTGAAGTTCTCTCCAAGAAATTACTAAGATACCAGATATCTTCTCCATCACACTGGTAAGTCTCTCAAACTTAACTCTATACACAGGAAGGACCTTATATTGTTAGTCATTGTTTTATTTGCTCTTTAATAAATTGTTAGGATTAAACTAAGTTTTGATTCATCTATTTGTTGCTGTTAGTCTTAGAATTATAGTAACACTAATACTCTTATACAAACTGTGTTTAAAAAAATATTGAGATTCAAGTTGTATCTACTAAGACAGAAATCAACAATGAATAAAACATTATATTTCTTCAAAATAATCTCTTAGGCATTATTGAATTCTTCATTTCTTTTTTGCAAAACAGTTTATATCTATCTAAATTTCTGGAAATTGTACCTGAGTTCTTATACAAGGTGTGTTAAAAATGGTATCGAGAATAAAGTTGTATCTACTGAGAAAGAAGTTAACAATAAATAAAACATTTATATTCTTCAAGATAATATCCTTGGCATTCAACACACTTTTTTTAACAAGTGTTCCATTTAAGAAAGCTCCTCTGAAACTCCTCTTCTGATATACACCTCCCCGTACCAAATTATTCAAGAGGTTGTAATTATTTATATGCATCCAAATATTTTGTTTCTCTGACTATATGTTATGCATACATATCAGAACAATCTGTAAAAAATGTTGGTTGTTTCAGATGAGTGTGAGTCAAAAAGTAATGCCATTTTGTTTATGACAGGTATAATTACCAACACAGGAACATGTATCATACATCAAAATGAAGCTGGTCCTCTGTGGATCCCATCGCTTCTTCTCCACATAGTCACCCTTTCTCTCAATAGCAATGTTCCACCTTCGATTGAGAGCATGTATCCCTGCTCCGTAAAATTCTGTTGACTGTTCTTTGAGCCACTTCTTCACTACAGATTTCACTTTCTCGTCACGGGAATAATGTTTGCTTCAGACTATCATCTCTTAGGCCCCATGAAAGAGGGTTTGATTTATCTTCAGGAAGATAATTAAAAAATAGAATTTGCTGCTTAATGGTCGAGCAGAAACAGTGATAGCCAGTATTTATAGTATTATAGTATTACTAGCCAGTATTTATAGTATTAGTGTATTAATAGTCAGTATTTATAGTAGTATAGTATTAATAGCCAGTATTTTTATTATTAGTGTATTAATAGCCATGGATTTTTTTTTTTACATTTAATATTTTAAAAAGGAGTGTCTGTGTGCTTTTTTTTCTCTGAAGCCCCACCAGGCCCAGTCAACACAAGGTCTTTTTTATGTAGGGATTCTAATGTGGCATCCGGCAAGGATCGAACTTGTGATTCAGTTATGATTGATCTGCGAGACTGACTTTTTCGTTCCCCCCTCTACCCAGAAAACACTGGCTAGCCACTTCTAGTATATTTATATAGGTATGTATTAATTTATACATGCATAATGCCACTGATTAGTTTAAGGAATTTGAATACACATTGATAGTTGAAGCCTGAGGCAGTCAAGGATATCATTAGATATTACATACTTGCTTTATAGGTCAGTATATATATATATATATATATATATATATATATATATATATATATATATATATATATGTAAGTATATAAAGACACATATATGCACACACATTTGTTTGGACCCTATCTATTATTATACTAAAGCTGAGCAAATCAATGTTTGTCTTCTAAAGGCTTTTTTCCTATTTAGTTTAATGACAAAAAATTCATATAAAATTGTTCCTTAGTTCTAGGAATGAGTTATTTGAAAAAATCCATATTAATTGGTTCTAATTACTTGTAATTTGCAATTAAGTCAAAAACTGACTCGTCTTTTACTTCCCATTCAGCCTGTCACTTTCCCCCTCTCTATGTATATCTTGATTACCTCTTCATTATATATGTTAGTTTCACTGTGAGTGTAAAGAGAGTGATTTAGAGAATGTGAAATATATTTCTATGTTAAGTTTCAGAAGCAACTATCCCATAGCTTAGAAAACTTCCAAAATGATATTAATGTTGTTTTTTTTCAATTCTCTGTATTTACTTTTTTTAAAAATTAAATTTGCTTTGCAAACTCACTTTTCCCTAATCCCAATTATCTACCCAGAGCACAATGAGTGACACAACATTTTGTCTAGTATACAAGGTGTTTAAAAAAAGTATTGAGATTTTTTGTACCTTTTGACACACATTGTATTCTGAAAAAAAAAATGTTCAATTCATTTTTCATTTCTATCTTGGTAAAAACAGCTTTAAACTCGGTACTTTTTTTGACATTTTTTTTTTCAGAATACAAGGTGTGTAAAAAAAACACAATACATTTTTGACACACCTTATATATATATATATATATATATATATATATTATAAGTAAATTAAAGTTGACTGGGTGGCCTAAAGTCGGTATCAGCCAATCAGCAAGGGAGTCGATCCTCTTTTCACTAGCGCTAGACCAAGGAAATTATTTTAGCATCTGGGGTGGAGCACCACTCCTACCATCAGCTCCTTACTTTACCACACAGATCCCTGTGCTATTCATACACTGAGTTGGCGAGGGCCGGTATCGACTAGGAACCTTGTGGTTTGGCTAAGAACCTTGTGGTTTCTAGCCAAATGCTCTACCGATTGAGCTAACCCGGCCCTTTTACACCCAATGCTCCCAAAATGTTTAAAGAATTTGAATTCAGATTAATGATTGTGTTTATATGTCAAGTTATCTTGTGTTTCCCATATGTGTTTGCAGATAATCCATGTATCATCACTTTGCCAAGAAATAAAGAACTTCATTTTCTTTCTTCAATTCCCACCTCAAATGAAATGTTCAAATATTTATTTTGCAATGTAAACTCCTTCCAGGATAATGCACTTAATTTAGAGGTGAATATTGAATTTATATATTAAACATTTTTCAATGTATGTAACATAGAATATCATGTACATGTAAATTTCACCCTCTTAAACTTAGATTCATATGGCTCATATGCGTATGTCTATGTGTATATAGAGAGAGAGAGAATGAATAGAGAATAAATGAGAAAAGTATTGGCATGAAAAGGTGCTCAATGCTAATAAAACAGAGCAGATTTATAATCAATAGTAATGGTATTATGGATGATTTGGACTCATAACTTAAAGTTTCATGGTTATGCAATCCTCAGATGAGTCAAATGGTTGAGATCTTAAAAATCTTAAGATCTCAACCATTTGACTCATCTGAGGATTGAATCAACCATTTGACTCATCTGAGGATAGCATCATCCATAATACCATTACTATTGAATATATATATATATATATATATATATATATATATATATATATATATATATATATATATATATATACATATATAAGTAAGGATTGATAAATTTAATCAAATTCTTGTTATATTTGGTTTTAGATATCTTAATTTTTGTTATCTGATTACCTTAATGAAAATTTGGGAACTTATCCAACTACTAGTTTTAAGGTGTATTGTAGGATACTCTAGTTTAATGTATCCAAAATAGACCCCACGTTTTGTCAGATGAATGCTATGTAAAAAGGATTAAAATTTATGAGTTCACATGATAAGAACCATGAGATAATAAAAAAATAAAATAAAACTTTGAACTGAAAATGACCAGTCTGAAAAATCCCCAACAGAGCAAACATTAAGCTGCCAACTAGCCCTTCCCTATGCTGATGAAATGCTTTAAACTACCCAGATAAACATCTTCCACCAGGTCAGAAACATAACCACCTCCTAAAAAGATAAGATGAATTGAAACCTGATACTATCACAGGGATCACGAGAAAATATATAAAAGAAACCTTAGAATTTATCTGTATACCATTTTCAATAAAGTTAGTGGTCTGATGAAGCTCATGGGTATTCAGATACCTGTGAGCAGAAATGGTACATAACCACAAAAATAGCCGATTTTAAGCCTTTTCTTTACTAATTATATTGCTCTGTTTATAAAAAAATCAAATATCAAGCCCTCAAATTGGACCTGAACTCCCTAACATTTTACCGTTGGAAGAAAGGACCAGCTTAGAATCATCCTAATACCAAATTATCTGGTAACCCACCTACGGATACATATATATATATATATATATATATATATATATGAGAGGTAGCTGAAAAGTTCATAGTGTAACCAAGATACTCTCATGGAATGTGACTAGATGGCATGCATTTTTCAACTTAATTTCTTCTATAGGTGTTGCAGTGCTTTGAACTCAGTGGTCAAAAAAGTCATCAACAGTAGATATGACATTATATAAACGTTTTTGCCTATAAACCTTTTAGCTTATTTTTGTATATATATATATATATATATATATATATATATAGAGAGAGAGAGAGAGAGAGAGTCCATGATCTCTACACAACTATTTGTGTAGAGTATATAATTCTACCTAGTATGTAGATAATGTAAATATTGATCAGGCCTGATACATGTGCAAAGTCATATGCACCCATAGGGACATCAAAATTATTCCTACCACATTTTGTCTATGCAATATTATTATTTATAAGAATAATTTTCCTGAATGCTATTATTATATCTATTTGTTCAGCAGATATATTTACAATAGTTTTTGTGAATTCAAAACTTTTTATCAAAATATCTCTAGAAATGAAAGCGTAAAAATCCATTATGTTGAATTGTATGAATGTGGCTTTTCTTTATTTTTAATAAGAGAACCATTTATTTGCATTATATTAATTCTTTATAATTGAAATATTTCTGTAAGTTAAGAACAATATTTTGAAATTTTTTTTGGAGATTATACCTATTTGAATTTCAGTGGAGTTGATTAGTCTGGCTTGTTTATAGTAGTTTTCTAATATATATATATATATATATAATATATATATATATATATATATATATATATATAGAGAGAGAGAGAGAGAGAGAGAGAGAGAGAGAGAGCAAAAAACGTTTATTTTACAATATGAAATTTTTGGTCAAGGCACTTAATTTAAGGATGAATATAAACTCTATAGGCTAAACATTATACATTTAAAATTTCTCATCAATTTCTAGCTAATAAGTATTTTTTAAACTGCAAATCATTATATATATATTATATATATATATATATATATGTGTGTGTGTGTGTGTGTGTGTGTGTGTGTGTGTGTGTAAGTATATATATATAGTATCACCCATAAATAAGTACATACCTACCAATTTTATACACAAAAGTAATTTTCTTCAAAACCCAAAATTATCATCACCATCATGTCACACCAGCAGCACAGAACACCTGTGCAGAATGTGACACATGATCATTTGAGCAGGTTTGAATTCAGACTTTTCCTTTTTCTAGACTGGTTGCCATATCAAGGTTAACTTTTTGCCAATCAAATTTTCCCCATGGCTGTACCAAATCTTCTTGGTATTTTTTACCTTTATAATGATGGGATGTTTCAAAGTTCACTATTCACCTCAGAACTCATTCTATTCAAATATATTCCTATTATTATCATTTATTCCTTTGTGTTTTCACATCAGCATTAGCTGATGGTCTTTCACTGGAGTCTGAGTGACAGCAAGTCTCCTCAGGTCTCCAGGACTCTTCTGAGTATTCTGGAAGATTGCAGCAGTGCAGTGTTCTGAATGGTTTCAATCCTTCCTCTGATTTCCAAACTTTCCAAACTTTCCAAACCCTTTTCCAATCCTTTTAGGACTGTTCCAAGTGCACCAACTACAATTGGTATCACTTTGACTTTCATATTCCATAACTTTTTCAGTTCTCTTGCAAGGTCCAGATATTTGTCCATTTTTTCATTTTTCACCCTGTGATCTGCTGGAACTGCAAAATCCACCTGTTGACAAGTTCTTTCTTTTTTTGTTTATCAACACTAGGTCTGGTCTTCTTGCTGGGATAAGGTGATCCATTTTTATTTCAAAGTCCTAGAGAATTTTATGTGTTTCGTTCTCAAGAACAGATTCTGGTTTATGCATATACCATTTTGTTGTATGTTCAAAATTTAATTTTTTGCATAATTCCCAGTGGATCACCTTCCAACCCAGTCGTGGCTAGTTTTGTACTCCCGTTGTGCTAGTTTGCTACATTCGCAGAGTACATGGTTTACAATCTCATCTCTATTATCGCAAAGTCTACATTTACTATTTTGTTTTTGCATTGATATAGTTTGTCCTTATAGCATTATTTTGTGCAGCAATTATTAGTGATTCAGTTTCTCTTTTGAGGTTTCCTTTTCTTAACCATGTCCAAGTCTTTTCATGTGCAACCTCTTCGATTTGTCGTTTGAAGTGTCCATATAATTGTTTTTCTTCCCATTTATTATTATTATTATTATTATTATTATTGTAATCTGAGTCCTGCGCAATTATAATGAACTAACCATCAGTTTTTGTACTTTGCTTGAGTGTGGTATGCATAGAATGGGAGAGGGAGTGTAGACAAATTGTTAAAGATCCCAGTCTGTCCTGCTATTTACTCATAGCTGGAGGGAGAATAATTGGATGCATACCTTTCCCAAGAGTATTAGTCCTATGTGAAATACAAGCAGCATCGTATGGGATTCGACCCAGGCTGCTGAGTGCATTTCCTATGTCAATAACCATTACACTACATGCCTCTACTTTATAAAAGTATATAAGTAAATTTCTTAAGCCTAAAAAGTAAAGAGAAAATGGTGTGGGGGGGATCATCTTAGTTCATTTAGACTAGGGATCACCAAACTTTTTTATGGTGGGTCGGATGATTGAAAAAATAACAAACACAGGCCACATTATTTTTATGTTCAATTCTTGCTAGCCAGAATTTGCACAAAAACAAATTTAACTAATATATTTATTTTCAAAACATTATCAAAGAATGCAACATTAACAGAAAGGTTGGCGGGCCTGATAAAATGCCTTTGCATGCCAGATTCGGCCCGTGAGCCATAGTTTGGTGACCCCTTATTTAGACCAAGTGTGCTTATTACATTAATAGCAATCAACCAGTAGTAGGGTAGTGTTGTATACCCTTTCTTTACTTCTATTATTCTTCTGCTCATCTTTGGTATCTTACATTCTTCTTCTTGGGTCTGGACATCGTCTTGCTGGTTGGTCGTCCTTGGTTCATTTCTTCTTCTAGGTCTGTCTTGTTGTCAAGACATTCATCAACCACAAAACCATATTATTCATTTAAACCTTTATTTACTTAACTAAACGTAGCGCACGTGTGCAGGTGAGTCCCAGCTGAGCAGATAGGCCTTATCTGTCTGACAACCAAGCTGGAACTGAGAGCCAACCAGGTCCCACGTGACTTCACGTATTTTGCGGGCTTTCTGTAATATTCCATGGAAAGTCCCACCCTTGATATGAAAAGGGGCCATCCCTTCAGAAATACAGGGAGTTGACAATAATCTATGCATAAATTATGTAACAGTAGATCATAAACCATTCAAAAGATTTTTTTTTATATTAGTCAAAGTAAGGTAGTGACCATCAATGTATTCAATTGTATGATGCCAGAAGTCTTCATGCAGTGATGCAAGGTACGCAAACATATATTGTATATATAAAGTATATTCAGTACATATATATATTTACCAACCCCTTCGCATGACTAGGATATGACACAAGGTTAATTTTTTAAGCGAAGTTTAATAGGTTTGAATTCAGTGTTTTCCTTCTCCTAGTCTGGTTACCTAGCCAGGGTTAAAGAGCTCAGTACATACAAGGTGTGTCATTAAAGTGCCGAGTTTGAAGCTGTATTTACTAAGATAGAAATGAACTATGAATGGAACATTATTTTTTTCAGAATACAAAGTGTCTTATAAATGTGCAGAGTTTGAAGCTGTATTTGCCAAGATAGAAATGAACAATGAGTGGAACATTAATTTTTTTCAGAATGCAAGGTGTGTCATAAAAGTGCCGAGTTTGAAGCTGTATTTACCAAGATAGAAATGAACAATGAATGGAATGTTGATTTTTCAGAATGCCAGATGTGTCAAAAAGTACAAAAAATCTCAATACTTTTTTCACACACCTTGTATATAAATAGATATATTTGGCATTTTATGATACAGGTAGATCATTATGACCTGGTCATTTTAAAAGTTGCTCACAAGCCAAAATGTGTGGGTACCCCTGATTTTAAAATCTCTGATCCTGACAGTTTGACAGAATGGCTTCTGCTAATTTATTTGGGGGTGGGGGTGGAGGAGTATGACCGGTAATTAAGTTGGAATTAAATCATGCAATTTTAGAGGTCCAACATTTTTTCATTAATTTTACTTCTTCATATTTTCTTATGAATATTTTCTTTTTTCCAGTTATTTTTCACATTTTTTTCTTTCTTTACACCTTTTTGTTTTCTTTCATTTTCTTTTTCTATCTTTTTCTTTTTTTTTCTTTTCCTTTCCTTTTCTTTTTCTTTCCTTTTCTTTCCTTTTCTTTTCTTTCTGTCTTCTTTACTTCTTTTCTCCTTCTTTCCTTTTCTTTTTTTTCTTTCTCTTTTTTTTCTTCTTTACTTTTCTTCTTTCTCCTTTTCTTTCATTCATTTTCCCGCTCTTTTCTTCATCCTCCATCTTGAATTTTCTTTCTCTTTCTTCTTTCTTCTTTTTTTCAACAACAGACATTAAAAAAAAGAATTCCTTAAGCAATAAACCTTTTCCTTCAAACATTTGACAACTGATATTAATTACAAATCATTCTTCAAATTTCCAATTTCTTTTTTTTTTTCTGCCCACACACACAAAAAAATATTGTTCACTACCAAAAGATTCAAAATCTCAACTTTTAATATTAATTGAACAAATGTCAGCTCTTAATTCATGCAAAGTTAAAGCCCACAGCAAAAACAACCGAAAAAAATAAATAAAGTACAAACAAATTTCAAGATTTTGGATTTGAATTTTTCATAAACTTTTAAACATATTAATTCAATGACTATTTGAACTCTGGAAAAAATCTGTCAAAAATCAAATGTGCCTTCTAATAAAGGGAAAAAGAAAGAAAGGAAGGAGGTTATAAAAGAAAGAAATTTAAAAGAAAAAGAAAGAAATAAAGAATTAAAGAAAGAATGACAGAAAGAAAGAAAATTAAGAGAGAGAGAGAGAGAGAGAGAGAGAGAGAGAGAGAGAGAGAGAGAGAGAGAGAGAGAAGAAAAAAAGAAAAGAAGGAAAAGAGGATAAAAAGAAAGAAAGAAAGAAGAAAAGAAAATGTGACCGACAAAATTGTCCAACATTAAATGCAAAAATTTAAATCCTGATTATCTGGTGTTACTTATCCCCCGAATTCTTGTTACTTATGCATAACATCACCGCGGCTAAATAATGGACCATTCCATTTTTATTATAAAGAATGAAAGAGAATAAAAAGGACATGCTACACAGAAAATATATAAGAAAGAAAGAAAGAGAGTAGAGGAAATATAGAGAGAAGAGGTGAGTGTGCAGAAGCGATAATGCTAATCTGTTTTAATTGAACATAATGAAAAGATGAAAAGAAGGGAAAAAAAAGAGTGAGGGAGAGAGTTAAATTTTTAAGCAAGATTCTTCACTTTCTCTATTTGCTTGTAAAACAGATGTAAAATAAAGCTGTTGTATAGCCTTATATACCCCTCTAACATTCTTGGGTATCTAATAGGGAGAGAGACAGAGAGACAGAGACAGAGATATGATTAGAGATAGATGATCTTACTTGGTACACTTCTTACTGCTTGCTCTTTTCGTTTACCTTGTCTGGCAGCCATATTATCTGGTTTGACTTCTATCTAAGCTTCTGCTGGGGGGTGACTTTCCTTCTTAATTATTCTTCTGGGCTGGGCTTAACATTGTCTTAATAATTTATACAAGACTTGATTTTGCTTGATCAAGTTTTATTTCTACTTATCCCATAATTGATTCCGTCACGGGGAGAGACTGAACCCGGAGAGACGACAATCACATCTGCTCTCCTTGAAACCTGGGTTGAATCTGCTTGACTAAACTAACTATTCTTGTGTCTCTGTACCAGAGGTCAGTTCAAGTCATCTAAAATGTCAATCATAACCCCCAATGGTTATGGAAAATTACCTACCTCCGGTTTTAAATCTAACAAACTTTAATTAAAACGAACTTACAGGTACGTTTACAATTTATGACTTCTCATAAATTGTAAGAAAACAATAAGTGAAATGAAGATTATTTGTCTTAAAAATATTTATTCCATTTCATAATCTTAAATAATTGAAACTACCAGAGCTTACAGAATTGCCAGAGACTTGAAGATGTCTTATATAGATAGATAAATTAAATCTTAGCTCTCAGCTATTTGTAGCTAAGGGCCAATATTTCACCACTCAATACTAGGGGACCTTCCTCCATGCAATACCTCGCCATTACATTAATGTTATATAGGCATTCTATTCTATCAGCCGGTTGGTGATCTTTCACCTATCACCCGACTGAGATTATCCAATCAAAGTCAAGTTCTCAAATGATCTCAAGGTCATCACCTGTCAATCAAACATTAACAGCTTCTTCCTGGGATACCCATTTCAATCTTTTAGAATTATTTACACTACCTCTCAAACAATAGATGTAACTAATCTTATTTTGTTACAGTAGGAATAGGCAAAGCCTATCATTTTTGTAATGAAGTGTAAAATTTAAATTTAACACATGGTGTGACAGAGAGGATTTGACCCGTGGTTGACCTGCAACTGGCTTTTGCTAATTAATTGAATGAGTCATGTGACCAAACAACTCTATGGGAAAGGAGATAGTTAGATTGAGAATTGACTAAGTAGCCATGTCATGTCAAGATTTGGTTTGGTTTGGTTTGTTTTATGGCATATCAACCTCAGTGGGTCATTTAATGCCAATAAAGTTTTGAAATAAATTAATTCTTAATGGATACTCAATTTTTTTTTATAAACACATTTTTCTACTTAACCCATAGATGGGACCCTAACAGGTACTACCACTGTGGGTCAGAGTGGACCAGGGAGCAATATTGATGAAAGGTATTAGTGCTATGGGAAATCCAAACAGCCACATTCAGTATTTGAACTTGTCTCACCATGTCCATTTTCTATGACAATAACCATTACACCACGAGTGCCTCCAACAACTTAAGAAATAAGTAAAGTAAAGTCATCGGGGTGGCCTAAAGTCGATATTAGCCAGACAGAGAGGAAGTCTATCCCCTTTTCACTAGCACTAGAACAAGGAGATTGTTTTGGCATATGAGCAGGGTGCCACACCTACCATCAGCTCCTCGCTTTACCGCACATATCCATGTGCTACTCATATACTGGGTTGGTGAGAGCTAGTATCAAACCAGGAACTGTGAGGTTCCCAGCTGGGACGCTCTACCGACTGAGCTAAGCCGGCCTCAAAGAATACATTTCTTATTTGTATTAGCATTTCTTGTGAATCATTAAAAAGAAAGACAGTTTTGAATTAAATATTAAGATATTCCGACAATAGAGGAGGGAAAAAAAGAAGACTAAATCTTTATTTGGAAAAACAAATATATACACACAAAAAAAATCAAATTACCAACTGGCACAATATAATTTATAAAAAATGGAGAAAAAGTCACCTTTACTCATCAGAGGTTGGAGGTTTGAATTTGGAGCCTCAAAATAAAAAGAAACAAAAAAAAAAACCTCATTAATTTTTATTTATTTATTTATTTATTTTTTGGCTTATTATTAGCATGCACTTTCTGTCATGAAATATTGATGGACTGCTATTAAGAAACTGAAACAACATAGTAATTGAAATGTCTATTTGTTATACAACATGATCTAGACTCTTCCTATTTCCACAATTTCTTTTCTCCTCTGTTTTCATATTTAAGGATTCAGTTAGAAAGGAAAACTTACAAACTAATTTGAAATCCAGATCTTATATTTTACCTTTTATGGAGAAAATGAATTTGATAAATCTGACATCTTGAATTAAATTCTTCATTTTATATGCAAAAATTGATGCCACGAAATTGAACAAAAAGTGGATGGTGAATGATTCTTGAATTTTTTTTTTAGCTTGATTTGTTTAAACAACCTGTTGAGATTTTAGGATAATGATAAATCCTTATTAACCAATTATTTAACCATTCAGTATTAACATGAAATCACTGGAGAACATTCTTCTCATTATTCTATATTAGACTATTTCTTCATCTCTCTTTATATTAATTACTGTCTGTATCTTCACATATTTCTATCTCTAATCCTAACTATTTATCTATCAATGTCATTTCGCTCACATCTATCTCAATCAGTGTATATCTATCTATCTATCTATCTATCTATCTATCTATCAGTCTTGTATCTATCCATCTATCTAACCATCTCCCTCTTTCTATCCTATCTTCTATCTATCTATCTATCTATATAGAGTGCTAATATGCTGTAAAACAAAGCAAGAAAAAAAATCTATCTCTCATAATTCTCTATCTATTTGTCTATCTCATTTTGTTCATATCTATCTCAATCTGTTCATGTTTAAATCTGTTTATATCTATCTATCTATCTATCTATCTGATCCTAACTATCTATTCATCCATTTATTTCAATCTGTTCATATGTCAATCTAGCTTTATCCTTATTTTCCTTTCTTTTTTCTTGACTGTTTTTTTACCCATGTTTTTCTCTCCATATTGATTTTTGTCTCTGTCATTGTCTACATCCATCTCAATTATAAATCTTCCGTATTGACCTATGCTTATATCTATCTGATACCACAAATCCATATTTGTCCATCTTTTAATCTATTTCCATCTGCTTAGCTCCACCACCCCCCCTGTGCCAAAACCAAATCTCTGTCCCTCTCAGTCAGTTGTCATTTTGTTACATATTATGTGGTGTCATGGGTTGTTGACAAGACCCTGTAGTTAGTTTGAAATAGGTTCATTGGAGTTAAAAGCGTAGGCGGTTAGATATCCATTGGATGACCCCCAACTAATCCCTAGAGAGGCACGAATCTCGCGCACCATGAGAAAAACGTAACATGTTAGAGTTAGTTTCAACCTGATCAAACAAAATTTTCATAGAGTAGAATTTTATGCGGAATCTATATTTACACTGGAATTCATTTGGGGTAACTAGTGACTAACTTACTTTTTGTGGTAGGACTAAAAATGTGAGAAAATAGGAAAAAATAAATCTAATATGAGATTTAAAAGTAGATAGATAGATAGATAGATAGATAAAACCTTAGTTTATCAAATATAAATATATTTCAGTAATTTAGCCTCTTCAAATCTGATTTCAGAATGGACAAGAATTACATATTAGATTTATTTAAATATGTTTTTTCTCCCCTTAATGATATTTTTTTAAATTTCCTTTCAGCACTTATTGAAAAAAAATGTAATTCTGTCCATTCTGAAATCAGATTTGAAGAGGCTAATTAGCTGAAATAAATTTATATCTGATAAACTAGAAGAAGCCCTTAGTAAGAAGATAGAAGATGACAATATTATAGAAAAAAAAATGTAATTCTGTCCATTCTGAAATCAGAATTGAAGAGGCTAACTAGCTGAAATAAATTTATATGTGATAAACTAGAAGAAGCCCTTAGTAAGAAGATTGAAGATGACAAGATTATAGAAAAAAAAGTAATTCTGTCCATTCTAAAATCAGAATTGAAGAGGCTAACTAGCTGAAATAAATTTATATGTGATAAACTAGAAGAAGCCCTTAGTAAGAAGACAGAAGATGACAAGATTATTGGAAAAAAAAATGTAATTCTGTCCATTCTGAAATCAGATTTGAAGAGGCTAACTAGCTGAAATAAATTTATATCTGATAAACTAGAAGAAGCCCTTAATAAGAAGATAGAGGATGACAAGATGACGACAGGCCAGAGAAGAAGAAGAAGAAGAGGAAACAACCAGACAAGAAGTTAGCAGAAGTAGTAAAGAAGAAATGAAGTAACAAATAAGTCTCTACTCAACTCTTTAATGTCTCTCTCTCTCTATCACCCAAGTTTTCTCTCTCGATTGTATACCCGATGTTGGCTATACAACAATTTAAGATTAATCAGGTTTCATTTTCTTTTAATTTTTAGCAATAATTGAATTCCTTCAAAAAGGTTCACGTATGGTCTCTTGAACAAGTCATTGAAACAACATCCCACAAGGAAGCAGCTGTAAGGCCACTTGCCCCCTATCTCACAAACCATCCGAGTGAGATGAACAAGACATGCTGGACACTGCTGGAGAAGCAAGGACGAACTCATAAGCAACATTCTCCTGTGGAAACCAGCTCATGGACATGCCAATGTGGGCCATCCAGCAAGGACCTACATTGACCAGCTCTGCACGATTACTGGATGCTGCACAGAGGACCTCCAGGGGACTATGAATGATAGAGAAGGTTGGCAAGAGGTTATCATGGATATCTGTGCTAATTGTGTGACATGATGATGCTGATGATGATGGTGGTGGTGGTGGTCTTGTAAATAATTGTCGATCATTGATAATCAGGATTTGCCTTGTATATAAAAACTTTTCACAATTATTGATTAAGCCAAATTCACTGAATGAAAAAAGATGTCAAGATTTATTCATAAAAAAAAAGAAAAAAGAAGAATATTATATGCTTTGATTTTACAATTCAATTTTGTCTCCTATTCAAACAATTGACTGTCTCTGAAATGCAAACGCCTTAAAACCAAAAATAAAATTGTATAGATTTTGTCTTTTCTTCCAAAATCCACAATGCTACAACTAGCATGCCATTTATCCAGTGATATAATGTTGTATGCACACACATGCACACACACACATGCACACACATGCATGTACACACACACACACACACACACACACACACACACATGCATGTACACACACACATACACACAAGTAATTTAATGATTATAAGCATTGAAATCACAATTAGCATAACAATTCAAAATCTACTCAGAAAAAGGAATTTTAGCTCAGTCAGTAGAGCATCTGACTAGGAACCAGAAGGTTCCTAGTTCGATACCGGCCCTCGCCAACTCAATGTATGAGTAACACAGGAATCTGTGTGGTAAAGTGAGGAGCTGATGGTAGGTGTGGCACCCTGCCTCAGATGCCAAAACAATCTCCTTGGTCTAGCACTATTGAAAAGGGGATAGACTCCCTCGCTGTCTAGCTGATACCGACTTTAGCCCACCCCGTCAACTTTACTTACTTACTTTTAAATAGTTAAAAAAAAAGTCAAATTTTATCATAAATTGAATGAATATTAATGGCTTTGATTTTACAATTCAATTTTGTCTCTGATCCAAACAATTGAGTGTCTATGAAACGCAAACGCCCCAAAACCAAAAATAAAATTGTATAGATTTTGTCTTTGTCTCCAGCATTCTTCAAGAATCCATGACACTACATCTTGCATGTCATTTATTCAGTGATACAAAGCTCTATGCATATATGCACACATATGCACACATGCATGTGCATGTGCGTACACACACGCACACACACACACATGCACACACACACACACACACAAAGAAAAGAAAAAAGTAATTTAAGGATTACAAGCATGGAAATGGCAATTGGCATTAAGTTGTCATTGTCAGGTTGGCCTAAAGTCAGAGTGTAATTATCTGCCCTTGGTTGACTGGAAGAGTTGTCTTCCCTCGTGTTTCTGTTTTTTCCTCACCAGGCTATTTAAGCAGGCAAGTGCCAGATTTGAACTCTCTTTCTTCTCCGGGACTTGACAACTAATGGATTAGGACAGTTTGTCTACACCCTACTTGTGTGGGGGTGAAAACCCCCACACAGGCAATGTAGTAAGTGACTCTCCATAACTTTTGTATCTTATCCCTTTTCTATATACATATATTATCTACTATGTATCTTGTCTCATGTATATGTATTTTATGTCTTAAATGCTTCTCCACGTGCTGTCCTTGTATTAAAGTCCATTGTTATATTTAACACTCTTGGTCGGAGTTGTTTGTTCAACAATAATTAACCTTATCATAACTTTGAACCTAACATCAGTATCAGCCAGACAGGGAGTGAGTCTATCCCCTTCTCACTAGCACTAGAACAGGGAGATTGTTTTTGCATCTGAGGTGGAGCACTACAACTACTATCAGCTCCTTACTTTACCACACAGATTTCTGTGCTACTCATATGCTGAGTTGGTGAGGGTCAGTATCGAATAAAGACCTTGTGGTTCCAAGGCACATGCTCTTGTCAGAAAAGTCCATCAACCTACATTACCCTGGAGATATTTTTGAAATGACTGGGGATGCAATTAACATATTCTAAGCCCTACTGTCATGGTGATATAGCAATATACTATCTGGTGGGCTTGAAAAATAATTCTTAAGGAAGGTCAGGTAATCGAAAATTCTGTATATATTGGGCATAGCATTTTGATATACTGTTAATATGTTATTTCTGTACAACTAATATGAATAAATACTATACCCCTTTAGGTACATGTTATGGAGGTGTGTGATGTAATGGTTATAGTCATTGGAAATTGACTCATCGACCCAAGTTTAAATCCTGAACAAGGCTGTTTATATTTCACATAGTGCTAATACCTTGGGAAAGGTGTGTATCCAACTACTCTTCCTCTAGCTATAGGTAAATGGTAGGGTAGAATGGTTCTTTAACCCTGGTTAGGTAACCAGTCTAGGAGAAGGAAAACTCTGAATCCAAACTTGTTAAACTCCACTTAAGAAATTGACCTGTGTCACATACTGCCCGTGCAAAGGAGCTGCTAAATAAATAAGAGTGAGTAAAAAAGTAATGCCATTTTGTTTAGGAATAGGTATAATTACCAACACAGGAATATGTTTCATATATCAAAATGAAGCTGGTCCTCTGTGGATCACATCCCTACTTCCCCACATAGTCACTGATTCTCTATGTATTTCACTTCCTCGTCACTGGAATAATATTTGCCTCAGACTATCATCTCCTCTCTTTGAGAGGCAAACATTCCAGTGATAAGGAAGTGAAATCTGTAGTGAAGAAGTGGCTCAAAGAACAGTCAGCAGAATTTTACGGAGCAAGGATATATGCTTTCATTCGAAGGTGGAACATTGCTATTGAGAGAAAGGGTGACTATGTGGAGAAGTAGGGATGTGATCCACAGCGGACCAGCTTCATTTTGATTTATGATACATGTTCCTGTGTTGGTAATATCTGTCCTAAACAAAATGGCATTACTTTTTGACTGACCCTGTATATATCCCTTGGGATAGAGGAACTTTCACACAAATGCCTTACAACTTTTTAGGTTTTCGACTTCCTGGTCAGAGCTGCATCCAAATATAACAGACAGGCTTTTGATGAAGACAGATATTAAAAAAGAATATTGCAAAAATCAATGTATGATGAATGTTTGCAAAGAGAGAGAAAAAAAAGAGACGTAAAAACAAACAATGTAAATGTTTTGGTAAATGAGAGACAATGTCTCTGCATCGGAAATACGGCCAGAAAAAGAGATGTCAATAACATCAGGAACTCGTGTCTGACATGGCTAGGTAGAAAAAAATAAAAAAGATAAAAAAATAAAACATTAAAGATTTTGATTATGCAAGTCAGTATCACCAAGTTAGTCCAGCACTTTATTGAATGGCCGTGCGTTCAATCAAGTAAGTCAAGTATCAATATGACAAAATAGATAAATAAAAAGTTGAACACCATAACGAGAACTTTTTTTTCACCGTTTGTTAAGGTTTTATATATACAGTCCTGGTCACATTTATTGGCAGCCATGAAATTTCAGCCAGTCTTGTAGAATATCTCCTGAAAAAAAACAAAAACAAAAATTCATTGAAACAGCTTTGGTCTATTGACAACTGATGGTTGATAAAGAACAGTAACTGATAAAACAACAAGTTTATATAAATTTGGGTATTTCCTGTTTATTTTTGAAGGTATAGCAAGAAAATGAAAACATGCCAATAATAGTGACCAAGACTATATATATATATATATATATATATATATATATATCATAAATTAACTAGAATAAGGAAGTAAATCCAACAGTACATCAGAGAAGAAATTTGAAAAAACACAAAGATGTTATTAATTAATGTTGTATTTATTGGCATATATTGCAATATTTCAATCTGTATAATTTTAAAAAAACTGTGTTCTTCATTACATAACATTTAGGCTCTGGCGATGATCTTAACAGATTGCAATATAAGCCAATAAATACAACATTAATTAATAACATCTTTGTGTTTTTTCAAATTTCTTCTCTGATATATATATATATATATGTGTGTGTGTGTGTGTTACATAGTTTATAGTTAGCCTATGAATTATGTATGCAAGTGTAGCTATATTTTGAATTGAAGTTTGTTGAAGATTCAAAATTGGAGGGGGTTGAATGGAAAGTTACTGTTAGCCGTTAGAGTTATCAACAGCAGTTAACCTTTTGCTGACCTGTACGCCAACTTCTGATTAGCTGAAGGAAAGGTGTGTGAAAGGAAATCAGAGTTAGTGAGCAGATCTTGGTAGTTAGTCAATGGGAGCAAACATTAAGATCATCACTCCCATCTTCTCACAGCACAGTTAGAAACCCTTTTGGGCTGTGGTAGAGCTTTCTAGAGGGGACTTTAACGAACTTTCACCACTTTAGCATAAGGCAATACTCGTCTGTTGTTTACAGACTCGAGTTCTCTGGTGATAGTAACATACATCTACCAATGTATGTATTTATCAGTTAAATATTCACCTCTTAATGACAGCTATGGCTGGCCGAGAGGAAAGGGGTCAAACTACTGAAAAGTCAGGTTTCGCTCTTGGCAAGAAGTAGCTGTTCAGTCTAGCCCCACTAATGAGATGTGAACGTCAGTGGATGACTATATATATATATATATATATATATATATATAATATTATAATATAGTGTGCTATATTTATAAGTAAATAGTGCTCAATATCATTAGATAGAGCATGTATATCTAAGTTAGGGTAGTATGGGCATGAAGCCAATGGCACTTTGTTACTGATAGTTTCTAACCTATACAATTTTCGGATCAAGTCACCAATAGGCACCCCAGTTGCGCGCTGTTTTAAAAGGAACATAATTTTGCTTTTCACCAGTTGTTAGTAAACAAAATCAACAGATGATTTTTTGACATTATAATTTCATACAAACCAAAGACACGTTTTTATATTAAAATAGCTTGTGAGTTTAATAAAAAAAATTTTCAAACCAAGGGACTATATAAATATTCCAAATTTTTAAAACCAAGAATATAAATATAAATATTAAAACATTTTCAAACCAAGATTATTCTTATTCCAACTAGTTGGATGGGTCTATAGAATACTGCACTTCTGAAGAGGGATAAGACCTTCCTCGCTCCAATGGGGCCACCTATTATCAGTGGGTGGTGACCCGTAATGCTTGAGGACAAGGTCATGGTGGCTGAGCAGTCCGTGAATGGATTACTATGTGGTCTTGGGATATACAATACTCTACGTCAGCCCTTACTTGAGCTAGACGGGTGGTTGGATAAATTGGATGGTCAATGTTTGAATTAAAGTCACTTAAAATACAAAATGATGTAGATTAAACAACCTTTTCTTTCCTTTCTTTTTCAAATAATCAAGTATCATGCATGAAAATAAAAAATACTAATTATTTTTACAATTTAAAACAAACAGTAGACGAATAATAGCATCTGCATAAATTTTAAAAGATATTAGTTTAAAGAAAGTCTGATCACACTAATCATAAACATTAAACAAACTATATCTATTTTATTTTATGACTAAAATGAAACAAAAATTAGTTTTATGGCGTTTTATTTATAAATAAAATTATTCTATTTTTTTCCCACTGAAAAATAACAAATCCTGAATGTTAGAAAAAAAAAGGAAGCGATTTCATTTCACTGTTTAAATCTCAAACCAAAACAAATCTAAACCAAAACAGTTTAATCTCCATTTTGTCTCTACAAGTAAATATTTTTTTATTATTTATAATGCTTATTTTTTTAATATAAATTATTGATATCAAAGAAAAGTTTAAATTGAAAAAGATAAATTTTAAATGATATTTAAACATTTCTTTCCTCCACAGTACATAATCTTTCGACTGTGGTAAATTTTCCTTTTATCACGCATGGAAGCCACATTCCAGAGCCTTAATTTCCAGCTTTTAAACTCATTTTCCTCAAAAATTGGTAATGATTTGGGAAAAAATATTTTGTGTTGTTATTTATCATGTTAAACCCCAAATATCACTATCAGAGCTGTACCCCAGTTCCAAAATCGACCTTCCCTAATGGTCATGTCCAGCTCTTACACCTATATGATTGCTAACCATTACATCCCGATGGTATGCCCTAAGCATATTTACTAGTATACAAATAATTTAACACCAGACCATTTTCATTTGGTTTTTTTTTGGGGGGGGGGTAGGTCTGCAAAAGTTTTATAATAATCATTCTTTTTAATTATTATTTAATTAAAATTTGTTGCAAGTGATTTGTAATTGAAATACATGATTAAAAAAAATGATATATAATTATTAAGATTGTTGTTTATCAAAGAAGAAAGTAAATATTCTATAATGAAAAAGTCAGCAAAAGGTTTGAAATTTGTTTTTTCTATTTATTTCAGTTTTACAGTAGGAATGATGTGTTTCGATTTTTTGAATCCTTATCAAGTGAATACAATTTTGAGTTGTGTTGGGACATATTTCAATATTTTAGGACAGAGAAGGTTAAATGTATTAGCTTGATAAGGATTTAAAAATTCGAAACATGTTTTATCTACTGGAAAATCGAAATAAATAGAAAAAAACAAAACAAAAATTCAAACTACTTGCAATCAATATATATATATATATATATATATATATATATATATATATATATATATATATTGCAAGTATATATAACATATATATATAAATATATATATATATATATATATATATTATTATTTATATTTTTGCTTGAAGGCAATTACAATGCGTATATCACATAAAATTCGATAATTATAGAAGATAATAATGACAAGTGAATTTCGGTAAAGAATTATTCGGTGTGTAGAACATCGTACAGACTGTTTCAACTTTGTTAAGTCTCATCAGCGATGTATACTAATGATTTCCCTCCGACAGAAATCGAAACCGAGACTTCAGCAGGATAGTCAGAAACCATACTGCCTCGGCCACGATACAGCATGGGACAATCCTTGTGAAATTAACCTGTCAATGCTATCCTGCTGAAGTCCCGGTTTTGATTTCTGTCGGAGGGAAATCATTAGTATACATCGCTGATGTGACTTAACAAAGTTGAAACAGTCTGTACGATGTTCTACACACCGAATAATTCTTTAGCCGAAATTCACTTGTCATTATTATCTTTATAAAATATAAATAATAATATATACTTTATTCAACAACGCTTATTATTTTTATAAAATATAAATAATAATATATACTTTATCCAACAACGCTTCTAAAAAAAATAAAAAAATCTAATCTATATATATACAGTGATGCTGATAGTTTTTGATTTAATGTGTCCTAAGATGCACATATTTGCTTTGAATGAGTATCCAGGAAAATTTATCGGTCCCACCTAAAATTTCTTTATAGATTGTAGGGTTTTTATTTATGATCTGGAAAAACAACTAAAGCCGTCTAACTCCTACCTTGTAACCTATTCTGTGTAATTGTTTCTAAGAAACTAAAAAGTGAAATGTATTTACAGTTAGCTTGAATGGTGAGGGAGGAAAAAAGAAAGACACTGAGATGCATGGATATGATTTTACTGCGTCCTTTTAGATTTTGCGTATCAGGGACACAGGACGTACATCTCTGTATATATATATATATATTTATATATTATATATATATATATGTTTTGGTTTATTTGGTTAGGTCTAAGTAGGGTGAACACAACATGATGGACACTGCTAGAGAAGCAAGGATGAATTCATAAGTGACGTTCTCTTCTGTCTGGATTTTTTATGCTGAGCAGAAGACCTGCTAGGAGCAATGATCAATAGGAACGTTTGGAGAGAGAGAGTCCAGGATATCCATGCTGTCAGTGCGACCTAATGCTGAGGATGATGATCATATATATATATATATATAATATATAATATATATATATGTATCTATAAATATAATAAAATAATAAATAATAATAATAATAATAATAATAAATAAATATATATCAGTTTTGGCATATACATTTAATTACATGAATGCTTATCTGCTTAAATAAATAGATATGAATTAAATATATATACCAAAACTAATATATATATATATCTATCATTATTATAATTGCTCTACACAGATATTGAGCATTCTCTTAATAATACTGTATATATTGCCATACTACTGTATCATCAAGTGAGATTGTGTTAACCATACCCTGTGGTAATATATATATATATATATATATATATATATATATATATATATGTTGTCGTTGTGAAGTCTCCGTATGCTTCTTTGTTGGTATATCTAGTGAGTCTAGTTGTCAGTGTGAATATATTATATTGGTATATATGTTTTATATATATATGTCTATAATGTATATTATATATATTCATATATTATATTTTATGGGTTTTGTTTCCTGGTTCTTGATAAGTTGTATAAAATTTGAAACTTTTTGCTATCAGATTGTCAGAAGTGCTGGACCGGCTTAGTGATACTGAGTTGCATAAATCAAAAATTTTCCTTTTTTTTTCTTTCCTTCTTTTTTTTTTTTTGACATAGACATCTTTTTGTTTTTGTTTTCACTTAGACGTGTCATAAAAACAGTTCCGAGAACATACAATGACTTAATGCATGATTAGTTTGCTTTTTGTCTGTATTTCTGACACAGAGATATTGTCTCATTTATAATCCAAGTCAATGACTATTACAATATATATATATATATATATATATATATATATATATACATATATATATATATATATATATATAAAGTCAATGAACATTACAACCAAGACTAAAGAAGCAGAGCTAAAACAATGAAATATGCGATCATCTATGTCATAAGGGATTTGTTTTAAGACTAAAAACAGAGACATAATAGATATTGATTCAAACAATTCCTATCCATGGTAAAAAAAAATATGGGCCCTAGTGAGAATCAAACTTACTAACAATGGTGTATTAACCTAGCTTGCTAACCATTACACTACATGGGATGCCCCAAATAGTTACTAAGATTAGCTTAGTTGTGGCACAAGTGAGCAGTATGGGCCCCCAGTGAGAATCAAACTCACTAACAATGGTCTACTAACCCAACTGAGCAATCCAGGACATGCAACACTCTACTTTGGCCAATACTTAGGCTAGGCTAGACAGGTAGCCAGAGATGCTCCCTCCAATCAATCAGCTGGTCACGTCAAACCCTAGTACCTATATGATTGTCCCAACCCTATTGCCCTTATGGCAACCCCCAACCCTTTTTATCATATATGTGCTAGAAGGCAGTAGCTGATGCTCTTATTGTCCAGGATATGATCTTAAACTAATGGGGAAGTTCCAGTTCTGGAGCTCGGAATATGGAGTACTCCTTTATCACCATTACTTCCAGGTTCACTCTGACCCGGTGAGGTAGTACCTGTTAGGGTCCCATCTATGAGTTAAATAGAAAAAGTGCGCTCATAAAAAAAATTTAATACCCATCAAAAATGAATTTATTTAAAAACTTGGTCAGCGTTGAATGACCCACAAACAAACAAACCCAGCTTGCTAACCATTACACCAAAATAGATACTTACTAAGCTTAGCTTAGTTGTAGCAGAAGGCAAAAAGTATGGGGCCCCTAGTGGGAAATCAAACTCACTATAGTCTACTAATCCAGCATGCTAACCATTACACCACATGGGGTGCCCAAAATAGATAGTTACTAAATTTAGCTTAGTTGTGGCACAAGGTGAAAAGTATGGGGCGCCCAGTGAGAATCAAACAATTCCTTTCAATGGTAAAAGTTTTTTTTTTGTTTTGTTTTTTTAAAATCTGCCTTGGGTAATTTTAAAGTGAATCCATCCATTAAAAAAAACTAGATTTTTAAGGAGGCGGGTGGTGTAATGGTTATAGTCATAGGAAATGGACTTGGTGACCAGAAATTCTAGATGAAGCTGTTTGCATTTTACATTGCGCTAATACCCTAGGGAAAGGTATGAATCCAACTATTCTCCTTCCAGCTATTGGTAAATAGTAGGGCAGATTGGGCTTTTTAATTTTGGTGATTGGTGAGATAACCAGTCTAGGAGAAAGAAAACTCTGAATTAAAACATGTAAAACTCCACTTAAGAAATTGACCTTGTGTCCCATCTTGCTCGTATGGAAGGGTTGGTAAATATATATACCTAATTTTTTCCCCCAGCAAATTACTTCCAAATTCAATTGTCTCCATATTCTTTGCTTATAACCCAAATTTAATAGTTCTCAATTATTTTTTGAAAAAATATAATTCAAATTTCAATACTTCTGGAGAATCGTTCACAATTTTTTTTTTTTCTAGAGCAAAAAGTACATATTTTTTACCTCTGTTCATAGAACAAATAGAGACAATTAGTCTCCAACTTTTTCACCATACCACCACCCTCCTCCTAATCACAACTGCAAGACACTTGTCAGTAAGAGAACCGAGTCCTTCAATACAAGAACTCAGCTTGTGTCCTGAAGAAGGTCTGATAGACCAAAATGTTATAGTGTTGACATCACCACCAATAATAAACTTCCATCCAGTACAACATTCCATGTTTGTATACTTTTCTCCACAGTAAGTCTTTTATAACCAATTTTGCTTATAATGATTTTTTGACTAAAATCAATGCCACCTCTAAGACACAGAAACATGGTATTTTTAAATATAAATTATACAAAGCTTTTAAAAGTCTGAAATTATTTTCAGTGGTTGAAGGAGACTAAGTCTGCCAACACCATTTTGATTAATATGTAGGGAGAAAAACATAATTGTCTTCACTTGGATTGTGGGTGTGGCTTCCCACATCCTGTGTGTTGGTCATGTGATAATTCAGTCTCTTCCAACTTCCCCTTTTATTCCCTTTCTTCGAATGAACAACACATATCTCTTTGGTTTTCACTCATTGAGCAAAAAGTATTCTCAGTTCTGTTCTTAGAACAGAATAGAAACAATTAGTTTCCAACATTCTCACTACTGTGGAAGACACAGTAAGTCTTTATAACCAATTTCTGTTGTTTGTCTATGAAATATATTGTAGAATTAACTTGTCTACCTATAATGTGGAAAATTCTGACTACACTAGTTAAAGAAGAAATATATTACTCACTCAATTTGTGCAAACTATTTCCAGAAGAACAGAAAGGATGCTACAGGGGAAAAAGAAGAACAGATAACTTACTTTATATTGATCAACACATCTTTTAAGAGGTTAAGACTAGGAAAAAAAAAACTTGCAATGGAACGGCTACAAAAAGTCTGAAGACATGGTCCAACAAACTTGGATTATTGAATGCTTAAAAATGTATAAAATATTCAGATATTTATAAGTTGTCATCGGGGTGGCCTAAAGTCACTAACAGCCAATCAGCGAGGGAGTCTATCTCCTTTTTACTAGTGCTAGACCAAGGAGATTGTTTTTGCATCTGAGGTGGAGCGCCACACCTACCATCAGCTCCTTACTCTACCATACAGGTCCCTGTGCTATTCATACGCTGAGTTGGCGAGGGCCGGTATTGAACCAAAAACCTTGTGATTCCTAGCTGAACACTCTACCAACTGAGCTAAACCGGCCCTTAATATATTTATGTATATAGATATTTATATGGTCGTAAATTTCATTAAAAAAAGCTATTGAAAACTGGAAAGTACAATTAAAAAACAGGAGAGCAATCTCTATAAGAAGTAAAAATCCAAAGAGGCATGTATTGTTGTATTTTGTTGCTACATGTTATGTATATTAAATATTCATATATAATTATATGAGTTAGTTGTTTGTCTTTCCCAACCAAATGTTTAGTGTTAGTGTATCTATGAATGCCCTAATGCATTATAAGGACTTAGTGTTGGCTTTAAACTAATACTCACTATTCTTATAAATGTATTGATTACTTCTCTTCATGGGTGGACAATTCAAGAAGCCTCTGAAATTCTGATCATAGACAAATTTGTATGGACTACAGTTTGATGGAAAGAAATCCTCTTTCATGTGCCAACCAGATTAATGTCCCGTCTTTGTTTAATCAGTGTCTCATTAATTCTTAGCGGTGACCAAAAATGTTTGCCCGATTTATGAAATGAAAATAAAAGACATTTTTGTCAATTTTTGACATTAGTTTTTATTAAATAACATATTTTTTAGTTTTGTTCTATCTCTCAGACAATTTAAAAGGAAAATGTAACTTCTCTCTTATATCTATCTATCTATCTATCTATCCATTTATCCTGGTCTGTTTACATTTATCTATTTCAATTTCTTCATTATCAATCTATCTATCTATTCATCCATCTATCCATCTATCAATCTATCTATGAATCTCAGTCTCTTCATTATCTATCTCTCTATTTATCAATCTCTCTATTTCAGTCCCTTCTTTCTTTCTCTCTCTCTCTCTCTCTCTCTCTCTCTCTCTCTCTCTCTCTCTCTAATTATCTGAGTCTCTTAATTATCTATCAATTTCAGTCTCTTCATCCATCTATCTATCTCAATCTCTTCATTATCCATCCATGTATCTATCAATTTCAGTCTTTTTATTATCTATCAATCTATTCATTATCTATCTATCTATCTATCTATTTATCTATCTATTCATTATCTCTCTATATATATATATCTATATATCTATCTATCTATTTATCTAATTCTCTTTATCATCTATCTTAGTTTGTTCACTATCTAATTTTTTAAAAATTTCCAACCTTTTCCTTGTAGACATACCTGATCAATTAACATGCTTCATGGAATTATCCATTTTCCAAGAATTTTTCATCTTTCTGAACAAACAATTTCTTGGTGTATGTTTTGAATTCTTCCAGGGAACTTCCTTTCTTCCTTAATGAGAATTTCTCTAAAGACTGAAATAAATTGTAATTGAAGGTGAAATATCCGGGGATGTATGAGTGATGAAAACTTCCTGGCCAAGCTGTGACCATTTTTTTGTCTGGTCACCAAAGAAACACACAGTTTTGTGTTATTCCCAATGGAACATCCTGGCTTTTTTTTCTTCTTCACAAATTCTGAATGCTTTATTCTTGCCTTCAGTTACATTTAATTGGTTGCAGTTCTTGTCCAAATCAATAGTTTCTTTCTCCAGACAGAGCTCATTATAGAGGACTCTTTTTCGCCACACCCCTTAATTCCACCATACATACCTACTAGTTTGCAGTGCATATATATTATTTACTAACCCCTCCACACGAACAGGATGTGACACAAGGTGTAATAAGGATAAGGTAATATGAAAATCACACAGATGTTGTTCAAATAAAGTTATTTATTCAGCCGATATTGCAATATTTCAATTTGTTAAAAATCTTCTTCAGAGGATATTATGTAGTGTTAACACACATTACATATATATATATGAATTATTTTAGATCTAAAACTATTTTTTTAAAAATGTAAAAATGGTTAATAACAAAATTGGCGGGCTATTCAACCAATGCACCAACAAAAAAATGTAGTAGTGTTAAACATTTTTTGGGAAAATGTATATGCAAAATATGAGGTTAAAATAAAATAAAAATGAAAATAAATATTTTTAAATATTTTAGTAAATAAACTATACAGGCAATGCATATACAAAAGATACATTTTTCTATCAGTTTTAAGCCAATGAAAAATAAGACAGGTTGAACTTGGTCAAAACAGCCAATTGGCTCAGCTGTTAGAAAGTTATCAAAATCCTATATTTAAATTTTGTTCTAACTCAAAACTACAAATAATTTTGTCAATATTATCATCTATGATTAAGGTATCATACCATTGATGAAACATTTACAAAAATATTTCTATTTTAGATCTCACCAATATCCAGGACTTTTTACACATGAATATTCATACAAATTTGTACAAATCATAAAAATTTACATACAATAAATACTTGTACTAATAATATAAATAATATAAATAATTTATGAAAATTGTGACCGTTTTGTGATGGGATTAATCTAAACCAGACTTTTTTTAAAGAAAATTAAAATTTTAAACCACCAAAAAAAATCGAAAAAAAAAAAATCACAAAGAGCATGTGTCACATTTTTAATCAGGTGTAACTGATTTTTAGCAAGAAAAAATCAGTTATATATATATTTGGTAAAGATAAAGACTTAAAAATTGGCCATTTTGCGGTTATAGATCTATTTCTGCCCACAGGTGTCTGTGTATACCTATGAGTTTCATCAGACCACTAACTTTATTGAAAAGTCTTTTTCTTTACCAATTATATTGCTCTGTTCAATTACATTGAACATTGAACTCTCAACTTGGACCTAAACTACTCTAACATTCCACCGTTGGAAGAAAGGGCCAACTTAAAATCATTCTAATACCAACTTACCTGGTAACACATCTACAGACATATATATATATATTTGCCAACTACTCCGCACGAGCAGGATGTGACACAAGGTCAATTTCTTAAGCGGAGTTTAACAGGTTTTGAATTCAAAGTTTTCCTTCTCCTAGACTGATTACCTAGCCGAGGTTAAAGAGCATAGTCTACCCTACTATTTACCCATAGGTGGAGAGAGAATAGTTGGATTCATACCTTTTCCAAGGATATTAGCACTATGGGAAATGCAAACAGCTTTGTCCACGATTTGAACTCGGGTCGACTAGTCCATTTCCTAAGACTCTAACCATTACAGCATATATATATATATGTGCACATGCACACACACACACACACATGCATGTATAGACACTTGTATTTAGATGTTCTTGTCATTACATGATATTAACAGAAAAGCAAAAATATGTCTGCTGTTTTTTTCTTTTATTTGGCCAATCATTGCTACTTAGCTAATTATCAGTTGAAAACCTTTACAAAAAAAATAAGAAATAAAACTGAAAACACCTCTGCTGAGATTGCCCATTAGATTTCTAGACAAATAAAACAACAAAAAAAAAAGAAAACCACAAAAACAATTACTTTTTTTTTCTTTTTTTACATCGTGGCCACTAATGAATTAAACTTATTAATTACTTTAATAAAACAAGAAATAAGCTTTCTATCAACAGGCAGAAGAATTTCTCTTGTTTTAGAATTTAAAAAAAAATCATTTTCAAATTACACTTCCAGGAGTTTACCAAAACTGATTTTAATCTTTTAGTCGAAATCACAAAGACATCGATTGCATCTGAGTCTGAGATTTTCTTGGGGACTTTATGATCTGGCTGGGTGGGGTGAGGTGGCATAAAATAGCATTTCAATTTGTTTTTTTTTTTTTTTTTTTTTTTATTTTCTTTGGTTATTTTCTTTGTTTTTATTTTCCATTGTCTATTCTTGTCACTTGTGCTGACAATTCTAGAAACTTATATATATAATATATATATATATATATATATTATATATATATACATACGCACATACATATATATATATATATGTATACATACATATATATATATGTATACACACACACACACATATATATACACACATATATATATATAAGTATGTTTTGAGCACTTTCCAATATTTATTATCTTGATTCATTTATTTTTTATTTTTCCAACAATCAAAATTGTGACCCGTTCGTTTTTCTTCACTTTTTTTGTTCAATTGAGTTCCCACAAAAAATTATAAATAAATAAATAAATAAATAAATATATATATATATATATATATATATATATATATATATAAACCAATTAGTTCATAAGTAGTTCGGCTTTTTTGATTTTACTTTGTAAAATTGAATCATTTATTTTTCTCTTCTTTTTATGGAGATTTGCCAACAGTTAGATATTTTTCTTTTCATTTACTTTTTTATTTTACTTCTTTTTTTGGGTGTGGGGGTGAGTTATAAATTCGGCTGGGTGGGTTAATGTCTCTGACTTAAACTTAGTCTGTTTGATTTGACAGAATCTCAGTTTAGATGGTTTGAATAATATCATATTAGAAGAAAACAAATATTAGAAGAAAAAGTAAATCCATTTTTCTTTCTTTCGTCCCAAACAAAAATCGCTCAATATATTTACCAGCCCCTCCACACAACCAGGATGTGACACTTGGTTGAACATAGCAACCATGCCATGTGAACTCTCTCCCCTAAAAAATATAGCTAAATGTCTAAATGTGAAATTTTTGTAATAGAAACAGTAGGTCAATTTCTTAAGAAAAGTTTAATTAGTTTGAATTCAGAGTTTTCCTTCTCCTAGATTTTCTTGGTTGCCTAACCAAGGTTAAAGAGCCCGATCTACCCTACTATTTACCCATAGCTGGAGGGAGAATAATTGGATTCATACCTATGGTTTAAAGGTAGCTGGGATATTCTTGGTGTGTGTTCTTAGGCTTTTGGCTTTTAAACTCCATCTCATTTGGTGGTCGCACTGAAAAGGAAGGAATTTAAGGAACAAAAAAGAAAGAGACAAAGGCAGAAGGTGGTTTTATGATTTAGGCTTTGTAGCAAGGGAATATCTCCCTGGCTAGTAGGAGTGACTAGACCCAATTACGGCCTAAATTAGAATGGCTGAGATATTCTTGGTCCTTTTCTCACACATGCGCAGAAGTTGCTTCTGGTGAAGGCCCATGGGAGTTTGTTGTTTTTTTATTTTTATTTTATTTTAGTTTTATTTCCCAAGGGTATCAGTGCAATGGGAAAAGCAAACAGCCTCATCCAGAATTTGAACTTGGGTCCCTGAGTCGATTTCCTATGACAATAACCATTACACAACGAGCACCTCCAAGGAAAATAGATCAGGAAAAATAGATCAGAATAAGTTGGTTGGTTGGATTGTCAAATTTTATGCTGAAAACGTTTTTGTTTATTCATTCTTGTTGGGTTAGTTGTGTCACATCCAGCTCATTGGAGGAGTTGGTAATATATATTATATATATTATATATATATATATATATATATATAAAGTGTTGTTATGGGTCCAACAGGAGAAAATTAAATATTTTATAAAAAATGTCTGCAAAATGGATTATGTTTTTGAAAAAAAAATTTTATTATTATTTTACAATGGTGACATATATTTCAGATCTTCTGATATCTTGTTCAGAATGTGGTTAATTAACACCTGAAGAAGATATTAGAAGATCTGAAACATGTGTTGCCAATGTAAAATGATTAAAAAAATAAATAAAAAAACACAATCCATTTTGTGAACCTTCTTTTGTATAATATATATATATATATATATATATATATACTAGACAAAACGTGACCCGTTGGGTCACCCATTAAGCTCTCTCTAGATGATTAGGGAAAAGAGTTGGATCTGGCAAAATATCATCTGCTTTTCATTTTTAAAAACGAACTAAAATTTATTAAATTGATTACTTAAGGTCAAATTTTTGTCTAAGTCGAAAAGTAGTAACATAATAAGCATCAGTAAAAAAGCAAAATAATATTACACATAATTTATTTTTGATATATTTAAAACGTTTTTTTCGTCCATTTTGATCAAGATGCCTGCCAATAGGTTACTTAAAATCCGTTTTTACAAAATAAATTGTAACTTTTGCAATTGAAAAAATTCACACTGGATTGTCCAATTGAACACATATCCTAATAGATAAAGGGGTTAGATTAAGACAGTTCTAAATGCCAGTTATCTCTAGACTGCAGGTTCAATCCTGGTCAGGGACAGCAGTAACATAGAATAATAATTAACACAGCTTAACACCTGTACCGCAGCTATGGTTAGTGGAATGAGAACAGGATACCCCCGTGAACCTAATAAAGGGTTGGGTTCAAAGTTCCATGATGGCTCCCAATTACAAGATGGTTCCTAAGTCCGACAAGAAATACCTGAAGAAGGCCGGAGGGTACATCAGCCGAAACTTTGTACAGATAACAATGAAGACAAGAACAATAGTCTGAATAATACAAATAATGGTAATCTTTGCGGAGTTCCGTCCTGGTTTCCTGCATCCGAAGCGGTATCACTTGAAAAAAAAAAAAAAAAAAAGAACCAACTTAGGGCATTTTCCACTGTATACAGGGTGACTCAGAAAAAAACAGAGCCCAAATTATTTATTTATTTTCCATTAAACTAAACTTAAACCCCAACCCAAATCCTAAACCCTAAACCCTAGTTGTTTTTGTTTTCATGCCGCTTCCGCTACGGACTTCAATCGTAGCTGGTGTTTTTTTTTTGTTTTTTTTCAGCAGTCACCAGCAAGCATGTTTTGAGGCAAGAGGCCATGACGGAACTCCGCATAGATTACAATTATTTGTATTATTCAGACTGTAATATCGGAGTGGTATATATTTGATTGATACTATTTTCTGCATAAATAAAAAGACAGAGTTTATTTTTTTAAAGCCATACGTAATTAAAAATAACCTTAATCCCCTAAAACCGTAACCCAATTCGCAAAATGTTAATTCATAGACTGTAGTTAAACTGTCATTGGGTACCAGCAAAAAATTTTCCGTTTTAATTTTCCAACCTAAGTCAGAAGTCAGTCCTACATTCTATGAATTAACATTTTGCGAATTGGGTTACAGTTTTAGGGGATTAAGGTTGTTTTTAATTATGTACTGCTTTAAAAAATAAACAACAAAACACAAATTACTATACATTTAATTAACCATTGAAATTAATTATTGAATCTATTATTGAAACAGTTGTTTGTGTTAATATAGCAATGTATAATTTCAATTAAACTTAGTTTAAAAAATATTTTTCAACATTAAATGTATAGTAATTTGTGTTTTTTGTTTATTTTTTAAGCAATACGTAATTACAAACAACCTTAATGCCCTAAAACCGTAACCAAATTCGCAAAATGTTAATTCATAGACTGCAGTTAAACTGTGATTTGGTACCAGCAATAAACTTTCCGTTTTAATTTTTACCGACCTAAATCAAAAGTCAGTCTAGTTTGTTTTAGTTTTAACTAAAACAAATTTTTAAGCCCGAAGAAAACTACCCCCACGGTAGTCAATGTTTGCTCATTTGAATTCCATAATATTTAAATATATAATTATTTTTTTTACCCAACATAAAATATTTTTTAAAGTAAGTTTAATACTCTATGAATTAATAATTAAAGTAATTTAAAAAATCTATTTTAAAGCATGATTTCAATTTCGTAAAATTTACGCTCAACTAAAATTGAAATCATGCCGTAAAAAGATTCTTTTATTTTGTTTCTCTGTGGTCTGGAGAAAGGGAGGGGCGAATCTACCTAGAGTTAGGAGAACTCTAGGTAGATTCGCCCCTCCCTTTCTCCAGACCAGGGTGCTTGCATGTAAAAAATCAGCAGGCACTCCTACTCTGTATAACTCGACTACTCACAATAACTCTCCCCCTCACCTTAACTCTATATAGAGGGAGAGTGCAAGAGAGCCAGGTCTGATTTAGACAGGGATTGGTCGGTCGTTGACTTAATTGCTAATTACGCCTAATTAAAACCAATTAAACTGAATTTTTTTTCATACACTTTGTAGTGCTAACACCAAGGAATATCTAAGTATAAATATTGTGTCCATAACATAAATAGAAAAAAATCCTTTAGCTGGAGAAGGTTGATAAACTCAGCTTTAGTATAATAATATATATATATATATATATATATATATATATATATATTATCTTATTTTATTTTAAGTTGGTTCTGGGTATCTGTTGGATCTGTATTCTGCTGGTTTTACTATTCTGGATTTTCTATCTTGGATTGGGCTGGATTTCTTCTTGATCTTCAGGATCTTTTTGTTGGGTTTTTATTGTCTTGGCATTTTTTCTTGTCTTTGTCTGTTGCTTAGTTCTTGATTAATGAACACAAGATGTTATCTTCTTTTAGATGTATTAATTCATTTTATAACCAAAGTCAGAAAATCACACATTTATTTTATAAACCACACATGAGAAATGGACCTTTGGACAATAGACACCTTCTTGCATCTATCTAGTCCAATCACCCAGCCACAACAGATCTACAAAATTTCTTGCGTCATTTCTCTAATCAGAGTCAAGGTGATCAAAGAGTCAAAAATTGTCAATGAACTCTGTACTTTTCCATAAAACTGTTATTTTAATTTTAACTACACCACTGTACATAATTGATAGGCAACCCATCAATTATTTAACACATGTATAGCATCTGACCAAAGCAGTTCAAGCTATGGAAAAATACTTGCTGTAGTTGGTGGTATTGTAGTAGTTGCTGTGTTTACATGTCGTGCATTGTTTCACTCTGTAATTTGAAAGATGGGTAATTCCATGTTAAATTATCCAGAAAAAAGTAAAATTGTCATCCCCCCCCTTCAATTTTTCTAGGTGTGGACTATGTTAAAGTTAGACAATCCCCAAAATTTGAGCTTCCAATTCCAAGAATTGGCGGAGGTATGTTGATTTTTAGCTCTCAAAATTTGAGGGTGGGTCACAAAAAATAGCGACTTTGTGTAATCTATTTTTGTCTGTGAGATGAGTTCTACAGCTTCCCTACTACCAAAAATTGGTTTATAAAAGCATTTTAGCCCAAGAAATCTAAAAATGTTATAAAAAATGTCTTAAAGTCAACCAATTTTAAGTTATTGATGATTTTTTTTCCCTAGCAAGATCAATATCCCAATGTGGCACTGCATCTATGACAAAAAAATTTTTCTATTATTATTTCACATATATTGAACATTATTTGTACCCAAAAGATAATTTGATATTTGGTTCAAACTAAAGCTACAACATTTTGCAAAAATTTGTTAAAATTTTACCCTTCAATTTTTCTGAAATTTTATCCAGGTGTGGACAATCACAGTACAGTAACCAGATAGTTCAAGAAATTTTCCACAGGTTACAAGAATCTCAAGGATCAGGCAAAGCCTGGTAAGCCTAAAAGCATGGATTCTGAGGCTGTGCTCCAAGCCATAGAAAAAATACTGTGAGTACCCTTTGGAGAGTATCAGCCAATCTCAAAGTCCAGTGTGGTTCATCACCTACACAACCTCGGTAGATTGTTTGTTTGTTTATTGATTTTAACGGCATTATGGGGTTATGTCATGCCTAACAGTTAGGAAGTTATACATATTGTTTATTTATGTTTATACTTTTCAGTAATTGGTTTTAAAAATGTGTTAGCATTATTGGGGATTATGTTGTATGGTATTGATTTGTTTCATGTCTATATTCTATGGTATAATTTTATTTCCCTCAAAAAAGAGAGAATATCCTCCATGTTGACATTTTCAAACAGATCTTTCATATTGTTTGCTTTAAAATAACGGTTTCTGATGTGAGCAAGAAACCTGCATTCCATGAATAAGTGTTTAACTGTCAAAGGTGTTTGACATGTTCCACATTGTGGTTGTTGTTCTTGTTTGAGTATATTGGAGTGCGTTAGTCTTGTATGACCAATGCATAATCGGGATACAATGACTTGTTCCTTTCTAGACTTCCTTAAAGTTGGTTTCCAGCCTCCCAAAGTGGGTTTGATTGGGAAGAGTTTATTGTGGATGTTGTTATTCCAGTGTTGTTGCCATTTTGTATGAAGGAATCTATTAATTTTAGGATTCAAATCAGTATATGGTATCTTGAAATTGCCGGGGATCAAATCTAGAGCCAATTTAGCTGCGGAGTCAGCTCTTTCATTCCCCCTCACTCCTGGAATTGCTGAATTGTGCCTCATATTACCAAAATATTGCAAAACTTTTGATTCACCATAGCATTTAAAGAAAAGTAGTCAATAGTTACACTATAAAGGTTTTATCTGATGTGATCTTTTTGAGTGGCCAACATTTGGCTAGATAGATTCAAAAAATTAAAGAAATTTATTTTTATAGCAATTAAATATGCAAATGTATTCATATCTCTCTATATCCATCTATTCTGATCTATTTATCTATCTACCTAAGTATGTTCAAATCTATCTATCTATTTAAGTCTATCCATCAGTTTATTCATACCTATCTGTTTATATCCATCCATACATCTATCAGTCTATCTGTCTATCTATATATCTATCTATATATTTAAGTCTGTTCCTATCTATCTATCTATTTTAGTCTATCTCAGTTTGTCCATATCTATCTCATTGTTCATATCTATCTATATCAGTTTGTTCATTATCTTCTCTCTCTCTCTCTCTCTCTCTCTCTCTCTCTATATATATATATATATATATATATATATATATATATATAGTAAAAGCATGAATTCATCTCTTCTCTTCCCAACTATGAATAAAACAATAGAGCAGCCTGTGAGAAGGACAAGCCGGAATTCAAAACTAGGAGCAGGAGTTTCTTAAGCAGTCTGATGTTTTCTTCAATCTCATTCTCACAACATCTGCAGCAGCACTTATACCAAAAGCTGCTTTTGCTATTGCCCTTCTCTTGGACAACATAAGTGATTTGGGAAGGGGACTGCTGTATGGGCAATAGCCTGTCCTACATACAACATTGTCCAAGCCTGTCCCCAGACACAGGTCTATGATCTGGAAAAAACTAATGGATGCACTGTTTAAATTGTAATGAGAAATCTATAAAACACACACACACACACACACACACACACAACACACACAAACAAAAAAAAAACAACACCTGTAACTGCAAAATACAACCTGAATGTCCTGTAAATGGAAATTGTCTACAATTATTGTATACCAAACCACAATAAGATATAAAGAAAACTTAAAAAACATATAGGAGTAACAGAAAGTCCCTGGAAAAAGAGGAAGTACACACATAAAACATCATTTAACAATAAAAAAAAATATGAACATAACACAATGCTTTGTAGAGAGATATTGTCAAAGCCTGTCCCCAGAAACAGATCCATGGCCTCAAAAGGACTAATGGATTCCACCAGTACTAGCACTGTTTAAATTGTAATGAGAATATTTTCAAAGCAGCAGACTTTCCTTGTTTTACAAGTTTTGAATTAAGTTCAATTAATAAGCAAGCATTTAATGAGAAAAATTGTTCATTGTTATTAATTAAATATTTCAGCTACTAAGCCATCTTGAAAATTTTCTGTTGATGAGGACTAAAAACATAATTGATTGAAACTTTATACAAACATACAAAGTGCAAAAATACAATTTTTGAAATTCCAATAAAACCTGCTAAACAAATTTTAAAAAGACAATTTGAAAAGCAGAAAAATGGAAATTATATTTAATCTATAATATTAAAGAAAAGCAAAATAAAGATAGCAATAAAACATTTTTTCTTTTGCTAGAGATAAAGAAATACAATGAGAAATGAATTATGAAACTTGATAAACATCTCCCCCCACCACCACCTACAACAACAAGAAGAAATGAGTAAACTCTTACAGCAAAACAAATAATCAAAATATCAGCCAATCAAAATTTTTCTAGTTGCCAGCCAATCAAAAGTGATGAATTGAATTTCCAAAATGGCTGAAACAGAGCTGTGTGTGCAAATAAGATCCAAATGTCTGTTTTTTTTGTTTTTTTTTCGATATTTGTCATTGATTGGGTTTCAAAAAAATCATGAAACGAGCACAGAACTCTGGTATCTTTGTTCTTGATACGTTCAGATAAAAAGAGTTATTTTCAAATGGATAAGATTTTGATCACAGTGTTTACAAAAGTTTGTTCAAATATTTTTGGATTAATTGCTCTTGTTATGATGTGTTTGTAATTAGATGATAAAATTGGAAAAGGTACAAAAAAAACAACTTGTAACATTTGTAAACAGGATCAAATGACCATCAGAATGATTGCAAACAACAGTTCAGAAAAAAAAAAAAAAGAAATAGAAATAGAATATCTGTAATTGATTTGTGAAAGTCAGTAGAGCATCATGGGATTGGTATTATTTCATTAACAGTTTCAGTTAAGAAGTGCATTTAGGATTGTTTCTGTTCTTGCTTGAATTTACATTTTTGTTAAAACCCACTTGAAACAAAGAGTCAAATTTAAAACTGAAACTTTTGTTCAAAGCATCTGTAGTGCCTTAAGGATTTTGAGTAAAGAATCCAATTTAAGAATTGTTCCTTTAATATTTAATTTTTTATGTTAACTTGTTAAAAAAAACATTTATCTTTCTGTGACATTTAAGACAAGTTCATAGTTCTACTAGGTGTGTCATAAAGTATCAAGATTGAAGCTGTATTTGCCAAGATAGAAATGAAGAATGAATGGAACATTAATTTTTTTCAGAATACAAGGTGTGTCATAAAAGTGCTGATTTGAAGCTGTATTTACCAAGATAGAAATGAAGAATGAATGGAACGTTAATTTTTTTCAGAATACAAGGTATATCAGAAAAGTGCCAAGTTTAAGCTGTATTTACCAAGATAGAAATGAACAATGAATGGAATATTATTTTTTTTCAGAATACAAGGTGTGCCAAAAAGTACAAAAAATCTCAATACTTTTTTGACACACCTTGTATTCTCATAGAGATATTTTATAATCTTTCTTTGATTAGATGCATTTTTCAGCTTCCAGAGAATAGTTATTTTTTGTATTAAGTAAGTAAAGTAGACAGAGTGACCTATTGTCAGTATCAGCCAGACAGTGAGGAAGTCTATTCCCTTTTCACTAGTGCTTGACTAGGGAGATTATTTTTTTGTCTGAGGTGAAGTGCCACACCTATGATCAGCTCCCCACTTTACCACATATCCAAGCTGTGTTACTCATGCACTGAGTTGGCAAGGGCTGGTATCAAAACCAAAACCTTGTGGTTCCAAGGCAGATGCTCTACCAACTGAATTATACAAGGTCAGAGGTATGGGGCACCCAGTGAGAATCAGTGAGAATCAAACTCAATAACAATGGTTTGTTAACTATTACACCAAGTAAAGTACCCAAAATAGTTATTTACTAAGCGTTGCTTACTGGTGACACAAGGCCAGAAGTATGGGCACCATAACTGTTATATCCTGAGATGTAGGATATACAGAATTGATAATAAAAACAGGAAATATGTTAATAATAACAATATTTGTTTTATTTATTCTCACTGACAGGGAATACAGTGGGATGGTTTTGGATTCAGTTCGGCTTGATGTCACGCACCGGGCTCGGTTCTTGTCTCTGGTTGTCAGTATTTTGTCCTCCTCCTTTTTGGAGAGTATCTGGTTCTAATCATTAGGGGGAGATAACTCTCCCTAACAATAACACACCCGAATATTGTGGTTAGATTTTTAGTGAAGCTAAGGAACAGTTTTTTTTATTTATCTATTCGTTTATTACGACTCTAATGACTGAGCTAAACTTAAGGGGACAATTTAGCTCAGTGATAGAGCAACCGCCTAGAAATCACAAAGTTCCTTGTCTGATACTGGTCCCTGCAAACTCAGTGCATGAGTAGCACAGATTGGGTAATCTGATCTGTGCAGTAAAGTGGTGAGCTAACGATAGGTGTGGCACTCTACCTCACCAAAAACAGTATCTCTAGTCTAGTGCTAGTGAAAAGGAGATAGACTCCCTTGCTATCTGGCTGATACCGACAATAGACCACTCTGCAAAAAAAAAAATGCCTCCTTAGGTATCTCCCTTTTTTACTATCACATCAACCTTAAAATAAAAAAGAAAAGAAAATGAGAATTTTGCACAGAACATATACAATATTGATACAACATCTCTATACAAACCAAATTTTATTTGTCTGAATTTTTTAGATGAGGTTTGATATGTATTGTATTGATTTTTCAGACTGTCCTCATCTTTATTATGAAATGCAAAAACACTACGTTTTGACTATTGTACCCTCCAGCCTTCTTCAGGTGTTCCTTGTCTATCCGAGCAAAGCAATGATTCAACTTGGGAAATCATTTTGAATAGTTTGACTGTTGAGCAAACAAGGCGTTGAATAATTTATGAAGATCTCATTTAGATAATGACATCATTGTTTTTGCCCAAACATCAATCCAAGATGCGTCATAATCATTAAAAAAATAATCATATTTTTTATTGGTGTTTCTTATATAATTTGAAGTATAAAATCCAATGCTAACAGTTATTCTTCAATATCTTAATTTTTAATGTAATTTACTCTAAAAAACAATTTAGTCTAGCATTTTCAATAATTAGTTCCCATATTGTATTCATCTTTATACTGAGTCATAGGAAATGGACACGTCGACCCGAGTTCAAATACTGGACGAAGCTACAATTCACATAGCGCTAATACCCTCGGGAAAGATATGAATCCAACTACTCTCCCTCCAGCTATGGGTAAATTTTAGGGCAGACTGGGCTCTTTAACCTTGATTAGGTAACCAGTCTAGGAGAAAGAAAAATCTGAATTCAAATCTCTTAAATCCGCTTTGGGTGGTCTCTACTAGAATAGGCTCAGTCCTAATTAGTGATATATTTCACTAAATAAAATTTGATAAAATTTTAATAAAAATTTTTTACGGTCTGCTCAAGAAGTCATTATAACTCAACATATGCACTGCTTCTTTGAAGCATCTTCTTCTCCAGTTTTCTTCTATCATTTTAACTTTATCCCACAAGGATAGATGGACCATATTACCTTTAGGTACCCCTTTTTGATCTCGATTAAGAAAGGACATGTTTTTCATTTACACCATCAATATCCGGTTGTTTGTTAGGGGTTAGGGTTAGGGGTTAGGGTTAGGGGTTAGTTTTATAATTTAAAAAAAATCTAAAAATCGTCTGTTAAAACAACTGGATATTGACGGTGTAAATGAAAAACATGTCCTTTCTTAATCGAGATCAAAAATGGGTGCCTAAAGGTCATATGGTCCGGATAGATGAATTGTTGTGTTTTACATTTCACAATAAAGATGAGGACAACAATCCGAAAAATCAAGTTAATGCAAATCAAATTTTGTTAAGTAATTCATCCAGTAGTTTCCAAAACTGCTGACTTAAATTCTTTTTCTTACAATTATTTCTGAAATTATTCAATTCAGTTTTGTTTTCTTTACACTATTATTGTTTTTTATCTGATCAAGCAATTTGTTCCAAAAATATATTATTCTATTAGCAAAAAATCCAATTAGTTAATTGACTTAGTTTTTGAAAACTGTCTTGACAATAAATTTCCATTTTGAGAAGAAATACCAAAAACATGTCTACCATAATTAGAAATATTTCAATTAGATCATCTCTCATTCTTCTTTCTAGTAAAGTATTTAATCCTAATTTATCCAATCTCTCCCTGTAACTATAATCTTTTATTCTTTTTATTAGTTTTGTCCCTCTTCTTTGTATGCCATCCAATTACACAATTACACACCAATTTCCACATATAGATACTGTAGCCCAGGCCTAAGTACCATATCATTAATGTTTTATATATTCTTAAAACAACATTTGCTGCTCTTGAAGTAATATTTCTGTGCATCATTTCATTTTTGGCTATTTGAAAATGCTCCCTAATGTCCTCACTAGAGGGGAGGCTCTTCTAAAAGTTTTATAAATAAAAATCTCTCTCTTCTTTTTCTCAACTTGCTTCTTTCTCTTCATTTTTTTCTCTCTCTCTCTCCTCTCTCTCTCTCTCTCTCTCTCTCTCTCTCTCTCTCTTTCTCATTCACTCTTTCTTCTCATTCTTACCTCTTACTTGATTTTCTCTTTTCTTCATTTTCCTTGCTATCTGTGTGGTGTATGTGTCTCTCTCTCTCTCTCTCTCTCTCTCTCTCTCTCTCTCTCTCTCTCTCTCTCTCTTTTTCTTACTTGACTTTCTTCTCTCATTTCTTTGCTCTCTCTCTCTCTCTCTCTCTCTCTCTCTCGTCTTTCTCTCTCTTTTCTTTCTCAACTTTCATCTTTCCTCTTATCAATTCTTTCTTTTCTTTCTTTTCTTTAAAAAATAAAAAGAAGTTCATTTCTAGTTGAGAAGACAATTCAATAAATAGCTTAACTGTAAAATAAATCTCCATTCTTTATTCACAATCCAATTTTTTTGCTATTGGTGGTTGGGTTTCAAATTAAATTTGGATAGAAAAAAACCCCACAGACTCTGGTAGGAGACACAAATGTCAGAAGTTTTGAGAGGGTCATAAAACCTTGAAAGTTTGGCAAAATTACACATAAATTCTTAGACATGATAAAAATGAATTGACAAGAAAATAAATAATAGAACTTTAATTTATAGATAAACATTTTTGTAGACTCTGATTTCTGATTTTCTCTTCCACAAAACAAGAATAACTGAATAACTGATCTTATTGTTTTGGTCACATGACATTATATGAAAGATATCTCAGTCATAAGTTTTTTACTTATATATTTTTTTATATTGTTGTAGAGTAGCTAACACCCTTCAGCACTCTACAGATGGCCATAAAATTGCCTACGATTAAAGTGTATTAACTAGCTGAATAATATTCAGTCTGACTTTGCTGCATTGGCTATACCGAACTGACCCTCCTCTATTTAATGTAAGTTTTGTCTTGTTAATTGTTTGTACTTATTTATATAATTTTTTTGTATATTGTTATCATTTTTGTTACCTTCTAATTTTCAATTCTAAAATGAAATGTGGTTCTGATATTGGGCTTTGAATATTGTCAGAATTTTGCAGGTAATATGATTGATACAAGGGAAATATATTGTTTCTATATTATTTTAAATATATCCAACCACCAACATAATCCTGATCATTTCTATAAGACTGACAATTATTTTGCTCCATATATATATTTACCAACCCCGCTGCATGAGCAGGATGTGACACAAGGTCAATTTCTTAAGCAGAATTTAACAGGTTTGAATTCAGAAATTCCCTTCTCCTAGACTGGTTACCTAGCCATGGTTAAAGAACCCAATCTGCCCAATGATTTGCCCATAGCTGGAAGGAGAGTAGTTGGATTCCCAAGGGTATTAGCGCTATGTGAAATGCAAACAGCTCCATCCAGGAATTGAACTCGGGTCGACGAATCCATTTCCTACGACTCTAACCATTACACCACGCACCTCCAACTTTTGCTCCATATAGTCCTTATTCAATGGCTGAATGGAAACACTTAAAACATAAAAGTGCAAAATTTTAACTGATGTTGTAACTTCCCTTCTGAGCAAAAACCAAATTATGTTTTTGGTACAAATAATGTTCAATATATGTAAAATAATAATTTTTAAAAATTGTCATATATGCAGTGCCACATTAAAATTGATCTTGCCATGAAAAAATTAGAAATTATTAATAACTTAACAATTTTTAGTTTTATGCCTATTCCAATAGCATTTTTGGATTTCTCATGCCAAAAAGTTTTTATAAACCAATTTTTAGGAGTAGGGAAGCTCTAGAACTGATTTTAAAGACAAAAATTGATTATAAAAGGTTGCCATTTTTTGCGCCCCCCCCCCCCCAAAAAAAAATTTTTTAAGTTTAAAATCGACATAACTCGGCCAATTTGTATTAGAAGCTCAAATTTTGGGGATTGTCTTACTTTAACATAGTCCACACCTGTACAAAATTTCAGAAAAATTGAAGTGGGTGGGTGACATGGCCTGGATTATTTGACATGAAACTACCCTTACTGACACTGATCTTGCTAAAGGAAAATTTAGAATAAAATTATTCATAAGGAAAATTGCTAGATCACTGAAGTTAAACAGTAATGAGCCTGTTCAATGCTTAGTTAGGTAACCATTTAAGTAATAGCAGGTACTGTAAGCAACCTGAGGCCTGTGTGCCATATCTAAGCAAATACATTGACTTGATTCATCATTAAGTAAAGTTGGCGGAGTGGCCTATTGTTGGTATCAACCAGACAGCGAAGGAGCACTAGACCAAGGAGATTGTTTTTGCTGAGGTGGGCGCCACACCTATCATCAGCTCCCCACTTTATTGCACAGATCAGATTACCCAATCTGTGCTACTCCTATGCTGAGTTGGCAGTGACCAGTATCGAACCTGGAACCCTACGATTCCTAGTCGGACACTCTACCAATTGAGTGCATTAAATGACTCAAAAAGTGTTGGGTAATTTTGACCTTTAGTTGTCAAAATTCCTAGCAAATAAGGCAATTAAAGTAACCTCCCTTGACTTTCACTTTGAACCAAGCCGGTAGCTATTTTGAAAGTCTCCGTGTGAAATAAACAAATCTTAGAAACTTTTTCGAAAACAATACAACTGGATGCTTTAACACAAAAATATCATAAAATGTGTTCTTAATAACAATTAAGTTCATTTCAGATAATGCACACACACAATTTTATGCTAGGAATTTTGACAACTAAAGGTGAAAATTACCAAGTGTTGATATGCTGTAAGCCAAAAGCCAACCACCAAACCAACCAGTTTTACCTCATTTTGGCCTACTTCAAATCGCCTTTATACCATTTGCCTCAAGACTAAATTTCAGTTCAGCAAACATCTTTACATCTGATGTTACATCAATCAGCAATGTCACTCATGTCACGATAAAAAGATGCAAAGTAAATTGTTTCATCTCAGAAATCAGATAACTTAAGACTGGTTCAAGGAAATAAATTGACCATTATTCAGAGGAAAAAGCACAGAAATAAAAATTATCATTCTGGCTGGTTGGTTGGTTGGTAGTTATTTTGTTTTATGGCATATCAACCCTTTTTGGTTCATTTAATGCAGAATCAAGTAATTTTGATAAACAAAGGGCTCAGGTTGGTTCGGTGTTTTGTTTTATGGCATATCAACCCTTTTTGGTCATTTAATGCTGAATCAAGTCATTTTGATAAACAAAGGGCTCAGGCTGGTTCGGTGTTTTTTTTTATGGCATATCAACCCTTTTTGGGTCATTTAATACCGAATCAAGTCATTTTGATAAACAAAGGGCTCAGGTTGGTTGGTTGTTTTGTTTTATGGCATATCTACCCTTTTTGGTCATTTAATGCCAAATTAAGTCATTTTAATATCAACTTGCTTACAGTATCTGATGTTTCTTAAATGGTCACTCATCTAAACATTGAACAGGCTCATCGCTGCTTAATTTTGGTGATCTAGCAGCAACTGCTGCTTTTAATGTGACTTGACCATAAGTGATAATGATTATGTTGCTTGTACTTAGTGTAATAAATATAATCTTTACCATCATAATTACTTGGTAATTATAAAATCTATTTTAACTGAACATATTAATGTATCTTCATTTTTATTATAGAGTTATTTACATTTTGTTTTATTAAGTTATAATAATCATTTGTAAACAATTATAGCTTTCAGTAACTACTAATACAAATAATTTGCACAGTTATATGGTTTCAAGTATTCCTTTGTAAGTAAGTAAAGTAAAGTTGTTGGGTTGGCTTAAAGTTGGTATCAGCCAATCAGCAAGGGAGTCTATCTCCTTTTCACTAGCACTAGACCAAGGAGATTGTTTTTGCATCTGAGGTGGAGCGCCACACCTACCATCAGCTTCTTACTTTACCGCACAGATCCCTATGCTACTCATATGCTGAGTTGGCAAGGGCCGGTATCGAACAAGGAACCTTGTGGTTTCTAGCTGAACACTCTGCCGACTGAGCTGGTAAGTGTGGCGCTCCATTCCAGACACAAAAACAATCTCCTTGGTCTAGTACTAGTGAAAAGGGGATAGACTCCCTTGCTGTCTGGCTGATACAGACTTTAGGCCACCCTGATGACTTATTCCTTGTAATACTAATTTGCACACAATTATGTTGGTTGGTTGGTTGGCTGGTTGGTTGGCTTACAACATGTCAACTGTTGCCGGTTTATTTAATGCTGATGACAATCTTTGTTCCAAGAAATTATATGTTTTCAAGTCAAGAAAAGAAAAAAAGATAAAGTTTATATGTTCATTCATTAATGTAAAAAGTTCACATAGATGTTAAAGAAGAAAAGTTATTTTTGCATGTAGATGAAAGCTGATAATGTGAAAAGATATACATTTGTGAGAAAGAGAGAGAGAGAGAGAGAGAGAGAGAGAGAGAGAGAGAGAGAGGTGCGTGTGTATTTTAATATGTGTATGCGTGTCGTACTACAAGAGAGAGAGAGAGAGAGAGAGCATGTGCATGTGTATCTTAATATGTGTGTGTCATACTATGAGAGAGAGAGAGAGAGAGAGAGAGAGAGAGAGAGAGAGAGAGCGTGTGCATGTGTATCTTAATATGTGTATGCATGTTGTACTACGAGAGAGAGAGAGAGAGAGAGAGAGAGAGAGAGTGTGTGTATCTTAATATGTGTATGTGTGTTGTACTATGAGAGGGAGAGAGAGAGAGAGAGAATGTGGGTAGGTTATGTTGGTTGTTTGGTTGGTTGGTTTTGAAGCATAACAGTCCTTGGATTATTTAATGCCTTTTTTTTAAGTAATCATTCTTTCAAATAACTAATTATCATCATTTGTGAATAAATATTGCTTTAAGTAACTAAACATAACTTTATGGTTTCAAGTATTCCTATCTAATACAAATAATTTTCAAGCAAATCTATGTGACCCATAGGTTTGGTTTGTTTTGTTTACAGCATATCAAATGGGTCATTTGGGGATAAGAATGGTTGGGGCTCACCATAAGGGCAATAGGGTTGGGGCAATAGGAGCTAGGGCTTGACGTGACCAGCCAATTGATCAGAGGGGACCTCTCCGACTGCCCGTCTAGCCCAAGTAAGGGCCAAATTGAAGTGTTGCATGTCATGGACTGCTCAGCCACCTGGGTTCCATCCGTAAGCATCACGGGTTGCCATCCATGGCCAATAGGTGGCCCCATTGGGGGAGTCTTAGCCCTCTGCAGAGGTACAGTTGGTGTATTTAATGCCCCAGGCGAAGGGCGATTGACCTACAGATGAGACCCTAGTGTCAAAGTGGACCTGGGAGTAATGATAATGAAGAAGTGATTCCACATTCCTTTGAACTTCAGAACTGGAGCCTCACCACCAGATAGTTTGGTCTCATACCCAGGACATAATCTATTGTGTATTGATGACTCAGTGCCATACTACTTAAGACTTCCATGAAAGAGTGTTATTTAGTTGCAATAAAATTGATTTATTTTTCTACACAAATTTTATTAATTCAATTTCCTGTAGAAATAGCATTGGGTCAATGTCTTATATAAATAGCATTACATAACTTACTACCTTTAAGAAGTTGACAATACAACATAGAATGAACTTGGAAGAAAGAGATACTGACAGAAAGATTAGGATGCAAATTCTGATGATAATTTATTGTATTCTGCCACTTTAGTAATTTGGAACATTCTACAGCAGAATTCAGTACTTCTTCATTTGAAGCCACTCTGTACTTTTCTTTGTGAGAGTCATTAGCTCAGGTCTTAAGGCTACCAGTCCTGCATTTTAGAGGTTCAAAATTACAAATTAACCATTAGCCATAACTCGACACCTTAGTTGTTCATCATCATCATCATTTACTGTATTATACTATGTGCAAAAGCTTAGGGCTGCCAGTCCTGCATTTTAGAGGTTCAAAATTGTAAATTAACCATTAACCATAACTTGACACCTTAGTTGTTCATCATCATCATCACTTACTGTACTTTACTACTGAAGTTGGGCCGGTTTATCACAGATGGTAGAGCCCTTGCCCAGGAATCACAGCGTTCTTGGTTTGATAACGGCCCTTGCCAACTCAGCGAATGAGTGGCACAGTGATAAAGTAAGGAACTGATGGTAGTTGTGGCGCTCCACCTCAGACACAAAAACAATCTCCTTGGTCTAGCACTGGTGAAAAGGGGATAGACTCCCTCACTGTCCAACTGATACTGACTTTAGGCCACCCCGACAACTTTACTTACTTACTACTGAAGTAGTTTGGAACATCCTACAGAAGCATTTAGTCCTTTCTCATTTGAAGCCACTCTGTCCTTTCCTTTGCGAGAGTCCTTGGGACACTCACTCCCTTGTCAGATCTTAGAGCTGCCAGTCCTGTATTTTGGATGTCTAATGGCAGCTTACCAAACAAGTTTGTGCAGTGGTGGCCCCTTCCTGCCCAGTAGTTGTTTGACCCTATTCCAGGGATTTTTGTGCCTTATGTTGGTTGGTTGGATTTTATGGCATGTTAACCCTTGTTGGGTCATTTTATGCTGAAGACATTTTGTTTTATTCATTCTTGATGTGTATTCAACTTTTTTTTTAAACAATTTCTTTTTAAACACATTTTTTAACTCACTTTTTCTATTTAAGTATTCTATGTTATTTTTCGCCAATGGAAAGATTGAACCTGTAACCTACAGTTGATTGTCACTTGGAACTGTATTAACTCAACCCTTATATCCATTCCACCACATGCCCAACTGGACAATCCAAATTGAATTTTGGGGATCTATAAACGTAATGTTCTTTTTTACTTAGAATCTTTACATTTATACTTATGTATGTTTTTTTTTTCTTACCGACAAGAAATACCCGAAGGAGGCTGGAGGGCAAATCAGGACAAAACTTTGTGTATCTAACAATAAAGATGAGAAGAATAATCTGAAAAATCTAAATGATACAAATTATCAAGCCTCATCAAAAAGAATACAAACAAATCATATGTGATGTTAGACAGTTTATTTAGAGTCTGTCCCCTTGAAAAAATTTGCAATGTTTAAAAACCTGAGGTTGTTTTCTTTTTAAATTCCTTTGTGGTATTCAAATGACTTCATGTTATTTATGCATTACATATAGACATATACCTATGGGTATAGGATTCTTGGATATGAGATTTTATGGATATGTGATTCTATGAATATAGAAAAATTATATGGATATAGATTCTATGAATATAAGTGCTATGTATATAAGATTCTATAGACATAAGAAGTTTATATAGATATAAGATTATTTGTATGAAAAGATTATATGGATATAAGATTCTATGGATATAGAAAGATTGGATATATGTTTCTTTGTACATAGGATTATATGGATTTAGGAAGATCGATATATGTTTCTATGTATATACGATTATATGGATATAGAAAGATTGGATATATGCTTCTATGTACATAGGATTATATAGATAGATTATATGGACATAAAAACATTCTATGGGTATGTAATTCTATGAACATGACATTCTATCTATATAGAAAATTTCTATGTATATAAGATTCAATGTATTTTAGTCCTACATCTGGCAAGTGTTCATGCTGTAGAACAGGGATCACCAAACTTTTTCTATGGTGGACCGGATAATTGAAAAAATAATGATTGCGGGCCACATTTTTATTGTAACAAGTCATAAGATACAAAAAAGAGCTTACACATAGTTGTATAAGAGAAATGTCCTAATAAGAAAATACTATTTTATAGGTAAAGATAAAACATAACAGGAGATACAAAAAAAGCTTACACATAGTTGTATAAGAGAAATGTCCAAATAGGAAAATAGTCTTTTAGTAGATAAAGTCTTGAGGCTGCTGGTGAAAGAGGAAAGTATAAAAGCTTACATATTGAGTCTGTATTTTAATATAAAATCTTCACATCAATAGACTCTGTCATCTTATGGTTATCAGCCACAAACACACAAACAGAACCATTGTTTATTGATGTGTATATTTATTGTCTGTAAATTGAAATACAAAACCAAGAGAAAAATTATAAACCTTTCTAGTTGCATACTTTAACAGTATTCATAGTTGAAGTATCTATATGAATATAATTGTCCTCTATAAATAACTATATGATATAATTATCTTCTGTTAAATTCAAACGCCACATCGATCTGTTTGTTAATTTTTTGTCTGTAATACCACCACCCAAATCAAATAAAGAATTTTAAAAAAGATAAATTGATCCATACAATAGAATTTGGTTTAATTAAAAGTTGTATTAATGTTCTTTCTCCAAGATATTAAAGCAATCCCTTTCACACAGGAAAAATTAAGTTAATACAATTTGTTCAGAAAGGTTTGATGTAATGCTATTTATATAATACATTAACCCAATGCTATTTCTCCAGGAAATTGAATTAATAGAATTTGTATAGAAAAATAAATCAATTCTATTGCAACTTAATAACATTCTTTTATGGAAGGTTTAAGTAGTATGGCACTGAATTATGAATACACAAACATATTATGTCCTGGGTATGACACTAAACTGCATCTTGTGGTGAGGCTCCAGTTTTGGAGTGCTAAGGAGTATAGTTGATAGTTTTTAATAATGAACACAAGACATTCTTGTTTTTTCTGAGCTATTTTATCCCAAGTAAAAGACCTTAAAAAGACACACCGCCATTGTGATATATCTCCTCCAAACTTTCAGCTAGACTCTTTCCGAAACTTTTCACTCTCTTTTTCACTCTGTAATATGCGAATTCTTAGCAATTTTTTTATTTAATTTGATAAGGAATTTTCTAAAATATTTTCCTCTTAACCCCTCTCTTACTCTTCTCTTTTCCCTTTCTCCCTCACTTCATGGTGTTCCTAAAATCCTTTTAGTTTTGATCATTGACCAGGTACTTCTGCTAGTATTATATAAACAAATATACAAATCCATATAAACATATAATTGTTATTATGAATTTGAATTCAAATGAATAATAAACATTAATTTCACTGTTGAATTTGTTTAACAAATGATCAACTCTTTTGCAATGATATAAGTCTGAAGATATTTTGGAAGAGTTTTGGAATTTCAAAGACTGAAATATGGTCCAACCTATCCCTGAAGCATCTAGCCTAATGTTTCTGGATGAGAATATATTCAGGAATGGTACACCTGCCAGTTAAGATCCTCCGACCCAGCCCCACTTCGTCACCCTCATTCTTTTCTCTGACCATTTGCCTAAGCTGTCTCGTTCCTTTTGTTCCTGGTTGGTTATGCCAAGAGGCAAAGGTCAGATATTTGGAAGATTGTATTTCATGTAAATTATCTGTATTGTATTTCCAGCTTTGATTTTACCTGCTTCCCTTTTCATTATGTTCCCCTTTAAACCGGGGTGGGTGTCAAGTTTTAGAAAACTGTCTACGCTGTCTGCAGAAATGGATCAGAGGGGAAGATCAGAATAACCAAAATTTCAACATGGCCTTGATCTCTGACCATATGACCTTATGACTTGGTAAAAAAAATTGACCATATGACCTTTAGGCATCCCTTTTTAATCTCGATTAAGAAAGGACATGTTTTTCATTTACACCGTCAATATCCGGTTGTTTTAAAAACAATTTTTAGATTTTTAAAATTATAAAACTAACTCATCCCTAACCCCTAACCCCTAACAAACAACTGGATATTGATGGTGTAAATGAAAAACATGTCCTTTCTTAATCGAGATCAAAAAGGGGTGCCTAAAGTAATATTGTCAAAACATTTTTGGTACTAATGCAGAATAGCGTGCAAGAGATAATATTAGATTACGTATAAAAAGCATCACATTACATTTCATTAAATTTCACAGAAATACTCAAAACCTTTGAGATGCTTGGGTTGGGGTTAGGGTAAGGGTTAGGGTTAGTGTTAAGGTTAGGGTTAGGGTTAGGATTATGTTTAGAGTTAGACTATTATTACTATTAAAATTACTATTACTTAAGGAGTTTCCATAATCTATATTTATATATAAAATGCAATTCTAATGATATTATCTCTTGTGCGCTATTCTGCATTTGCACCAAAAATTCTTTAAAATATCTGCTGAGAAAGCCAAAGTTTGAAAAATCAAATAGAATTTTTTTGAAATGAGCATATCTATCAAGTCTAGCTTTGTCTGACAAAAGGTCATATTAACTGAGCTCCATCATTCATTTATGTCCGTGGGGATTAAAATAAAAATCAAATAAAAAAAATAACAAACTCCCATGAGCTTTCATCAGAAGAACCCTCCGAGCATGTGTGGAAAAAAGGACCCACTTCTGACCCCCAAAAGAATCTCTCAGCCATTCAAGATTAGTCCTTAACTGGTGCAAGACATTACTACTGGCCAGGGAAAAAATTCCTTGCCACATGGTAGCTATGACCTGTGAATAAAGCCTAAATCATAAAAATACCTTTCTTCTGTTTTTCTTTCTTTTTCTTTCCTTGAATTCCTTTCTTTTCAGTGCAACCACCAAATAAGATAGGGTAAAAAGCAAATCCTAAGAACATGCACCAGGAATAAAAAGCCACTTTTTAAACCTAAAACGTTAAACCTCTTGCCACCCCACGTATCTAATTCTACTCATATGCATTCTACTCACAGCAAAACTCTGTAACTAAGGTAAGTCAAAAGTTTTGCAATATTTGCATACATACTAGTTTTAATATGGCTACCCGAGTTCAAATACTGGATGAGGCTGGTAGCATTTCACATAGTGCTAATACCCTTGGGAAAGGTACAAATCCAACTATTCTCCATCCAGTACTACCTGTTTCATAGTTGGATCATTGCTGACTAATATGGTAACCCCATAGGTTTTATGTGGTGAGGAGGGTGGCTAGACATCACGACAGCAAAAAACAAGACCTGTAAAAGAGTGGAGGAAGCTCTTTGCTCAATGGCCATCTAGCACATTATTTCTAAAGTCCAACTACTCCTCATTGCTGCAGGGTAGTGTAAACTTGATAGTGTCAGAGCCATGATGTTAGGAACTCAAGTTCCTGGTAGGGTCACCCAAGGCAGACAGGTATGGCACCCAATGGTATTAGGGCCAAACCCAACCAAAGGGTCTCTGGCAAAAAATCCAAAGGGTGTCTCCATCATCAACAGTATTTGTCACTGTGTCTGTGGAAAATATGCGGCAAACAAAGGCATTTCCTTCCCCTGACTGGGATATGCATGCAGGGTTTGGGGACAGCTTGTGAATTTCCAATTCCCTTGTTACTCCTTCCATGAATTTACCATAGGTGAATTGCTGGATGAAGCCAGCTCAACTGACCCAGGATGAGTGCTGCCACAACCTAAAAACCATTAAGCTGCAAAAAACATTTTACATTTTGTGACACTCTTAATGAATTTTACTATCACACAGCTGTCTGTGAAAAGTATTTCAAACAAAGCCAAAGTATTCTTTCTGTTACAAATTCTTTGTGAATATCAATGTATATTTTTTGTCATATTTGTAAGATAACAAAAACTGTTTTAATCTTTTTATGTATTAGCCTGTTATATATATACTAGTTTGCTATACAATTAAAAGATGATTGTTACCATTGATTTCAAAGGAATGTATTAGCCATTTATCCTCAGGACAACCTGCCCTTGAAAATCATTAGAATTATTGTAATGTTTTTCCTGGGCACATTATCCTGAGGATAAATGGCTCATGTGCTGCTTTGAAACCAATAGTAACAATCATCTTTTAATTGTAGAGTACACTATAACAAATAGATATAGCTCTTACACCAGTAATTGAGCACTTTATTTCCACTTCTCCAATAAATTTTTTTAAGTGAAGGTGAAAAATCAAGCTACTTCATCAATGAAAACTGATGTATTTATAAAACAATGGAAATTTTAAATAATATATTCTAAGTCAAGCCTCCCCACTCATCCCCCCCCCCCGCCAAAAAAAAGAAAAAATTAAATCACCTACTTTTAAATATTCATCAGGTGAGTTTGGCACTTGCAAAGTTTGTTACTTCCAAGTTCTGAAAATATTTTCTGCTAGTTGCTTTTCTCGGAACTAAAAAAATATTACCTGTAATTTTTTTTTAGAATTCCGCACTGAAAAGATAAAAGTTTCATACTTAAAAGAAAAGAAAAATGCTAGAATAATTCTTTATTCAATAAGAAAACAACATAGTGGAATCATTTTCATGACAACGCAACTGATTATAAGAATAGAAATAAAATTCAAATTATTTCTCCCTCAAATGAAAAGAAAATCCAAATTGAAAAAAATAAATAAAGAGCAATTTTTCTTTATTTTTTAAGAGTAGAGACAAGGGCAGACAACTCATTTTCACCTAATTTCTTGCCTGCCTCTTCAGACAGTTAAATAAAAAAAGTATGAAAATAGAGAATAAATAAAAAAAAGGGAAAACATTTCCAATGATTTGCATAATCAGAAACATGTCATTAGATGCACACAATCTCATAAAAATAGAGAATCAGCTTTTCTAGAAATCCATCTTTCCATAAACATTGTAACACATTAATTTACTGAATATTCTACTCTAAGGTTGTTAAGCATTTGTTAAATTTTTACCTTTTCAAAAAACATGATTGAGAAACATTTTCACGTAAAAATTCTGCAACTTTTTTCCCCCTCTTGCAAATTTTACAAATTTTGTCAGGCTTTCTTTAATTTTGTTCTTTAATGATATTAATTGCCATGCAGGAAAATTGTGTGAGTCAGTCAGGTTGAAAATTCAGTGAAGAAAATAATAGTAAATGATTGAATGATTAATAACAACAATGATGATGATGATGATAATGATGAAGATGATGATGATGATGATGATGATGATGATCATCATCATCATCATAAATAATAATAATAATAATAATGATGATTATGATAATAATGATGATCATGATGATCATGATGACGATAATGATAATAATAATGATGATGATGATAATAATAATAATGATAATGATAATAATGATGACAATGGTGATAATGATAATAATAATTATGATGATGATGATGAGGATAATGATGATGACAATGATTACAATAATGATAATAAAAATGATAATGGTGATGATGATAGTGACAATAATAATAATAATGATAACAATGATGACGATGATGATGATGACAATAATTATAATAATGATGATGATAGTAATAATAGTAATGATGATGATGATGATGATGATGATAATCATAAATAATAGTAATAATAATAATAATAATAATAATAATAATAATAATAATGATGATAATAATGATAATGATGATAATGGTGATGATACTAATAATGATGATGATGATAGTGACAATAATAATAATAATAATAATAATGATGGTGATGATGACAATGATGACGATGACAGTAATTATAATGATGATGATGATGATGATGATGATGTTTTCTGGGGCAACAACAACAACAACAACAAAAGCAGACTACAGATGGATTTTTATGATCAACTAATTACTCATATCAGAAGCTGCAAACAGACTTCATCAGCAAAACAGCAAAATGAAAAAAAAAAAAAAAAGAAATTAATGAATAATTTTGATTTCTTTCACTTTTTCTCTCATTATCATTTTACTCTCATTCATTTTTTTTCTGTTTTTTTTTTAGATGTATTTTTTTAAGAATGTTTCTGTTTATTTTTCTCCATTTTTCTCCATTATTTATTTTGATATATTCTGACTCATGTATTTATCCTAAACTCGGATTACCATGGATTCTGTACAACTACAAGCATCTACCTTAATTCTTCTCACACAGCTGTACCAAATTTTCTTGGTAGTTTTTTACTCGTATGATGGGATATTTCAAAGTTAACTATCTATTCACCTCAGAACTCATTCTATTCAAATAAACTCCTATTATTGTAATCTGAGTCATTCTGTTAAATTATAAGGAACTAACCATCAGTTACTAACCAGCGGCTTACAGTAGGATTGTAGTGGTGGGAGAGCTGCTGTGAGCGGTTTAAAGTAGGCAAAGAGTTAATCTTTTCCTATCTATCTTTCTATCTATCAATCAGATGCAAAACCACAAGGGGAGTGTTATATAGTGCCTCTTTCTATTACAGGTCATAGGCTTGTTTTTTTTTCAAACTCATTAAAGTTATTAAATGCATTATTTTACTCAGAAAAAGCAAAATTTTATGCCAAAATCCTTCTTTTTAAACTCAAACTCACTGGATGGCAAACCACTGAAATTAGTAGACAAGTTCACATAGCTAGGTAGAAATATCTCATCTACAGAACCTCCACACGAGCAGGATGTGACACAAGGTCAATTTCTTAAGCGGAGTTCAACAGGTTTGAATTCAGAGTTTTCTTTCTCCGGTTGCCTAATCAAGGTTAAAGAGCCCAGTCTTCCCTACTATTTATCCATAGCTGGAGGGAGAGTAGGATTTATACTTTTCTCAAGGGTATTAGCGCTAAGTGAAATGCAATTACAACATCCAGGATTTGAACTCAGAGCGACGAGTCCATTTCTCATGACTTTAACCATTACACCACGCACTTGCTTGGACTGCTATAGACAGATTATTGATCATATGGAAATCTGAACTCTCTGATAAGATAAAGCAAGAATTCTTCCAAGCTGTAGCTGTGCTAGTACTACTATATGGCTGTACCACTTGGATATTAATAAAATACTTGGAAAAAAGCTAGATGGGAACTATACAAATGCTGCATGCTGTCCTGAACAAATCCTGGAAGTAGCAGCCTACAAAAATGCAGCTATACAGTCACTTACCTCCCCTCACACAAACCATCCAAAAAAATGAACAAGACATGCTGGACACTGCTGGAGAAGTAAGGACGAACTCATAAGTGATGTTCTCCTGTGGACACCTACACATTGACACACCAGGGTGGTTCAACCAGCAAGAACTTACATACATCAGCTCTGTGCAGATACTGGATATCTAATTAAAGTAAGTCGATGGGGTGGCCTAATGTTGGTATCAGCCTGATAGTGAGGTAGTATATCCCCTTTTCATTAGCACTAGACTAAGGAGATTGTTTTAGCCTCTGAGGTGGTGTGCTACACCTACCATCAGCTCCTTACTTTACCGCACAGATCCCTGTGCTACTCATACACTGAGTTCATGAGGGCTGAACCAGGAACCTTGAGGTCCCTTGGTGCATGCTCTACTGATGGAGATGGACAAACTGATGCTCCAAAAGTCTGCATATTTTGAGACATTGAAAATTTTAGAAAATTTTGCAGAATTTATATCTTATTGAAATAGCAGTGACAAACATTAAAACTTCAAAATACAAATATTCTGCGACTTACAAAAATGTTTGGATAATCTACATCAGGGGTCCGTAAACTTTTTCAGGCTAGTGCTCCCTTGGCTTCCCAGTGGATTCTTAGCATGCCCCTCATACACATACATGAACACAGCCTTTTTTTTTTTGTAAGCTCCAAATTGAAAATAGCAAGATTACAAAAACACAAAGGTGTATTTCACAAATAATACCTAATTTATTCTGTATAAACTGCATATATGTTCCTTTACCTTAGTACTTATGATATATATTTTGTCATTTTGTTGTAACCTAACAAAGGTTACTAAATCAGGAATAACCAAACAGAATTTGGAAAATGAAATTCCATTTCATCTTTATAACATCAACAAAATATAATACTCACCAGCGGTGGCAAGAAAGGTAAACCACTGCTAGTGGTATCAGACTACTCAGTCAGTATTATACTCCAGTATTTATGAGGATTGGGACATAGCCATTAATGTTCATAGGTAGGGTATATAACACATTTAGATTTTGTAAAAAACAAGTTATTTATTAACCTCTCCTAATACTACCCCATTTGCTTCTTTTTACCTTATCATCCCCCTAGATCTTTCCACCACTGCCTGGAGTGTGGTACCACCCACTTTGAGAACCACTGATCTACATCTTTAGATATACCTATCTTTAGACCCCTCTGAAAACCAAACAGTAGAACCTATCAGGGATGACATATATATATATCTACCAATGCCTCAGCACGAACAGGATGCAACACAAGGTCAATTTCTTAAGCAGAGTTTAACTGGTTTGAATTCAGAGTTTTCCTTCTCCTAGACTGGTTACCTTAGCCATGGTTAAAGAGCCCAGTTTGCTCTGCTATTTATCCATAGCTGGAGGGAGAATTGGATTCATACCATTCCCAAGGGTATTAGCGCCATGTGAAAAGCGAAAAGCTTCGTCCAGGAATTGAACTCAGATTGATGAGTTCCTTTCCTATGACTCTAACCATTACACCATGCGCCTTCATTCAAGGATGATGTACACAGACTATATGCGTCATGAAAAAAAGGAGAAAAAGGAATCGCCAGCATTGAGGACTTTGGAGATGCAACAATTCAAGGACTTGAAGAATACACTAAAAAGAGCAAAATTAGACTAATTACAGTAGCCAGTAATAGCAATTGCAACATATGGACAAACAGAAAAACAACAAAAACCTAAAAAAGACAAAAATGGGAAGAAAAACAAAGAAGGAATTTCAAAAATTATCCGCACTCTTATTCTATGGAAGCCAAGCACATTGTGGATGATTTGATGAGCAGAAGCATGACTAATCTGCAGGGAACAACCTACCTCATCGATAACTCACCGTTCCCTATTCTCATCTTTTGAGCTTGCTTAATCTTCTCATCAGTGGTTGAGGTTGACGGGCATCATGCTTGCCCATCCACTTTTAAAGTTCTCTGTCCACATATACACACTTCTACACAATAGTGCACTTTTTCTGTATTGGGCTAAAAGCCTCCGAAGAATTTCGGCCCTTGATACTCCTTCTGACCAGAGAAATTGGGTCACTTCCTTGTTGCATACGGCTAGTTGAGTGGCCATATTTACACTGCAAAGACAGCAAGCAAAATGGCACAATCAGGATCAAACTTTGATCATATCACCACAACAGTGCCAACTATAAGCATGCATGTGCAGAACACAGTGTGACAATAATAAAGAGATGTTATGGTGAAAGTCCAGATGATTTTTACTCTCTCTCGTATATGGATACTCAAAGCAAAAAACTGGATAGATTGCACATGAGAGACCTTGGCACAACTAGGTAGGAAAGTTGATCTGCTGGGAAATGTGTAAGAGATCTGTAGAAGATTCTTTGTGATATACTCACCAGAGATAAATCACAAGATCAAAATCTGACCATAATACCAAATGGTGTATGCATAAACTAGAATTTGTCCTAGAGAATGAGATGAATAGAATTCTTTGGGACAGATGGATCACCTATCAGGCTCAAACTTCAATCACATCACCACAACAATGTCAACTATAAGCACATATGTATATGTGTAGAATGCAGTGTGACAATAATAAAGATATGTTATGGTGAAAATGAGGATAATTTTTTAACCTCCTTCATATATGGATCCTCAAAGGGTAGATTGCATGACTGTGTAGGAAAGGTGATCTGCTGCAAATTGTGTAAGAGATCAAAATTTGACCATAATACCAAATGGTGTATGCACAAACCAGAATTTGTCCTAGAGAAGATGAATAAAATTCTTTGGGACTTTGAGATACAGATGGATCACCTATTCCCAGCCAGAAGACAATACCTAGTGTTAATTAACATTATTTGTTTCATCTTTTGTACTCACATTTTCTGTTTGGATTCAATTATCCAAAAAGAAAACCAAGTCAAATGACTGTGACATTTTTGATTTGAGTCAACCCAATTTGTGGAAAAATCTTGATATTTTAGCATTTTTGCAATTATTTCTTATTTTTGACCTTTTTGGTTGTGATCCCCAAAGTGCAACTAAAATTTGAATTCTAGCCTATAACACAATTTTATTCCTTAATAATATTTAATATTAATAATTGAGATCCAAAAGTCCAAGAATTGACCCACAGGCTTCAAATTAAGCTTCCTCATTTTCCTCATTTTAAATTATAGTACTTGAAAAAATGCCTAAATTTAACTGTGATTTTCTCAAAAAAGGAAAAAGATAAAAACAAGCTCCAGGTAATTTCTAGAAAGCTCAAGTGATGTTCTTTCTTCAGTAATAAAAGTTTTGTTTTTTTCACTAAAATGCTGTCCTCGGGCGTTAAAATTGACTTTAAAATGTGTAATTTTGTAAAAATGCAAAATTTTCCCACAATTGATGACATTTAATGATGTCATAATAATTTTATAATGAGTTCAAAATATTTTTTTCCTACAGCCTAAGCCACAATTCAAAGAAAGAAAGAAAGAAAGAAGAAAAGAAAGAAAAATGGTTATTTTCACACATTAAATTAAAAAAACAAAAACACAACAAATGATTAATGTGTGGAGGATGATCACTAATTAGGACTGAGCCTATTCTAGTAGTGACCACTTCTGCTATTTCATAGGTTTTCAGGGTTAAATAGGTTTAAAATATTTTAACAGATATAAGTAATTCTTTAAAGAAGAACAAAGGTTATTAATTTTAAATATACAGTAGAGACTGGGTTTCTATTTTTTTTGTATTTGATTACTTACTGTTGGTATTTGATTACTTCTCTATCTTTTAAATCAACCAATTCAGTTGATTATCTAAAAGTTGGTCACAAAAGTGTGTATTTTTATACTTTTTTTCAAATTATGTTCCCTTAATTTAATCAAAATTGGTAGAAAATGTTGGGTAATAAATGATCTATCATGCTACACTTCCAACTTTGTTTATATAAAATGCCCTGGTCATAGGATCAGAATTAGAGTTTATTAGGGTTTACAGGTGCTGGGCTTTTGTCAGGGACAAAATCAATCATAAACTGTTCATATCTATATATTTATTTATTTATTTCAGTCTGTTGATATCTGTAAATCTAAGTCTATTCATATCTATATATCTATTTATCTATCTCTGTCTCTTCAAATCTTTCTATTTCAGCCTATTCATATCTGCATATCTCAGTATATTTATATCTGTATATCACAGGCTGTTTTTATCTATCTATCTATCTATCTATCTATCTATCTATCTCAGTCTGTTTATATCTATATATGTATTTATCTATCAGCCTGTTCATATCTATATATCTCAATCTATTCATATCTGTATATCTCAGTCTGTTTCTATCTATCTATCTATCTATCTATCTATCTATCTATCTATATATATATATATATATATATATATATATATATATTTCAGTCTGTTCATATCTATATATTTATCAATCTCTGTTCGTATTTGTATATCTCAGTCTGTTTGTATTTACCTATCAATCTATCTTTCTCAGTCTTTTTCATAGCATATAAGATATGTCAAAAAGTAATAACACTTTTAAAAGTTTTAAATTCTTTAAAATTTCAAAATTTAGAATTTAAATGAAGACATGTACCCAACTGAGCAACTTTGTTTTTTTTTAATGGCATATCAACCTTCTTAGGTTATTTAATGCTGAATCCATCTTTGTGGGAATGTGAATTTAGGCAGCCGATTCTCTTGTAGTTATAGTTTTTTGAAAATAACAGACAAGGGTTTGCTGTTTAGCTTTTTATTCCTCTTTTTTTGTTGGCAAATGAAAAGTCTCAACTATTGTTGAATGCAGATTAGAAAATGTCCAAATACTCTGCTTGATGTAGTCCAAGTACAGGTACTTTTGACCATCTTTGGTCATAATCAAAGAAGTGGATACTATTATGTTCTGGAGTTTAGGACTTTTTTTTTTGCTCAAAGAATTTTTTAGTGGGTTGCTTCATCACAGAGACCATATATATATATATATATATATATATATATATATATATATATATATATAATATATAGTAAGTTTTTGGTATGTACGTGTCTACGCATAAGTTCAAAACGGGAGGTCACTCTGATTCGAAATCTTGCATACATATTAATATCCTTCTAACTAAGAAACATGCCAAATTTGGTTATTGATTTTTACTGATTAAGGGATATAATTAATTACTTAAGCCAAAATCACCCAATTTGAAACTGTCCATATACCAACTCCTGCTGATGATAAAACATTGTACCCTGCCTGACTTTTTGTTACAGCAGTGAAATTCAATTTTAGTGAATAAATTTTGCAGTCGTAAGCCGTTCAGCATGGAATTTATCGCCTATTTATAGTCCAATCTTAAAAATATCCATATGGTTGAAAAGAAGAGAAAATAATCTTTCTCAACATATAATTTGTATGAGTCTTTATCCATTGAATTATTTTTATAGCGAGTTGGAAAAAATTATTTTGCTTTGGACAGCAAAAGTATGTTTTAACGAAAAATCAAATCTTATTCATATCGCAATCTTTTTATTCCTGTCTTTAAAATATTAATTTAGTTAGAAATGAAATGAAATAATCTATCTTACAAATATGTGGTTTTATCGATTGAATTATTTTTTACAGCGAAGTAAATAACAATAATAAGCGAAAACATCTTTGTTTTTAATCAGTATTTAATTTTTTCGTATATACAAAAGAGTTTTAGAAAAAAAAGCCTTTTGAATTATATAACTACTTATTTTGTAAATAAGTAAACAAACATAGTTGTAATAACAATAACAAAATTTAAAAACTAAAAATACGATGTAGTTGAATAAATTATATGAAGAACTTAACATTTCGTATATGAACAGTGTTTGAAATGTTAAGCTTTGTTTCTTTGGTGTTTATTAAACACTAACACTAAACAAACTTAAAATAAAAATGATTCTAATGTACATAACTTGAATAAGAAAATTTGTTATTTAATTTATCATAATTCTAATGATAAATAAATAGGCAGATTTTTTAAAAATTAAGTCACCACTTCCTTTTTTTCTCTTTCTTTTTTTACTAAAAAACGTCAAAAAATAGTCTTTCAAACTTATCTCGGCTGAACTTGAAAAACGGTCGGAAAATTAGTGACCCAGAAAAAACAGCACCCACAAATTTTGTAATAAAACTGTTAATTTTAACTAGGGGGTTCAGGGTTAGGGTTAGGGTTGGGGTTTAGGGTTAGTTTAATGGGAAAATAAAATAATAAATGTTCTGTTTTTTGGGGTCACTGGGGGAGTTTTCTAAGATGTATGCATAGAAAGTGCTCAATACATTAAGCAGAGCATGATTATAAGGACCTAGATGAGTCAGATACTATCTACCTAGGTTTCGCCTGCATGACTATATATATATATATATATATATATATATATATATATATATATCAAATATCTATGTTTATATTCATCTCTTTGTGTATGTGTGTCTTTGTACATTTAACAACATAAAACGAAGTGGATTCATTGTGGGTATGTATATAAAAAAATTGTCAAATTATTTTTTTGGGGTACATGTATTGAGAAGAGAAAGAAAAAAGAAATGGCATTAGTGTCAGTGTTGCCTGTAATCAGAAATGAAAACTAAGTCCACAATAAATGTTCAAAATATTGATTATTGCTTTCAAGACATTTTTTTTCTTTCTTTTTTTTTTTTCTTTTTTACTTATTTCATCACAACAAATGAACCCAACTCCGCCCCCACCCCAAAAAAAAAAAATCATCCACTGTAATTTATGTGTATGTATAAACAATATTTTCCCCCCTTAAGGCTATACAACTGTCTTGGAACATAAACAGTGAGATACCATCTGCATGAGAAATATACAGAAAAAATATTTCCTGAAGCTAGAAAAGGTTTTAATTAGGGGGCATCAAATAAAAATCAATATGGAGGAGGAGGAGGAGGAGGAGAGAGGAGGAGGAGGAGCTTGAGAGGAGGAGGAGGAGGAGGAGCTTGAGAGGAGGAGGAGGTGGGGAGGAGGAGTGGGGAGTTAGAGGAGGAGGAGGAGTTAGAGAAGGAAGCAGAGGAGGAGGAGGAGGTGTACCAGGAGAAGGAGGAGGAGGAGGATTTATAAAAAAATTATTAAAGTTGCAAGAATCACATTGTAATGATGTCAGACTATAAATACAAGAGAAAGTCAAAAGTTTTCTAATATTTTAGCACATTCTAGTTTATGGCATGTATATCATGTGACTGAAGCTTTTCAAGCTGTAGACCAGAGGGGATCAATCAGCTGGTCACATCAGAGTGGGCCTCTCTCCGACGACCTTAGGCTAGCCTAAGTAAGGGCCAGATTGGAGTGTTACATGTCATAGACTGCTCAGCCACTTGGATTCCATCCTTAAGCATCACAGGTCATGGCCAACAGGTGGCCCCATTGTGGGGATTTTCCTCCTGTGCAGAGATGCAGTCGGTGTATTCTTCTGCCTTAGCTGACAGGCGAAACATTTGTTGTAAAAGTAAGTAAGTAAAGTCATCGGAGTAGCCTGAAGTCAGTATCAGCCAGACAGTGAGGGAGTCTATCCTCTTTTCACTTGCGCTAGACTAAGGAGATTGTTTTTGGCGTCTAAGAACACCACACCTACCATCAGCTTCTGACTTTACCACACAGATCCCTGTGCTACTCATACGATGAGTAGGCAAGGGCCGGTATTGAACCAGGAACCTTGCGATTTCTAGTCAAGTGCTCTACCAACGGAACTTTGAAGGTGCAGTTGATCACAATACAATAACCAGTTGGTTGAAGAAATTTTGCTTGGGTTGTCATGGTTGGATAGGCCTAAATATATAGATACTGATTCTATGCTGCAAATAAAGGAAAATCTGGAGAGTGACACTCAGAGAGTATCAGGTGAGCTCCACATTTCACAATCCAGTGTAGTCAGTCAACTTCAAGATCTCAGCAAAAGCATTTATTACTCTCAATCTCTCACACTTTCTTTTCATTTCTCCCTCTTACTCTCAGTATATCTACCCTTCTTCTTCACAGCTTTCTTTCCTCCTCCATCTTTCCTATTACTCTCTCTCTCTCTCTCTCTCTCTCTTCTCTCTCTCTCTCTCTCTCTCTCTCTCTCTCTCTGCATTACACTTTTCTTAGCAAACAAACTTTTTCCTAATTTTCTCCCTCTTACTTTCAGTATACCTCCCCTTCTTCTTTACTGCTTTCTCTACTCCTCCTTCTCTTCCTATTTCTCTCTCTCTCCCTCTCTCTCTCTCTCTCTCGCCCCCTCTCTTTGCTGTACACCTTTTTCTTAAATCAATTTTCTCCTAATTTTTGTCTCTCTCTTACTTTCAGTATATCTCTCTTTCTTCTTCACAGCCTTCTTCCCTCCTCATGCTCTTCCTATTACTCTCTCTCTCTCTCTCTCTCTCTCTCTCTCTCTCTCTCTCCCTTACACATTTTCTTAACAATACTCACTCTCTCAGTATCCTAGCCTCTCTTTCTTTCTTTCAATCTCTCTTCTCTCTCTCTCACACTTTCTCTCTCACTCTCTCCCCTCTCTCTGCCTTACACTTTTTTCTTAATAAATCAACTTTATCCTAATTATTTTCTCCCTCTTTCTCTCCCTTTCTTCTTAACAGCTTTCTATCATCTCCTCTCTTCATGTTACTCTCTCACTCCCTCTCACTCCCCCTCTCACTGCCTCTCTTCTCTCTCTCTCTCACACACTCACTCTCTGTCTCTTTGTCTCTCTCACTCTCTCTCTCTGCCTTATTTTTTAACAAATCATCATTACTCCCATACCCATCACTAGTGATACCAAACAAGAATGTGTCTAAAAAGGAAGAAGAAGCAACAACCATTCATTTCATGACCATTTCAAAAGGCAATCATTTATCTTTTGGTTGGAATTTTTTCCTTTCCAGACTTAATGAAGCATTTTCTACATTCAACCTTATTTTTTCTTCTTCTCCTTTCATTCATTATCAGCCACTTCATACATTCACCAATTATGGATCAAAAGCACCACCCACGGAAAATCCACGGTCAGTTCTGAAGAATGTCCAACTTTATGTATACTACAGTGATAAGCTTTTTTCTGTTGAAATCCCCCCAAATAGCCCCCCCCCCCGCCCAAAAAGAACAAAGTCATCATTTGAAAAGTAGAAGAACGTATATTTTTGTAAAATCTCAATGATGTGTAATTTTTCAAAATTCAATTTCTAAAATTTTCCCAATGGCTTCACTTCATATGTTCCACCAATTATGGATCAAAAGCACCACGGACGAAAGGTGCATTGTCAGTTTTGCCATCGAGTTGAAGAATGTTCAACTATAGAGATAAGCTTTTTCTTATAAAAAATCTAAAATATTCCCTCAATAAAAAAACAAAGTCATCATTTGAAAAGTAGAAGAATGTATATGTTTATAAAATCTCATGGACATGTAATTTTTCAAAATTCAATTTCTAAAATTTTCCCAAAGGTTTCGAATGTACCAAATATCAGGCATGATGCAACACCATGGAACCTTGACAAATTTTATTATTTTTAAGGCTTTCTACAACAATTGTTTTAGATTGTTTTATTTGCACAAAAATATGGTGAAAACAGGCCGATTTTGACATGTTTTCATTAGATTTTGATTCAAATTTTTTTCCAAATCTAACAAAAATTTTCAATGTTGCCATTTATCAGGTATTTTTGAACACCTAAGAGGCTTGCTAAAAATAACAAGTTCAATATTATTTTATTAGTTTTAAATGTTGCTACACAAGTTTTTTTTTTTTTTTTTTAATTAGTGCACTTACACTTGCAATTGAAAATATGAAATTCCTCAATTTAAAAAAAAATTTCCCCAAGGTTTCGAACTTGCAAACTATCAGAAATCATAAAAGACCCTGGAAACTCCTACTACCTGTCCTGATCAGTCATTGCTCCGGGAATGTCTTTTGCATGGTATCAAGAATCCACGCAGAGCTAATTGATGTAGGTTTTTATTGGTTGGCCCATACTAGTGTATCCTTGTGTTGGTATCCCCAGGAGAATGTCACTTATGAGTTTGTCCTTGCTTCTGCAATAGTTCCACCATGTCTTATTTGTTTTGCTCTGATAGTTCGTGTGATGCATTTTTGTAGGGTGCTGCTTCCAGGATTTGTTCAAGACAGGATGTGGTGGTGGTGGGGGGGGGGTAATTCCATGTCAAATCATCCAGAAAAAAGTAAAACTGTCCCCCACCCCATTCAAATTTTTTGAAATTTTGTACAGGTATAGACTATGTTAAAGTTAGACAATCCCCAAAATTTGGCAGAGTTATGTCAATTTCTATCTCTCCAAATTTGGAGAGGGTTCACAAAAATGGTGACTTTTGTAATCTATTTTTGTGAGTAGAATGAGTTCTAGATTTTCCTACTACTAAAAATTAGTTTATAAAAGCATTTTCACCCAAAGAACCCCAAAAAGATAGTTTCGTTTTTGCTCAGAATTGAAGGAGAATTGAGGTGGGTGACATGGCCTGGATGATTTGACATAGATGAATATCACTGTTAATTTTTTAACCGGTTTTTTTTTTTTGATTGATTTTAATGACATGTCAACCCATCAAGGGTTGACATGCTGTAAAAATCCAACCAACCAACCAACCAGCCAACCAACCAACCAATCAAAAGAATAACAAGATATTCATAAATATAATTATAATTAAAGCTATATCTATCTTTTCTCATAATGGGCTGTTTTTGATTTTTGTTATTAAGATATTCACTGCATAGCAGTTGTTTAGCTTTCTTAGTTGTGTGTCCTAAACTGCATCTGATGGTGAGGCTTCACTTCAGGAGATCTGGGAAGTATCAAGTATCCCTTTATTGCCATTACTCCCAGTGGAAGTGAATATAATAGTACAACTGGAGTTTGAACTCACTTACTATGATGTCGCAGTTCAGCACGTCGACCACTATGCCACTGGGTTAAAAACTACACAAGGATGCTGTATGCTGCCTTGAACAAATCCTGGAAGCAGCACTCTACAAGAAAGCAGCTGTATGGCCACTTTCTGCTTATCACACCACCCATCCAAGTAATGAACAAGTAAGTATGTTGCTTAACCTGAGGTCTCATCTTGTAACGATCCTTGTCTCTTTCTGCACTTCAAAGAACTAAGTTAAAAAAAGTAAAGTCATTGGGATGGCCCAAAGTCAGTATCAGCCAGGCAGTGAAGGAGTCTATTCCCTTTTCACTAGCATGAGACTAAGGAGATTATATTAGCATCTGAGGTGGAATGCCAAACCTACTATCAGCTCCTTACTTTACCACATAGATCCCTGAACTACTCATACGCTGAGATGGCGAGGGCTGGTATCAAACTCAGAACCTTGTGGTTCCTAGTTGAGCGCTCTACCTATTGAGCTAATTTCCACTCATCCAAGTAATGACCAAGTAAGTATATTGCTTAACCTGAGGTCTCATCTTGTTACAATCCTCATCTCTTTGTGCGCCTCAAAGAACTAACACTGACAGAAATACATCTACAAAAATCAATTTTTTAATAAATCTTTTGACATAAATTCCTTTCAAACATTTTTCTCTTTAATGTCCCTCTTGGTTCGAACAATAAGTCTCATTAAGGTTGCTATAGCAACCTGTTATCCAGTAACTCCCTTATTCTAATGCCCTCATCTTGAAAATAGCTGAATGACCGTAGATAAGCCATATTATAAGCTATGTCACACATCCTGATTCATCTCAGATGAAAGCTAAGTAAATTGTATAGCAGAGAACACTATAAAGGAGTCAATTAACATTGTATCTATGTGTGTGTGTGCATGCCTGCACATGTGTGTGTGTGTGTGTGTGTGTGTGTGTGTACATGTACTATTTACCCATATCTGGAGGGAGAATAGTTGGATTCATACCCTTTTCAAAGGTATTAGCACTATGTGAAATGCAAACAGCCTCGTCCAGGATTTAATGTCATGGTTGGTTGGTTGGTTGGTTGGTTGGTTGGATTTTACAGCATGTAAACCCTTGGCTTATTTCATGCTGGAGATGTTTTGTTTTATGCATTCTTGTTGTGTATTCAAATTTGTCAAAACTCATCTTTAAACACTTTTTTAAACACATTTTTGATCTATTTAACCCATAGATAGAACACTATAAAGGAGTCAATTAACATTGTATCTGTATGTGTGTGTGTGTGTGTGTGTGTGTGTGTTTGTGTGTGTGTGTGTGTGTGTGTGTGTGTGCATGCCTGTATATGTGTGTATGATGTTGGTTGGTTGGATTTTATGGCATGTTAACCCTTGTTAGGTTATTTTATGCAGAAGACATTTTGTTTTATTTATTCTTAGCATAAAATACTCCTATAAACGAGTCAATGAACATTGTATCTATGTGTGTGTGTGTGTGAGTTTGTACATGAATGCACAGGTGTGTGTGTGATGTTGGTTGGTTGGTTGGTTGGTTGGATTTTATGGCATGTCAACCCTTGTTGAGTTATTCTATGCCAAAGACGTTTTGATTTATTCATTCTTGATGGGTATTGAAAAAATCTCTATTTTTTAACCCAACCTTTTTTTAAAACAATTTTTTAAACTCATTTTTTTTTCTATTTAAGCTATAGATGGGACCCTAACAGATACTACCACTCCGGGTCCTGGAGGTCCTAGGAGTAATGGCAATAAAAAACACCAGCCCCCTTGATTTAAAGGAGCAGAGCTGGATTTATTGCCCAGTGTCTGAGGTGCCTCAAAAGAGGAATGACGAAGGGATACTGTTGTGAGGTTTTAGGGGTCAAATAAGAACAAAACGATGGGTAACAAATGTAGAAAAATGTATTAACAGAAAGTAGACAAATACAATAGAGAAAAGTGGAAATTACGTCCGACGAACAGAGTTATTGGCATACTTGCATTGGCTTACTCCTAAGCCACAATTATCCCTGTTACTTATAGTAACCTGTTGGTGCATTCCATTAGTCTTAGAAGGTGTATCACCTATAACAGATACACATAATTTTTATGCACTAGCCATGCATGATCTTCGGTTTATGTGTGGTTCTCCACTATGATGAACCTTGTGTTCAACTGGCATGGTGGGATGCCAGTGAATACATTTTTCTCTGGATACTAACACAAGGACACATCAGTGTAGGTTAATGAGCAAAAATCTACATCAATCAGCTCTGTGCAGATTCTGGATGCTGTGTGGAGGATCTCCCAGGGGGGGGATGACCAATAGGGATGGTTAGAGAGAGAGAGAGAGAGAGTCATGGATATCTGTGCTGTAAGCATGACCTAATGATGATAATATATATGTGTATGTGTATGTGTATATATGTGTATGTATAGCTATTTATCCAACCTGTTCACCATAGGTAGGATGTGACACATGGTCGCAAGTATTTGGTATTTAGTGAGGATCAATCCCGCTATTCAGCAGTAATTGATCTGTGATACTAGCTTGTTAACCATTACACCATGATTGGACGCCTTCTATGTGTGTAACATAATAGAATAGAAAAAGCCAGCAGAATGGAAAGTTTTTTGGATGAGTCAGCACAAGGCCACATGTCAATTTCTTACTGGTTAAGAGACATCACATGGTGAAATGATGTATCAGCTGTATACCCTTCTTCAGAAGTACTTATATATACAAGGTGTAACATAATAGAATAGAAAAAGCCAGCATCTTGGAAAGTTTTTTGGGTGAGTCAGCACAAGGCCACGTCAATTTCTTACTGGTCAAGAGATGTCAGGTGGTGAAGTGTGGGAGAGTGGTAGTGAAAGCAGAGAATGTAGGATCAGTTGGTTGGGTGAGAGATAAAGACTTTAGATATGCAAGGTTCTTATACGAATTCTTTCTATTGGCCATCTCTCATCTCCCACCTTTCTTATCGTCTCATAAGAACTCACTCGCCATTTATATACTGTTGGATCATTTTTGTACATAAGATGTGCTGAAGTCCACCACTTAAACTTATAGACTCTGTGTGGGTGCATGGATTAAAGCTAGCCAATCAACAGCTCGAATATGTCATTAGTTAACTATTTAATCGCTGATCTTGAAAGCTGTTCATTTGCATGTATTTGCCACTGACGAATGGATCTGCAACCAAGGACTCTGCTCAACCAAAGGATTCTACCCAACACTAAGGGACACTGAGGAACAACCAAAGGATTCTTCACTAAGGGTTAGCTTCTGCTTGACACAAGGGATCTCCATTGTAAAGTGCTCTCACTTAAAGCTTAAAAATGACCAGAAAAATCATAACATATACCCAATTCAGTAAGTGGGTATACAAAAAAGGTTTGTATAAAAAACAACTTTTTTGAAACACCGTGTAAATATATATATATATATATATATATATATGTACATATATATATATTTTTTTGAGTTAAGGTAGCGTGGACATGGAATTAACACCTGGTTACTGACAGTTTCTCACTTATGCGATCTTGGTCTGAAGTAACCAGATGTTGACTCCAAGTCCACACTACCTTAACTCAAATATAAATGCTCTAACAATGATATTGAGCACTACTTAAAAATATAGCTTCCATATCATCTACAATATATATATATATATATATATATATATATAATATAATAAGATAAATATATAAATGTTTTACATATCTATTCATTAGGTGACAAAGAAACATTCACAACCATATTCACATACAACTGAGGCATATAAGCATACTACTATGGGCCCCACGTGTACACATATACACTCATACACACACATGCACACACACATATACACGTATATATGCACACGTGTATATGTAAGGCTTACGTAGCACATATAATAGCATGTGTGTACATATCGGTATGTATGAATATTGTTTTGTATGTGTGTCTATGTTGTGTGTATGTGTGACCGCGTGCAAGCATGTTCAGTTGATACCGCAACCTTGTGCGTATTTGCAACACTTAGCCAGCACTGCCGTTCCATAACCCCCCACCTGCCCATAATATACAACATTTGTAATCTTAAAGTTAATATTATTCAACCACACTCCTCAATTAACACGATCCGACAATATACAATATACATAACCTAGACAACCGGATATGAAAAAAAAAAAATACACACCCACACACACATACATACACAAACACAAACGCTCACACGTAAGCATTGTTAAAATGCCACACATTCACAGAACAACGTATTATGTGTCTGACTATTTACTACGCGTACGCAATCTTTATGCTGCCTATAAACACTCTCATACATTCAATTTACCTTCACATACATACGCACATCATTTTATCCAATCATACACATCCCATGTCTATTGAATTTTTTGAATTTTTTTTGATTTTCCTTACATTTGAAACATCTTCACCTGATGATTGCATCGCATGAAACCAATATGGTTGTGAATGTTCCTTTGTCACCTAATAAATAGATATGTAAAACCTTTATATATTTATCTTATTATATTATATAACAGCTCTATTTTATATTGAGCACTCTACCAATAATACTGCCTTTGGTACACCATTCCAGCAAAAGCTGAAACAGTGACCATCTCACACTATAGCTATATATATATATATAGAGAGAGAGAGACAGACAGACAGATAGACAGATATAGATAGATATAAACAGACTGAGATAGATAGATAGATAGAAAGATAGATAGATGTAAACAGTCTGGGATAGATAAATAGATAAATAAGAGATAGATATAAACAGACTGAGATAGATAGATAGATATAAAAGACTTTGATAGATAGGTAGATAGATAGATAGATATAAACAGACTGGGTTAGATAGATTGATAGATATAAACAGACTGATATAGATGTATAGATAAATATAAACAGACTGAGATAGATATAAAGATATAAATACACTGAGATAGATATATAATGTTACCATGTTCCAAAAGGGATAGGATGTGTATTTATTTAGTTGGAAGAGGGAAACTGATTTAACAACTAAAGCTTTTCCTTTGAGTTTCATATTACATTAATTTAATCAATTCTTGTAGATAAATAATCTTAAACAAAGAGATTGTTTCAAGTGATGTTATTAAAAGCACAGAGATAAATATATATGTAGATATTCTCTTAGATATGTCTAGTGTTGCACAAGTCAATCATAGTGTGAGCACCCAGTAAGGATAGAGTACAATAATAATAGCTTTGGTTTGGTTTGGTTTGGTTTGGTTTTGTTTAAAGGCATATCAACCATGTGGGTTATTTAATGCCAACTCTATAAAATTTATAAAATCAACATAATGTAATATAATATATATAACAATAATATAACAAGTAATATAACAAATAATAAATAGATAATATCTAAGCATAACACAATATATATATATATATATATATATATATATGTGTGTGTGTGTGTGTGTGTGTGTATGTATCTTTTGTAAGGGATTATCTTGTGGTAAAATCGTCTACATGTATATACATACACAACCATCTACATATGTACACACATATACACATACACATATGCAATGTAGTGGCTCTCATTTGGAAGGGGGAGTGATGTGTTTTATTTAATGCTAACTCTATAAAATTGATAAAATCAACATAATATAATATATATAACAATAATATAATGAGTAATATAACAAATAATAAATAAATAATATCTAGTATAACACTATATATATATATATATATATATATATATATATTATATATATTATATATATATATATATATCTTTTGTAAGGGATTATCTTGTGGTAAAATGGTCTGTATGTATATACATAGGCAACCATCTACATAGGTAAGCATATATACACATGCACATATGCAACATAGTGGCTCTCATTTGGAAGGGAGAGTGATGACTTGTCAATAATAATAATAGCACAATACTTATCTCTATTCCTGTTTTACTTTGAGAGGCTGGAATCTGGTAGTTCAACTGATGTTGAGTTGGCTGGCATACTTGATCCTTTGAGTTTGGAAACAACTTGGGATTGCTGTAGGGTATCTTGCCTTGTACCATTTATAGTTTTTGATAATAACACAAGACGATCTTATTTCTTTCTCATCATGAGATATTTTTATTTTTCCCTGAGTCAAAATGCTGTTCTTGCATAGCTGGGACATTCTTCTAGTGGTCTGTCTGTTCTAAAGATGCTAATCTGATTTTAAGATGCTAGCTCGCCAAGGTTTATAAGACAGCATAAAGCTTATATTTTAAGTGATCACTTTTCTCTATTTCGAACCAGACTTCTCAACCGCAGCCGGAGCAAAGCAGAGATAATCTTTACATCATGGTGTCTCCCACTTAACTGCTAACTGACTAAGCTAAACTCAACTTCCATTCCCATGTTTCCCAGTGGCAGAAACCGGGGGGTCAACTTGATGTTACTGAGTGTCAATCATCTAACCCCTTCCAATTTTTAATTTCAATGAATTTTAATTCAAAATCTAAATACACTAACTGTCCAAAAAACAATGGAGTATCAATATATAACACCATCACTACTATAGACAAAGTCATATGTGTAAGCAGTGTAACTGTTCACATCTTTTACTAAATATACTAGCAAATGTATGCACCCTCCGGGTGCAAGTATTTAAGTTTTCATGTAATAAAATATTAGATTAATTTAGAAAGGCTAATGAAACTAAATAAGAATGCAGATAAAAAGATTTGAAACTGAGGGTGTATAATCAAAAAATAGAACAACTGAAACTTACTCTTCCCCCACTCCCGTCTTTCATTGCTAAATAATCCTAATTTAACTATTTAGTTAAAATAGAAAGTAAAGAATAAAATTACAGTTATTTCTTCTTGTTAACGGTTTTCTTTTAAGATTTATCCACGAGATTTTTGCTAATATTCATTAAGATAAAATCAAACAATTAGAAATCAGTAATATGAAGCATATATTTATTAAAATCAGATTTTTTATATCAATATGCAAATTAGCCTTCCCATTCACACTGTAAACCGTTATTTTGTTGTGTATATAAATACAATTGCATGTTATTCTTATGTAGATATTGTCAACAGTATTAATAATGTAAAACAATTTTATTAATAATTGAGGTTTAAATAAAAATAAAATCCTGTAGAATGTGACGTAAATAACTGAGGGAATTGTGACTTGAATAGTAATATAGTTTCGGTTACAGACAGAAAAACACACAATCTCCATTATAATAAGATATATATATATATATATATATATATATATTACTTAAAATGTTAAATGTCCTCAAGTTTCATTACATCAACAATCCAAAGGTGGAGTTCACTTTTTCTAACAAATCCTGAAATGTCAATGACTCTTCTCAAACAAAAAAAAAAAATTCTATTTCATTTGCATCTATGTAAATATCTATATTTATCTACCAATTCCATCAAATGACAAATTCATCGATCATTTCCTTTATCTCTCTTTCTGTTTTCCTATTTCTTTAACGAATCTCCCCATCTTTCTCTTTCTTACCCCAACCCGTCTCTCAGACAAACATCTCGGTCCATCTTTCTTCTTCTTCTTCTTTCTTCTTCTTCTTCTTCTTCTTCTTCTTGCTTCTTCTTCTTCTCCTCCTCCTCCTTCTCCTTCTTCTTCTCCTCCTCCTTCTTGCTTCTTCTTCTTCTCCTCCTCCTCCTTCTTCTTCTTTTTTTCTTCTCCTTCTTCTTCTTCTTCTTCTTCTTCTTCTTCTTCTTCACACCATTTCTCACCAAGCATCTTATCACTTAAGAAAATTCTTTGAAGTTTCATGACTAATTTCATTGAGTGCTTCTTGCACTCAGATTAGCCATAAGTCAAATATATAAATTGTAATTTCTTTTCCACCGGCAAACAACGATGAGCAAGAACTAATTTCCTCATCTTTCTCCATGAACTATGAGAGGCAACAAAAGGACTCTCTTGTTTGTTGTCAATAGAATTCTTGTGATAAAGAAGCAAGAACCATTATTTTATGGTGCATACAAAGATCAACCAGTCAAACATGAAACCCTCTTTTATGTTTTTATTTTGATGGAACTTATTTCAATTTTGAAGGCATTGATACTAGCAGGACCTGTGGATATACCATAGTATGATAATTCAATTATTACAATGTTTGATATTTTTACTTAAGAGCGATTGCAAAATATTTCAATATATAAAAAGTTGGTTTAGCTCAGTTGGTAGAGCGTCCGACTAGGAACCACAAGGTTCCGGATTTGAAAAATGTTTTAAAAGAAAATGAATTTTTAAAAAATTTTGAATACCCAAAAAGAATTAATAAAACAAATGTCTTTGACAGAAAATAATCCATGGATTTGACATGCTGTAAAAACCAACCAACCAACCAACCAACTAACCAACCAACCAATCAAAATTAACATGACTTTAGAATTATACATGTATCATGGTGTTCCTGTTGAATTATCATGCTCTAAGGTCAACGGGCATTGTGCCACTGGAATGGTTAGCAGACATTCTCTAAGCAAAACAAAAATACTTGAACATTAAACAATGTAAAGAACATGAAAATCTATACCTACAATGTATAAATGTTACATAATTTGTGGGTAGCCTACGAATTATGTATGTAAGTGTAGTTAAAATTCAAATAACGGAAAATGGAAAATTACCATTGACTGTGAGAAAAAATTTATTGACAGCAGTTTAACCTTCTCTGACCTGACTGATGATTGGCTAAAGGGAGGTGTGAGAATAGAAATTAGAGTAAGTGAGTCAGATTCTGGCCATTAGCAGAGGGAAGCAGATGTAAGGGTCCTTCGCTCCCAAGTTGCAAGCTTCTTACCATGGTAATAAAGAATAGATGTCTAAAAAACAACAAAGTTTTGCTTATTTATTAAAAACAAAAAATGAGCACAGACAACCCAGCTCAAAAGGAAGAAGTCAGCCCAGAGGAAGATGACCACCAATGAAGTAAAAACAAGTAGAACCCATTTCCTCATCTGCTACTCTCTTCCCATTATAAAACCCAGAAGAGATGAACAGATATATAACATAAAGCCTAACAAAATGTTGGAATTGGAAAAAAATCACCGGGTAAATCCGTCCTGTCATCTGGGCATTAGAATACACCGACTGCACCGCTGCTGAGGAGTAAGACCCCCCCCCCTCCAATGGGTCCATCTGTTGGCCGTGGGTGGCAACCCGTGATGCTTAAGGATGGAACCCAGGTGGCTGAGCAGTCCATGACATGCTAGACGGTTGGTCAGAGAAACCCCCTCTGATCAATTGGCTGGTCATGTCAAGCTCTAGCACCTATATGATTGTCCCAACCCTATTGCCCTTATGGCAAGACCCAACCCTTTTTATCATATGGGTGCTAGAAGGTGGTGGCTGAGGGTATTCATGTCCTGGGAATGACATTAAACTCTGATGGTGAGGTTCCAGTTTTGGAGGTTTGGGGAATGTGGAGCACCCCTTCATCATCATTGCTCCCTGGTCCACTCTGACCCGGAGTGGTAGTTCCTGTTAGGGTCCCATCTATGGGTTAAATAGAAAAAAAATGAGTTTATAAACAAAATTAAGTATCTATTAAGAATGAATTTATTTCAAAACTTTGTCAGCATTAAATGACCCACTCAGGTTGATATGCCATAAAACAAAACAAACCAAACCTGGTAAATCATAAAATCTCTTAGGGGTGTAAGTTTCAACAGTTTCTCAGATAGAATAGTTTGGATTGTAGTTGCACTATACAGAAGATACGCTTGAAAATTAATTCAAGTACATGCACCAACTTCAAAGATTAAAGGTTTTTTTTATAAAGATATAAGTAAGCTTATGGATAAAGTGAAAAGCACTTCAATATAAAAGTAGATGAAAAGATGGAGAATCTAGTGGATGAAAATTCAAAGTAGGAGAGAGAGAAATAAAAGAGTTGAATTGTTTGCAAATTTTACAAGAGAAACACAAAATGATAATTGTTGTACCTGAGTTATCCAAAACAACATTAAAACTCCCAGAAAGGCATTTGAAATAGAGATGGTATGTAAATGGACAAGGTCACGTGTATTTGTCTAATCAAGTATATATATATATATATATATATATATATATATATATATGTTAAAAGGATAATAATAATAATAATAATAATAATAATAATAATAATCAGCTAATGCTGATGTGAAAACTCAAAAGGAGTAAATAATAATAGAAAATTATAAAATATTTAAGTATACAAAGAAAAACGGCCTTCTTCAGGGTAAATGTTTGATATTTTGATATTCTTAAATTTTCATATTTAAATTTATGTATATTTTCATGTACTCATTTTTTATAATTTTATATATTTTATAATTTTCTATTATTATTATTTTATTTTATATTCAAAATAATAATAAATAGAATACAATGTGTACATGAATAAACTCCTGGCCGAAACACGTGGTGGTAATTCATTAAATCAGTTTTATCCATTCAACATTTTCTTTCCTTTATCTATTTATCCTTTCAACATATTGTCGGATTCATTTCCATTTTTCAACTTACATATATATATACAAGGTATGTCAAAAAAGTTTTGAGATTTTTTGTACTTTTTGACACACCTTTTATTCTGAAAAAAAATTAATGAATTGAAAATTTTTTTTTTTTTTCAGAATACAAGGTGTGTTAAAAAGTACAAAAGTACAAAAAATCTCAGTACTTTTTTGACACATGTTGTATAAACATATATGTGTGTGTGTGTGTGTGTGTGTGTGTGTGTGTGTGTGTATGTGCGTGTGTGTGTATTGATATTGATAATATGCAGTGCTATATTTTTTAAGTAGTGCTCAATATCTTGGATAGAGCATGTATATCTAAGCTAGGGTAGTATAGACATGAAGTCAACACCACTTGGTTAGTGGCAGTTTCTTACCAATGGTTAGAAAATCGCATAGGTGAGAAACTGTTCAGTTTTGTTCAGGAAAATATAACAAGAAATAAAATAGAATAGGAAGACAAATGCACAATTCTTAGATTACAGTAAGGGTAATCTCTTGATAGCAAGACTAGCTACAAATCCCTCGTGTAGTCAGTATCTTGCTGTTTATGCCTTTTGTTAGACGATTCCAAATTCTTGTAGGGAAATTATTCTCCATCACAACAAGAATAATGAACACAATTTTTCAAAGACACAAAAGCTGAAAATGGAATTCAAAAAATCTAAATTGGGATTCAAAAAATGAAATTGAATAAAAAAAAAAAGATAATGTAGTTAGATTTGTCTCTCTTTTGCTTTGATTGGTTGTGTTACGTTTTTAAGGGCCATTCCTTGGCCTTATAGCAGAAGCGCTTATCTGGTGGAATCCTTGATAAAGAGTCCGTCGACAATGTGAATCCTTTGGTTACTAAAGTGTTGTCAGTTACTGGTAATCGTATAAGTCCTTCGAGAATATTGGTACAGATCCGGCAATCCTATGTATGTCTGTCCTCAAAGGGTGCAGTTTTAATTATGACCAATGGAGGGGGGGGTAACTATTCTATTAGGCCAGTAGTATTGCTAGTGACTGGTTACAAGAGTCAATCACATGACCTTGGCTAGTCTATAAATAGAGGTGGGTATTTAGAGCACATCTTATATTTAAATAATCCCAACAGGTTGGTTGCTTTTTAGGTGTAGCGTAATCATTATGGTCTACAGAGAATTTGGAGATTGAAAAGAAAACAGTAATTGGATTTCTGGAGAAAGAGAAGGAAAAAAAAAGAAAAAAAAGAGGTTAAATTTAAGAAGCGTAAACACTCAACAGGTACCAGCCATTGACCGACCAATGACCCTGGAACTAGATTTAAAAATAAAAACGGAAGTTCCAGCTTTTCTGCAGAGGAGCGGAAATGGAAGTGAATGGAATTTCAAATAAGATGTATTAATACATTCAAATAAACAAGAAATTACGCTTGAAATACTTGTGGTTTGCAAACGATAGTATTATCTGCGGGAAATGTTAATTAAAGAAAATAATAATACAATTCCACTTAACTGAGTCCTTGTAAATTTAGTAAGTTATTATATCTACTACGGCTCTCTGCTGAATATAGGGAGCATTGTATTTCATGTCTGACTTCAAGAGAAGATAGTTGTAAAGAGAAAGAATTCTTATCTTCAATTTTGCTGCTAAAGTTAGTGAACCTGTGATTGGTTAGTTTGAAATGAGGCACATAAACCTAACTTAGATATATTTTTTTACACATTTTCTATATAAATAACCATTACACCCTGCTTGTAATCATATAACAATGCAAAGAGAGGCGCAATTGCAGAAATCTTAAAGGTAGAAGATTTAAGATTGATTTCTTTATCTCTGTTTCCTCAAAATTATTTTTCAATCGAAACAAAAATGCAAGAAATTTAATTGAAAAAATATATATATATATATATATATATATATATATATATATAAATGTAAAACGTCAACTGAAAGAAAATTTCAGAATCCTGTTATCTCCACATAATATTGTGTTATCCTAAAATGCTATGATGGGGTTACTGAGTACAAAAATTAAGAAAGCTTTTCCAAAGAAAGGTCATACTGTTCTTGAATATTTCACATATCTGAGATGTTATTAAACATATGGCATCCAGTGGCATATCTATGAAAAAATGCGGAGGCACCCATGGTGCAATGGTTATTGTCATAGGAAATGGACATAGTGACTCAAGTTCAAACCCTAAACAAGGCTGGTTACATTTCCCATAGTACCCTTGGGAATAGAATATATCCGATTATTTTCCCCAGCTATGGATAAATAGTAAAGCAAACTGGGTTATTTAACCTTCGTATGACAATCAGTCTAGGAGAAGGAAAACTCTGAATTCTAACCTGTTAAACTCTGTTTGAGAATTGACCTTGTGTTGCAATCTGCTCATATGGAAGGGTAGGGTAAACACACACACACACACACACACACACACACTTATATATATATATATATATATGTATGAAAAATAGATGGAAATTAATCCAACAGTATGAAATTTAACATTTTGAAAAAACAAATGATTTGGTCGAAACAGATTCTGTCAGCAATTACATAACAAACATCATTTGTTTTTTCAAAATGTTAAATTTCATATATATGTATATATATATATAGGAGCTCTGGCAAGTATATATAAAATGTAGTAGCCCACCCAATTTAGTCTCCTGATGAAGGTGTCTTGAACACCTAAACCACGGTAGAGAAAAAAAAATTCTACAACTATATATATATATATATATATATATATATATATATATATATATATATATAAAGTGTTGTTATGGGTCCAATGGGAGAAAATTAGATATTCTATAAAATTAATTAATTAAGATTTTAAAAAAACTTTTTTTTAAATTTAAAAAATTTTTTTTTTTTTAAACATAATCCTTTTTGCCAACCTTCTTTTTTATAGAATATATATATATATATATATATATATATATATATATATATATATATATATATATATATAAAGATTATTAAAAAAGATTAAGAAATTATAGAATTATAAAATTAAACAATTATCATTTAAAGGAAAATTTTAGTTATATATTTATAAATCTAAATCAAGAAGTGATTAAAAAATATTGTTAAATATATCTATATATTTATTCTTGTGTTCCTTAAAAGTATGACCATTATCATCTTCAAATACCCCTGGGTTAAAAATGGGATCATCCAAATTATCCAAGATGCAATGCAAAAATGGATATCCTGATTATCTGGTGTTGCTTACCCGTTGAATGCTTATTTCTTATTTCCTATGAGTGTCATAACCTCAGCTAAATAATGGGCCATTCCATTTTTATCATAAAGAAAGAAAGGGAAGAAAAAGAACATGCTACATAGAAAAAATATAATATGAAAGAAAGAAAGAAAGAAAGAGAGTAGGGGAAAGATATAGAGAGGGGGTGAGTGTGTGGAAGCGATGATGCTGTTTCAGTCAAACATAATGAAAAGATGAAAAGAAGGAAAGAAAGAAAAAAAAAGAGTGAGGGAGAGTCAAATCAAGATTCTTATACTTTTTACATATTGAACTATCTAGCATTAGCTCTTAAGCAAACATATCAAATGTAATAATTAAATTATCATACTGTGGTATACCAGTATGAGGTGGAGAGGAGAGTTGCCTCAATAGCAAAGAGAACCAGAAAGAGGGAGAAAAAACAGCAGCCCCAGAAAGCATCACAGTTTGTGTGCAGTCAGTGCACCAAAGACTGTCACTCAGGGATAGGCCTGCACAGATGCAGATAATTTTTTATTTATTTATATATCTATTTTTTATTTTTATTTTTTTTGACACTACGCCAGCGTCCTTAGTGGATGGTAAAGTGCCAACAATTGTGGTATACCACAGGTCCTGTTAGTAAAAAAATTATTTCATAAATTTTTTAATTAACAAATTATGGTAATATTTCTCTGAATCTTTGTGATGAGGCTTGATTATTAGTATTATCTGCGTTATTTTGGACTATTTTCCCCATCTTTATTATTATTGGACACATGGCCTAGTGGATAAGGTAGTTAGGTTAAGACAGTTCTAAGTGACAGTTATCTCTGGATTCTGGATTCAATCCTGAGTAGAGGCAGTAACATAGAAAAATAATTAACACAACTCCTACCCCAGCTATGGTTAGCAGAATGAGAACAGGATACCCCGAGGACTGAATAAAGGGTTAGGTTCGAAGTTCCGTGATGGCTCCCGAATATGACAAGAAGGTTCCTGAATACGACAGAAGGTTACCGAATACGACAAGAAGGTTCCCGAGTTCGAAAAGAAGGTTCCCGAGTCTGAAAAGAAGGTTCCCGAGTCCAAGAAGGTTCCCGAGTCCGACAAGAAATACCTGAAGAAGGCCGGAGGGCATATCAGCCGAAATGTGTACAAATAACAATAAAGATGGGGACAATAGTCCGAATAACACAGAAAATACTAAATTATGGTACTACTGAAAATTACAATTGCACCTTCCTTGTTGGCAATGTAAACTGCAATGGTTTGCATTTTCTGAATAGCAATGCAAAGATTCCGGAAGACGCTTTCATCTTCATACTGAACAAAAAATTTGAGAAGCTATTCGAGTCATGCTGAGTTGACTTGATAGCAATATCTTGCAATGGGCCTACTGCCAGTACCTCTCAGTGGTGCCCCCTCCACCTTTAAGTGGTGCTCCCTTTAAGTAGTGCTCAGGGCATTGCCCTACATGCCATAGCGTAGATACGCCACCAATGACATTTATTGCTATTTATACCTTTGAAATGTAGAATATTTTTTAGCAATTCATTTTGGATCAAATACCAAGATAATTTTATCTTTTAATTATTCATTAAGGGTAAGTATTTTTGATTGTTAGAGAATTGCATAAGATTTGAAATTAAAAAGCTAGTTAAGAAGCTAATCTAATTTGACTGAAATTTTTGATTGTTAGAGAATTGCATTAGATTTGAAATTAAAAAGCTAGTTAAGAAGCTAATTTAATTTGACTGAAAGATATATATATATATATATATAATAAGAAAAAAACAAACAAAAACTTCAAATACTCAAAGCCTTATATATTAAACAAAAAAAAACCCCACCTTAAACAAGATAAACTTTGAAACCAGTCAACATGTCCTCAAATGCCTTTAAATTCCCGCCAATTCTCCTTCCACCATTCTTCTTACATTCTAATAAACTTCTGAGCCCCCCACTCCTACTAATTCCTACTGCTGCTGTTTGTTTAAACGAAACCTGTGAGCCCCTCCTACTACTAATTCCTACTGCTACTGCTTGTTTTAAAAACGAGACAATGGAAACATCTCACCAGTCCCACACCTGATGATGGCACTAAGTCATGCAGAAAGTGCTTGTGAAAAACCTTTGGTGGATTCCTACACCAATTCCACCCGGATATTAAAAAGATGGCCAGACAGTTAGAAAGGATCGAACAAAAACTCGTCTGACAAGAATTGTCCGTTGAGTTTAACAAAACATATATATATATATATATATTTGTCTTATCACTTCTTGTTTATCTTATATATATATATATATATATATATATATATATATATATATATATATTGTTTATCTTATATATAGTAAAAGTATATATATATATATATATATATATATATATATATATATATATATATATATATATATATATATATATATATATACAAGAAGTGATAAGACAAATAGGAATATTTCTTTTATGATATTTCCTTTTGAATTGTTCTCAACTAGTTTCAACCTTGTCATGAGCAAATTTCTTGTGAAAGAAATTGTTTTAAGAAAGATTTTTTTTTAAAAAGTTTTCAAAGGGCCCAATCAACAAAAATAGGCTGGAAAAAGGTACTGGTAGTAGTGACAAGTCCATTTGTTCAGTGAAAACCATCTTCTGGTTAGATTCACTTGGATTGTTTTTTATATACATGATGAATATATATATATATATGTATATGTATGTATGTATGTGTGTGTGCAGGTGTGTATGTGAGTGTATGTCTATGTCTATGGTGAGGGTACACAGCTAATGAGTTTTCAATTAGCCTTGGGAGTTGTTTGTTTCAAATTGGGTGGTAAGTGTGTTTATCTATTTGTTTAGGTGTTAGTGACTCCCACATTTTATTACCTAGATAGCAGTTAAGTTTTATATTCAATCCAACTGGATAAAAATGTAATATAAAAAATAACCCCTCTCTACTTACTTCACCATAATTTTAATTGACAAAACAAAACTGTAATGAAAAAAGTTTTGAAAATAAAGTAAAATGTTTTTATACTTCTTTGGTAGTTAAATTAACAAAAAAAAACTATTGACAATTTTTACCATGTCAGAAGTGAAAGGGAAGTGGAGTAGTCAGGAATTGTTATTATTAGCTAAAGTAGGTGGTAAATAGAGATTTTTCTTGACTGCTGGTTTGGTGGTGGTCGCAGGGGTCAAATAACTACCAGCAATCATCTCTGGCTTTGGAGTAGTAACAATTCAAGAGAATGGGTTATTCTCACGATTGACACTCAAAGTCTTCTAAATTGCTCCCACAGAGATACTAAAATACAATAAGGAGGGGAATGAAGATATATATAGAGAGGGGGGAAAGTGATTGAAAGATGATTAGTAAGAAATGGGTCAGTTTTTGACTTAATTGAAAATTACAATTTATTAGAACCAATTAAAATGATTTTTTTTCCAAACATAATTCTATCCTAAAACTAAGGATTAATTTAGTATAACTTTTGTGTACAAAAGCTTTTAAGAGACAAACATTGATTCGCTCAGCTTTAGTATAATATGAAGAAAAGGAAGTGAATCCGACAGTATGTAGTATATTAAGAAAATTGAAAAAACACAGTTTAAATAAGTTGAGCGGTAAGTTTATTGCCGACGCTGCAGTGTTTCATCTATTAATTAGATCATCTTCAGGGCATTTGTTGGTATATGGAAGGTGATAAAATTTTTATCACAGAATAATGAGAAAAGCAAGTGATAGTCCTTGTTTATCAGTCTGTTCAAAATTTGAAGTCTGAAGAAAGGACGCTGAAAAAAGTGGACGGTTTGAAATATGATGTCAAATATTCTTTATTTTTATTTTTTTATCACCTTCCATATACCAACAAATGCCCTGAAGATGATCTAATTAATAGATCGAAACACTGCAGCGTCAGCCAATAAACTTACCACTCACTTATTTAAACCTGTGTTTTTTCAATTTTCTTAATATATATATATATATATATATATATATATAATATATGGTTAATGTTTGTTGAAATAACCTGAAGCGCTTCACCCAATTCACTTGACAAATGTTCTAACAGATTTCGTATATCCAATTTTTATCTTTCAAAAGAGTCACTTCATCAATTTAAGCAAACAATCAAAAAAAGTTATTGTTTTTTTTTTCTTTTTCTAATTCCTATTTTGGTTGTATGTGAAAAATGTTCTTATAAGCAAATAAGATAATTGGATTATATTTCTCAATATATTTTCACCAATCTTTGTTTATTTGTCTTTCAAGCCTTAGTCAAATTCACTACATCGACATCTCGTAAGAAGATTAATGAGTCTATTTATTTCTGCCTTTGTTTTTTTGTTTTGTTTTCTGGGGGTTTTTTTTGGCAATGTCAATTGAATTTCTATTCATAAATACAAAAAAAATTAACAAAGCTGCACAATTCAGCCAGTATTTTAATTTTTTTTAAATTTACAATTTTAAAAATAAGTTCTATTTTGGAATAGAAGGCTAAAGACCCACAAACATTGGGTTTTGTTTTAAAAAACTTGGAAAACAATTCACTTAAATGAATCTATGAAAATCATACCTTGTACAATGTCTTTTTTATATGTTGGTTAGTTGGTTGGTATGTTTTATAGCATATCAACTCTTTTTGTGTCATTTAATGCCGAATCAAGTCATTTTTATAAACAAAGGACTCAATTGCTTACAGTACCAGCTGTTGCTTAAGTGGTCACCCAATTAAGTATTAAATAGGCTCTACACTTTTAAATTTGGTAATCTAGCAGGAACTGGTGCTTTCAGTGTGACTTGACTGTAATGAGAGAGAGAGAGAGAGAGAGAGAGAGAGAGAGAGAGAGAGAGAGAGAGAGAGAGAGAGATTGTTTGGTTGTTTAGTTTTACGGCATATCATTCCTTTTCGAGTCAGTTAATGCCAAATCAAGTCATTTTGACATTCAGTTTCTTACAGTACCTACTGTTGCTTAAATGGTTACCCATCTAAGTATTGAACAGGTTCATTGCTGCTTAATTTCAGTGATCTAGCAGGAACCAGTGCTTTCAGCATGACTTGACCATAATGTATTTGCCAACCCTTCTGTACAAGGTCAATTTCTTAAGCAGATTTTATCAGGCTTGAATTCAGAGTTTTACTTCTTGCCTAACCAAGATCAAAGAACCCAATCTGTCCTACTATTTATCCATGGCTGGATGAAAAATAGCTGGATTCATACCTTTCCCAAGTGTATTAGCATTATATGAAATGCAATCAGCTCCGTTTAGGATTTGCCATGTCCATCTCCTATGATGATAACCATTACACCACAGGCACCGCCATGTCTTTTGTATAGCTTCAATCCTTTGGTCACATGATCTTGTCTTTCATCTAGCAGATGAGAACAAGATTTTTGCTATTAAAAACAAATGTCTTTTATATATGTATTTACCAACTGCTCCACATGAGCAGAAGGTGACACCTGGTTAATTTTTTAAGTGGAGTTTTACAAGTTTTAATTCAGAGTTTTCCTTCCAGACCAGTTGCCTAACCAAGGTTAAGGAATCCAATCTGCCCTATTATTTATCCATAGCTGGTGGGAGCATAGTTGGATTCATACCTTTCTCAAGGGTATTAGTGCTATGTGAAATGCAACCAACCTCATCCAGGATTTGCCATGTCTATTTCCTATGATGATAACCATTACACCAAGGGCACCTCCATATCTTTTATATAACTTCAAACCTTTGCTGTGGTCACATTATCTTGTCTTTCATTTTGCAGATGAAAACAAATTTTTTGCTATTAAAAACAAATGTCTCTTATATATGTATTTACCAATCACTCCAGATGAGCAGGATGTGACACAAGGTCGATTTTTAAGCGGAGTTTAACAGGTTTTAATTCAGAGTTTTCCTTCTAGACCGGTTGTCTAACCAAGGTTAAAGAACCCAATCTGCCCATAACTGGATGGAGAATAGCTGGATTCATACCTTTCCAAGGGTATTAGCATTGTGTGAAATGCAACCAGCCTCATTCAGGATTTGGCGTGTGCATTGCCAATGATGATAACCATTACACCACAAGCACTTCCTTGTCTTTTTTTTTATAGATTCAATCCTTTTGTGTGGTCACATGATCTTGTCTTTCATTTAGCAGATTTGAACAAGATTTTTGCTATTAAAAAACAAAATTTTGTTAAAAAGAGAAAAGATTGCATTGACTCTCTTAATATGATTAAAGTATGAATTAAATTTTGCCAAATGATTTTTAAATTTATTTTACATGATCAAAAAACAAAAACAAAAACAAACCCTTTATATTAGTCATTGTTATACTTTGTACAGCAAAGGTTCAATCCCTACTCTGACCACTGGTACCAATTGTCTTAAAAAAAAAGAAGAAAAAAAGACAAGAAAAAAACTGACACAAACGCATTTCAAAAAGATTAGAATTTGATTAGTGACTAATCCTTAATCTCACACAAATCTTGATTAATTTTTTCCATTAACCAAAACTTTATAATTTGTTTGTTCTTTTTTTTTTATCTTCTAATTTTCAAGACTGAGTTGTCTCCCCTTCCAGAAAACAACATTGTCAATTGAGATTTTGTTCATTTGCTTAATTGATCTGTGAAAGAGAAAATCAAGTAAAAATGAAACTTATAACAAAATTTGAAGATCAACACATATGTTACATAATTGATAGGTTGCCTAGAAATTATATATGGTAGTGTAGAAATTAAAAAATAATGGTAATTCTGAATCATGGAAAGAAAAAAAAACGTAGACATAATTGACAAGAATTAACCTTTAACTAACCTTGTAGCTCATCTCTGATTGGTCAAATGCAATCATGAGAACAGTTGAGATAATTTGAGTTTTGGCTGTTTTTTTCAAAGGAGACAGATGTGTCTCCAAAGATGGCTAATTCTCCATGTGTGCTGGCTAATTCTCCACTTGGGTTAAATAAAGTCATCAAAAGGAATATTCAAAGTCTTGTGTTTGTTGATAAGAACAACAGACATATAGATGAAGTTCCAAGAAGACCTAAGAAAGTAGACCAGAAGAACAAAGAGAAAGAACAGAGAGAAAGCAACACAGATAACAGAGACAGCATAGAGAGGATACAACAAAGAAAGCAGCACAGAAGAAACAGCATAGAAGAAGTATTATATGTAAGAATAAGAAAAAAAGCAACCAAACACATATTTTTGTCCACCTTGTCAGCTGGGACTGTAGAATACACTGACTGTACCAGTGGTCAGAGCAGGGATTGAACTCTTGCTGTACAAAGTATAACAATGACTGATATAAAAGATTTTTTTTTATAGAATTACAAATTTGTTTGTATTGTAAAAATTAAGTTTTATAATGTCGAAATTCTACAGTTTATATTATTATTATTATTAATGTTTTGGTAGTTTGGTGGATTGGATTTTACGGCATGTAAACCCTAAAGTTATTTTATGCTGAAGATGTTTTTGTTTTATTCATTCTTGTTGAGTATTCAAATTTTGTGTTAAACACTTTTTTAAAACTCATTTTTGATCTATTCAACCCATAGATGAACCCTTACAGGTACTACTAATCCAGGTAAGAGTTTACCTGGGAGTAATAGCAATGATGGGATACACCACAATCCCCAGAGCACCAGTTTGGTTGCTTGGAATATTATATATATAATATATGCAGAGGGTAAAATACCACCAATGGGGTTACCTGTTGGCCATGGGTGGTGACCTGTGATGCTTAAGAACAGAATCCTGGTGCCTGAGACGTCTATGACATGCAACACACCACTTTAGCCCTTACTTAGGCTAAAATGGCAGTCAGAGAGGTTTCCTCTGATCAATCTGCTGGTTACACCAAGCCCTAGCACCTATATGATTATCCCAACCCTATTGCCCTAATGGCAAACCCCCAATGCTTTTTATCATATATGCACTAGAAGGTGGTGATGGAGGGTCTTAGTGTTTCCTGAGTATGACATTATCTAATGGTGAGGTTCCAATTCTGAAGCTCTGTGGAGTGTAGAAGTAGCCTTTCATTGCCATTACCCTCAGTTCCCTCTGACTCAGAGTGCTAGTATGTTAGCTTAAATAGAAAAAATTAATTTTAAAAATTGTGTATATAATCTCTCTTGTACACACACACACACAAATGCATACTCATAAACTGCTTCTCTATTTCTCTTTTTGTCTCTATTATTCTTTCTTTTTTATTTTGCTCATAAATACATTAACACTCACTCTCTATCTTTCTCTTTCTGCTCATATATAAAAAAACTTATTCTTTCTTGAACACACACACACACTGATGCATACACAAAGACACAAGCACACACACATACACACGCACACACATACATCCTCTCTGATATAATCTTTCTGACTCACAGTCACTCCTTTTTCCCTATCTATACAATCTTTCTCTCTTTGTCTCTTTTTTCTGAACACACACACACACACACACACACACACACACACACACACACACACACATATCCTATAATCTTTCTGACACAAAGTCTCCCCCCCCCCCCCGTATCTATACAATCTCTCCCTCTTTGTCTCTCTTTTCTGACCCCTCCACACACATCCTTCCTGATATAATCTTTCTGACACAAAGTCTCCTCCCTGTATTTATACAATCTCCCTCTCTTTGTCTCTCTTTTCTGACCACATACACAAACACACACACACATACACATAAACACATACAACCTCATTCACTTTATTTCTCTCTTTTTTTCTTATTTGAACACATTTTCTAATTCTGTTTCTATTATTCCCTTGAGCACACACACACACACACACATACACACACACATACACACACACACACACATACACAGAGAGAGAAACACACACACACGCATAAACACACACACAAAACACACACACACACACACATAAACACACACATAACAATAAATACACACACAAAGCCTCTCATCCTTGTCATCTTTCTTTATCATCAAATGGAATTTTTTTACCTAAATTCCCAAAGCCGTGGCCCTATTGACTTAGTCAACCTCTCCGGCCATTCTGAGAATAGAAAAGTTAATCATAATCTTGCAGAAAGAAAAAAAAACAGATTTTCTTATTTTTCTTCATTTGAAAAAGAAACACAAAGGGTGAAAATCCTTTCAGTTGATGAAAACAGCATTATGGTTTTGAAATGTCATGAACTCTTTTGAAAGAGAGTTCAGTTTAGTCCAATAATTTCTTTCATAAAATGTGCCACTTCTTCTTCACCCAGATTTGAAAAGAAGAAAAAAAATTATTATCATGTATTTTTACAACTAAGCTGTGTTTTGCCTTCAAACTCTGATAAGTGTCAACAAAAATAAAAATGGGAGAAAACATTATTTTTATTTAATCATTTTGGCGTTCATTTTGATTTTTTTTCTTTAGCAATCTTAGTTCAGTGAAAAATCAATTTGATGCTAAAACAGATTTTACTTCATTTCTTTTTTTTTTTTGTCTTTCTTTTTTCACTGAAGACGTCAATGTGCAAAAAGGAGCAAAGTGAATATTTTCTAACTTTAAATAGAAGAGGTAAAGACTTAAAATGGATGATATACAATTGCCAGGTTAATTTGATGGAAATAGGTACTACTACTACTACTACTACTACTATTACTAGAAGAAGAAGAAGAAGAAGAAGAAGAAGAAGAAGAAGATAACAAATTGAAGAAGATGAACAACAAGAGATCAAAAGGAGAAGAAATTGGATAGAGAAAAAAAGGGATCTGATGAAGGAAGAAAAAGTAGATTAAAATGGACGTATTGGGACTTCATTGTAAAGCAATTGATAGAAAATGATCCTCACTGGCCATTGCTACAGTTGTGAGATTAATCCTCAATGGCAATTTTTACAGTTGTGAGATTTATTACTACAATCTTAAGATCCCTAAGACTATTCATACAGTTGTGAGATTGATCGCACTGACTATTGCAACAATCTTTCTATAGTAGTGAGATTGATCCCCAATTATCATTACTACAGTTGTAAGATTGATCCCCACTGACCATTGCTACAGTAGTGAGATTGATCCTCAATTATCATTGCTACAATAGTTAGATTGATTCCCACTGACCATTGCTACAGTAGTGAGAGTGACCCCCACTGACCATTGCTACAAATGTGAGATTGATCCCCACTGACCATTGCTACAGTAGTGAGATTTATCCCCATTGACCATTGCTACAGTAGCTAGATTGATCCCCACTGATCATTGCTACAAATGTGAGATTGATCCCCACTGACCATTGCTACAGTAGCTAGATTGATCTCCACTGATCATTGCTACAGTGGTGAGATTGATCCTCAATTATCATTGCTAAAATAGTGAGATTGATCCCAATTATCATTGCTACACTAGTGAGATTGATCCCCACTGTTGCTACAGTAGTGAGATTGAGACCATTGCTACACTAGTGAGATTGATCCCCAATTATCATTGCTACAATAGTGAGATTGATCCCCACTGACCATTGCTACGATAGTGAGATTGATCCCCAATTATCATTGCTATAGAGTGAGATTAATCCCCAATTATCATTGCTACACTATGAGATTGATCCCCAATTATCATTGCTACAGTATGAGATTAATCCCCAATTATCATTGCTACAGTAGTGAGATTGATCCCCACTGACCATTGCTACAGTAGCTAGATGATCCCCACTGATCATTGCTACAGTGGTGAGATTGATCCTCAATTATCATTGCTACAATAGTTAGATTGATCCCCATTATCATTGCTACAATAGTGAGATTAATCCCCACTGACCATTGCTACCCCCAATTATCATTGCTACCCCAATTGCTACGATAGTGAGATTGATCCCCAATTATCATTGCTATAGTAGTGAGATTAATCCCCAATTATCATTGCTACAGTAGTGAGATTGATCCCCACTGATCATTGCTACAGTGGTGAGATTGATCCTCAATTATCATTGCTACAATAGTTAGATTGATCCCCAATTATCATTGCTACAATAGTGAGATTAATCCCCACTGACCATTGCTACGATAGTGAGATTGATCCCCAATTATCATTGCTATAGTAGTGAGATTAATCCCCGCTACGATAGTGAGATTGATCCCCAATTATCATTGCTATAGTAGTGAGATTAATCCCCAATTATCATTGCTACGTAGTGAGATTGATCCCACTGATCATGCTACAGTGGTGAGATTGATCCTCATTATCATTGCTACAATAGTTAGATTGATCCCCAATTATCATTGCTATAGTGAGATTAATCCCCACTGACCATTGCTACGATAGTGAGATTGATCCCAATTATCATTGCTAGCTGTAGTAGTGAGATTAATGCTACAGTAGTGAGATTGATCACTGACCATGCTACAGTAGCTAGATTGATCCCCACTGATCATTGCTACAGTGGTGAGATTGATCCTCAATTATCATTGCTACAATAGTTAGATTGATCATCATTGCTACAATAGTGAGATTGATCCCCACTGACCATTGCTACGATAGTGAGATTGATCCCCAATTATCATTGCTATAGTAGTGAGATTAATCCCCAATATCATTGCTACACTAGTGAGATTGATCCCCAATTATCATTGCTACAGTCCCCATTGCTACAGTAGCCCCCACTGATCATTGCTACAGTGGTGAGATTGATCCTAATTATCCCCCAATTATCATTGCTACAATAGTGAGCTACGATAGTGAGCCCCAATTATCATTGGTGAGATTAATCCGTCACAGTAGTGAGATTGCGACCATCTACAGTAGCTAGATATCCCCACTGATACAGTGGTGAATCCTCAATTATCATTGCTACAATAGTTAGATTGATCGCTACAATAGTGAGAGAATTGCTACGATGCTATCTTATCATTGCACCGATCATATCCTCATTATCATTGGTTAGATTGATCCCAATTATCATTGCTACAATAGTGAGATGACCATTGCTACGATAGTGAGATTGGCTATAGTAGTCCCCAATTATCATCCATCTACGTTAATACTGTTGCTATAGTTTGATGCTTATCATTGGTAGTGCATATAGTAGATGTGAGATTGATCCTAGCTACAATAGAATTATCATTGCTACAATAGTGAGATTAATCCCACTTTGCTACCCCCAATTATCATTGGTAGCATTAGGTTATCTTCATCATATATATATATATATATGATGTGTGTGTGTGTGTGTGTGTTTTGTTTATATATATATATATATCTGTCTATTTATCATAGAAACATATATATATGCATAATAAAATGGTATTGGCAGAATATCAGTTAATTATTTTATCAACGGTTGAAGTTGCAACTAACTCAATATTCTATCTTCTCCATTAAGTCACCCCCTCTCATACATACATATATATATATATAATATATATATATATATTGTAATGAAAATTCATATCCATAATCCATTAGCTGTAAAAATTCATATCCATAATCCATTAGCTATAAAAATTCACTATTAGAGACTACTTCCCTTACTACTCAAAATCAAACAGTTCCTATTAATTTATCTAATGTAATATTCTTTATTTTCTTTGTATGTCAAATTAATGCTTAATAAAGTTCTTGTCAGCCTGAGTCTGAATTTTGACTTTCTTATTTCTTTAAGCAAAAATTTTGTTTGGGTTTTACTCATTTATGAGAAAATCCTATATTTATATAAGATGCCTGCAAAAGGTCTCTTTTTTTGAAAACTAGAGATGGAATGATGTGGAAAACTTTTTTTTTTCACTAGAAACTTTTGCATATACCATTTCTTTGAATAGAGATCTTCTTTGCAAAATTGTATTTTTTTTAAAAAGACTTATTGTCTACAGGTAAAGAAAAGAAAGAAACTATTGCTAAAATAGAAATGATGTCCTTAGTGGAAGACATACTTTCGTTATCATCTTGTACAATAAAAAATAGGAAAAAAAAAAAATGAAACGATTTTAGTTATGGTAATTTGCAGCTAACTCAGCTGCCAAATATAATGACCCTCATCATAACTGTAATGATGGGGTGGGGTGGAAGAAACAAGAAATGATGGGGGAGAATGGGGAGACAAATAAAAGAGTGGCAGACAAACATCAATTTAGAAAAATGATAACATTTATTTGCATTGATTTTGCAGTGCAAAATATAGAAAATCAAAAGTTTGTATGGAGGGTGGCAGATATGATAACCTTTTTAAAGTTGTTCTTTCATGCTTGTTTTTTTTTTTTTTTTTTTTGGTTTTTTGTGGCTGCAAAAAATGGATTGACTGATTTAACATAAGTAAACTATTATTTGAAAAAAAAAAAAAAAAAACCCCAGAAAACCCCCCAAAAAAAAGAATCAAAGGGTTGAATCACAATTTTAACAATTATTGAAATCGTTTTTTTTTTTTAATGTTTTACTTCACTGAAAATAAATGTGAATGCCAGTGTGTCAATGTTTTCAGCTTTATTCCTAGAAGCTATAGCCCAACATATCATACTATTTTGGAATCAGGCCGACTCTATGATCAAACTGAAATTTTAACAAAAAATTATTCAAATGAATTTTTTTTTGTTATTTTTTACTTCTCTGAAAATAAATGTGAATGTCAGTGTGTCAGTGGGTCACATGTTTTCAAATTTACTCCTAGAGCTATAGCCCAACATATCATACCATTTTGGATCAAATTAAAAACATTCCAGGTCAAATCCAGAACCACAATCCTTAAATTCTGGAATTCCCAAGTTTTAATCACTGCAGTTGTTTTTTGTTATTTTTACGTGGGTTTTTGGTGACAATCTAAACTACATCTGATAGTTGGGCTTTAGTTCTGGAGCTCTGATGAATGTGGAGTACAGCTTTATTGCCATTACTACTAGGTTCACTTGAATTCAAGTGGTTCTTTTGGTTTCTTTGTTTAATAGCATTTCAACCTTTGTCGGTTATTTAATGCCAAAACCATCCTTGTAGAAGAACAATAGCGTACTATAACCTATAGCTGGAGGGTGAGGGGGTTCATACCTTTCCCAAAGGTATTAGTCTGAGAGTGAATGTAATAGTGCTGACTAGAGTTTGAACTTGCTTACTATGATGTCGGTGTCCAACATGTTAGCCACTACGCCACAAGGACCCCCCCCCCACCGAGTGGTAGTAAGTAAGAAGGAATGAAGTTATATTGAAAAGTAAACTGTAAAGCAAATATTTTCCATTATTGATTTACCTATGTAGGTATTAAAGGTTGGTTGGTTGGTTGGTTGGTTTTATGGCATTTGGTTGGGTTATTTTATGCCAAAGACGTTTTGTTTCATTCATTCTTGATGGGTATTCAATTTTTTTTAAAAACTCAGTTTATCTTAAAAACACTTTTTTCCAATTCAGTCCATAAATGGGACTCTAACAGGCGCTACTACTCAGGGGCAGAGTGGGCCTGGGAGTAATGACAATGAAAGGGTACTCCACACTCCCCAGAGCTTCAGAATTGAAACTTCACCATTAGAATCAGTTTAATGTCATACCCTGGACACTAAAACCCACAGCCACCACCATCTTGCACATATATGATAAATAGGAAGCGTGTGGTGTAATGGTTAAAGTCATGGGAAATGGACTCGTCGCCACGAGTTCAAATCCTGGATGCAGTAACTGCATTTTCACTTAGCGCTAATACGCTTGGGAAAGGTATGAATCCGATTCCCCCTCCAGCTATGGGCAAATAGTAGGGCAGGCTGGGCTCTTTAACTTTGGTTAGGCAACCGGTCTAGGAGAAGGAAAACTCTGAATTCAAACCTGTTGAACTCCGCTTAAGAAATTGACCTTGTGTCACATCCTGCTTGTGCAGAGGGGTTGGTAAATATATATATGATAAATAGGATTGGGGGTTTTCCATGAGGGCAATAGGGTTGGGACAATCACATACATGCTAGGGCTTGACATGACCAGTTGATTGATCTGAGGAGGCCACTCCAACCGTCCGTCTAGCCTAAGTAAGGGCCAAAGTGGAGTGTGGCAGGTCATGGATTGCTCAGACACCAGTATTCCGCCCTTAAGTATCACGGATCACCACCCATGGCCAATAGGTGGCACATTGGGGGGATTTTACCCCTCTGCAGAGGTGCAGTCAGTGTATTCTTCTGATAAGAAATGGAGGCATGTGGCATAATGGTTAGTGTTGTAGGAAATGGACTCGTCAACCCAAGTTCAGATCCTAGACAAGGCTGTTTGCATTTCACATAGCACTAATTCCCTTGGGAAAGGTTTGAATCCAAATATTCTCCCTCCAGCTATGGGTAAAATAGTAGGGCTGACCGGCTCTTTAACCTTGGATAAGTAACCAGTCTAGGAGAAGGAAAACTCTGAATTTGGAAACCTGAGGTCAGTCATTGATTGGGTTTTTAGCATTCCTTGTGCGCCAATTCTTTCCTACCGACTGTGCAAAAAAGTGAGGATGGTTCAACACAAGCTTCATCACTATAAACAAAACACTGTATAGATTGTTCATTGGATGAAACCTAAGGCGTCGAAATCAACGAGAGAGTTCATTCTGATGAGAATCAAATCGTATAATTGTTAAATATTTTGTGAATACAACATTTTCTACAAATTATCTATTAAAAAAAAAGAATCCAAATATTTTTGAGCTCTAATCTAACATCATATCGGAATCTTGTTCATTTTTTTTCTCATTTGGACACTTTTCACTAAAGAAATTTGGACACTTGTCATTAAAGAAATAATAAAATAGAGACAACAGTGATTACATAACATGCAACATTGACATTATGGAGTTGGCTCTTTTGTTTTATTGAAAGAACACAGGTGGCAGCACAATACTAATAATTTGCATATGTAGTAACATATTCAGGTTTACCAAAAATCACTAGTCATGTTAGCCATAAAGCAAACATAATAGGGGAACACAATGTATGAAAACCTTAATTTATCAGAAATATATTTATTTCGGCTACCTTTGCCTCATCAAGTCTGATTACATTGAGGCAAAGGTTGCCAAAATAGAAATGAATTAAGGTTTTCATACATTTATTCATAAGTAAGTAAAGTCGTCAGTGGGGGGGGGGCTAAAGTCAGTATCAGCCAGACAGCGAGGGAATCTATCCCCTTTTCACTAGTGCTAGACCAAGGAGATTGTTTTTGCATCTGAGGTGGAGGACCAAACCTACCATCAGCTCCTTACTTTACCGCACAGATCCCTGTGCTATTCATACACTGAGTTGGCGGGGCCAGTATCAAACCAGGAACCTTGTGGTTCCTAGCCGGATGCTCTACTGATTGAGCTAAACCGGCCCTATACTCCATACATGTAAAAATACTCTGATGTTTATATGTATAAATGCAAAATATGAATAAACACAAAATCTTTATATGTTTGTTTGACTTCTCAATTTTGGTTGAATCCTATCACAGAAACACTTGATAACAATCACCTATATATATGTGTGTGTGTATGTGTGTGTGTGTGTGTATGTGTGTGTGTGTGTGTGTGTGTGTGTGCTCGTGTGTAAAACAATTTGTAAAGTAAGTGAATAACAACAGAAACAATCGATTCAATTAATGTTTCATCTCTGTTGGTTCAGAATGTTCTTCAGAATGATTTTATTTGCTTCTACAGATTGGTATATAAGTGAGGAGTGATTGACAACAAGTCTCCTCAGATCTCCAGGACTCTTCTGAGTATTTTAGTTGATTTCAACAAATGCTATTGTCTGGATGGTCTTTCTTTCTCTAATTTCCAGTTCCTCTAGCCTATTTTCTAAACTTTTGGGGACCGTTCCAAGTGCACCAACTACAATTGGTATCACTTTCATCCTCATATTCCATAGTTTTTTCAGTTTTCTAGCAAGGTTCAGGTATTTGTGTATCTTTTCATTTTCTTTCATCTTCACCCTGTGATCTGCTGTAACTGCAAAATCTACCAATTGACAAGTTCTCTTGTTCTTGTTAATAAATACTAGTTCCAGTGGATTATCATTATTATTATGCGAGTTTTTCACACCAGCATTAGCTCATGGTCTTCCACTGGAGTCTGAGTGACAACAAGTCTCCTTGGGTCTCCAGGACTCTTCTGAGTATTCTAGCTGATTTCAACAATTCTGTTGTCTGGATGGTCTCAGTTCTTCCTCTGATTTTCCTCTAGTCTTTTTCTAAGCTTTTGGGGACCATTCCATATATATATATTCTATATAAAGTAAGTCATGTGTTCCTCTTTTTTCTCTGTGGTATCCTTTCTGTTCTTCTGGAAAAAGTTTATGCCAATTAAGTGAAAAGTATATTTCTTCTTTTATTACCGCAGTCAATATTTTCCACATTATGGGTAGACAGGTCATTGGTCTATAATTGATTGGGATGTTTCCTTTTTGTGGGTCTTTCTGAATTAGGGTAGTTATTCCTTTTGTCATCGATTTGGGTACATCTGTTTCCTGTAGGCATCTATTCAGTTGCCGGGCTATTCTCTCGTGGATAGAAGGGGATTTTTTTAACCATTATTATTATTATTATTTTCACACCTTTTGAGTTTTTCACATCAGTGTTAGCTGATGGTATTTCACTGGAGTCTGAGTGACAACAAGTCTCCTCAGGTCTCTAGGACTCTTCTGAGTATTCTAGCTGATTGCAGAATCTGGTAGTCTGGATGGTCTCAATTCTTCCTTTGATTTTTAGATCCTCCAGTCTTTTTTCCAAGTTTATTGGTACCGTTCCAAGTGCACCCACTACAATTGGTATCACTTTCACTCTCATATTCCACAGCTTTTTCAATTATCTGACAAGGTCCAGGTATTTATCCATCTTTTCGTTTTCCTTCAGCTTCACCCTGTGATCTGCTGGGACCGCAAAGTCCACCAGTTGACACATTCTCTTTTTTTATTATTATTTCACCCCATTCGAGTTTTTCACACCTGCAGAAGCCGGTGGTTCACTGGATGCTGGTGACAGCAAGTCTCCTCAGGTCTCCAGGACTCTTCTGAGTATTCCAGCCGATCTCAATAATGCTGTAGTCTGGATGGTCTCGATTCTTCCTCTGATTTTCAATTCATCCAGACTCTTTTCCAACCCCTTGGGGATTGTTCTAAGGGCCCCAATTACAATTGGTACGACCTTCACCCTCATGTTCCACAGTTTTCTCAGTTCTCTGGCAAGGACCAAGTATTTGTCATTATTATTATTATTATTATTATTATTATTATTATTATTATTATTATTATTACTCAGTCTTTAAGAAAACCTAAAGAGAATGTAAAGAACCAAAAAGAACAAATCATTCACTAAAAGAGACAAAGGAAACAATATGTAGAGAACTCATAACAAAAAGTGAAACAGGAAATATTTTGTAGAAAGCAGAGGCGAAGAAGAAAAAATCGTCTCAGAAATATCAATTATTTATGCAACTAACAGTTCATTAATTGATTCATTCATTCATTTCTTTCCTGAGAAATTAAGAAAAAATTACTTCAGCTAATCTATTGTCATAATTAGAAATATTTACATATTAATATACTTTATATCGAGTGTCTGTGTGCCTTCACTTATATTACACAGTCATGGCCAGTGCTAGGGTCTTATGACCCTCCCCCCCCAGCAAATCTAAGATATAAGGTCCACTCTACATGTCAATTTTCATAAAGTAGTCATCACCATCAGCAGCATCAGGTTGTGCTGACAGCATGGATTCCTATGACTCTCTCATGCCACTTATCCCTATCGGTCATCGTCCCTGTCAGATCGTCTGCATGGCATCCAGAATCTGCACAGAGCTGATTGATTTAGGTTTTTGCTGGTTAACCCACACTGGTGTTTCCATGTGTCCACAGGAGAACATCACTAATGAGTTCATCCTTGCTTCTCCAGCAGTGTTCAGCATGTCTTGTTCATCTTACTCTAATGGTTTATGTGATAGGAGGCATGTGGCCATACAGCTGCTTTTTTGTGGGGTGTTGCTTTCAAGATATGCTCAAGATAGCATGTAGCATCCTTGTGTAACTCCCATCTATCTTTTTCTCATAGCAATGTATTTTTTCTATTTTTGTTGAATTTTAAAATTATATTTATACCTATATATATATTCAAATATTTATATAAGTATAGGATTTGACATTCTTCTCCGACCCAAACAACCACGGAGTGAATGAGCTCTGATGATGATTTTTGTAAAATCGAAATATTGATCAGTATCAGCTATGATTATATTATAAATTGTTTTCTCTTTAACAGCATTGTGTGATGTTTTCATTCCACCTTTTCATACTCATAAGTATAAATATAATTTTACTGTTCAACAGTTTAAGGAAATTTCAGCACTGGCCATAAAATCTAGATAGGTTGGTCAACGGTGAGAAATGAAGGCAATTTTTATTCTGATAATTCCATTGCAATCTATTATATTTCAATATACCATAGAAAGTGATAATTAGTGGGGGAAACACACACACACACACACACACACACACACACACACACACACACACATACACTCATTATTTATACATAAATAGATTGCACTCATTCAAAAAAAAAAAAAACTACCATCACCTGACCTTAGTGATATTTCAAATAAAACTAAATTTAAATGATAGGAATTCCCTTCCTCTTTTTCCTTTTGGTGATAGTTGTTTAAAAAATCATAAAAGAAAGAACAAAAAGAAAACATAAAACCATCACAAAAAATGTCTAATTTACATTAAATTTTTTCTCTGCGATTCTTCTGTTTTTCATACAAAAATTTCTGAAGAGATTTTTTTTTTTTCTCCTTTGCATATTTTCACAACTTGACTAAATGCATTAAAAAATATGAAAAAAGAAAAGAAAAGAAAAGAAAACTGACTTTAAAAATCTTGTTTTAATAGAAATCCCATGGTGCATTGCAGATTCTACGGGTCTTTAAACATGCCAAATTGCCCACCTTGGATATTACTCATACTTTAATGTCTAAAATAAACATTATTGAATAGCGTTTGAATATCCTTTTGATTTATGTGATTGTTTTCAAACATTGTTTATATCAGACGTGTATCTTTGTTTGTGACTCATAAAATTGAGTTCAAAGTAAAGAAAAATCAATTTGATTTGAGATTCTGGGAGGAGGAGAAGGAATAGGAGGAGGAGTGTGTGGTGGGGTGTGGGGGTGGAGTGTGCAAAAGGTATCAGTGGATGATATCAGCTGTAATCAATGTTTCTATTGTACGAGAGTATAAAGAGTAACATGAATTCTTGGCAAATTAATTAGCCCCGAAGAGATTTGCACCTATCTTTTACAAAATGGTAACACATTATATATATATATATATATATATATATATATATATATATATATATATACATTTATGTGTGTGTTTCAAATTACTGGATCCTCACTTCCATGTACACATGAATGCAGATATGCACTTAAAAACATAAATTTAAATCCATCTCAGTCTGTTCATATCTATCACTATTCATATCTATATATCTCCATTCATATCTATCTATCTATCTATCTATCTATCTATCTCAGTTCATATCCTTCTTTCTATCTATCTATCTATCTATCTCCAGACATATCAATATATATTTCCATAAAGACATCCCATTGTAGTTAAATGGTTAGCAAGCTAGTCTTGCTGATCTATTACTATTGAAAAGTGAGTTTGATCCTCACTGGATCCACCACACTTGCAACCTTGTGTCACATCCAACCTGTGGCTATCTATATATCACCATTCATATCTATCTATGAATTTCCATTCATATATATATATCCCAGTCTGTTCATATCTATCTATCTATATATCCACCTCAGTATGTTCTAATCATAATCCCTAAGTTCTAATCCCTAAGTACATCTATATACTCGTAAAATCCTCAATAGCAAATGCATATCAATATATCTATGATTCACATAAGTAACTACTTTATCTTTTATCTCAGTTGAGGGCTGTAGAATACATCAACTGCACCTCTACAGAGGGGTAAGATCTCCCCTCCTGTTTTTACTGCTTGCCACGGGTGACAACCTGCAATGACTGAGGACAGCATTGTGACAGCTGAGTGGTTTGTGACTTAGGTACTAAGTGGTCTTGTGACATGCAGTATTCCACTTCAGCCTTTATTTGGGCTAGACGGGCGATCGAGGAGACCACATCCGATCAATCCGCCGATCATGTCAAGCCCTAGCACCTATACAATTGTCCCAAACATATTCTTTAAATTGTTCATATGGCAAACACTCAACTCTTTTTTATCATATAGGGGCTAGAAAGCAGAGGCTGAGGGTTAACCACTAGTGTTTATTAATACACATGAAGTTAATGAAAGTTATTTCTACCAGTTTATTAATACACATGAAGTTAAACAAATAATATATATATATATATATATATATATATATATATATATATATATATATAAAAGAAACAAGATTTGGCATTGTTGGTTGGATGGTTGGTTGGATTTTACAGCATGTCAACCCTTGTTGGGTTATTTTATGCTGAAAATGTTTTGTTTTATTCATTCTTCATGGGTATTCAATTGTTTTTTTATAAACATTTTTAATTCATTTTTTCTATTTAACCCATAAATGGGACCCTAACAGGTACTACCACTTTGGGCTGAGTGGACCTGGGTGCAATGGCGATAAAGGGGTACTCCACATTCCTCAGAGCTCCAGGACTGGAACTTTACAATCAGAGAGTTTAATGTCATACCTAGGACATTAAGACCCTCTCCCACCACCTTCTAGTACATATATAATAAAAAGGGTTGGAGTTTGCCATAAGGGCAATAGGGTTGGGACAATCATATAGGTGTTAGGGCTTGATGTGACCAGTCGATTAATTGGATAGGACTTCTCTGACAGCCCATCTAGCCAAAGTAGAGTGTTGCATGTCTTGGACTGCTCAACCACCAGGATTTCATCCTTAAGCATTACATCCAACAGGTGGCCTTATTGGAGGAATTTTGGAGTGTATTCTACAGACCCACCAACAGGGCAAGATTTGGCATCGAATACCCCACAAGGGTTTATTACAATTTTTGTGGCCATCCTTTAGGCTTCAAACAATAGTGCTTGTCCAGCAGAGATCCTTTGTGTTAAGCAGAGCACGATCCTTAGTGAAGAATCCTTTAGTTGTTCCTTGGTGCTCCTCAGTCTTGCAGGTCCTTCGTCAATGATTGCAAATGGATGTCTCTCAGTATCAGTGATCAAGTAATTAACCAGCCATGTATTTGGGCTGTTGATTGGCTGCAGTTTAAACCACATGACCTCGCTCAGTCTATAAATTTAAGTGGTAGATTGCAGCACGGCTTATGTATTACAAATAATCCAACAGGGTTTATATGCCATTAAACACCAACCAACCAAGAAAATCTAGTCTTGGACTGCTCAACTACCAGGATTTCATCCTTAAGCATCACAACCAACAGGTGGCCTCATTGGAGGGATTTTATCCCTCTGCAGAGGTGCAGTCAGTGTATTCTACAGCCCCAGCCAACAGGGCGATATTTAGCATTGAATACTTCACAAGGTTTTATATGCCATTAAACACCAACCAACCAACCAACCAACCAAGAAAATCTAGTCTTGGACTGCTCAACTACCAGGATTTCATCCTTAAGCATCACAACCAACAGGTGGCCTCATTGGAGGGATTTTACCCCTCTGCAGAGGTGCAGTCAGTGTATTCTACAGCCCCAGCCAACAGGGTGATATTTAGCATTGAATACTTCACAAGGGTTTATATGCCATTAAACACCAACCAACCAAGAAAATCTAGTCTCAGTAGTTGTAATGTTCAATTACAGTTAAAAATCAAAAATGTCAATCTAAGATTGTTGACTTTTTTTTTACTTGCAGTCTGTCTACAAAAATCCATCTGACTATTGTTGCCGCAAAGAAAACCTTCATGTAAATGATGACCCTGCAGTCAAGTATCATTTCAAAGCTGAAACATCATTATCATTAACCTAAGGGCACTGATGCCTAGATCGTACAATATTAACAGACTTTATTAGTTTTCCATCATCACAATATGAAAATGTCATATCCATGAACTTTAGGCCATTTTGTATATTTCCTCTTTTCTCATATAGACATTCCATGTTTATTCAGTCACACTGAAGATGTTTTGACAAATTCAACAATCTAGGGCCGGTTTAGCTCAGTTGGTAGAGCATCTGACTAGGAACCACAAGGTTCCTGGTTCGATACCAGCCCTCGTATGTGTAGCACAGGGCAGACTGGACTCTTTAACCATGGCTATGTAACAAGCCTAGGAGAAGGAAAACTCTGAATTGAAACCTGTTGAGCTCTGCTTAAGAAATTGATCTTGTGTTGCATCTAGTCAAAAGAAAACTCTGTTTCTCGAATTTTTAAGATGAGGCTTGATAATAAGTATTATTTGGATTATTTGGACTATTGGTCAGTGGCAGCAGTAACATAGAATAATAATTAACACAGCTTAGCACCTGTACCCCAGGTATGGTAGGCAGAATGAGAACAGGATACCCCTGTGGACTGAATAATGGGTTAGGTTCAAAGTTCCATGATGGCTCCCGAATATGACAAGAAGGTTCCTGATTATAACAAGAAGGTTCCCGAGTTCGAAAAAAAGGTTTCCAAATCCAAGAAAGTTCCTGAGTTCGACAAGAAATACCTGAAGAAGGCCGAAGGGCACATCAGCCAAAACATTGTACAGATAACAATGAAGATGAGGGCAATAGTCCGAATAATCCTAATAATACTGAAAACTCTGTTCTTTCCCTTTTCCTCTCTTTCCCTCTCCTCTTCATCACCAAGTTAATATCTTTGATAAGAATTATGAAGAATTTCTTACATTTTTGTTGCATTTAATGCTAATCTGAATCACCGCCTCATGGAACAGCTTCACAACTGCAAGTGCAATTGAGCCAAATGCAGATCCTGTTGATGGCCTGAATCCCAAGACAGCCATTGCTTGTTGGAAGGCATTGTGGAATAAGGTAGTCATAACTTCAAGGGCTTGCCTACAATCAATGGAGAAGATAAGAAAATTTTGCAGAATTGTCAGGGAAGTTGGCAAGGAAAGTTTTTCTGGCATGATCAAAGAAGATATCAGCCAGCACTTCAAAGAACAAAATTAAATCCAAACTGACCAAATACATGGAAGAACTGCTGGAATTGTTGGCAGAAAAAAGAAGCTGAAGAAGGAGAAGAAGTGGAGGCAGTGGAAAAGTCCACAATATTTTTTACCTGGACCGAATTTTGGGGAATATGATCAAAGGGTCCAAAACCTTTTGATAAAATAAAGTCTACATATCACCAATGCAATCACAGCTGAACTAGTGTCCTGAGTATGATGTTAAACTGCATCTAATGGTGAAGTTCAGATTCTGGAACTCTGAATAATGTAGAGTACTGCTTTATCACCATTACTCCCTGGTCCACCCTAACCCAAAATGTTAGTACCTGCATATTAATAAATAGAATACTACTTAACAATAATGAATAGAATAGTAATATAAATGTAAGTAGTTAAGGAATAGAATAGCAAATACAATATACTGTGCATTAAGGGTCCCATCTATGGATTAAATATACTTAAAAAATCAGTATTAAAAAACGTGTTTAAAAAAATTGAGTTTGAAAAAAAGAAATGAATACCCAAGAAGAATGAATGAAACAAAATGTCTTTGACATAAAATAACCCAATAAGGGTTGACATGCCATAAAATCCAACCAACCAATAGCTGACCTAAATAGCTAAGAGAAAGAAAAGACAGTTTCACCAAGAAATTGACAATTGTAAAACCTCATTCACACTATTAATTGAATGAGTAAGAATGATTGAGAGAAAATTAATTGTCTATTGTATTAGTTAATGTTCTGTATTCATTATTCTATTCATTATTGTTCTGTATCTATTATGGATATGGTATTTGTTATTGCATTTGTTAATGTGCTGTATTTATTATTCTATTTATTATTGTTCTGTATCTATTATGGATATGGTATTTGTTATTGCATTTGTTAATGTGCTGTATTTATTATTCTATTTATTATTGTTCTGTATCTATTATGGATATGGTATTTGTTATTGCATTTGTTAATGTGCTGTATTTATTTTTCAATTTATTAATGTACTGTATTATTCTATTTGTTAATGCACAGTATATTGTATTTGCTATTCTATTCCTTAACTACTTACATTTATTCTATTCTATTCATTATTGTTCAGTAGTATTCTATTTATTAATATGCAATATTTATTATTCTACTTGTTAATGTACTGTATTTATCATTGTATTTGTTAATGTTTTGGATTTAATATTGCATTTGTTAATGTGCCGTATTTGTTATTGTATTTGTTAATGTGGTGTATTTAATATTGTATTTACATTCATTTTGTTTTTTCATTTGTCTTATTGTGCAGCATCAAGGTCACATGCAAAGTTCATAGGCAGTTTTATACAAGGGCCTTGAACAATTGCATTTTTTGAATTATGCAGAAAATTAGGGAATCAATTTACCACATAAGTGGGCCCACAATATATATATATATAATATGATATAATATAATATGATATAATGGAGAATGAATATATATATATATATATATATAATATATATATATATATATATATATAATATAATATAATATAATATAATATAATGGAGAATGAATGTGAAACATATCAGCATATGAAAGTGCTTACAAGGGTGGCCAGCACAACTGCAGACTTTGCATTGAAGAAAAATTGTGTATTCTCCAAAATACGAATATAAATAACGAACAAGAGAAGTGAACTGGTTTCCAAATGTAGACATTTAAACAAATTTCTTATTATGTCATTTACAACCCAACTCTAATTAATCCCTTGTTTTTCGCCCTCTATTTATGTAAAAAATTTTTTTTTTTCATCTGGACACCGCGTGCATTAAAATCTAAGCATGTTTATTTTTTTAAATATAAATCATGCATTATAACATTCCATTGTGTGAGCATGCTTCACGTTATATAAATACTGAACAAGCCACCATTTTAATATTCTGATTTTTTAATATTTTTGAAGATCTGAAAAATGCAGTTACAGAATATTAACACCATAATATTTAATCTCTGATTTTACATATATACATATATATATATATGTGTGGAGAAAAGTAGACAAACACGGGATGTTGTGGAAACTTGATGTTTATTGTCGACGCTTACAAACCCTTACAAAAAAACTTGATGTTTATTGTCGACCCTTACAAACCCTTACAAAAAAATAAAATAAAAATAAAATAAAATAAAAAAATAGATCAAAAAAAAAAAAGATCACACCAACATACCAACAACACATATATAACTTAACGACAAATCCAGTTCCCAATCACACATAAACAAAAAACAATTAAACAGACACGCACACACACACATACACATATTTAGCTAACCAATCCCCACAATCTAACACCTGTGGTACCACCATTCACCATTTCGGCACTCCCCATTCCAGAGAGAAGAAGAATCCACTAACCACCCCCAACTACACTTCCCCCTACTGACGACCTTCCACTTTCAGCATTTTGAGAATTTCCATCATTGGAGTAAGAACTATATTCAAGTCCTGAAGATGGTCTAATAAGAGACCGAAACGTTGCACCGTCGACAATAAACATCAAGTTTCCACAACATCCCGTGTTTGTCTACTTTTCTCCACATACTGTCGGATTAACCTCCTCACATTTCTACCATATATATATATATATATATATATATATATATATATATAATATATCTTGTAGATTTTGTGTCTCTGTATGCTTCTGGTGCGTATATATATTTGAGATGTATTTTAGTATTTGTATCCGTTGTTGGGAATACATATACCAGGTTTGGGCATAGGTGTGAAGCATTAATGTACTATATTATTCTAATGGTGTTATCATAATATGTTAGTTAAGGAATAAATATCGGAAATCTCTGTAGTTTTTTTTTTAGTTTCTTTTATTTAGACAGGTGCTTCACCACAATAATGTATTCCCAACAACAGATACAAATACTAAAATACATCTCAAATATATATATATATATATATATATATATATATATAGGTGTGTGTCACAAGGCTCATTCAAAATGTTATAAGCTTCACCCAGGAGGAAAAGCCACTTCTTATAAAACTAGAAAGACTTATTCAGATTTCGGCCTTTATTTCTGTGCAAATGAGGCCCATACAAACATGTGCAACAAATCTAAAAATGGACAAAACAGAAGCCCAAGGAGTCATAAACTATCTAGGCTTATAACTCTTTTGAATGACCATTGTATATATAATGAATTTTTGTCTATTCAACAAAAAAGGGTGCTCAATATCATGCATAAGATAGGATGGCTTAGATACAGAGTCTCACCTATGCAATCATCAGACTAAATCTTTCTCTCTCTCTCTCTCTCTCTCTCTCTCTCTCTCTATATATATATATATATATATATATATATATATATATTATATATATTGTGTTGTAATGGGTACAATGGGAGAAAATTAAATATTTTATAAAAACAAAGGTCCACAAAATGGATTATGTTTTCACACACACACACACACACACACACACATATATATATATACATATATTTATACATATATATGATAAAGAAAATACTTAAAAATTGGCCATATTAGCAGTTATAGATCTATTTCTACCAATATGTATATGTATATACATATGAGTTTCATCAGACCGCTAAATTTTATTGAAATGGTTACAGAAATGGAAATTTCCCATGAATTCTTTAACAATTTCAATAAAATTTAGCGGTCTGATGAAACTCATATGTATATAACTGCTAATATGACCAATTTTTAAGCCTTTTCTTTGCTAAATATATTGTTCTGTACAAAATCATTGAACATTGTGCTCTCAAATTGGACCAGACCAACTTTAACATTCCATTATTGAAAAAAACTCACCTTACAATCATCCTAACATTAACTTAATAATTTTAATATATATATATATATATATTATATATATATATATAAATGCTCCCAAAACCCGGTAGAGCTCTCTAAAGGGGACTTTAATTGAACTGTCACCGCTTAGTGTAAGGAATTACTCATCTGTTGTTTACAGACTTGAGTTCTCTGGTGATTGTAAACATATATCTCTGGAAGTATATATCAGTTAAATGTTCACCTCTTACTGGCAGTTACTGACAGCCAAGATGGTAAGGAGCCGGACTGACGAAAATTCAGTCGGGTTTTGCTATCGGCTAGAAGTAGCTGTTAAGTATTGCCACACTGATGAGACATAAACATCAAAACACTATTATATCTGTGGTTGACTATATATATATATGTCTGTGGATGACTATATATATATATATATATATATATATATATATATAATACTCAACCACCTTCCCCTCTATACCTATGTATCAAATTCTCTCCATATCCATCCTATGAATATCAAGTAATTTCCCCAACTACCATGCTTCTCTTCCCTTGCACTTAACTATTTTCCCTACTCCTACACTTACCAAACATCCTCTTACCCACCCTCTTTCCATGTCCTGTTCCTTTTACTCATACCTAGTGACCAAAACTTCCCCTATCCCACTAATGAATGACTACCCACCCCTTTCCTCCCCACTCTCACCTTTTACTTTTTCCTTTCTGCTTCAAATGGATCAAATTTCTCTCCAAGAATGTTAACCCATTTTCTCCCCTATCTTGTTTCTCTCCCTCTGTACTCAACCACCTTACTCTGCATATCCTTTCCAACTCTCCTTACTTTTGATCTTCTCTCCCTCCCCATCCACCAAAGATTTTCTTCTAACCAATCAAATCCTCACAAACGCTATCCCATCCACCCAACTTCATCCCCAAATCCACTCCTCTCCCATCCACTTTTCTTCTATAAAACACATGTATGATGCTTTAATGATCAAATAAATGACTGATGAAACCGAGCTCAATGCACTGCGAAATATATCTCCTACATATATGTGTCTGGGTTTTGTTCCTTTGTCCATATTTTTCCCTCTAATCTTCACTACATTCTGTCAGATTTACTCCTATCCTCCTATCCTCATATATATATATTATATTTGTATGTATGTATATTTGTGTTTGCGAGTATGTATCACATATATGCTAGTATATATGTATATCTGTACATATACATGTATGATTGAATATATGAGACATATATATATATATATAGTCGACGGGGCGGCCTAAAGTTGGTATCAGCCAGTCAGTGAGGGAGTCTATCCCCTTTTCAATAGTGCTAGACCAAGGAAATTGTTTTTAGCATCTGAGGTGGAGCGCCACACCTACCATTAGCTCCTTACTTTACCGCACAGATCCCTGTGCTACTCATAATGCTGAGTTGGTGGGGACCGGTATCGAACTAGGAACCTTGAGGTTTCTAGCCGAACGCTCTACCGACTGAGCTAACCCGGCCCAAACATCCATTTATTGTAACATCCCGTGTTTGCCTATATTTCTCCACACACTGTCGGATCAATTTCCTCATTTTACTCTCATATATATATATATATATATATATATATATTTACCAACCCCTCCGCATGAGCAGGATGCAACACAAGGTCAATTTCTTAAGCGGAGTTTAACAGGTTTGAATTCAGAGTTTTCTTTCTCCTAGACAGGTTGACTAACTAAATTGCTATTTACCCATAGCTGGAACGAGTATAATTGGATTCATACCTTTCTCAAAGGTATTAGTGTTATGTGAAATGCAAACAGCCTTGTCGAGGATTTGAACTCGGGTCGACGAGTCCATTTCCTACGACTCTAACCATTATGCCACACACTTCCAATATATATATATGTTTGTGTGTGTGTGTGTGTGTGTGTGTGTGTGTGTGTGTGCAAATGATGTTTAAAGTTGAATAGATCAGTAGTGGTCAGGTGAATAGCAATTACATATACATACAAATTAATATGGAAGGACAGTAAATTATATTTTCTCATGCAAGTTTAATCAATACAACATATAAGAAAATCACTAAGTATTCTACATTTATAAATGTATGGTATATTTTTGTTGTTGTTGTCTTCTAGAATGCAAAGATTAAAATATTGCCAAGAAATTAAATCTCTGCTGCAGTTTTTTTATCTTTATTATTTCCCATAGAAGAAAAGTCCACTTAGAAAAGGCGTGTATCATTAAGTGTCTCACACAATAAAAAGATTTAAACACGATAGACAGTAATATATCAACAGTGGTTATTATTTTTCACACCTGTATTAGTTGGTGGTCTTTCACTGGACTCTAAGAGACAACAAGTGTCCTCAGGTCTCCAGGATTCTTCTGAGTATTCTGGCTGATCTTAAGAATACTGTTATCTTGATGGTCTCAATTCTTCCTCTGAGACTGGATGAATTTCCAATTCATCCAGTCTCCTTTCAAAACTACTGAGGACCATTCCAAGTGCACCAATTACAATTGGTATTACTGTCACCTTCATGTTCCACAGCTTTTTCAGCTCTCTGGCAAAATCCAATTATTATTATCATTATTATTATTATTATTATTATTATTATTATTATTATTATTATTATTATTATCACTCCATTAGAGTTTTTCACACCCAACTTAGCCAGTGGTTCTCTGGAGGCTGAGTGACAGCAAGTCTCCTCAGGTTTCCAGGACTCTTCTGAGTATTCCAGCTGATCTCAACAATGCTCTAGTCTGGATGGTTTTGATTCTTCCTCTGATTTCCAGTTCATCCAGACTCTTTTTTAGACCCCTGGGGACCATTCCTAGGGCACCAATTACAATTGGAATGATCTTCACCTTCATGTTCCACAGTTTTCTTAGTTATCTGGCAAAATCCACAAGATGACAAGTTCTGTTCTTCTTTGTGATTAACACCAGTTCTGGTCTCCTGGCTGGATTAGGTGATCCGTCAGTACCTCAAAGTCCCAGAGAATTTTGTGCATCTCATTCCCAGTGAATCACCTTTCCCACTCAGTCATGCCAAGTCTTCTACTCTCTTTGTGCTAGTTTACTGCATTTGCTTATTATGTGATTGACCGTTTCGTCTTTTTCCCCACACATTCTGCACTTTCTATTCCATTGTGTTTTATCTATTTTTGCTTTTATATAATTTGTCCTAATGGCATTATCTTGTGCTGCTATTATCAGAGATTCAGTTTCTCTCTTGAGCCATGTCCATATCTTCCCATGTGTGATCTCTTCAATTTGTCGTTTGAAGTGTCCATATAGTTGTTTTTCTTCCCATTTCTGTTTTCTTGTTTTTGTTATATTTGTGCTCATCCATATGTTGCAATTGTTTTTTTCTGGCTGCTGCTATTAGTCTTTCTTTGTTCTTTTTTTGTATATTCATTGAGTGCTCGAATTGTCACATCTACATAATCTTCAATACTGGTGAGACCTCTTCCTCCTTCTTTTCTATATTTTTCTGTCATATACATATAGTCTCTTGGGTGTAATGCCTTGTGCATTGTCATAAGTTTCCTTGTCCTTTGGTTCATCTGTCGGAGTTCCTCTCTTGTCCGTTTCAAAAATGGTTCAGTGTATCTTACAAGGGAGACAGCCCAGGTGTTTATGCCCTTGATGAGATTTCTGACGCAGAGTTTAGTTTCTAGGAGTTTTCTTGTTATCCTGAAGTACTCTTTCCTCACTCTTTCTTTCATCTCTCCTTGTTTGATGGTGTCCACTTCCAGTACTCCCAAGTAGATAAATTTCCTTTTCTCCCGGTGTCCTTATTTATTCTTTATTCGGTAGTTCTATTCCTTATATTATTATTATCATTATTATTTCCCTCCTTGAGAGTTTTTCACAAATGACTAAACTGGTGGTCTTTCACTAGGAGCTGAGTGACAGCAAGTGTCCTCAGCTCTCCAGGACTCTTCTGAGTATTATAGCCGATCTTAACAATGTTGTTGTATAGATGGTCTTGATTCCTCCTCTGATTTCTAATTCCTCCAGTCGGTTTTGCCAAGGGCACCAACTACAATTGGTATCACTTTCACCCTCATATTTCACAGTTTTTTTCAATTCTCTGGCAAATTCCAGGTATTTGTTTATCTTTTTGTATTCTTTTTTACACTGTGATCCACTGGGATGGAAAAATCCACAAGATGACAAATCTTTTTTTTTTCTTGTTAATTAACACTTGGTCTGGTCTTCAAGCTGGGATTTGGTGATCCAATGAGTATCTCAAGGTCCCAGAGAGTTTTTATGTATCTCAATTTCTAGGACAGATTCCGGTTTGTGCATATACCATTTAGTAGTATGGTGAAAATTGTATTTATTGCACAATTCCTAGTGGATCACCATTCCCACCCAGTCGTGCCTAGTCTTGAACTCTCTTTGTGCTAGTTTGCTGCATTTGCTTATTATATAATTAACTCTTTTGTTTTTGTCTCTACATATCCTACACTTGCTGTTCTATTGTGTTTTATCTATTTTTGTCTTGATATAGTTTGTTCTTATGGCATTGTCTTGTACTGCAATTATCAGAGATTCAGTTTCTCTCTTGAGGTTTCCTCTTCTTAGCCATATACTGGTCTTCTCATGGGCTATCTCTCCAGTTTATCACTTGTTTTTCTTCATTTTTACTGTTTTCTAGTTTTTGTATTTCTGCTTGTGCATTTGTTGCAATTGCTGGTCCTGGCTGCTGCAATTAGTCTTTCTTTGCTCTTTTTAGTGTATTCTGCAGGTCTTTGGATTGTAGCATCTGCACAATCCTCAATGTTGGTAAGACCTCTTCTTCTTTCTTTTCTTGATACATATAGTCTGTCTATATCATCTCTTGGGTGTAATGCCTTGTGCCTTGTCATCAATTTTTTTTGTCTTTTGGTTAATCTGTTGGAGTTCCTCTCTTGTACATTTTAAGAATCGTCCAGAGTGTCTTATAATGGGAACGGCCCAGATATTAATTCCCTTTATGAGATTTCTGCTGCAGAGCTTGGTTTCTAGAAGTTTTTTTTATCTTCTGAGATATTCTTTTTTAACTTTTTCTTTCATCTCTGTTTCTTTGGTTGTGTCCGCTTCCAAAATTCCCAAGTATTTGTAATCAGAATCCATATATACCATCATGGTCTGTTTGATTATTATCTATATATTAATATGCTTGTTCCTTAATCTTATTACTGTTATCATCTTGCAACACCCTCTGGTTAAAAATGAGACTGTCCAAATCTCCCAAGATGAAATGCAACAATGTAAATCCGGATTTTCTGATGCTCCTTAATCGCCAAATTCTTATTTCTTATGAGTGTCATCACCTCAGTTAAGTGAACCATTTCGTTTTTATCATAAAAAAGAAAAGGAAGAAATAAGACATGCTACACAGAAAAAATATAAGAAAGAAAGAGAGTAGGGGAAAGATAGAGTGAGGGGGTGAGAGAGCCAAAGCAACAACACTAATCTGTTTCAATCAAACATGATGTAAAGATGAAAAGAAGGTAAGAAAGAAAAAGAAAAAGAAAGAGGGTTGTATGGTCATTTCCTGGTGTTGCTTATCTGCTGAATTCTTATTTCTTATGAGTATCATCACCTCGGCTAAATAATAGACCATTCTGTTTTTTATTAACATAATGAACTATTTTGCAATAGCTCTTAGGTAACATTGTAATAATTAAATTATCATACTGTGGTATATCCATAGGTCTTGCTATTTATTATTATCACTTACAATCATAACAACCAGAGATTGTATTTTATTCAATGTTTTAACAGGACTTGATATGACCTTTAACATCAACTAAAAAAACA